>OY728166.1:375183059-376383059 GCA_963277665.1 Viscum album | reverse complement strand
ATAGAAATTGATTTTCACCTGGATGTGTACTATCCAATAAATTCCTAATATTATGTCAAATAGAACCGTATCTAATACCAAGAGGCCCCACTACATCTCAACCACAAACATAGAATGCACGCATGACGTGCAACTAAGATCCTGCTCCTTCTTCTTTCCCAACGGTGTCACCAATTCTATCACTTAAAAAATTATGTTGGAAAATTCATCATGTCCAAAAAATGGTTGCAAATGAATTAAATAAGGGAACCAATATAAATAAAAGAAGAATCTATATAAGATACAATAAAAATCGTACAATGAACTATCGATGGTCCAGCCTATGATCATACTGGTGGCTAATCCACCATATAGAAAAGTCTAGTCTCTGCCTAAGGACGACTGCTAGTACATGGTTGTGACCTAAATTGGATCTATCTTGAAGATGATCTATCCCTACCATCACATCCACTAAATAAATTTCCCCCCATATTCAATGGCTCTGACTAATCATGCACATCTCTTGAAGCCACTAATCGAAAACCACTCTAAAGTGGGCCTGCCCTGTCCAAAAAGATGCATAGGTGACACATACATCCACCTTGATAATATGTCTTCAGATGAATTGGGAATGCATGTCAAAAGGGCCCTGGTCTCTTGAACTGGTTGTACAGGACCGATCTCGCATTAGATGTCATAGATAAAAACTTTTTTGAAGATTGAACCGAAATACCACCACACTTATTCACCTATTCTTCCCGCTTCTTTATATTATTAGATGAGATTCCATGCCCACTATTGATACTATCCCATAGATGCTATCCTTCTTTTTCCAGTCAATCTCTACTATGAACCCCTGATAATCCACCTTAACATAGGTCCTCATTTTGAACAAGAAAACTTGATTGTATATATCTATTTGTAGGCCTTTCTCAAAACTCTAGGCCTTCACTTACTTATTAGATATTATATTAGGAGCATACCGAAACAGGTATATGAAATGGTTGGTGTAATCCATGACATAAAGATACCCCAAAACAAGATCCATGAACTCATATGAACTAGAATATTATAAGACATCAGGGCAGTAGTGTGCATTGATGATTGACTTAAAATCTCCCTAGTGCATTTTCTCATTATTTCATGATTGATGTACTGATTCCCACCACCTGTGATTGAGACCATCCAATAAAAAAGATGCACACTTCACCAGGACCTCCTCTAGTGTGTCTTGGAACTCAAACATGCACTCAATTTTTTAGAGGCATTCATTTTCCTCCTAAGATTCTATGATACGTAAGAAGGTAGAAGGATTATTTTTTAGTAACTCAATGGCGTTTTCCTTCCAAATAACAGTCCCATCTTATCCAAAAAGTGCTATTACAAAAAATTTTCTATTTACCAGTGCTTGGACAGCCCGAAACACAACCTCTACAAGCCTAATATCTATCAGTGAGGGAGAACACTCTCTAGGTCATTTCTGTGGGTGTATGTTATTATTCCTGGGAGGCATGCTGTTATAAAAAGCCAACAGTCAGATGAGAAAAAATAAATAAAAACATTTCTGAAAATCACATCAATGACATAAAATATAAAAAATACAAACACATTACAATGATTACTGAAACCACTAGGACACCCCCACCTAATGTCCACATGCAATCTGCAGCCCACACATCTCACCTAGATGTGATGTCAAACAAACAATTCCAATATCCCATGGGGGCTCAATTTCTAGCAAGAGAGGTGTTGGAAAAGCACTATAATGAAGAAAACAAATCTGAGTCCCGATAGTTCTAGATCCTGTGTAGACCAACTCATCCCAAATGAATAATATAACCCAAAAACTTTAACCCCCTCTAATACCATATTGTCACCATCTGATTTTGATCTCCAAAGAAAAACTGGTGCCAAACCCGGCATGTGACAAATCCCAAAGGTTGTTACATATCCCCATGTCTAGAAAAAGTGCCTAAGTATCATATATTTTTGTCATAGGAATGATTTAGAAGAATATGGATTCATAAAACATAAAAAAATTGATAAAACAAATCATAAAAATTCATATCAAACAAGATTTAGACAAAATCCAGAACTGAATACAGAGGTATAAACATAATATAATATTTCCATAGACACTAATTAATAGCATCAAAATATCCCCATATAATCCACATGACATGTGTTCATCACCCACATGCTATATCCACAACACCGTACTATGGATGAGAACTAACACCCTGAACTACTGTCACCCAAAGCCTTTCATTTACCCCTCTCAAACATGACAAAGTCAACTTACACCCAAGGGGTTTAAGTAGGATGTTATCCTGAGACCAATACGATACCACCAATATATTCCATATATTTAAAAATATATGATAAAAATCCTTCCAGTTTTGATAAGAATAAAATGAAGAAAATATTTTCTGATGAATGAATATTTTAAATGTAAACATATTTCAAAGGGAATATTCCATGTAAGAGAACATTTAAGTAAAACATGTAATATAATTTATTTCCTACAAATAACACCATATTATTAAATATAATTACAAAATGTTTAATGAGAACTAATATGGGGAACACTCATTATCCCTAGTTAGTCTCGAACCCCATTCACCTCATACTCGGTGTAAAGTAACCATAGAAAAATATGTTCTCATGAACTATCCACTAGTGGGGAATATAACAATAATATATTGGTCCCTAATAATTATCAATATTTTTATGTTATTCATGTTTTATCTATTTTTCTCAGTGAAACATCGATAAGACCCATCCAGATCACTAGTGTACTAGTATATATCCTCCCTCCTAGATACCTGGGCTTACTCTTTCGTGCTAAAACCATTATCTCATGATACCAAAATCCACTATCACATAAGGACATCAGATATGGTCCTAATATACTCAAAATAGATTCTACACATGCTTTTCACCACTAACAACAGTCAATAAATCCTTTAGGATTTCAATAAAATAACTTCACAAAACATAACATTGTTTTTGTACCAAAAATCCCTTTAAAACCCCACTTTGAACACCATGTGCATACCCATATTCACCAAAAAATTATTTTCATCACCCAAAATATTTCTATAAACCCATTACATGAGTTATAAAAAACCCCATTTTGCATAATATTTGATACACTTGTAAAACAACAAATTAAACACCAATTTGGTACTAAAAATCATTTTCTTGATAAACATCACCAAAACCAGATTTCACATCATGGATAATGATGGATAAGTGTTCTAAGAATATATATTCACAAAATATTATTCATCTAACGTTGATTACCCTTGGAATCACTGAACAGAAGTGTCAAAACCCTTGAATATTTGTGAAATATTTGAACCGCACCACTGCCACACCCCAAGGTACATAGATCAAACCTAAAACAACATGAATAGACCAAGAAAACAAAGATAATACCGTATTTTTGAATCCCCACATGATGGAAATTATAAAATTCAAGAATAATTGGAAGAAACCCTAAGGAAAAAAGGAATCATTGCCTAATAAAATGTGAGGATGAATGATGGAGACTCACTCAATTGAGGGATCGTGAAGAAATCTCGAAAAATAAAAAATAATTTGATTATAAAATAGACAAATATTCAATTGACGTTATATTAATATTGATATTTTCATGTGATAAATTGAATAGGGGAATCAGATTAATAATTTAAGATGTTATGATGGAAATAAGTTACCACTTCAAATATGGACGATTTGAGAAAGCCTCAAAAATTATGCCATATGTTGTGATGCATAAGAGCTCCAAAGAGGGGGGAAAGAGAATGGTGGAGTGCCAAGTTTCAATGGTTACGGGTGAGACTTGGAATCACTGAAAAATATAAATGATGAATAATATATTAAATAATCATTTTTTTATATAGAAATGGGTTTTCGGGCTGGCCCAATACCTTAAATAAAAACTCAAATCCAACATTATTATAGATTTTTAATGGTTCCAAATTGAAATGGTGTTTTTAATAGGTTAGGAAGGCCATTGTGGAATTTTAATGGGTAGAGAATATAAAAAAATCAAATAGTTATAAAATAAAAAAAATTTGTTTTTAAATCTAGAAATCGGCTCATGGTTGGGCCCAAGTCATGAAAACATACCCTTTCCTCCCAGAAAATGCAAGGGAAACCCCCACAAAAAAATTAAGAATCAAAGTTAAATTAAATTTTCCAATAAAACTAGTCACGGATATTACATGATGAATCTTTGTTGGGTGGTTAAAACAATAGCACAAGGAGTATTATTTATTGATGAACCATGAAAATGTCTTTGTGTTCCTCACCCTATTAATATAAAATAATAAGATGGTATATTGATTGATAATATTGAGTTAATCAAGAATGTTTAAAATTGTGGTAGGATTAGTTGTATAGAAAGATAATTCATAGAAATGAAACCAATAAATCACCCCCATCATTATTGGTTCATCTAACATGGATATATGTAAGTTTTAGAAGAGAAAAATTCCACTATAATGATCAAATAATAGAAATGATAGGTTAAGAAACATAATTCAGTTAAAAAATATTGTGTTCCCACATTAGATGGAAATAATTATCATAGATGGAGGAATAAAATGTCATCATATCCCCTATCACATGGCATTGATGTTTTAGTAATTTTAAAAATGTTTTTCCATCCATTATAGATAATTATTATATAAAAACCTGATATATGATATTTAGTGTTAGATGGTAATGATCAATATTTCATCATGATGTCTCTATCGTAGAATGTATACCCAATGGTAATGGTTCACTAGATAAACAAGGAAATCATAGAAAAATAATGAAGAATATATTAAGGTAATTTGAATGTTATAGATGCAAAATATCATGTTCAGAGAAACCAAAATAATTATATGATGATTGTTGATGATGAGATTATTTATAGATAATTTTCTTGAGAAAATAAGTTTTTGTGAAATATATCGTGATTTGGTGAAATTAAATATCATTCCACCATTTCCATAAAAATGATGAGGATTATTTCATATTAGAATGATTCAGAAATATTATCCACGGTGAACTAATTTGACCAGAAAATTGATGATTTAAAAAATATATACACAGCATAGTAGAATTGAACGAAACATTATTTCACAAATTAGACAAAATAGGAAATTAATTTTGAAGCCATGAATGAATGATATATCAGATAAAAAGAGGTAAAATAATCAAATGAATAAGATGAATCTAATTATTAAAACTTTTATAAGAAAAAATTCATATAACCTAAGGAATTATAATGGAGAATTAGATGGGAAAGAGTGATTATCCAATAAAAAAATTCAAACATTATTACTTCAAACATTTTAAAATAAATCAATAATTATAAATAATTAAAATTATATTCAGATGATAATGGGCCTCCTAATCAAAAAATGGATAAGAAGAATACGCACGATGACTATGAGTAAATAAATTTTATGAGCAAAACAAATCAATATTAATCATCAGGTTTTTGTATGGATGATTGTTTTGGTTTCATTTATCTTATAATAAATGGAACTGATACATCATGTTTTGATAATTATGAGAATGAAACTAGAGTACATTAGTGGGATCTAAAAGGAATAATAATTGTACATGGGTTTGATACAATATGCGAGGGAATACAATAATTATGTTAAGAATAAAAATTAAATTAAATGGTCTTTGATCAATATAAAATATTTAAAAAAGTGAAATATATTGATGATGTTCATTAGTATAAATTAATGTATAATGATTTAGAAAATAGAGTGTCTGATAATGAAGAATGTGTGGTTGAAATGGAAGAGGAGGTGTTTGAATTAAAAGTCATCTGTTTTACTATTCAACACTAGTTGAACCTATAGATAGTATATATCAATAATATTTTCTAGGAAAATTGTGAATCTACTCAAAACAATGAGAATATAACATCACATGAACTAGTTATATCTCTACATAAACCATATTAAAACAGAACTATTTTATGTAAATGTTTAGTTATAAAAGTGATAACTAAGAATATATAGGACAACATGATTGATATGTAATATTCTACATTATAGAATGGGAGTAATATTCATTAGAGGATACAACCCCCTAAAACAGTCATGTATGGTTTGATGTAAAAAATTAAAAACACTAATCTGAATAGGTGTAGATCCAATCTTGATGAATAATGTTTCAATGTTTTTATGTTTTTATGGTAATGATGGACCCAAATCATTCTCATTATTATTTAAAATTTCATTAAAGAGAAAGAAGAATGAATCCATGGGAGTTTAAATTAGCATCTAAATAATAAATCATAGAAAAAGACATCTTTTGATCATATATTAACTGAAACCATCTACCCAAAAAGAATTCATATTCTAAATGATGTTTCTTTTGGATGCATTTTAGAAGGAGTCAAGGGTGAGGTAATCATAAAATCAATTTAAGGTGAAGTTACATATAATATGACAGAGACGATATTTAAAAATAAAACTACTATAAAGTCATTTAAATATTATTATATGATTGAAAATTTCATGAAATATTTTCTTGTAGATCTAAAAAAAAATTGAAATTGGAAAAAAAAATTAAAGGATGAAATAAAACCACTCTGGCCTAACAGAATGTAATTACTTCTTGAAGGTGAATGGATTATTGATAAGAAGATTTATACAAATTTAATCATGGAGATTTGGAAGACTCTGATAGATAAATCAATTCAACAAAAATATGTAATGAAGGCGCGAATGAAAAACAAAATTGATTCAAATCAAAATTGAACGAATATTAACAAGAAATATTTTATAGTTATGATTGTGAAAAAAATAATGGAAAAGATTGAGAGGAAACTATCTATATTAATGGTATTCTTAGGGCATACATATGTTAATTCTTATTCTATATTATTTTATATGTTTTGAGATAACATGTTGGGAATTAATGATTTTTGAGTTATTCACTACTAGAAAACATGACTATATATTCTTCATTGAGTCTTATGATTACTCAAAAAAATAAAAAGATGAGTAAATTTTATTAGGGAGATAATATTTTCCATAATGCGGCTTTTGAATAATGATATATTAATCTATAATTTTAGGAAAAATCGGGTAATAATATATATTAAGAAATTCAGATCAAAGATTCATCACTCATTTCTATGTTTATTTAGAATATCTATTAAGTGGTTTTTCATTGTTGATAAAAATAATATAATATAAAGTATGAGTTATTATTGTGTAGCGGATCATTCTAAAGTGTTTATTATTATTTTCCATTATTCATTTATTTTTTGTCTTAATACTCTATATTTCGAGTAATAGGAAAATTTCATCACGATATTACATACAAGGTATATTATAAAAAATAAATACAACCTCAATTATATATATATTTTTATACACATTTTTTCCCATTTATACATATTTTATACTAAATAAAGGGTATACACTAAAAGGAATATTAGGTATAGTCCATATCTCAGAAAAAATGGGAACAAAATATGGGATACCTTAAAATGAAAATGGAGAGAAAAAACCACATGGATTATCCTTTTAATTATCTGTTAAATAAAGGGATAAAAGAGGTTTTCACTATATATTTAATTTATTGATGTGTAGTGATTTAAAAAAAATTACAGAGATTGTGGAGTCCATGTAACAGATGAATATGTTTTCAATGATTCAATATGTGTTTAGTTAATTTGAGACAGGTAAATGAATCTCAAATAATTTTTATAGTTCCATTTCATGACATTAGTTATAATGATTGATAAATAATAACATCACATCTGATTATTGTTGTTCAGATATTCAAATGAATGCATATTTTTTTATTAGATGATAGAAAATTATCTTTATAATTGGGAAGATGTTGTAAGGCATTGCAAAAGTGAAATATACTGTTGATATTGCGTCATTTTATTTTTAGACAATGTTTTTAGATGTGTAACAATAATTATTCATTTATAATAGTATTATAATGATATAATATTATATATGTATGGGTAACACATGCTATAAAATACTAATTAATTTCCTATATAAGGGTTACTTGGACTGAACATGGAGATATTTAGATTTATATTATTTGTGTCAGGTTACACAAAAAAGTTTATAAAGTTACTATAGACACATCTAAATCATTCTTTTATAAATATGTAAAAGTAATCAGGTCGCTGCATAAAGGTATATAAACTATGAAATGAGGCAACATAAGGGTATTTAGAGGCCTTTTTATGGGGAAGCATTCCATGAAGAAGATTGGGTTATAGTATCTAGTGACATGAATATGTGTAAATGTAGTGTGATATAACTCACATAAAGTCTTTTCATAACTCACATAAGGTTATCCCACTCAAATAAATATTGATCCTTTGAAGCTTTAGTGTTAGAACAAATACCATTAAGGTTAATGTGATGAGAAACCACTAGGTGAAATTTTAAATCATGATACTTCTTGGTGCCAATGTTAGGCATTATACCGCAATGTATTCTACCACTTTACATGCTAATACTATGTGTACTACCATAGTAAATCTACCATGATATGGTACTATTGAGTTTTCTAGTCATAGATAAAATCATAAAATGAAGTATAATGAAACTGTTATAGTGAGTTCACACTATAAAGGATTGCATTAATATTATAACTCATGCATGAGTATAATGTTAGGATGAAGAGAAAGTATATTTATTATACGATTCTTCCATAATGATTTTCCTAATAATTTATATGGTTCAATTCAAGGGTAACATGAATTTATTACCCAATATATGAGCATAACACATGAAAGAGTAAGAAACAACATAAGCAATAGGATATTTATGAATTTTTTAATAAGATTAATAAAAAATAATTCAGGTTATATTTTTCATTCATGTATTTGATGAATTATTTTGTGCATGAATGAATAATGAGTATGTGGTTGTTTAATAAAAATATTACTAATAAAAAGAATACCAAAATGATATGCTTATTTAACATGATGAATTATATAAGGATTTTTATAATAGTTATCATGATATTAATAACACATTATTATGAGTTATTAATAACGAAATAATGTCCATAATTAGACGGATTTAATTAATATCATTGATGATGTAATTTTTTATTCTTTCAATGATGAATATAATGATATGATACCCTGATTTTTATGGATATGAAAAATATTTAAATACCACATGATATATAGATGAATATTTATAATTACAATGATATAAATGAATAGGTTAATGTGAATTTCAATGATTTTTTATTATAAACAAATTGAGAATTAGGTAATTGATTCTAATGAGAAGAACCCTCTCACCATTATTATGTGTTTTACGTAATTATAATAACAAGATATTGAATGTAATATTTTAAAAAATAAATTTCATGATAATTTTTTGAATATAAATGTTTAAATTATTGTATAGGAAAATGGTATCTTTGAAATGATATAAATCTCCTAATTTTAAAAGAGATTGATACCTAAAATAATGAGGAGTAGGAAAGAAGATAAAGACAATTGTTCCATAATGGAGACATACCTGATTATTCAAAGATGATTTGGATAGTTTATATCACACAATTTCTAGAAATGATTTTCAAGACTAGCAAACATGTTTCATGTAGTTTATAATGATCAAGACGAACTATACATGAAAATAAATAGTCATATTGTATTGTGGAGGAGGACTACCATCCAATAGGTTAGCAATCATTATAGCTGTGGATAAAATCATATGAAATCTTCCAGTTGGTTATGGAAGCGGATAGAAGACATTCATTTGTTTTTTGGAAGAAGGAGAAGACTCTATTGGGAATATATAGAATAAGAGGAAACAAATAACCCTTTATATTGATCAAACATGTAAAGTATGTTGTTGTAATCACATTTTATTTAATGACTGAAATGTTTTTGAGGATATAACCAACAAATAATGGGGTAGTATTTTTTGTGAATTTAACTTATATATGATATTTTCTATATATAATAAAAAAATCACATGATGTTGGATTGAGTGATAATATTTAGTATATTAGTAACCATAACATTTTCAGATGTTAATTTGAAAAAAATGTAATGAATAAAAAATAAACCAATGATTCAGCCTCCCTCAGTAGGTCATCCAGACTATGATTGTATACTTATTATTTTTCATAATCCATAATTCTACCAAGAGTTTTTTTTATATAGTATTGATGGTTTGAGATACTATATTGGGTTTAAAAACATTTTATATTTCAATTTTTAATGCGTTGAATGAATAAAAAATGTCCCCATAAAATATATTTACATAATAGTGGGTATTTAAAGTAGAACTAAAATCATGTATAAAACTCGAAATGAAAATTAAATTAAACAAGGTATATATGTATGGGATATATATAAAAAATAATATTTTGATGAGAATAATTAATCATGAATGGTGTAAATGAAAGATAATTCATAATAGGAATTTCATGAAGTAGGTATAAAAAATCAATTATGGTGTGAGTGAAAATCAAATCAAATCACTTTAAAGGGATATATCATGAAATTTTACAAAAAATACAATGAATAGAATAAATTTAATGATAAAATATAGAAAATAGTTATCATAGACATTGTGTCAATATTAATTGGTTCCTATTTAAATAGTTCCCTAAATAAATCGAATTTGAGATAGAAACCATTATGAGATAAGAAATATTCTAATAAACAACATAAAATGTGATAAATAATAAAATTGATTACCAATAATATGAATAGTAAATATTCATGTTATTAGTTATCCTATTGTTAGTGTAATCATAATTTAAAACACATTAGGATCATAAAATAATAATAAGTGGTTCTATAAAACCCATGAATTAAATCATGGAGTATTCCAAAATTAATTCTTGTGTAGTATATACACCATAAGAATAAGAAATTGGTTTATAAAAGTAAAATATGTCTAAATAGAGAAAAATTGAGTTGAAAACCCTCACATGTGTCTTAATGTACTATACACATGATCATAGACTCATGAATATTTTAATTATTTTCATATTATATATAAACATGTATCTTATTCATCAATAATTTATATTCCATTGTCTTGTGGATTTTAAAATTTATTTATTTATAATATATTTTCCATGTCTATATGGATTACATGAGTTTGGTTGGTTAGGTTTTGAAGAACTCATTATATTTTTAATAATGAAATTTATTTATTATATAATAAATATATTCATATATAATAAATATATTCTTAAGTTCAACCACGATGGGTGGTGGTGATAAATGAAACTTCTTTCTCATTGAGTTGATAGGTCACACATATGTACATTTAATGATTCCATTCTTCAATAAATGAGTTTTATATAATAATCTTACATTTTAGAATCATATTCTTATTGCATATATCATAAATAATCATCCATTAATTCTTTTTTGATATACCAAGAATGATTGTGATGGATAACATAATAAATCAATTTATGGAGGGGGATGTTGGTGTAACACACTAACAATAAATTGGATTTCTTCTATGATGGAGATGAATACATAATGTTTATTCCATTAAAATTGTAAACTCTTAATGATACATAATTTATGATATTTTTATATTTATATGTGATTTTTAATAGAGACATTAATTAAAAAAACATAATAATGAGAAAATACCTATGTTAGTTACATGATATTGCATTGGATTACCCCATGGAATTTCAAGGATAATGTTAATGTAGCCTTAATGTTAAATGATCTTTCTAATCTCTATGTAATATATGAACCTTTTTTTGATCGTGATATGGTTGGTTCCTTTTTTGGGGTAATATGTGTGATATTTTTAAACTTTTAGAGCCTTTTCTGGTTTGTGGATTGTTGTAACACAATTTTCATACAGATTTCACCCCTAATAAAAACATTGTAACCTCAAATAGTGGTTGTTTTATAGGTTAGTGAAGGGTTCGAAAAAAAATCCAACCTATGCACATCTAAAATGTTTTTTGTCATTCTCTAATGAAATAATGTTTATATTTAAATATGTAATTGTATCACCATGACCAATTTTATTAAAATTGAAATCATTATTAGATTTATTATAATCTCATGTTTTTAAGGAAAACAAGGTGAGACTATAGTTTTCTTTTTTATATCAAACCCTACCTTCTCCTTTTTTCATTAGAATATTTCTTTCTTCTAGTTATGAGAAAAGGGAAGGAGACTCTTGTAGGAGGTAGATATTTTTGGTCTGTTGGGCCTATAATGATGTTTTATTATGGATGTTTATTTTATTTTGTCAAATTATGAGTACATTGATGATTTATTATTTTCTTTTTTGATGTACCTATTTAGTTTACCGTACATTATCATTTTTAACGTGTTGATCATTCTATGAGGTATATTTATCTTTTATTTTTTGTAAAACATTAGCTCCCTCATTTCTATTGTGTGATGAAAGGATCATATTAACAAACTATGGGGATTAGTAATGAAAATTGATACCATTTTTTCATGCCCCATGACTTCCACAAACTATAAATAAAACTAGTTTTTAATATATGATTAATTTCATACCACGTTAAACCATAATGCTTTTTCTTCATCACCATTTATTCCAACCATCTCTTACTTGTTCCTTCTAGATTTAATGGTGAACATTTACTATTAATTGAATCAGGAATTTAAATCTACTAAAAAATAATGTATATCATCCTCATCCAATCCATAGAATCTTGTGGATCATTCAAATATATGGATTTTATTATTTTCAATATGTCTTGAATTATATGCTATCATCGATGTGTCTCATTTACCAAGCCTAATTGGGTGTTCCATATCATTCAGTTAGAATAGGAACTAGGGTCAATTAGAGATATAATGTTTTATTAATGTTTTGGGAAACTAATTTATATATTCACCTATGTTTTCGATTGTGAGACTTTGAGAGATTATATCTGAATACTTATCATAAATCATTCCAACATATATTCTTCTACCATCACTGGTTGTCAACCACTAATGGTGGTAGAGTTTTCAATTTATTTAGTATCTATACTCAATAGGGTTATATACCTTCTTAACAAATATAACCACCTAAAATAAAAAATAGAAAGAATCAGTTGGATGATCTATTATAGAATGGATTCATAATCCCAATTATGTCATCCTAGTTGATCCAGGCTCTCTTTTCCATGAAACAAGATGAAATACTTTTCCTATGTTTGATTTCCAGAAACTCAAATGAGTTACCGTAAATAAATATTATTTGTTTTAATATATTAGTGATCAGTTTAACAATTTTATATGGGAGATGTGAGTTTCAATGATTGATATTTGTTTTGGTTGTCACCATAAATAAATGAAAGAAAATTACATTCAAAATATTTACATTTAATGTTTTTTTGGACATTATGAGTGAAATTTCAAGTCATATAATTAAACTAATTCTCATTTGTCTTTATGTGCAATATGGATTGTATTTTACAATATTATATAGATAAATTAAATGTGTTATTTTTTGATAACATCTTAGTTTAATCTATGTTTGATGAGGTTAATGTTTTTCCTCCGAGAGGAGTTTTAGAATAGTTGATAGAAAATAGTCCTTATGCCATGATATTTAAATGATATTTCTATATTTGGTATGTTATGTAATTTGACATGTGGTCTAAAAAAATTGAATTTGAATTGATCCCAGAATAGTGAAATATTTTATTATGTGGGAGGAACCATGTAATTCTTTCTAGATCCAGGGAATTTTTGGGTTTAATAGGGTATTATCATTACTTATTAACAGATTTATTAAAGTGGGATTATTGGATGATTGTTCTCAATAGGTGGAGGGTGAAGTTATCATGGGATGATAAATTTTAGAGTTATTTTGTTGAGCTAAAACATATTTTTCCTTCTGTACTGATGTTGAATCATCTAGAGTTAGTATAGGGCACTTTGGTCTTCTGTGATGCATCTTGTTCAGTTTTGGGATGTTTTCTTTTGTAGGGTGGTCATGTGGTAACCAATGGATCCCAACACCTTAGTATATAATAGAATATCTATTCAACCTGAGGCCTTGAACTCCCGATTGTGAAGGGTGAACTAAGTAGTTGGATATAATAACTTTCAGGAGAGAGGATTAACATAAATTTTGAAAACATGAGAACAAGTTATATATTTCCTAAAAATAATTGATTCTACACCAAATATTTTTGGTGGAGTACATACGGTACTTTGATTTTGGAATTTATTATACCCTATCCAAAGAGAAATTCATTGCTAATGATTAGGGAAGAAAAAACATACCCCGACCATTAATGAATCATCTGATGAGTAAATATTTATGGATTGTTTTTCATAGTTATATATAAGAGTTCATGAAATTGAGGATGAGGTTATCTTGGATTGTTTTTACTTGACCTCTTCTCTTCTTGAAATGACTCTTTTAGAATAGTAGCTTGATGATGAATTCCATAGAATTAAGACATCCCTTTATGGTGGAGAGATCATTATTGAGTGTTTATTCTCTATATAGTTAATTATATATTTTAGAAATAGGTTTCATGTGTCATTATAAATGAGGAAATTTTTGAGGGGGGGGGGTTCTGTAATTTCTAATGGGATATACACCCATTAACCGCAAATATGTTCTATTATATGAAACAATCAATATGCTGAACAAGTATGAAATAAGGAATTAATGATATTGTTTCACGTTGTTATATATTTTAATAAGCTATGGTCAATCATAAAAAACCATCATTCTTTCATGAGCCACATCTAGTGGCAACAAGGATTTGTGAAGAAATATCTATGTATTTTTTGGTTGGGTTGTTTCAAAACCATATAATGAACAATGTTTTATAGGTTGGGATCAATAGGATAACAAAATCAGATAACATTATACCCATTCATGATACAACCAATGTAATGGATTTTGGAATACCGTATGTCAAAATATAGTTATATTTCTTGAAGATCGATCTAATATAGTATCTGATAGAGATCACTATTTTACTTATCACTTTTGGAGAACATATCAGAAGGAAATGGGATCTCATTGTTGTTTTGTTAAATAATACCATGAATATATGGTTTTCTAGATAAATTAGGATATATGTTTTCATAGTGATATGACTCATGCCTAAATCCAGGTTTTTGGTAGTTCTTGGGAAGTCCATTTGGGTGAAGTTTAATATTATTTTAAAATAAATTCCAGTCTATGATTATAGTGGTTCTTATTGAGTCCTTGCGTGGCAAGAAATGTAATTTATTAATGTGTTAGTTAATGGTCAGTAAAATTTCCTTGGTTAGATTAAGCATCGTCTAGGAGATGTTACTAGATATTTAGATTATTCCTTAGAGAATGTTGACAATATAGATCTAGTATAAATCTTATGTTGATTATCATTGTATAATGATGGAGTATTATTTTGGTGATCTTGTTTTCTTGAATTTTTTCCATCATTTAGATCATAAATATTTTGGGGGGAGAGAGCTGTACGATTTTTATTTGGGGGTCCTTTGGAGTTTTTTGAGCAGGTAGAGAAAGAGGCTTAAAATTTATAACATCCACAATAGTTTATGAAAATATATAATGAGGTTCATGTATCATATCTTCATAACTATATTTTGGATACATCTAATGACTTGAGATGGGAGGATAATGACATTGAGTCAGAATTATCTTTTACAGGAAATTAATAGGCATAGTTTATTTTTTTTGAAGAATGTACCACAGGGGAGGAATATACCTTTTCTCAATGCTCTATAACTATATGGTTTTGATATGAATGAGGGTTAGGAGTGGGAGGTACTGATTAGAAAAAATTTGTCTCATATATTAGATATGAATACATATGGTTATGATATATATGGAATGAAAGATTATATATTGGGGAGGCTTTCAAATTATTTTTCAAGTATTTAGGTACTCATTGGTCCTCATTTTTTATAATCTGTTGGTTGGTTCTATTTTGTGGGTGAAGAGGTTGAGATTTTGAAAATCATAGAGGCTCTTTTGCGCTATGGATGGTTGGTTAATGGTTTTCCAAAACCGTATGTCCACCAAGTACAAACTGAGAAACCCTTGATAGCTGGTTTCTCATGAATGTGGAATGCTCTGGAAAAGTATGCACCCAACTAGTAGAAATAGTGCACCCTCGTGAAGGGTTAAAAAATTTTTCTACATGAGTGAATCTATCAAGAAAACCATGACCATAATAATTTTTTATTCTGAAAATTTATTTAAAATTCTTTTAACCGAGGTTTAAGAACTCAATCAACCGTAACTCAACCTATCTCAAATTATAGGGCTTTAATGCTCTCAAGAGCCAATTTTGGTCCTTCTAAACTATATCAATGATGAATCGACATACTAGTGGAAGATGTAACCCCTCAATGGTATGTGGATCTCTTATCATTCCTTCTCCCATGATCTCTCTTTTTTTTCTCCATAGAGAGTTTAATATCTTCATGTTACTAATGGATATAAACATTTTTAATTAAATATTGATTCTAGGATGGATTTCATGATCTAAAATTCCCTCGTACTTTATTCGAAAATAGCATTATGGGTATTGTGAATTTTGATCTACATGATTAATGGTGGCATGTTTTATTTGAGTTTATTTATACAATTAACTAATAATTTTCATGACATTGTTTTAATTATATATCAATTGATTAAAAAAAATCCAATTAGATTAGAATTATAATCTAAAATTGAAACCAAATGGATTTCCAAGAACCCCCGATAATTATAAGGGAAATATAATTCTGAGAGTATTATTGAAATTGAGGGAACTAGTGAAATTATTTGATAATTGATTTTAGAAAACTGATTAAATTGAATTGATGAAAATATACTATGGTTTATTAAGGAAAAATCATGAATATATGAACAAATAGTGCTTTTGTTTTCAAAATAAATTTACATTTTGAAACCCAAAAATGGTGAATTGATTTTTGAATGATAATTGATTGGAAATGAAATGTTTTACCTTTTTCAATTTATTGATTGAACATAAGTGTTAATGGGTAGTCAGTGGGTAATTTTGGATTATAAGGTTAAGATATTTATTAACTAGCTACAAATTGATGATGATATATCTGTCCAAAATCTAGTTTGTTATATCGTGTCCCTAGTGGGTTCTAATGGGTAATAATCATCATATTATTAAGGGATGTGTGTACAAATATTGGCATGATTACTGATATAAGATGTGTGAGAATCTAATAATAAGAAAATATCATACCATAGGGATGATAAACATGGTTCTTATTGTGATTTATTTATATAAATTACAAGGATTATGAATGTTCTTTATTAATGTATGTTTATTTATATAAAAAATTATATGATATTTTTATTTGACCCTTGTTTTAAATGTTTTCAGTAATTCTAAAATGAAATAATGTTTTTTAATATGAAAATGTATCTCCATGCCCAATTTTATTTAAATTAAAAGAATGATTTGGTTAATTATATTGGAATAACAATATGGAACTCTTGTTTAGACTATACCAGGATTTCTCACTCACACTCTTTATTTTCCTTTGGGAATTTGTTGATTTTCATCTACCAGGCCTTAGTAAAGGGAACGAGCCACCTGGAGGATTTGTGTGTAATAGATCCTTTTGGTTTATATTTACATTTCAATTGGTATTTTGAAATTATATTTCCTTAAAATATGTAATTTGATGATGTAATGTTTTTAGTTTTGGTATTGATATTTTGTTTTTGAGACTTTATCTTTTTTGGAGTGTTTATCATACTGAATTTTACCTCTTTCATCCACTTTTTTGTGACAAATTCATTCACTATTTTTTCATTTATAATTATAGAAGTCAGTTTCTAACCCACAGGTATTGGGAATTTCATCTAGTCCATGTCAGTGTCAGCTAGGGTATCTTTGTATAAGGGTATCAGGGTGGTTCATGACACAACCTATGGTTTTAATAATGTGTGAATGGCTAATAGAAACAAACAATTTGGGTATATTTTCACAGTAATGTCAATGGTGTGTGTAACCATTTAGGGGAATAAGAGATTTATTATAATAGGTGATGAAAAGTTTATATTTAAGAATACCATACACCCTCCAATGATATCACTACACAATTCCATGGTTAATGTCTCCAATGTGTAGAAATTATGTAGAGTGGGGTATCATTGGGTGGATAAATCATCATCCAAGGCTATCCAAAAAAAATTCATCACGTTATGGGGATTTCAACGTTATGTTTTTACAATTAACTCTTTAAATTAATACTGGGTACTTGTTTTTATCTAATTAATTTTATATTTTATTAAATAATATAAGAAAATCTATATAAAAAATGGGAGTATATAAATAAATATTACAAATATTTAATCGAATAGTATTTATAAATACCATAAAATAAACATTGAAATTAATACAATAAATGTGTTGAAAAAATGTATGTTTTGAAAAATGACAATTTCACTATTATACATTCTTAATATTATTTTTTATTTATTACAAATTAAAGGAGTGTTAATATTTTTTCTTATTTCTTACTAAACCTAAAATATTTTATTTATATTTGTAATTTTATTTTAATTCATTATATATAAATTTAGTGATAAAAATAAAACAATAATTATAAATTAATACATTCAAAATTATTTAAGAAATTAATATTATCATAATATCAAAATTTTTTAAACATACATTTGAAATTGAAGATATTAAATAATATGAAATTAATTTTTCAACTATAATAAAAATTATAAATTTTTTTTAGGGATGTTAATTTGAACATTATTACATGTAATGCGTAAAAACCAGTTTTTATAAATTTTGAATTTTTAAACATAAATTTTATTTATGTGAAAAAACTATCAATTTTATATCTTTTAATGATATTAATAAAGTTATTATTTTTAAATAAGAGTTATGACACATTAAAATATATCTAAAAACAAATTATTCTTGTGAGTAAATATAAATAAATAAATAGATAAATTATAGTTTTACAAATATATTAATTGATTTTACAAAATGATATTCAGAGATTTTATAAACGAGATATGATTTTATTAAATTATTTATTTTAAATTAGATATATATATTGCCTATAATTATTTTTAAAAAACATATAAGTCATATAAAAGTTTTAGTATTTGATAAATCATTATTTTTCAATAATCACATAAAACATAATTTTTTTTAAAAAAATAGACGAAAAATAAAACTAGGTAAATTTTAATATTTTGAAATAAAAAATGAAATTAAAATTTTTAACCAATAAATATAAAATTTATAAAAAATTTCTAAAAAATAAATTCTCAAGATGATGAATAAATTTTATTAGGAAATATTATTTTATTAGTAAAATTTGACTATATTATTATTTAGTTTCATGAAATATCTATTATGTGGATGGTAAATTAATATTTATGTATATTAATTTGATTTTTAAATTTGATATATGTTTCCATTAATATAATAATTCATAAATCATATAATAACAGTTTTAATCATATAATGAAATTTATCTGGATATAATCCTTTGATTCAATATGAACAAAATACCTGTTGATGTCATACTAATTTCAACATTAAACCCCCATTATATCCACCGCGTGATATTTAAGGGTAATATAAACAGTAGTGGGAGTCGTGTTGTCTGATTTAGCTATATTGGATTTCACTAGGAATCTACAATGTTTAAAATTTTTCGAAAAATGCATTTTCTGAATCTTTAATTACTTCAGTTAAAATTGGACTTGATTTAGGGAAAAACAAGAGAATGTACCTCCGTAATGATATTATACTAATTATTTTTTAGGGATTAATTCCACTTATATAGTTCATTTTTTACAAAATTATTTATTGTCTTTGTGATATGGTTAATTTAATTTTAACAGTTAATTTTATTGATAGGTTTCAAAATTATATTTAATAATAATAATATGTAAACGGGTTGTTAATATGGAATAGAGAGAGAAATATTTTTTAATTTATTACCTTTTTTTAGAATATTTGGAGAAAAAATTATTCGATATATATCACAAGGCCCTCATGGACGTGTAATTTTAGAACACAAAGTCATCCCCTTGTGAAGGGTAGTGTGGGTACATGTGTTTTGATTATTCCGTTATTCATGTACTTGATATCAACATCACATTCATCACTATAGATAAATTAAACACCCTTCCATGTTACCTTGATATGATGGTTTGAAAAAAATAATTCATTTCTCACAAATATCTGGTACTGCACAGCTTATCTGATGTATCTAAGGATCATGTTTATATATTTAGTTATGTTCCATTATTCAACGACAATTTTATTGGATTAATGCACATATATACCTAGAATATTTCATAAAACCCCCAATAAAGATACTTTTTAAATCAAAATTTCAATCTTAACGAACATTGAATACAATTTTTGCATTATCAATGTAATTAACATAGTACTCAAATGATTCTCATGTTCCTCCTTTATTTTAAAATATACTATAGAATCCTACAGATATTTCATGTTAATATCTAAAGACTATATTAACCATGTTAAAGAATATATATTGAGAATTTTTATTTCTAAATGGCATTCAAAATAAATTAAAAGAGTTCATACATTGAAAAAAGGTAAATTTGGTAAATCCTCCATTCCCAACTTGTTTTATGATACCAAGATCGAAGGTAAACATTAGAGAAGTATATGGATCCATGTAGTGGATATATCATTCCATAAATCCATGCAAATGGAAAACATTTATTTAGCATGATGTCGTTGATTTCATACTGATCAATGTATAGACATATGGATCCACCATTCTTCATGAAAAAATAGAACCGTTGATCCCCATAGTGATGCACCTAGGAGAATGAATCCCTTGTTTGGATTATCATATAGCTACTTCATCAATTCATTTAGTTAAAAGGTGATAATTTTATTAGCTTTTGTGTATATCATTACATTTTCATGTATATGTTAAATTTACAACTTAACCACCATGTTTGGAGGAATTCTAGGAAAATCATCAGGGGAATACATCAACATAATACCTTACAATTAAAATTTTATCATGTGTGATAATATCTAATATACCAATAATTTATGATATATATTCCTACAAATATAAAAAAATTATCCATGGTTGAGAATAATTTAACAAAAGGTATTAATTCCCCTCCTTAGATAGTTATAGAATCATATAATAATTTTGGACATGAAATTTTATTTAGTTCTCTTAAAAATTAATGATTTATTTTTTAAGGATAACCAATCGATACGTAGCCAAGAATTGGATTCCAATAACTTAGTATGAAAAAGGTATTCTATGATATTAAACCCATATATATTTACTAGATATTTTTAATATGATTGATAACTTATAATATTCCCATTTTTTGTTTTCACCGATAACACAACATCAACTTTTTATGTGGTGTTGAATAATTATTCTATGAATTCTTGTAATAATAAAAATTTAAGACCGTATGAAAATAGTATGTTAAATATTTTCCATGTTAAAAAAAATTTATTATTCAGCACATTTTTTTAGGATCAACTTCTAAAATATTTATAGAAAAATATAACCTTTTTTATCTTTTCATTAGAGGTTATTTAACTTTTATCTTATATAACCCTTAGATTGAGGAATTGGTTTTCAAACATTCTACATTACTTATATGTAAAAAATATGATAATAGGTTTTGGATTGATTAAAACATTGTTTTCATCCCTCACATATGTGATATTCTTCATCTCCTTCTAATAGAAATTTTCATTATGGCTCTCAATTCCATAATTTATCCTCTCTTTCTCGATAGGGATAGTTTCAATGAGGCTACTTTATAGACATATGTCATCTTGGATGATGAATTTTATTTCATTCATAATGATTATATGAATATCCTATAGATATTACATGAATTATTCGATTCTTATCTCTAATCGCAAAGGAACAATGAGAGTTTAATATCTCTACCTCTACAATGATAGAATATCAGAAAATTTATTCATAGTTAACTTTTTAATGAATATTTTTTTAGGTGTACAGTTCAATTGGGGAATTAATTATTTAATAATATTTTTTGAATCCATGATAAATTTAGGGGTGTATCATGAATTCACACTGAAGTTTATTTTGTAATCCCCAAAAGATTACCCTTTTTCTTAAGTCGAATGAACTGCCTCTCCAATTCTAAATTAATTAGTGGGGAGTATATTAATTAAAAAATATCTTAATGAACAAATCTAGTTTTGTAGATTCAGATTCATCCTTTTGATTTTTAATATTGGGTAAAATCCATCACTTATCATCTTCAACCATAATTTGATAAACTTCAAAAACAACTTTCTCACGCTCAGAGTATTGGAGCACATTGAATATTTTGTCAATGGGCTAAATTAAGGTATTATAACATAAAATTAAAGTAGAAGTACTTTTTTGAATAATGGATTCAAATAAAATTTGATACATTTTTGGAGAATCAGGGTTTCAATTGTGGTTCAAGTTATTACTTTTCACTGTTGAAATTTATTCTTGTACTTCCATGATATTCTGAACTTCTTATCCCATCAATTTATTCATTGAATTTTTTGAATCATCAGATTTCCTATAACATATGTTTATGAAAAGAATCCATTTGTTGACATATTTTTTCTAAACAAAAAGGTATATTTTTTGAAATTGATACTTGAATAAATAAGTATGTAAATGGGAAATAGGATAACATAAAATGAATGGAATATATTCCTTATATTATGAATCTATAGGTTTCAATTTTGGGTTTCTATGTACTATTCACATTTATATTCTATGATATAAAATTATAATAATGTTATTCGTAATGATTTCTTAAGGGAATATACATTCTATGAATCATATCCCCCAAGATAGTCCAGAAAACTATCATGTCTTAGGCCCACTCATCATGCACCATATGAGTATCTATTTCAAACTCAAAAATCCAATTTGAAGGTGATTATCCATAGGTGTATCTTTTCCATACCCACATCTACATTCTATTATCGTTGTTGGTATAAAATTTATTGAAAACAAAAAAATTGTTATATAAAATTAAGCATCTTTCATATATATATATATATATATATCCCCATGTGGTTGTTCTAATTTTCTATAATCCCAGTCCTTGTAAAAAAATATCTCAATTGTCTCACTTCCCATCATTGGAAAAAAATTATATTGTTGATAAATGAAATCCCTTCATGATTAATGATATCTAGATTTTTAATACGTGGAGAGAAGAAAATTATGTAGCCGAATTCATGAAATAAATGTCCTCCCATTAATCATGGAGTTTTCTAATATTGGTTCCCCTCTACCTGGTTGTGTTTACATTGTTATTGGGGATTCTATTAGACATCACCAATTTAGTCACCCACGGTACATTCCCCTATAATTTTTTCCACTACATTCATCCTATAAAAAACTATTTTCTCTATAATCCCCATAAAATAATAAGTCACTCCATTGACACAAACTATAAAATTTCAAATCCAATTACACATATTATTTCATTGTTTTTTTAACAAATCCATAGAACACAAAAAAAATTGAATCGAGATGTATTGTGTGTCTAGATGATTATATGCATAAATGAAATGAAATTAAACCAAAACACTACCATATTAATATAAACCCTTCCAACTTTTCATTTATACAATTGAAATTATACTTCAACTAAGTATATCGAGGGGAATACAAAAAGAAAATGAGTGACCTATAATGCCCAGTATGGGGAAAACTAGAGTATGTATGATATATATGATAAAAAAAGGTATATCGTGAAAAATATAATAATAACATAGAATCACACTGAAGAATAAGTTAAGTAAATAAATTTAATCCTTTATCTTGAAGAATAATCAATTCATATCTCAAAATATGAACAATATCAATAACCAAAGGTTTAGTGCCTTGATATATTTCTTTTATGAACAAATTTTTTTAAAACCCTCAGAAATAATAATATTTAATACTGACACAGTAAAACAACTTAATTACATATCATAGTTTATAATTGTTTTTATATCCTGGTGAATAAAGAAATAAATAAAGTGTGACCTTAAGTTCTCAATAAGGATAAAAATAAGAGATAAAAATTGATGATCTTAACAAATAATAAGAAAATTATGTGTTTGTGGGAACATATTAAATGTATTAATTATAATATATAGAGACAATGTCCACATAAACATGGATCATAAATAAAAAATCATTTTATATGGATCTAACATAAAAAATAATGAGCTTTGTAATAACATGTGATTGTGGAAAAATATATGAATATAGAAAACCTATAAGCATATAGATCATAATATTATGGAAGAATAATTCAATCACAATCCTCCCTAACATAATGGATATTGAATTCATGAAACAACCAAATCATGATGGAATATAAATTTGTGTTTCTACCCCCATAAATTATTTGATCAAGAATTAATATTTCATAATCACATAACAGTTTGAGAATTTTTATACCTACCACTAAAATTTTATCATGAGATATCAAAAATTACCGAATGAGTTATATAATTATAACGGAAAAAATATTATATAATTAAATACCAAACATATGAGTTCCATATGGATATGAAATTAGTCATATACACAATATAAATTAATTTAAAAAATATATGGGTATAATAAAAAAATGTACTAATAATTTCATATGGAATCTAGACACATAGTGTTGATGGTATCATAATAAAATATCTCATATTTAAATAATTTTAAAATCAATTACTATTTATAGATAAAAGTATACCAGCAATAATAACTTTAAAATAAACATGGGATAGAAGAAGAAATTATCTTTATGTTCTTTATCACTTTTATAGAAAATATAACAAATTTTGGAAATATTAATTATAATATATAAAATGTAGAATATATTTCTAAAATATATCTAAAAAGTTGGATGGAAAAAATAAATTTTAATGAATTAATTTTAAAATGATGAAAACTTTCATATTTGGTATACATTCTTGTTTACAGAAAATTGTCAACATAAAAAAGTAAGAACATTTATTCCATAAAAAAAAAGAAATTATAATTAAAAGAATGTGTACATCAGAAATAATTTATGTAATGATATTAAAATTCAATAAATAAATAAAACATTTGCACATGAAAATTCTCAAAATA
Source organism: Viscum album (assembly GCA_963277665.1). Taxonomy (NCBI): domain Eukaryota; kingdom Viridiplantae; phylum Streptophyta; class Magnoliopsida; order Santalales; family Viscaceae; genus Viscum; species Viscum album. Next base: position 376,357,960 of record OY728166.1, on the reverse strand, counting down.
AATTATGATTTGTAATCAATCTTCAGTAAAAATTGTGAATGGAATAAAATGCTTATGTCATTGGGTACTCATAAAAGAAGACCATAAAATATAGAACATGAGATTAATAATAAAATATCAATAATAATTATTATGATAATTATAAAAATATATCAAGTTTTAGTATTTCAAAAAATGAAATCAAGTGTTTTATATTCTATATGATTCAAATAAAAATTTTGTGTCAATAAATCCATTACCATATATTCCTACTTAGAAAAATAGTCTAAATAATTTTTTATAATAAAAATAATCCATAAAAAAATTATTTCACAGCCTTATTCAAATATGTATCCTATATAGTTTTTATTAATAATTGTTTTAATAAGACATAAATATGTTAGTTACAGTGTATTGACATCATTATAGGTTAATAATTTCTTTTAATATTTAAATTATAAATTATGATTCTATTTATTTTATAAAAAGACATTAATTCATAAATCAATAATTTTACTATAATAAATTCTCAAAAAATAAATATAACTCTATAATTATATTCTATGATAATTCCTCTACTTGATTTATAAATACAGAAACAATGATTATCATGTATTGAGAATTATTTTATATAAAACAATTTATTAAATAATTATGAACTAAAAGTTAATATAATAATTCTAAAAAAATATGAAAATTATTTATATAATAATCTCTTAATTATAAATTAATTATGTTATTAGAAAAATATATGCATCAGAGTTATATAAAATGAAGCACACAGTTTCATTGAATTGGTAGTTTTGACATACACACATGGGAAGTCTTAATTTTTCATATAATAAGAGAAATGTAAAAATATTATTATCTATTCATAACAAAAATAATGTTATAAATATATTATTTATCATAGAAAATATATTTTATAAATTTCCATGAGTGGTAGATTTGAGAAATTTTCTGTTTTCCTTAATGGAGGTCATATTCCACACATATACAAAAGTGAAATTCACATTTTCATTGAAAAAGGGTAAAAATAACATACTACATTATATCATAATAAACAAATTAGAATATATATAATTCTAATTAAATCTTATTTAGATTTTTGATTTTTTATAGAAGAAGTGCGGATAATGAAAAATATTAGAGATTAATTTGTACATTTGTTGATGATTTGTACTTTCTCTTTACAAACTTTTTGAAAATAGAGAAAATATGACTTCTACATGAATGAAGTGGATAATAAATTCTAGGTACGAGTCTAATGAAACAATAATGGAATGAGGATATTTTTCAATGCAACAACATATTATTTTATAGTTCGTATCTTATTAAATGAATTCATTTTCTTCAATATCTTATGTTGCACACAACACCAATTTTAATCGAACAATGATTTACAATTAAATATCAGCATTTTAACCTGCCCTAAAAACCTATTTGTTACATCGACATGAATGAATAGTGTCATCCAAATTATAATATTTATATATTATATATTTCTTCAAAGGTATTTAAATTCATCCAACATATTTTATATGAATAAGATAATAATTAGTCCAATTTTACACATTAAAATGATATTCTTTATAAAAATCAATTTTATCTCCTTTTAATGGTGAAAAAAAATTTCTTCCAAACTTTGTGTCATTTATATATTAAATTTGAAAAAATATACTTTTTATTTAAAATATTAAAATCAAAATTTACTTAGGTTCAATATTTAGTATTTTTCTAATAGCATTCATTTTTTGATGAATAATGAAATGTACTGAATTTTAATTGAAAAAAAATTCATCAAAAAAATTTATTATGATAAATTATAATTTTGATTATATTATAATTATAATTAGGTTATATTTCTATAAATTAATATAATTTAGTATGGTTAAAAATTTTTCAAATTAATGTTTGATACAATCATATCCTAATGTTTTGGTAATTTTTACTTTTAAAAAACATTGTTTTCTCATTCCATCAAAAACATTAATTTTAATAATAACCACAAAATAAGTGTTTTTATGTTTTAAAAATGGATTCCATATTTGGAATCAGTGGTTTGAAAGAGTGTAAATAGTTTTATTTTATATTTCATGAATTTGTTAATCGAAATTGTAGTAATTAATTTTATATCTTTGGTTAACGGTATAAAAGGTAATTAAAGGTACAAATAATATTATATAATCACCCCAAAACCTATAAAAATATATTGGATGACTAAATTAGACACTTATCATATAGGGGTTTAAATGGAATCATTTAATGGACACATGTTTTGATAATTTTACATTGATATTATTAAAATCAATGAATTTGGAAAAATGTCAGATTCTTATTTCTTATAAGAATAATAATATTAATATAGATATCACCAAGAGATAACATTAATCATAAATAGTCTACAACAATATAAAATAATTATCTATAACATAGAAATTTATTAATAATTTTTAGGTACTAAAAAATTAACATAAATGATGACATAATGGTGAAGCATAAATTATTTTATTAATGAATATATGAAATAAATTAAATGTAAAATATTAAAATAAATATAATTTCATTTAATTAATGTGATTCACTATTTTTAAAGATGAATAAGACATGTTATATGATTATTCAATAGTTTTTAGGAATTATAGTTCATTTTGGATTTTATTAAATGTCATAGAAATAAATAGTGTCAAAATTGACAGAATTTATATTGTTTAGAAATAAAATGTAATTAAATAATTAAAAAATAAAAAAAAATATTTTAAAATTACAATGTGATAATTTTAAAATTTATAATTTAATAATATTTTGATTTATGGATAATTTACACCATATTTTTAAATATTTATAACATTTCAATATTTATAATATTAATATTAAAAATACAATTAAATAAATTAATTAAGGTTAAAAAAATTATACATTTTAAATTAAAATTAAGATATTACTATATTTTGTTGGTAGGGTGGATTTAGACACATCCTCATCTTATCTTCTAGAGAACACACATTGTATATATTTGGATGTGATGACCCCCTCCATCTTAATATGCCCCTCCTGAGCTGGAAAAGGATAAAGAGAGATAATGACCCCCTGAGTCCTACCTCTAGTACATCCCTGGGTGGAGACAAGAAACAATGATATAAAATATCATGATATATGATAAATTATTTTTTTAATAATAAAACAAGATTAGTTTATTATATGATTCATATCAAAATAACATCATGCCCAATATAAAAGAAGAACCAAAATCAATTCCACATGCGTGTTATCAAAAAACAAAAACACATACAATGAAAACCCGCAATGTAAATACGAAATGAACAATGACCAGAAAAGACGCAACAATAGTACCCAATTTTGACTAAGTAATGCCCAGTATGATCCAAGGAGTCCTCTTGGATACCGTAAAGTAGTTTTATAATGTACAGTGAGAATATGAGTATACATAGTAGGAAAACAATATTCTCTCATGCATTAGTAGATAAGAATACTAATTCTCGTATGAGACAATTTAAGAAACTAATATCTCTTAAAATGGTATACTATCCACCCTAACCTCAGCAAATTTATGCTCACAAAATAAGAAAAGTCACGTAATGTAATACAGAGTACATCAATGATAGGGTACCCCTCACCAGAATCCCACTAATTAGATACTCCCACACCCTAATAGAAAACATTTTGGTGATCCCACCTCTTTTGAGAGAACCACGTCAAATCCCACCAACACACACCATTGCCACATAGTTAGTCCTGAAACATTGGAAAAGTAAGCTCATCAAATCTCTCCCGCACACACCTAGGCCTCACTACCATGTCGCACCCTCGGAATCATGGGCCGCATACCATGTCACATCCCAAAAAACATGGTAATGAACAACACCTCTCATCCTGAATACTCATGAGAACCCCCAACTCGACCTCACACACCTGGGCCTCACAAACCACTATCTATTGAATACTAATGGTCTATCACCACTAGAAGATGGATCAGGGAAGAGTGGATGGCCAACCATTTCTCCATCGACTAGGATGTTTGGGAAAGACAACATCCCCCATGAAAATGGGGGTGTCAAGAACATAGTGCTCAACAAATGTGGGTTGTGTATAGAAAACATAAGGAAGAAATAGGTATGTATATATAGTATCAGATAATCAATTCCATCTTATGGGTTATCATTAAAAAAATAAACCACCCTATGATACCACCAACTCTACTACTACATATAAATGCATTATTTATCACCATCGACAGTCACTTCATAAGTTTTAATTGAAAAACATCCACTAAAATCCATAAATCAAATATAATTGACTCCATTATACCTATTTAATAGATTACCATTAGTTATTATAGAACCATTTATTCATTCCATCCATACCCATGAAATTACCATCCATGAAATTAATAAAGCCATATGACATAAATCATACCCATGAAAATAAACCACAATAAGAAAACTGACTTTCTATTACCACTCCATTTAAATCCCGCACCAAACACATACATCATAATTACTCAAATCCATTATGACCTATCCTTCTTCTCAATATGCTAATCCCTAGATTATAGTAAAACCCTTAAACACAACTCATCACAACCAACCCGACATCTCCAATGTATAATAACACCACACCATGCAACTTAAAAATATCACTACCTAAACCTCTATCCCCATTATTGAAAAAATCCTTTCCATTTAAAAATAAATCACTCACTCAACTTGAGATTTAATTACATATCATATACCACCCCATTAATATATGTACTCTAAACCCCAACAACACATAACCACATAAGGAACAATACATAAAAATCCACACATAAAACACATCCACACCAACAAATAATGTTTTATTATTATTTAGAAAATACTCATTATTTAATTCCACTTTTATAATTTAGGGGTTATAATTGAGAAAGTGCAATACTGAGGGATCCATTTATTTAATGGAATATATATTGTTAACCAAATTTTATATTCATATGGTCATTCATAGAGGATCAATAATAAATATCCAAAATCTATCACATGTGAAAAAAACAATGGAAACCAAAAATCATGATTTTTAGTAGGTATATAGCCTATACAGATAAAAATATCAATAACCCATAAAACATAATCATTATTCACTTTTACCGATAAATTTTCTCTTGATATTAAAATTATTCCAGTTTCATCACATATTTATAATTCTAATATCATCACAATAAAATAATTTTACAGTATCCTTGTAATTCATACAAATTAATATAGATGAAGGGATCCTTACTTGAAAGAATAGATGTTTCAAAACTCATCCTAGTTCAAAAACAGGGGGTGCACAAGACACATGACGAACCTCTAAGAAGAGGTGGTTCAAGTGGCTGACCAAAAACGCACAATCAATTATGTAATAATGGTTATGGGATGCCCAAGCACAAATGGAAAAGATAATTAATAAATTATATCAACATCTATGTCTTTGAGGGAACCGATATGAGACTCAAGGAATACGAATTTTTTTTGAAATCCCTATTAAAAGTGGGTCTTGACTACATGTTTTTTCTAATATAAATCCACCCATGCATTAAGAAATTAATGATATATTTTACACCAATTAAAATAGATTAAAAAACATATAATCATTGGTTTAAAATCATTTTAATTCAAATAAAAAATTAAAGGGGAGAATCTGCAAGAACAAAATAATACTTGAATTTTGAATTAATGATGGAAATGGCTCATCATTTGGTGAGTCAACAACATGATTCACCAATGGATGAGCCACATATGGTACAGTCACCATTGGGGTAATCATCACCAAATGAGTCACTCAGGTGACCTACCCTCAGTAAGTAGTAGGCGCGACTCACTGATGCCGCTCAATGAAGCCACCTTCTAACACCACCTACTATTAGTGAGTCCCCATCGTGAGTCACTGGTGTTACTCACTGATGCGACCTACCGAAGCCTCTTACCAACACTACCTGTCAACACCAACTATCGATTCCACCGACCATTACAAAGTATCTATCATGATTCATCAATTCCACTAACTAATTCCACTCAATGAAGCCACCTACTTAAACCACCTACCATTAGTGAGTCTACATCATGAGTCACCGACCTTACTCACCGATGCGACCAATCGACGCTTCCTACCAACATTACCTATCGATGCTGCCTATAGATTCCACCTACCATTATAGGGTAACTATCATGATTCATTGATGTGACTAAATGACTTGACCTCCACTGGGACCTACCAGTGGATGGACCACTACTAAACAAGATACCATTAGAAGAAATGGATTTTGGGATAACTTATGAAATGGGTCACTGTTTCCTCCTATAGAAAGTCAAACACAATATTTTCTCAATGTAATATACCAGGGAGGTCTGGGCCGTTAAATAAGATACCTAAAAAACTATTCTAACCCTTTAAAATTCTAAACCAACACAAATGGAAGAAACTTCCAAACAACCACCCACAAGATACCTTACAATGATCATTATACACTTGAAACACCATTAATCCTATTACAAAAAAATGTTCTACAATAAACCCCCATGCGTTTTTGAAAAGTTGGAGTGAAACATAAGAATCCAAAAATACCTCCTCTAAAATATAACACCCTAACTAACCATAAGACACACCACACAAGCACAACACCCATGCCATCCCGAAGTCATGAATGAGGTATTTACTTCCTCCATGTCAACATGATATCCTCTTTCATCGGCACTAAATATATGTCATGGTGTTAATAACATACCCATTAATGCTTCTATATTAATAATATGGTCATCCCGTCTTCATAAAATTTTATTACATATTTCAAAAATATGAAAAAATTAATTTTAAGGAAAAAATGTTAAAACATGATATTACAAAGGGTAACACAACATGTAGAAACCAAGAAAAACTCTTGGTACAATGTATGAATATATATCTCAATTTTTTATGTACTATCGTCTAGGAAACCATGTCTCCACAACACATGAAACAGGAAAATGGTTCATCTACACACCATGTTCTCATGATGTTCTAAAATCTCTAATAGCCACTCCACGAACGTCAGATCATCTTCGACATCCCACACTCCCAAACCAATGACATGAGTGTCTTCGTAAAGATACCGACAAAGATGAGAGACATGAAAGTCATCCTGGACCTTCTCTAACTATGGTTTAAATTCTAACTACTATTCCACTTCACCAAATATTCTCAACAACTTGAATGGTCTGATAAACTTGGAAGAAAGCTTGCTCAATCTACCGAACCAAAGATTCCAACATCAAGGGGAAACCTCCATGAACACACGGAATCCAACCTTGAACTCCAAGGGCCTCATCTTATAATGGTAATATGAATATTTTGATCATATATTTCCTTTAAAATATCATGAAAAAATACAGCATGTCGATCATACCCTACACGATGTTTGGACCATGAATAGGTGCCTCCCCAACCTCTATACATCTTTAGTTTGAATAACACAGTATTCCATACAATTCATTGAACAGAAAGATGGTAATGGAATTGTGGTATCTATTATTGTAAGAAAAATCCACCAAGAGAAATTGTCATGCCTATGATCAGGTAAAGTCCATGATGCACACCAGAGAAATTTCCTCCAATTTTTGAATGGTCTGCTTTGTCTGTCCATCCGTATGAGGGTGGAAAGAAGTTCTAAGGAATAACATAGTTCCAAAATCCTGATACAATACCCTAAAGACTCCCTAGGAAAACTTCATTCCCCTATCTAATATGATGGATCTTATAACTCCATGCAACGCACCACCTCATCAATATAGATATTGACTAAGTAATCCACAATGCATGGCTCCTAAATCTCAAGGAAGTGAGACGATTTCTTCTGCTGATCCACCATTACCCAGATTGCATTGAATGCTCCCATAACCATTAGTAACCCTATGATAAAATTAATAGATCTGTCATACCAATTCCACTCAGGGATTTATAGGGGCTATAATAAATCATTGTGAACACAGTGCTCAACCTTCAACTGTTGGAAAACTAAGCAGTTCACCATAAACTCCACCACCTCTTGTTTCAACATAGGAAAAAAACTACTCTCTTAATCCACGGTACATATTAGAAATTCTAATGGGTACCAATATGGGTGATATGTAGAACTCTTGTAAAACCCCCTTGAGCCTCTCCGCTAGGTAAAATTGACTCCCAAAGAATATAATTTTATTCTTACTATATGCTGATCATCCCGCTGAAGCCTCACCCTGGTCAACATGATTACAAATCACATATTCCTTCATGTATCCAAACTAAGACCCCTACACCTTCCATATTAGAGAATATATTCCATCATATGAAACATACAACCTCTACCGCTGCCAATTACTATATCTATGTATAATGAATCAAATCCAAAAACACCATCCAAATGTCTTTAAATTCCAAAACTACATCTTTCGGTCATTTCCTACTCAATGGATCATTCATGACATTTACCTTCCTTAGGTATAATAGATTTAAATTTCGTATTCCTAGAGAAACTCTATCCACCTCATTTGTCTCACAATTTGATTTCATTGTGAAAAGATATACCACAAAATCTTGTGATCTTAGAAAACCAAAAATTACAACCCTAGTGATTAATTTAGCTATAAATTCAATGAAAACATGACCACTACTTTCTCCAAATCATCGGCAGAATAATTACATCTATGGGTATATAACTTCCCAGATTTATAGTTGATCACTCCTAGCCATTTCATCAGCACAAAACCGAATCCCATGTGGTAAAAATCCCAAAATAAAAAGAACATTACTCCTTCCTCTAGAAAATGTAGCAGTCAATCAATGACCAGCATCCCGTTTAGATAGATGAATGTTGAATGGCATAACTCACTCCTCAAAAAACCCAGATCTTTTCTAATGAGACTGGTCATCTGATCTATAACTCGAGAGATGATTTTTAAAAAAATTGGAAATAACCTTCCAAACTGAGTAAACTAGAAACCGCTACCATATTACTGGTTTCATCCCAAGAAACATCATCTTCATCATTTTACGATCAACTACCACACACTGGTGTGAAACCAGATCTCTTATGAACTTCACCTCTCAGATCCAAAAATTATAGTTGAATTTTTTTGTAGAGTTATTGCTATCAAAGAACCTGTAGGATGGTCCTGAGAATCTTGGTATGCTTCTCCTATGAAATTATGTAGATCAATATATCATCTATGAATATGATGAAGTTCTGGTTGAGGAAAAAAAATACAATGTGCATGAGCCCCATGAACATGACAGGTGCATTCATTACACCAAATGATATAACCATGAACCCAAAGTTCCCATATCTGCACATAAAATTTGTCTTTGTGATATCACCATCCTTCACCCTTAGCTGGTGATACCCACACTAAAGACTAATCATAGGTAACCAAGTCATGCCCCTCTTCTATTCGAAATGATCATCTATATTCAAGAGAGGGAAACAATTCTTGACTACTACTGAGTTCAACCTCTGGTAGAATATAAAAAACTTCATAACACTATCCACATATTTTGTAAGCAATACATGAGCACCACAATGTGACACAATGTACCACATAAATCCATTCTTCATTAGATCATGTATTTGAATCCTCAACTCTCATAGCTCTAAAGGTGACATCTGAAAAGGAGTCATGGAAATCAGAGAAGCATCAGGCTGCAAGTATATCATTAAATATACATCACTTTGATGGAATAGAGTTAGGAACTTCTCAATAATAACATCCAATAACTACCAAAAAATTTATGGATCCTCTTCCATCTTAGAATCCATTGATTCTAATAACTACTCATCCAATGAAGAAGGAAGGGGTCTATACACTGACTTCCCATCTAACAACTCTAATTTCCAATGAAAGAAAAATATTGGCCATCCATATTTGAAAAACGACTCATATATGGAATTAGTCAATAAAAACATTGTAAAATACAACCATTCGATTCCAAGGATGATATCATATGGATTCATTTGTAGTATGAATATATTCCCACTGGACTGATGGGAACATATCATTAGTCTACAACGCTGGAATAAATAAAAACTACATCTAAACACTGACTGGAATACTGAACAATAGGGGAATAGAACGCTTATATACATATATTCATAGATGATGGGGTATAATGGGTGAAACAAAAAAGAATGTAGCTCCTCAATCAAATAATGAAAAAGCTAGAGTACTGAACAAACTGATCGTACCACAAATGATATTCACCCCTTATGTAATATATTTGTCTGGGGTGTGCAGCTGACCACACATATATCTTATTCAACAATTCTAATGAACTCCTCCTAAAAAATGACTGGGTAGAGGTACTTGATGAACACCCTGAGATTGGTACCTAACTACTGCTTCTCCCCTTGGTTGAGCAAGAGGTGGTTTTCCCTGCTGCTATAACTCCTCTTCCAGAAACTGCGGCTGAGGTGGGTACTAAACCTGCCACCTTTACCATACTGATCTCGAGCAGCTACCAGTCACTAAATATGAATATTTCCATAGAAACTCACATAAAATACCTCAGAACCATGACCACATGATAATAATTATGTCCAGAAGGAAGAAACAGAACGTTATGAGGTCACCTCCCCAACAGTAGGATCCTTCAAGGCCCTAGTGCCTAAAACCTACTGCTGATAAAATTTCCCTTAAAAATAACTAGTGTGACTCTCCAATTTTTTTCGAACTAATCTATATTGTATCCACTCAACTACCTTATCATTATTTCGAACCTCCATGTTTGCCGATAAGGTAATGGGAGTAACCGATTACTAGAGAGAAGGATGAAGTTACTCCTTTATGTGTCTTGCATGAGAAACCTCATATAAAAATTGATCTGGAGAAAAAAAATATATCCTTGAATTTTTACTCAACTTTTGTACCGACGTAATACCCTATTAGAGGGAGAGTAACTCCTACCATTTTCTCAAACATCATAGTCGAAGAAAGTAATATTTCTTAGAAATCCGCCGTAAAATCGACCCACAGAATGTCAGACTCCAAACACTCACCCATGTAATGTTTCCACTAATGACACATATATATCCTCATCTGGATCACCACTATGTGATCCAAGTACTCCTTCGGATCTCAGAACAAGCTAATGGGGACCATAATCTCCTCGATCCAAGCCTCTATAATACTGTCTGAAATGATGCCCTCAAACTTCCTGAGTGTATATCACTGGAATTCAAGTGATGTTTTCTACCTCTATTATTTCTCCTCCATTGGGAAAATCTTCCATAGACCAATAGCATCTGCCTGCAGAGCCACTATTGCCATTACTACACATGAGGAATGATTAGGTGAAATTATAGAATGGTAAAAAATGAAATCTTAAGCCCAATTATTATGGTATTTTATTTAAAATACATTTTTATTAATTTTATTTTTATTGATTCCACCTTTCCACAAGGAACTATTTCATATAAGAAAACATGTCATTATGATACATATACATTTCATAGTTCCCCCACCTAATAAACATTGTATATTAAACTGGCCATTCGGTGGTCTCATATTCCTTGCATCACATCATAGGGGACCCAAAAAATCTTATGTCTTAGCCAATATTCCATGGACAATGACAAGTACCAAGATAACTTGAAACATTTTCCCTACAACCCCATGAAATCCACACTATTCCTAACTCTGAACATCATCACATCTATCAAAAATCACATTTGATACCATTCTTTAATTATACCCTCCCTCCAAAGATGCCCCTATTGAAAAGGGAAAATGAGAAAGAGAGATAATTACCCTTGAGTATCGCCTCCAATAGGCCCTAGGGTAGAGACTAGCACCAAGGGTATAGAATCTCATGAAATGAGTGGCATTAAACATTTTTATAAGATAATTATATCAAGAGATAATATGTTCCATCTCAAAACACTCCATGAACTATATAAAAGAAATACCAAAATGTATCCCACATGCATGTTTTCCAATAAAACTACTATAGTTATAATTAAAAAGATACGATGTAAATACCAAAAGAAGAAATCTATGATGTTACGTGTTGGTAGTCTCCATGTTCATGTAGTAATGACCAACATGGCACACATATACCTCTTGGAAACCTAATTTTTTTTGTAAAATACGGTGAGCATACAAGTATTCTCTTTAGGAAAACAAATGTCTCTTGTGCACAAGTGAAGAAGCGTACTAATTCCCCTATGAGAAAACAACAGAATCAAAAAACACCTAACAAGGTATATAAGCATCTGGAACCTCAGAAAAGGTATTCTCACAAAATAACGCAAGTCACATAAAGTAATATGGATCACATTTATGACATGTTAACCTACACCACTTTTCCTCTGATTAGATGCTCTCACACCTCAATAGAAAATGTCATGGTGCTCCCACAACTTTAGAAATTACCATGTCACAACCAACCCACACACACATGGGACTCAAATACATTCATTAAATTAGGAAAATGAAGAAACTCACATATCTACCATAAATACAAGGGACTCATACCCAAATACCATCTGTTAATTTATGGTCCACACACCATATCACATCCAAATAACACAAGGGAACGAGCAACACATCTCATCCCGAGGACACCTTGGAAACCGCAACTCGCTCGTACAAACCTAGGCCCCACAAACAACTAACTTCCTAAAGAATCGTTGGATATCACCAAATTTAAGAGGGATTTGAGCTGATTTGGTTCACATCCATCCATTCTCCCACTAGGGTGTTTGAGAAGGTCACCCTCTCCCATGATAATGGGGTGTTCAAAGCGTAGTGATGAACGAGGGTGGGGTACATATAGAAACATAAATAAAAGATAGGTATTTATATATTGTATCAAATACTCAATCCCATTATATGGGTTCTAAATAAACCAACAAACCACACTATGATACTTTAAACTGTACTTATACCTCTAAATTTATAATTTAACACCAGGAAATAGTCACTTAGTTAGTTTATAAATGAATTCCTTACACAAAAAAACCACAAATCAAACACACCACTTAGTAAACTAATTTAACCAATTATAATTATTGATTAAGGAACAATATATTCATTCTATTCCTACCAAATAAACAACCAACCACAACATGCAACAAGAAAAATAATAATAAACCATTCTATGGAAAAATTACCATAATAAGGAAACTCACGTCATATTTCAACAACATTTAACAAGAATACCGACCAATACCATAATCAATTTTCAAAGTAATTCATCTATATCCATCATATCAACAAAAAATCCACCAAAATATAAACAAAACCAACAACACTCCTCATAAAATCAAACAGAAAATACCTAATATATCAAAACACTATACACAATTACATAAACATAAAAAACCCAAACATGTTACCCCACTGATTGAACACTGCCCATAAATTCTATAATCAGTTAATATCACATTATGATATTCCATTACACCACACGTACCACACCAGAAACAACCATTCATTCAAACCCAATAGAATAGAATCATAGAATGAACAATACAAAAAAATCATATATAAACCACATCCACACTAACAAAGCACAGTGCATTCAAATTTAGAAAACACTCAATCATTAATTAAACTTTATTAATTTATAGGATATCATAGGGAATGTGTGATACAAAGGTGTCCATTTATTTCCTTGAATATATGTGGTTAACATATTTCATATTCATACGGTTGTTCTCATGGGATCAACAGTAAACATCAACAAGCCATCAACGGTGCATAATTAAACACAAAATACAACCATGATTTTCAGTAAGAATAAACCATATAAAAATCACAATATTAAAAACAAATGAAACATAAGAATGTGTCACTTTGACTAAGCCCATTTATAGTGATATCAAATAGATTGGATTATCATTAAATATTCATAATTTTACAATCATCGTAAGAGAATATTCATACACCCATGTTGCATGATATACAAATTAAAATATATGAAGGGATACCTAAATGAATGAACACATGTTCAGAAACTCCTCCAAGAACAAAAATAAGATGTGTACAAGCAGTAGGAGGAACCTCTAGGGAAACACTATCCAAGGGGATCACCGCAAACGAATGATCACTAATGAAAGAAGGTTTCTGGGATGATCAGGAACCAAGGGAAAAGATAAGGATGGAATGAAATAATTTTTTCTAGCAATGAAAGACCATATCCGAGACTCAAATGATATGAATAACTTTTTAACCCCCAATTAAAATTGGATATTGACTATTAGTTTTGACTAACTTAATGCCTCTAGAGAAATAAAAAATTATTCACATATTTTACATCCATTGAAATTGATTAGAAACACTTAAAATGGGTTTATAATAAATTTAAATCAAATAAAACATTAATGGTGTGAATATGAAAAACTAGAAAAAACATGAATTTTGAAAAAACTATTAGAAATGGATCACCATTGGGTGAGTCACCGATACGAGTAACTAAGGGATGATTCACCATTGGCTAAGTCCCCATTTGGTGACACACCATTGGATGTTTCACCGACATGACCTATCATCATTAATTCACCAATGTGATTCCCCAAAGACACTTACCCTTCCCACATACCGATTCCACCTACTGACACCACCTGCCTTTAACGAGTGTCCTTCGTGAGTGCCCAGCATGACTCACCGACGTGACCTACTGATGCCACTTACTAACACCACCTACAGATGCCACCTACTAATTCCACCTAAGGAAACCACATATCGATGCCACTTACCATTATCCAGTCACAATCCTGATTCGTAGACATTACTGACCAATGTTACTCACTATATAGGTTTACTGGTGGATGACCATCTATTAGATGAGCTACAATGAAAAAATTGGATTTCGGGAAAAATACAAAATTGAGTCATTATTTCCTTCTAAAAAACTCAAATACAATAATTACACAAAAATATTAGACCAGGGAGGTCTGAGACATTAAATTGGGATAGAATATAAATTTATAATAAACTAATGGGTGTGGATTTCCTAAAGTGGCCCTCCCATCTCTTATAAAAGAGAACCCCTCCTTATCATTTATTCACACCTCTAACTCCATTTGGATCAACCATACCCATCACATTTCTCCTCAAAACATCCATCACTTAATCTGATAGGCATTAATATTCGTATAACCCATTCTATAGAGTCTTTTTGGGCAAATCAATATGAGACACTTGAAGAAGAGGAATTTCTTTTACCAACTATTTCAATGTTCATTTTATTCTATTTTATTTTCCTAAGTTCCTTTCATACTAAATTAATAAATAATGAATCTAATATATTCTAAGATGTTTTATGATTATGTGATAACTATATTATTCCTTCTAACCATTTTTTGAAAAATAATATCATCAAGAGTGTGTATGTATGACTTACCATCTCCACATTGTGGTGTAAACTGTTTTTATCAGTACATTATTTTGATGGGAATAATGATGAAAGTAAAGCATATAAATAGTTCATATAAAATGGAAATGATTTTTTATAATTTATATTCCTTACATTTTTATACCATTTTACCATTAAGGGATAGATAAAATCCCTCGTGTGTACGTACTGCATACCATCTCCACAATGCAATGATATTTATTCTACTTGATAAACTTTCAATAATTATTATAAAATGTATAATATGTGTAAATATAATATTTATTAACTTACTATAATTTCATATTTGAATAAAATAAATCATAATCATTTGATACAAGAATTAAACAAAAAAACATGCATAGGTAAACCAAGAAAATAACATTAAAAACAATGTTAATACAAACATATTATTAACAAAATGATACAAGAGGATCATATAAGATATCATAAATATGGATATGATTATATTATAATTTAATAACATTATTTAAACATTATTAAAGATATTAAGTCACCCTCAACTAAAATAATGTACTATTTATGTATAAATTTCACATTATTTTTATTATCAATTATTTTAATACATAAATATTTACTGGGGTGTTTTTATCATCCATATCAATGATTCATAAAAATGTATTTCAATAAATTATTACAATTATTTTAAAATTGTTTAAATATTTTTTCACTCATGTAAGATTTTATAAAAGGAATATTTTTTCCATTTTCCTTATGAGTTAATATTTAATACTTTTTCAAAATGTATGAGATGAATGTTTTTTTAAATTATACAGAATTGGTATATTTTTCTAGCATCATAATTGATTAATGTTATGAGGATTACTATACAATATTACAATAATATATTCAATAAAAATGTTTTTTTAAATTGTATTTAATTTTGAATAACTATTTTCAATAAAGAGGGTATTTCTATAATGATTTTTCTAATGATTTTATTAAGAATATTATCATGTATGTCACCATCCTTTATAGAATCTTATGTTTAATTGAGGTTGATTTATTATTACACATCCTATCATATGGTATTTATGGGTTTATGAATATTTTGACTGTGGGTGAGATATCTTTATACAATTAATGGTTTATGGATAATGTTTTATGATTATGTATACTATTTTCAATATCAATGTTTTTGTTTGTTATGTTTCACCCCTTTCATAAGAGGAATGCATTGGACATAGAATGTGATGGGTGGTGTCTTCTATAGCCCCTCGCTACATTGGAATGTCTTATAAGATAAACTATTTTGGGTTTTTAACCATTTATACATGGTCTTGGAATGAGGCCTTGATAATATGGTTATGATATCCATAATTATAAATTCACTCAAAATGAGAGTAGTTATTGATATTAAAAGTGACTACTCAGCAAATAGAATATCAATGTGAATGTTCAAATAGAATTTTTTGTTTTACTAGTGATATATTATACTGATGATTATGTCTATGAGTCTTGTGATTGAGTTTTATACCATTCCATAAATAGTTATGAATATTTATAAAATATATTATCGTATTTTTTACCCTTATTTAGAATATTATGTATTACATTCCCATGATTCCATGATGGGTATTATGACTTATATAAAGGGTTTTTCTTGGTGAATAACGACATTATAAAAGTATTATCTATTTTTTATTTAATGTTATGAATAGTAATGTATTGTTTATGTATTTAATAAATTTTCCAAAACTGTTAAACAGATTGGTCCTTAAAGATATAATTTCTTGTAATCTAGAGATTTTATTGAAATAATGTATCCACTCTTGGATTTTTTGGTTAGGTTGTTACATTTGGTATCAATGGAAGTTTATTAACAACCATGGAAACTATGTTTTGAAAAATTGGTTTAGGGAATATAATCATACGATAAACATTTAAGATATGTATATGAAAACATCCTAAAATTTCTATAATGTAAGGATTATGTGGGTATTCCTAGAAAATACACCCCCATATAGATAATATTAGTGGATTTGGTTTTACAACATATGTACCTACAGCTAATAACTCTGAAAAGGTGTTCAGGGATTTACTTGGGGTAACCTGGTACCTAGAAATGGGCATTACTATGCACCTGTTTTGATAATCATAGAAGATATGAATAGGAAAAATACAAATTTTCATTATAAAACATTATGAAAGATTTATGTCTGAATATTCCTAAAAAACATGAATATTATAATGAGATAAGATATTCTTAAATTTTTTTTAATTTATGATAGTCATTTTGCTGGTTATTGGATTATACATTATGATATAATCTAATCAAGTATATGCCATTATATAGAAATGGTGGATAGTGAAAATTATGAAATCCACATCAATAGACATGATCATTATTGTGATTAACCTCTCTATAAAAGGTAATTTTGTTGGATAAGGAGATACACCTAGTGATTAAAAATTTATAAATATACTGGGATATCTTAGTCATGTTCGGAATATTAACATTTCCAATATGGAGAAACCTGATCCACAATGTGTGGAAATAATGTTAAACAACTTCATGATACAAAAACCTCCAACATTAAATGGACCTACAAATATATTAATTGGTTATCAATGGATATGATCTTAAAAAAATATATTTCTTGCATTGGGAAGCAAAAAAAGAGAGATAGTTGTCATAGATGTTTATCGTCTATCGAGAGATGCAGATCAATGTTGGTCACTGATTCAAAACACAAAAGGGGAAGTAGAAATTGGAATTATTGAATAGATGTATTTCAATGAAATTTTCATGAATAGTTATTTCAATCATGAATATATAGTGGATATAGAGAGATAATTCTTGAATTTGTGAAAAAGCAGGATGAGAATGTTGAAAAATATGAGACCAACATTATAGGGTAATTGAGTCATGCTTTAAACAAGAAACGTATCTCGAGGAGTAATATTGATAATTTCTTTGATGGGTTAAATCCATTTCTATGAATGTCATTTTTCTACAAAAAATTCTCATAATATGAAGACATAGTCTCATGTTCTATCTTGAGAGATAAATAATTTTCTAATTCTTATTAATTTAATGGAATTCAACAGATGAATAGAATAGTAGTGTAAAATATGAGTAAAGGGCTAAAGAGAAATAATGATTTTAAAATATGTGATAATTGTGGGAGGAAACACCAGGGAACGGGACTAAAATAAATGGAATATTGTTACGAGTGAGGCTATTAAGATCACTAGCCTTGTGATTATAAGGGAATGTAAGAATTTGTAAATTTTTAATTATATAATTGTAATGTGATGGGACATTATGCAAATTATTTTCCAATGCATAAAAAAATATAACTCAGAATTTGAAAATGGATCATGGAAAATATTATGTTCTTACTACGATTTTAGTGGAATAATTATTATATTTATGTATTTGGATTAAATAATTATGTTATTATATTTTGGTCATAAGAATAATGTGATATATTATGATTATAATGTAGTAAATCTTATTTAAATATTTATAGGCATGGAAATTTAAATTGGGGATTTAATTTGATCAATGTATTCAAATAATTTTTTTGTGTTAATTAGTGAAACATTATGTTTGAGGAAAATATGATGTTAAGATTCATGTTAAAAATATAGAGATCTTTTTGGACAGCTATTTTAGATAGATGTTTTTATTATGATTTATAAGGCTATAATTGATTATGTTTAACAATAGATATTTTTTTAGTTTAAAATAGTTATGGTTATTTTTGGAATGTTATAATTATAATACTTTAATAAAGGCCGACCTATAGGTCGGGAGACAACCAAGCACATCTGGGTTGACCGCAATACTTAAACCCACAACTGAAGGGAGATGGGGGTGAATCACTACCACTATTTTGAGTGATGTTATGATTAGTGTAACATAGTTTTCATTATATACATATAATGAATGATGAATTATAAGTTCATATTTGGAACCCAATATGATTGAAATAAATAGAATATTTTTTAATATTATTATATTTTGGAGAGAATGATGAGTTTGTGGTATAAATTAGTTAGTTGATTAAAAATTTCATGAAAAATAATAAATTTTCATTATGATATTTGTTTAAAAAGAAAATAAATTCTACAAATCTCGGTGAAGGATCTTGGAACCAAAAATTTTATCCAAATTTTTTTTCAGATGAATCATATGGTTCTTTAGATCATTGATAATTTATAACTTTGCATTGTCATATTTCACCTAAACATGTTCTGTATCACTATCCATCAGAACATGATGGTTAGAATTTTCTTCCCTTTACATTTTTTCTTAAATAGAATCCTAGAATGTGTTATCTATGATTATATTCATATGTAACAGTCTTTAGTTAGACGTGGAGGTCTCATTAATTTTTTTCAAATGTCGGATTTCAACAAAGATATTATGAATAGTCGAAAAATTTTTTTTGATCCCAAGATTATATTGTAAGGATAGAATTTATTGAATGTGGGGAGAATGTTACCCCACAAAAATTTTTAGTAAGCCCCTTCTGAAATAAATTCATTAATTTTCAGTATCTTATCTTGCACACAACACAATGTTTAAACGAATAATGATATACAGTTAAATATCATTATTTTCACCCGGTAGATATATCATAGTTGTGACATCGAAAATAATGAATAGTATTAACTAACTTTATTAAATTTAAATATAAGATATTTAATTAAAAATTAAATTCATAGAAATTATTTTATAATAATTAGTTATGAATTAGTCCAATTTCACACCTTAAAAATATTTTTTTTCAAAAAAGAAATTTTACCACCTTTTAATTGAAAACCTATTTTTCATAAAATATATAACAGATATTTATATTCAATTGGAAAAAATAAACTTAAAATTTGAATGAGTAATATCAAAATTTACTTTTGTTCAATTTTTATTATTTTTTTAAAAATTTTTGTCTTTTGATTAATACTGAATATAATGTATTTTAATTGAAAATATATTTTATCATTGAAATAATTTATAGTTCCAATTTAAAATTTTGATTTGTTTGAAAGTATAATTTTATTATATTTTTACCTTTTAATCAAATTTAGATAATTGGAATTATTTTCTTATTAGAATTGGATATAAGAACATTTAAATATTTTAAAGGATTTTACATTTTTTAAAACCAATTTTACGTTCCAACAATGGGATTAATTTTAATTTAATTACAACTACTTATGTGTTTTGAGTATTTAAAAATGGATTTTATTTTATGAAGTATTGGGTATAATTTTTTAAATTAGGAATTGTTGACATTATGAATAGTAACTTTAGAAATTTTTGTAATACCGCAGTCAAGTATAAATTTGGTAATTAAGGGGGAAAATAAGAATATAAAATTACCCTACAAAATATAAAAACCATATTGGAGGAGTAAATTATACAATTATAATTTATTTTTTGAAATGGAACCATTTAATGGTCACTTTGGAATGAATTTGACATACATATTATTAAAATTATTAAATATTACTAAATGTCACACTATACATTATTTTAAGAAGAATAATTTTAATATACGGACCTCTAAGAGATAATTTAATTACCAATATTGTTTTAAAATATATAAATAAATATATATATATATATACACATAAAATTAATTTATTTATAAATTTTAGAGATTAAATAATTAACATTAATGATGACACAATAGTGAATAAAAAATTGCATTATTAATATAAATATCAAATTAATGATATTAAAATTATTAAGCGAAATATAATATGATATAATTAAATTTATCCACTAATTATATATTTGAATAAGACATGTCAGGTGTTTATTAAATTTTTTGGTTCTAATGTTTCTTCTCATTTCGATTTTATTTAATGTCAATAAGATGGACAGTGTCAAAATTGACATTATTTATATTTTAAACAAATCATTTTATTAAATAATTTCATTATAATAATAATCACTAAAAATTAAAAACTAATAATTATAACAGAATTATTTTTAAAATTATATAATTATAGATAATTTACCCCAAAAAAATAAATATTTATAACCTTTTAAAATTAAGAATATTATTAATACAGTAAAAATTAAATAGATTAATTAAGGCTAAATAAAAATGTTATGTTATAAAATAAAATAAAGACATGTATAAATTTTATTAATTGAGTGTATTTAAAATAAAAATAATATTATATGATAAATAAGTCTCTTTTGATCTATTTGGAATCAAAAGTCAATTTATAATAATGTAATTGTTTTGGTGTTTTATAAAGTGCCACTATATTTTCTTATAAAAGGGAACCCTCCTTGTCATTTATTCACACCTCTAAATGCATTTTACAGGGCTAAACCCTTCCATTTTCAACATCCAACATCCACCAATTCATCATAGAGGCAAACATTTTGGAGGTAATCCAACTTATATATTCTTTTTGTGAAAATATAATGGAGACACTCGATGAAGATGTAAATATTTACCAACTCATTCAATGTTATTTTATATTTATACGTATTTTTCCTATTTTATTTCCAAAAATAAATAATAAGTACATAATATAATTTATTATAATATTTTTTTATTACTATATTGAACCCATATTCTTCCTTTTAACCATATTACGAAAAAATACCAACAGGCATGTGTGGGTACATCTTATTATTCCCCCACATCCTGGTGTAAACTGTTTTTCATCATTAATTTATTTTGAGAGGTATAATGATGAATATATATTATTTAAATAATAAATATGACATGATAATAATTCTTAATAATTAATATACCATCAAATTTTATAATATTTAATCATTAAGGTAATTATACCATCACTCATTTGTATGTACGACCTATCGTCTCCATAATGTAATGTGATTTATTCTATTTATTAACCATTAAATAATGATTATAAAAATGTATTATATGAGTAAATATAATGTTTTTGAAAATAATATACTTCTTTATTTGAATAAAATATATCATAAACATTAGAAACCTGAATTCTAAAACAAAACATTTTTTAAGAAAACCAAGCAGTTAACAACTAAAATAATGGTAACACATAATTAATTTTAACGAAAATAATATAATAGGATCATATATGATATCATATAGATATGTTCCTTTTTTAATTCAATTAGATGATGTAAAATTTATAGTGTGGGTTAAATCACCCATGACTAAAGGAAATTACATTGTAAGGGTTAATTTCATAATCACATTACCATCCTATATTATTCATACATAAATATTTATTGGGACATTTTTATCATCCATGTCCATTATTCGTAAAAATGTATTTCAAAAAATTATTACTATTTTTTGATAATTTATTAATGAAATTTTTAACCGTGTTGATTTTATAAAAAATATTCTCATTTTGATTTTTATTATGTACTTTCATTGACTTTTTCGACAATGTACGAGAAGAATTATTTTATACATAAACGGAATAACAAAATATTTCCACCACCATGATGCCTTTAAATTTTAAAGATTACTTTACTGTCTTACATGATAAATTTCAATGAAAATATTTTATTTTTAAATATCATGTCATTTTATATTAATATTTTACATAAAATGGGTATTTCTCTAAATAAGTTTTTAATGATTTCATAATGAATATTTTCATCTATGTCAACATCCATTCACCAATATTATGATTAATTAAGGTGTAATGAATATGATATGACCTATCATATTATATGAAAGGGTTTATGAACAGTTTGATTGTGGATATTATATTTTTATACCATTCATGGAATATGGATATTTTATTAAGATTTTGTATTCTAGTTTTAATTCAAATGCTTATATTGCGTGTGTTTTATCTCTTAAATAATTGAAATGTATTATACACAGTATGTGATCAGTGGGGCCCTTTATAGACCTTAGATAAATTTGTATGTCCTATGAGACAAAATAATTTGGGGTGTTACCTATTTATGTATGATCTTGGGATAAGTCCTTGACAGTATGGGCTTAATGTCTGGAATTATTCATTCCCTAATTATGAGATTAGTTATATATATTAACTGTGATTATTAAACTAGTATATTATCCATTAAACGGTGAAATGGAATAATTTTATTTATTCTTTCTGTATTATTCTGAATATTGTGTTTAAAATTCTTGTGTTTTGGATTTATAACTTCTCTTAAATGTATATTATTATTTATGAAATCCTATATTGTATTGTTTAATATAACTAAGAATATCATCTCACACATATGTTTTAGTTTACCTTATTTGCATTCTAATATGTATATTATGACTTTTATATAGGTTTAATATGAGATAATAATGGAATTCTAAAAAATATTTTGTATGTTTTATTTTGTGTTTTGAATTGTAATGTAATGTTCTTGTATGTAATCTATTTTCGAAGACATATAAACTGATTAGTATTTTGGGATATAATTATTTGTAATCATTCCAATTAATTAATCTAATGAACCTGATCGAGGATTCGGGGTTTGGGGAATTACATGTAAAATGAAATTATAGTTCCCTTGATTGGGTAGTGGAGGCCCTCTTTTATAAGTGAGGAGAGTGATATTTTTATAATAATTTAAAAACTAAAAACACAATTAATTTCACAAATGGATTAAAAAATTGAAAATAATTATTTGGTAGACTGATTATGGTTTGTATGTATTCAACCATTTCTTTTCACACTTGTTATTAATTATTTTACTCTTAGATTATTCATTTTTTTATTTTGAGTTTTTACTATGGTGATTTATTTTCTAAAGCATAATTAAATTTTTATACCAAAAAATAAAACATCGCTTTTTAAATAAATGATACATAATTATTCCATATAGTAAATAGAATTTATTAACTAATATCTCTATTCAATGTGAAATTAATTTTTTAGTTATTGGACAGATTATATAAAATTAACTCTAGGTAAAGTTTATTTTTTTGATAAAAAATTCCTATTATGATTAAATTATAAATATTGAAGACTAATATGAAAATATTTAGTGTATTATTATACAAATAAGATTAAATTAAAATTAAAATCAACCCAATTCAAAGTTCATCATTGTGGACACATATATGAAATAAATATACTATTTTTTTATTAATATAAAATATTACAAAAATTTGTGAACATTAAAAACATGCTTGATGAAACAAAAACATTAATTTGATTGGATTTGGTTAACCATTAATAAAATATAATTTATTTGTAGTTATATGTATTTAAAAATATTTAAAATCATTATTTTATTATGACAATTTCATAAATCAGATAATATATGAAAAAACGATATTATCACTATCTATATGAAAATAAAAAATTCATGATAAATATAAAAACATTATCCTAAGACAATATCATTATTATGAATATAAAAATTTATTTCATTTTTTACATTTTAAATCCATAAATTTAGTAATTGATATTTTAAATGAAGAATGAATTATATTCAAATCTATTTTTTAACATGTAGTACTATTATTTTTTGTTCAGAGTTTCATTTGTATATTGGTATTTAATATATGGTTATTTTTTAGGGTAAATTAATATAAAAATTTATGGTTTCTACATTAAAGCAACATTAAAATAATTTTCTTCCGTAAAAGTTTTTTAGCATGATAAAATGTTTTTAAGATATTTCTATTTCATTACATCATCAGGTTTCTATGTATCTTCTATAAAAATTTGTTTTCACCCTTGAACATTGATAGGATGGGTGGTCTTATTCTACAAAAATTTATCACATTGGCCCATAGGTTTATCCTTTTATTCCCCATATGTGTGATCAAATTATAGTTTAATTTATTTTCAGTTTAAAACAAATGTAGGGTATATTATATACTTCCAAAATCGTGATACATGGACCACATCGTAAATATGGGATTCATATGAATGATGTTCTGAGTGATTAGATACAACTCTGACATGATCAATGATCTCAAAGTGAACAATATACCATGGTCTTATATTAGATTTATTCCAAAATCTAATAACAACCGTCCCTAAGGATATTATAGGAACAAATTATCACTAATTTTTAATTATTCATCTCATTAAGGATTTACTGCACAACTATGTTATTTAATTCCTATGGATATCATTTTTTTTGAATGGTCTTGTTTTTCACCTTTATTTCATTGACATGTATAGGTACAACCGTGTTTCCTACTATAATATATACCATAATGTTAGAGTCACACATATCTTTCATCCATATATTGTTCCATATGAAAACATTATTTGAATCTATTTTAAAATAAAAACACTATCTGGGGGATTTTTTAACTCCAATATCCATGGAAAATCACAGAACAAATGCAAAAAATAACCTCAAGAGTTGGATTTTTTATTTTAAACTATCCATATGTTTGAGGGTGATATGCAATGAAAAAAACATAGCTATGAATCTATTTCAAACTGTGTTGCTCTATTGAACATTGAGGTAAACCTATGATTTCGTTGGGAAATAATAGGGAGTTGTACAACATGTTTCATTTTCACATCCCTTATTTAGATGAGGGATTTTCGGTCAAGAAAGAATTCTTATAAAATGGTGATAAAATGTAATATACTTGTATGACTATCAACTAAAAAAATTATAATATGGAAATTATATTCCATGGGGGTATACTGATGAAATATATGGTGTTGTCTCCCCATTTCAATAGAGGTATCAATAATAGTTAAAAAATTCCATTTTACTTCATTCATTTATCCTTAATATTATAAAACACCATGGAACGAGATATATATTCTGATATACCTATCTACATGTTACCCCACATGTTTTTTGAGTTACATCTCTATAAATCAACATGGAGTTTTGATGAATATATAATGTTGATATATGTCCATTAACCAAATGAATCATATATAGTTATATGTTTGAAGGGATATATATAGTGGTTCAAAACCTTATCAATCACTCTTTATGAATGATTAAATCCACAATGTTCACTCATTTTTTAGTGGATCCAAGTTAAAATTATAGGCATCTTTGTTCATCACATGAATTTCTGGTTGGGTACTATTTTTCAAAATATAGGATTTATCCCATTACCTTGTTAAATAAGTATTCATTAATCTTAAATACCTAATATTTGTCCCTTTTTCAATCCTCATCATGGATCATGTAGCGTGAAATTTTATACTGAAATCATCAATGACCTTATTTTCCATCCTTATATTCTAATGTATCGAACAATCATAATATTTTATTAACTCCAACCTTATCCTTTGGTGATATTTTAACTCGTTCTATTTATATATATCACACCATTAACCAAAGAGATAATAGTTAAGATTCATTATTATAGGGAACACTATATCTAGCTCCAAATCACAAATCATATAATCATTATCATGAGCCTTTAATTTTAAATAGAAAAAATTACTATGTAATAAAACATGTGTACAAATCTGAATACCTTATTTGAAGAATTACTTTGTATTAAAAACACCACCCCACTAATATGTAATTTATGTAATGTTACATTGACCATCATCCAAATTAGTTTAATGAATCCTTTTTCAAATTCCATTGTATAATGGAACATCACTACAAAGTATATTTACCTGGTTACTGGATTTAAATTTTTTGATAATGTTTTGTCAATATATCTGTGATATCCTAAATATACTCGACAAATATATATCATAGTTATAGTATTTAGTCAAGAATGTAGCTAGGTGTGAACTGTTTTTTATGGATCTATAAATATACCCTTTTTATTATTAAATAACCACACAATTATTTTTGTTCATCTATAATTCATAGTTTCTAAATTTGGAATAGAATTTCCCTTTTATTAATTTCATCAAAAAAACCAAATAAATCATGATAATTATTTATACGTGAATATATGAGAATATTGGGTTTGAATAAAACTGAAATTAATCAAGGTTCTCTAAAAATATTTTATTAATTATGTAAATGATTATAATAGTACTATTAGTATGTATAGATGGAATCAGTATAAATTTATTATGTTAATTACTCTTATAGATAGTTGTCATCAATATATTCTCACATCTGACCCTTCGCTGATGATGTCAAGATCAATGTTTAATAATTGAGAAATATATATATCCTCTATGTTGACCGGAATGAACATCAATATGAGATAGATTATAATTTTCATAATATTTATTTTACTATGCTCATAATAAACATTGTAAAGATAATTTTTCCATACATATTCTTGAAAAGGATAATTAGAGCATCCCTTGGATAAGTATGTGGGTGTACAAAGACAATAACTCAATTCTCATGAATATTCTTATTTAATTTCTCAAACTCAATGAGAAACACTCAATAATAACTCTTTGAGAGATTCATAGATGCAGACATGATATCAATTAGGAAATCAACTACACTCATTAGGGGAAGACCATGATGTTCATTAAGAAATAAATATAAATTTTCTATTCCAATAGTTATCTCATTTATTAGTGCTTTCCCAAAGATAATTTAATCTATTATACCCTCATAGGTAGCTAAAAATATATATATATTATATAACATTATCCAAATGTAAGTTCATGATCATTCATAAAGTGATATTTTATAAATGGTTGGTTTGGGATTTGGAAATAGATTGATTTATTTGAACAACTATTACGCCTTCTATATAAGGAAATACATTCTGTTCTGAATATGACATCAAATTCAACCAAAAAGAGAAGTACTAGATCTATAATAAGTAAGTTAACATAAACAACAATTGAAAAAGGCAGCTATATAGTGGATACAATCATCATCCAACAATTTTTTTTACGGGTATAATGATATCCAATTTTTTAGTTTGAGAATCAACATTCATATAAAATATTTAGGATATTAATAAAAAAAATTTGATTTACAGGGAAGAAAAATAGTACCTTTGACAACCTACTTATTGTACTCCACATCAATGGTAGTGAATTCATACTCCCTTCCCTTTTACCTTTTTTTATGTGGTTGATAGGGCATGTTAAATTATTTATATCTATCACTATGTAATTTATTTTCATAGTTCCTAAAAATAATAATAATAAATTATTACATTGTGTGTGGTACAAAATTTGGGGAATTATTATACAGTCATTGATTAACAGGCTTATTTTCCTCTTTTTGGTTACCATGATCATGATGACTGTTTTTACTATAACACAATGTAACATAAAAATCCCATTATTACATGATTTATAGTTGGGGTTTTACATTATTTAATTTCAATTATATTTTATGTTTATATTTTTAGATAATTTTAAAAACAATTACACTACATAGGGATAAAAAGAATATGATTCCCATTTTTTCAACAAAAACAATAATAATACTCTTGTAGACTTGTTTCCTTTATTCCAAAAAATTATCATTCATGGACAATTACATTTTATTTAAATAATAATTTTTTATAAAATTCTAAACAACCTCATGATACTTGAAAAATATTTGATAAAATGGGATATATAAATAAATAACTATTGATGATATAAAAAAAATATTAATATAGTAATCCATTTGAAAATATTGAAAACCCATAAGGATTTTTCCTTTTCGACATAATAAACATTGAGTTTAAAATGATCACTTACAAACTCGTTATATCAACTTATTTATAACTCTTTTATTAAAAAATTTTATAACAAAAAAATAAAAAATAATAGTTCATAAGTGATTGTTGAAAAATATGAAATATTTTTTTTTTAAAATAAAACCTTTTACCTATATGAGATTATAATTATTTATTTAAATAAGTTCATAATTTTTTATATTTAAAAAATAATATATTTCCCTAAAAAGTATTAATATAAAGAACATGTAATATTGTTGTGGATAAAAATATAAATAATTACATGAGTAAAAAATTAATTTTATAAATATATAATTCTTAATTCCAAACATCATAATCATATCATTATGTCCATGTTAAAAGACAAAAAAAATAACTGGGTAAAAATACACCAAATACCAAAGATATTATGTTCCATGAGGCTTGTCAATGATTAAATATCCAATAAAATTCCATTACCATAACATATTATTTTTAATTCATTTATCATGTTACACAAATTATTAACTACAAAATACACTATGGATATTGATAATATATTGTATGAATGACTTGTGAAATGTTAAAAAACATTCTAGTCAACAAATTGAACAATATGATCATAAAACTTCTCAGGAAAGTACTTATAATGTATCATTATATTATAAACTTATTAAATGATAAGATACATAAATCTATGTTCTTATAGATAAAAATTATTCACATATATCACTAATACATTTCTTTAGGAAAAAATACTTTTTGTTTTGAAAAAAATATAAAATGTAATAAAATTCACAATATATTGAAAAACATATTATTTAAGAAGTAACATGAAAAATATTAAATTAATCATCAAATTAATGATTTCTCATAACTTTTGGAAAATAATTTCAATCCATATACAATAAAAGAAACTGATCTTTTAACACATCTGTAAAATTTAAAAAAAGAGTCGTACATAAAATAATGAGAAGAATAATTTTTATTATTTGTAATAACTAAAACATTAAGTTAAAATGAGAATTATCTCACTTTTATATATTAAAGAGATCGTTCTAGATACATTGGATGAACATGGATATATTGGAGAAATATTTTGAATGAAAACCATTAAAACCATGTTTAAATGAGGAATCCCTTACTACATTACTAAATTATAAATAAAACGGTAATTAAATAAGATGATATTAAAATTAATTTATAACCAATTATTTATTAAAAATATATTGACTAAATTATTAATTATGAATTTATATACACTATAGAAAATAAAACATGTGTTTAAATTGGAATAAATAACAATGAAAATAAATTTGGAAAAAAAGAAATTACCTCATGTCTGAGTCACCACGTATGTTTAATATCCCCTATATAATCAACCTAAATATAGTTTTTACATTATTAATTACCATAAAAGGTGTATTAACTAATCAAAATATATTTTATTTCATTTATTACATTGTTTTATATAGTTACTAAATTGACTAACACCATTATATATCGTTTTAGGACATTTAATTTATAATCCCAAACCAAATCTATATGATAAAGAGGGGGAAAACGTTAATTATCCCATCATATACAAAAAATATTAATCAAAAAAGAGATATTATAATTTAAAATTAAATACAATTTTATTATTATCCATGAAAGGTGTAAAAAAAATTATTCACATCACTTAATGTTATTGGTAGTTTACATGCCCCAACGAGTGATGTTATTATTGTCATACATTTGGAATGGTATGAATGTATACATTAGAATATATTTACATAATTATAATTATTTAATGAATGTAATTTATTTCAATTTAATTTATCATAATAACCATCATTGTGAGCTGGTGAGGAAATAAAGAACACATCGCTTTGTGGAGGTGGTAGTCTATATGCACCCAAAACAATGTTTTAATTTATCAAATGATAGAAAACGAGATGAATATGTATTATGAAATAAAAATATTAAAATAATAGTTAATTTAATATATTTATTTTAATATATCATCGTGGATTAGAAAAACATTTCGGTGTTAGATGAAAAAAAACCTGGTCAAGATTTATACTATTATTTTAGAAATCATACTTTTGATTTAACATTAAGCCTTATTAAGATATTTTAAATGAAATAATGAATAATAAAATAAGTGAATAATGTATATAGTATTTAATTTGGGTAGATATTGGCTGGAATAAATGTAGTATGATTTATAGGGATGGGATGATATGTGGTTCTCTTTTAAATGTGATATGGATGAGAATATTATATATACATGAAATATTAATATATAATAAGATATTAACCCATAATAAATAAACTTAATGAAAAATATATATGATTGAAAATTAATCTTATAGTATGATAGACACCCTTTTAAGGGATAAGTGGGAGCCCTCCATAAAAACTTATTAACTGACTAAGTATCATGAAGTTAATTTTTATTTATATTTAGACATAAATTACCCATTAAATGTATGATCATTAACTAAACAACTAATTTAAAAACAATAATATTTTTATGTTAACTAATTCGTTAGAATAATGTAAAAAGAATTTATATTCATTTTCATAGTAATCACATTAAATGAATTTAAAGGTATCAATATAAAATTTTAATTAGAATATAAAATTAGTAACCACAACATATTAATGATAGTTATACAAGATTTTATTGGGTGACCATAATTAATCCAAAATATTTTTCGTTTATTGTATATGAAATCATTTATTTTATTTTCTAATACTAGCTTAAGAACAATGTCTGCATTGCTTAAGAACTCAATCCTTTAATTGATTCTATAAAAAAAATAAACGAAAATCATAAAAACAGTTTTCAAAAATTAAATATAATAAATTTAATCCAATTATAATTATTTATCCAAAATAAAATTTATTCGGTATATTTAATGAAATGTATGTTATAGTTTGTTATTTTACACAGATTGAAAAAATTTATGTATCGTAATTTATGGAATTTCACACCAAATTCCATATTTTACAGGTTGATATGGTTATATATAAGTAAACTCATACAATGAAAACAAATTATGATATAGGTTTATTTTTATTCCTTATCACATTGTTTTATCATTAATGGACCTATTTTTACAATTACTATGTTAATAAATTTAATACCACATTTATAATTCATTATAACAAAAAATGATGTTAAAATATTTATCAAATTTAGGAATACTGATTCAAAATATAATTTCATTTTCAAATATTCAATTATTAAACATTTTATAAATTTATTTTAATATATGTATGAAAACTAAATCAAAATAGTTCATAGAAAAATATATTCTCAAGAATGAAAATTAATTTATTTAGAAATAATATAAAACATTGATTTATGATGATGTAAATAGATTATTTTTAAATAAATTGATTTGATGTTACTTAAAAATTAATAAAAAATGTAATTGTAATTTTAAATTACTTTATTCATAGAAAATAAATTGGAGTTTTGAAATAATTGATATTCTCACCTATTCACTAAAAATCAATCTTTTGAGAAAAATCTAAAATATTCATGTGAGTAAAATTACAAAATACTGATTAATAAATTTATATCCATTTTTTCAAATACACTTTAATAAAGGTTAAAAAATTAATTATAATACTCCTTCACAAAGTGTAATAAAATAAAATTTTGAAGTATAAAATGAATTTTTTCAGATTACATTCAAAATAATTATAATTAAAAATATTTCTATTCATTAAAGTTGATATGTAATATAATTAGATAATTATAATAATTTATCAATATTAATCAATTTATTCTATTATGTTTAAAATACATTTCACAATTAAACCTTGAAAAATATACCTCTAAATTATATATGGTTTTATTTATAATTTGCTAGCGGTTTGGTAAGAATTAATATTTAAATTTTTATTTAGATAACATTTCTACATATATTTCATAATAATATTATCTTTAGTCATAACAAAAACACAAATGGTTCTATTATAACAATCATATTTAATATATCTATAGAATATCATGGTTGATTTAATATCGATGTTTCGTATGTTACAAGCTATCAAACATAGTATTGTTTTAAGGGTTAATTTCATAATGAGATATTGATGTTTAACATTATCAACCTATTACAAAATTATATCCTTTTAATTTTAATTTTACTCACTAAAATGCATGTTATCATTAAATAGTAATAAAATAAAATATATATATTTGTCGTGAAAATTAATTTCATAGTCAATAATAAGGGATATATTATCCATGTACCATTCCAGTTCTTATATTTTTAAATGAATCTCAAAAAAATGTACTATTATTTTTAGTGAAACATTCCCCATAACATTCAATATATTGTTATTACATTTTACTGATATTGTGAAATTCATTTTATAACAACCCTAATCTTTATTACATATTTAAAAATGATTTATTACATAATCATCCACATAATACAACCTAGAGGATTGAGAGGTCTAGTGCATTTGGCGATTATAAAATGTACATGAAAAAAATAGATGAAAAAAATAGATTTTTTTAAAAGATTCTTTTTACATGACTACAAAATTCGTTCATACTTATCATTTCATGGTATATCTTGAGGATATAAATAAGAAAAAGTTGAGCTATAAATTCCAGTAAGTAGTAAACATTGCATAAAATGAAGAATACAATACATTTTATGAAAAAGGATTATCAATGGAGAATAATAAAAGTTTTAACATGAAGTATTGATATACAATTATTGTCATAACATTTAAATGTGGGCACAATATACGACATGACATTAGCATGAACCAAGGATCATTGCACATAGATTACCATGAGTAAACCACCATTGCACATGAATTAGAAAGTGTAAACCTTCATTAAACATGAAATATCATGACTAAACCCTCATTTTAAATGATTTAGAATGAGTAATCCCTCATTTCACAACGATTATCTTGATAGTTAACATTACCCAATGCGTTGGAGAGCTATTAGGGCGTGCCCTTTATTAACATTTTCATTTCATGCCTATGTGGGCCACATGGATCATATAACATAGAATCAATCAACATAATAAGCTATTCTATGATTATATAATGTGTAATACATAAATTTAATTACCATAAAATAATTATATGTCCATAAAGTTTAATACCCTTGATAGATAAAATGGTATGGTTTTCACTACATAATGATTTTAGCATGGATAATCATGGTGCTATTTTCGTAGCATAATGGATTGACATAAAAATTTATAAAAATGGTTTATGAGGGTATCTCATCATATTTACACTAAATAGACAGTATGTGGGCAATATTGAAATATTTCCCAAGTCATGGAATTCATAAAAACCAGTTTTAACATATTAAAGAAACCTGGAGAAAGAGTAGAACTATAATAACTCAAACTTACATTCGAAATGGTAAAAAGTGTAAATGAGATGGAATAATGAGTGATAAAGACATATCTCATCATTAAAACATAATGGGGGATGTATAGTAGAGGTTATAAATCACACACCACCATATATAAATGAACGTAAAAGGTTATAACAACATAAAGAAACATGGACAAAAAATAAGAATGGAAGAAATCTTTAACATGACCGAGTGACTTCAAGAGATTGATGAGGGGATTATTGAGTGCCTGGGAAAATTTAAGGGGATTATAGAGGGATGATGGAAGAGTAGGGAAATTATAAATATATTTTTAGTCAATATATGTGGGATATTGGGAGGGATTATATAGGATATGAGAGGGGAATTATTTAGTAATTCACAAACTGAGGTTTTGGAACCTATATTATTATATATTTAACACAAAAGACCATACCATGGTTTCCTCACTAGGTTTTTAACAAAACGGAGTGGGAAATTTTATTATAAGGCCAATAGATGATCATATTTAAATATTATTCTTTCTTTTGTGGACGTGAGTCACACCCTCAAGGAAATCATTTTTAAATGTTAAAATAATTTTTATGTCTTGGAGGGTCCACAAAGGCATTACAAAATAAATCAGACAACTATAAAATCCCATTATTTTAATTGTAATACGTATTTTTTCTGAATGTATATTCTATAGTACTTTTTTACTTCATTATTGGGTCATTATGATATCATAAAACACATTATATACTTATGTGATATTTAATTTATACCCAAAAAATAGATTATCTTAAAAAATTGTGAAAAATTCACCGTAGGATAATATCAACATCCCAAAAACAAAAATATTATTCATTTTATATAAATAATTATATCAATATGTTAATTTTCAGTTTTAATATAAAATGTTTCATTTATTTAAAATTAACATGTTTGGATAAAAAGAGTTTCTAATCCATAATTGAAATTTTATTTTAATTCATAAAAATAATACGATCATTTATATATAAAAATATATAATTATAATATTTTAATAAAATAATATTTTTTCCAAAAAATTTAATTCATCAAAATAAATTCTTTAATTAAAAATAAATTTCATTTTTATCATAAGAAAATATATTTCATATCATACTAAATACATAATCATTTATAGAGTAAAAACAATAAGGAATATAATTACCACAAATAATTAAAATTAGTGTTCTTATAAGACAATTATAATAAAAATATTCATAAAACCTCTGTTTAATATAAAAATTTATATATTTATGAATAGTGTATTTTTACATGAATAATCTATTTATCTAATTCATTATAATTTTAAGAGATACGATTCTTATACAGTAATTGTTGGAATATGAATTCTATTAATAAAATGTATTACACAATATGAAACTAATAAATTATTACATAATCCATTATAAAACTCACATAACACCTAAGAGTAAGTTGTTTAATGTTGATATAATCATTGTGCGTCTCAAATAACACCACCCATCTAGTAATCCTTATTGACATTTACAAATAATGTAGGCGATTACGTTCAAGAATAAAATGTTTAAGCTTGGAATGGAATTGGTCAGGAGAGGATCCCAGTGATGTTACATTCTTTTGGAGCTCTAAAAAAGATCTTTGTAGATCTTGAATCAACTGGATGAGGCCATCCTCTCTTTTTTCTGTGTCTAATAGATTCTTTTTTTAAAAAATAAAATTTATACTAGTCATTTGATTGTTCTTAAACAATTATTTTATCAATGGTATTGATACATAATAGTAATTTAAACTGAATAAATAATGAAAAAGAGTGCATGTGTTTTTTATATCCATAAGACATTTAATGAAATAAATTAAAGGAATTTTATTCCTAAATTTCGTGGTCATTATGAAATTCCCCTGTTAATAAGAGTTTCCGTAGAATTTTACTTTTCCCCCACTAAAATATATGTGGGTAATTCCGCCTCATGACACCCTCCAGTTGCCATTTTGCTTTTTAAAACTTGTGGTTTCTCCAATAAACATTGATGATAGGAATTGTCTTATATCGTAAATTTTATTACCTACAATCCCATATCATCATCGAATTTTCTTTATAATATAGGTCATTCTACAATAGTACTACCTCTTGTTTGATTACATGTGTTGTGTTAGTTATGTACATCCTTAAAAGTGATACATGGAATACATCCCATACATGAGATAGGTTACTTGGGAGTTATAGTTTATAGACCAAAACTCTGATGCAATCAACAATATTAAAATTGACGATGTACCTTGGACTAAGCTTTAAATTCTTCCCAAATATCATAACTCTGTTCCATGGTGGTATGTGGATGAATACCGTGTCTCCATCATCAAATTCTAGGTCTCCTTGATAATTATTATCATAGATCATTATTCGACTCTGACCAGCTTTAATATTATGATGGATAGTGTAAACTATATCCACCATTTCTTCATCAATTTCTGGACATAGGAAATTCCTCTCCCCAACTTTATCCCAACATGTTGGTGTTCTGCACCTATCCCAATAATTGGATTTATAATGATCCATTTTGATGATTGAGTGAAAAAATTATTGTAAAATATTTTAACCAGAGGAATATGTTGATCCCATCCTCCTTTAAAATCTATTGAGAATTCACTCAAAATATCCTCATGTGATTGGATAGTTCGCTCATATTTTCCATTAGTTGGAGGATGATAAGACATATTGAAGTAAAACTCAAAATTCAGAGTATTTTAGAGACTCTTCAAGAACATATAGATGAATATTTCATCTCGGTCAGATATGATTGATAGTGGTACTCCATGTAGTCATACAACTTCTCGAATGTATATCCCTAGCAATTGATCTCGTGAGAAATCCTCTTAATTTATAATGAAGTGCGAAGTATTTTTAAGGCCATCCAGAAAAACCAATATATCATTATTTTTTCTGTATTTCTTTGGGTGATCGGTGAAAATGTGTATGGTGAGGTTTTCCAATTTATATGTTGGTATGGGTAATGATGGCATCATCCCCTTAGAATTATTCTTATGAAATATCTATTTCGGACATTCCATGAATATTTACATATACTTATAAATCTCATCATTCATGTTATCCCACCAATAATTCTCTAGGAGATCTTGATACATCATTGTGTTTCCAGGGTTATTGGAAAAACTCAAACAACGTGAATCATCTAAAAGTTCATTCTTTTACTTTGAACTTTATGGAAAACATAGTCATGACCCTAATATCATAATTTCTTCTTCATTAATATTGAACAACTAGGATTTCCTTTTTCCAAAAATTTACACTATTTTCTGAATTCCAACATCATCCTTTTGAGAATCCTTTAAACTTTCCAAAAGATACGGTAGAGAAATCCTTTGTGAAAGGATTGGCGATTCTCACTTCTTTGTTATTCCCATGTTCATCTTCATCAAATCTAAAATACTGGATAATTTTAAATTCTCATTAATGATAGAATGTACTTTTCTTTTCTACATATATTATCCACCACATTGTTCATTTTACTAGTTTAATAATTGATTGAGCAGTCATAATAATTGATTATCTCTAACCATTATAGTTGGAACATATTAAAATGTTTTTGTGTGAATATATAATTGAGGATTTTGTGATCTGTATATATTTCACCCTTCTTCCCAAAGAGATATTTACACTATATTTTTATTCCAATGATCACTATCTCCAACTCTAGATGATGCATGGGAGAGATTAGCTTGTGAATTTTTAACTGTCTTGAGACATATGAAATGACTATGTATTTTTACCTCAAATTCCATCAAATGGAGACTTATAATATTTTTAATAAGAACTTTCCCCCAACATAATCATACGATACAACACTTATACTTGTTTTTCCCTAATGATTTAATGTTATTTCTCTTGGGGAATCAATGTTCTTATTAAACGTAAAATGTATACTACTATTACATGAATTGAAATAAATTAAAACATAAAATACCTTTTAGCTGTAGTTACATGTAATTCATTCCTAATTATCCATCTTATCCAAGGACTTATTATTCTTCTTATATCCAAGAGATTCTTAATTCTCATATTGCTTTTCAGCACTTTCAATATAGAATTATCTTAGATAATTCCTGACTTCTCCACATTTATGATATAAAACTGTGTAAGATTCCACATATAGAGCTTTGTTTCAATCCATCACATTATACATTATTTCATGGAAATTGGATAATTTTTTAATTTAATTTCCACTGTAAAAATATCTCCTAGTCCCTCTATAACATTTTCCTTGGTGCCTCTTTCAACATTTTTTTCACAATAGAAGTTGTGTCTTCTTTCCATTTTCACCTTTATTACATGGAATTTAATGTTATTTCTACTTCATCTTCCTTGATGTCTATGTGAATTCAGAAAATTACCAATTGTTAATCATGAATTTTGATAGATGGTTTGGCATAATCATGATATGTCCTAATTGAGATAATTTTTGATTGGGACTCATTGAAACATTCATCACATTTCCCATAACATCTGTTTTTATCTTGATTTATCATATCACTGGCTATCGACTGGAATAAAAGGAAAATTTATGATGAGTATATTAAATAGTTTCACCCAAAAAGAGGAATCCAATGACATTAATGGAATAACATATAAATTACATTTAATTCCATAACAATTGAATTTCTATCTTGAATCTATATTATCCATTATCTACTTCCAAACATATATTACTATGGGGATTTTTTTTCCCTTAATATTGGTTCATACTAAGCTTATAAATTTACTAAAGCATATCCCAATGGATTGTCAATCCAAGAGTGAAGAAAGGCTTATTGTCTTGCACCGGTTATTGTTCGAGTCTATCTCAATATTGTGTTTTTAGGTTTTACCCGTAGATACATCTATTCATCATCCACCACTACTTTTTTCATTTCTATACATGGATGTATTAGCTTGATAAAAAACATAATGTATACTCACCAAAATATCGGGTTTTTTCATATACTTTGTCTTATCTATAATTCTCACACTAGAGTTTTATAACCCTAATCCAACAAATAACTAAACATGTCCAATGATACATACTATAAAAACCACTCCCTTTATTACAAATATAAACATGATTTTTTACATAAACATGCATTTATTACATCCCAGAAAATCGATAATATAGTGTATTTGTGGCTATGAAAATTACATGAAAACATAATTCATAAAATAAAAAATATTTATTGAATTCTACTTTTTACATGAATAAAACATTATTTCGTACGTAGTATTTCATGATATTACATAAGGATATACATAAGAAAAGGGTGAGCTATAAGTCCTTGTAAAGGAGTAAACATGGAATAAAATGAAGAATACAATACTTATTAGGCAATTGGAATTTCATAGAATAACAAGAGAAATATGATAATAGAGGCATTATATATCATGATTATCATAACATGGAAATGTTTCAACAACATACAACATGATATTAGCATGATCCATGACTCATTGAAAATATATTAGCATGAGTAAACCCTCTTTACACATGAATTAGCATGAGTAAACGATCATTCCATGTAAATTACCAGGAGTAACCCCTTATTTATCATGAATTATCATGCGTATCCCCTAATTTCACATGGAGTATCATGATACTAAACATTACCCAATGTGTTGGATAACTATCAGGGCACACCCTTTACAAACATTTCATTTCATGAATTACATTTCCACATAGACCATATAACATTGAATAATTAAAAATCATATTCAATTACATGATTATAGAACGTGGAATACATATATTTATGTACCATTAAACATGTATATTTTCATAATGGGGAATACCCTTGATAAAATACTTGTTATGGTTTTCAGAAAAAAAGTTTTTTTGGCTTGGAATGTCACTGTGGAATTTCAGCAGTATAACATCATTACAAAAAATCCATAATAATGGGTAACGAGGGAGGAACGGTTATATAATTATATTTACATGAAGCATACTTTAATGGGTTCACATATATACATGTACCACCATATGAAATTTGGAAATAGTTGGAAAGACATAATAATGAAAGTTGAATAAAGATGAGAAATGGAATAACTCTTATGAAATTTCAGCATGGTAATAAGTGTACATGGGAGGGATTAATAAAAGTGGAGGAGGTATCTCATCTTTAAAAAAATATAGAGGGAAGTGTGGGGGTGGTTATAAATAATATCACTACATTTTAAATTTAATGTAAAGTGGTATAAAAATACAATGAAACGTTGACATAAATTTGAATAGAAGAAATCCCTTAGATGAATGTGTGACATCAAGAGCATGTGGAGGGGCTTCATGAAATATTGGGGTACTAGGAGAGGATTTTAGAGAGAGAATGCTAGATTAGGGACATGATATACTAATTTCAAGTGACAATAAGTAGGAGAGTGGGTGGGTATATATAATAAATGAGAGGTGGATTCTTTTATATTTCAGAAACATATTTTTTGGAACTTATATAATTAAATATTCAAAACCGCAAACCATACAATAGGGTTTTAAAATGGTTTTTTACAATGGGTAAAAAATTATTTTTTAAGGCCAATGGTCAAACATTTTAACATATTAGTCTTTCTTATGTGGAGGTGAGTCACACTCTCATGGAAATCATTTTTAAATGTCATAAAACACATTATATATTTCTACGGTATATAATTTTTACCCAAAAAATTGATTGAATCAGAAAATTTGGAAAATTAATTATTGGATAATGGCGACATTCTGATTCCATAAATAATATTCATTCTATCTAAATAATTTTATAAATATGTATATTTTAACTTTTAAAATTAAAATTGTCAGTTATTTAAAATTAATTTGTTTTGACAAAAATAGTTTCCAAACATGAATACAAATTTCATTTGACTTCATAAAACTTATATGATCATTTGTCTTTAAGAATTATATAACAAAAATATTTTATTAAAATATTATTTATTCAAAAATCATTAATTCATCAAAAAAAATCCCTTAATTAAATTTATAATTATAGTTTTATCATATCAAAATATAATTATTATCAAACTGAATACTTAATCATTTAGAGAGTAAAATCAATAAGGATTTTAATCAACAATTATATTTAAAAGTAGTGTTATTATAACATTATTATAATAATATTATTAAAAATACAATTGTTTAATTTAATACTTTATATATTTCTAAAATGTACCACTTTACCTGAAAAATCAATTTATCTAATTCATTATATTTTTATGTGAAACTTCTCTCATACATTAGTTTTTGGAAAAACAAAATCTATTTATAAATGGGAGAATAAAATTATTTACTAATACATTGATACATAAACACTAATAACAGCTACATATGTTCTAAGGGTAAGGCGTGCGATGGTGAAAGGCTATTATCGTGGCTTAGATAACTTCGCTCAGGTGGTAATCTCTATTAACTTTTACCTCTCACATAGGTGATTCCGTTCAAGCTTAATGTGTTGAATCTCATCATGACCATGGTCAATAGTAAAGCCCAGTGACACTAACTCCATTTCGAGCTCTGAAAATGAGCTTTGTACGGCTTGAAAATATGGGATGAGCCCATCTTCTTCTTTATCGGTGCTGAAAGGATTATTTTTGAAAACCATAAATTTCTACCAGTCTTGTGATCATTGTTCAATGGATACATTATCAATGGTAATGATACTTAATGTTCATTTAAACCCAAAAATAAATATAAAATGAGTGTATGAGTTTTCTATATCGATAATACATTAAATTAAATAAAAAAAGGAGAATTATATTATGGAATGTTTGTGTAGTTACACATTTACAATTGGGATATGAAATATGATAAAATTTACTTACTTGTTATATTCAAATTATATAAGAATGGGTTCATCCTTCAATATGAATTATCCTAATCCAGAATAAAATTTCAAGCTCGAAGAACTAATTTTTACATTTAGCACATCACAAGATCCAAAACAGGATCAAAAATTATTTCTATAATTTCAATCTATTAATCAGATTCAAAAAGGGATACCATATTTTATGATAATATATAATATGAAAAAAAATCATGTTTATAAATACTTTTCTAATATTTAAATCATCATCAATAACACCCAACATTCTACTTAAACCATTTCATAAGAGTCTAATATCAAAAATCATTTATATATTAATTTTCATGTTGAAATTAATTTTTTATTAATAATTTGGAACATATATTTCAATAAATAATGTTTCATTTATCACAATAAAACATTAATCACTCGAAATTCCATATTCAAAAAATATATATTCTTGAATAATTTAAGCTCAAAATTATGTATTATTTTCAATAAGTAACATGAATCACCATAGATATAAAATAAAATCACATATTATTCAAAAATTTAATTAATCATTTATATATAAAAAAATTTACATTTTAGTGTAACTTAATCATATAACGTTCCCAATATATTGAATTTTTTAAAAATTAACGTTAATCACTTGGTCAAAATATTTATTTTCAATCGATAGATATCTATATGATTAATTGTATGTTCTAAAAATATAATATATATTATCTTAATTAACCATAATTATAATAAAATAAAATACCATGATAATTATAATTGTTATCAGTAGCGTTCAAGTAAGGTTCATAAAATAAAAACTTGTTTTTACCCAATAAAATCACGACAAAAGAAGTTAAACATAACCGTTACATATAACAAAATCATTTAGTAATACTAAATAGATACCCCCCAATTTACTCTCTTCAAGAAAAAAAAAATATGTGTCTATTACTTTAAATTTAAGATAAAACATATAAAAAATGTTACGTTATGGAATCTAAAACTCTTAAAATATAACTTCCTAATGTATCTTAACCTCAAATATTATCTAAAACATTTATTTTAAACCAATATTAACACTTGTTATCTTAAAAAACTCATAACTATATTATTTATAACATGGGTTTCAATTTAGAAAATTTGTAGGATCTTTTATGATTAATGTTTTGTGTAATTAAGAACACCATTACACTTTACAAGAAACAATGAAATCCAATGAACATTTTTTCAAAAAACAAAATATTCACAATGTTGAAAACTTATAGCTTTAAAAAAATCATTCAGTACTCAAAATTTCTTTTATTTAGATCCAAAATTCATAATATATATTACTAATACTTTGGCCATATGAAGAATATTAGAATACATGAGATGAGATAAAGATATTAGTAAATGATATAAAAGAACGGAAACTCATTAATCTAATTTCGGCCTTAAATTTTTATTTACATTTATAACTCCATTGTCTAGGGTTGAAGGGGAATCATTATATGGCCCAAGGCTTAAGTGACATTACATAACACATAGGTCTTAGAGGAAATAATCCCAAATAAGCACAAAAGGAACATCCCATCCCAAAAAATATTATCATGAAAACTCTCCACCTTTACATGGCTAGTCAGATAGATATCATGTGAAGAGAAGCACCAGCCTCATATCAACGACAATGTCATACCCTCTCAGATCATCCATTTCCAATTATCTCTACTATGGTGAATGTGTCTTCTCTAAATCCTCACAGGGGCCTTTTTACTTGTAATATGTATTGTTGCATCTGCATATTTCATATGGCCTGAATTATTTGAGGTGTCCTAAAATTCATAATCTACTATAGGAATTGGGTGGCCTGAAGGGCCATAAGTATGTTTGATTATCCGTTCAATTAATATTGTGATTAAAATAATTAATTAGTCTAGAAATAAAATAAATTCAATAAATTTTCAATTGAATATTTAATAGGAATGTAAAATTAAAAAAATCATAAGGGTTTCTTGAAAAATAAGAATTATTTTATTAACAACAGAACTTTTAACTACAACTAATCAAACTTATATTTTTTTTAATTAGTTTGTATTTCATA
The DNA here is from genome assembly GCA_963277665.1 of Viscum album. Classification (NCBI taxonomy): domain Eukaryota; kingdom Viridiplantae; phylum Streptophyta; class Magnoliopsida; order Santalales; family Viscaceae; genus Viscum; species Viscum album. The sequence continues at coordinate 376,313,829 of OY728166.1, read as the reverse complement.
ATATTATGAAATCATTATATTTCAATAAATACCATAAAATAGAACATTTAATTTTTATAATATGAGAAAAAAATAATCACTTCAATAAAAATAACCAATTTCATAATGATGGACTATATAATGTGAGACATCAAAATCAAAGCGTCGAGGCAATTTTCAACTACTTCATAAATAATTGGGCATTGTGAAACAAATATTCACGCCAGGTTTTCTCATAACCCCCACAAATTCCAAGAGATAATATAATGAGTCTAACTAAACATATAAATGTCCAATGCATTAACACAATACAAAATCAATATAAATAGAAGTGTTTAATAACAATAATAATAAGCAACTAGTATTTTATACAATAAATAAAAATAAAAACAAAATCATAAGAAATATATAGAAATATTATAGATGGTATAATTAGATTATATCCCTATTAAATAAAAAGATACATCATTGAATATATTTATTGATGAAAATTACATTTAGATATTAGTGAAAAAATCATGAGTAAAATAGAATCTTCATTTTGTACTCAATAATTTAAAACATAATAATTTCTTGAATACTTGGAAAACATTTTAATTCAAATTTATCATTTAAAATTATTATGTAGTATTCAAATAAATGAATGGAATTAAGGTGAAAAAATATGTCCATTAGAAATATGCTATGATAACATATACATTTAATTCTTTTGTTAAATTTAAATAAAGCGTTATATAGAAATTTTTAATTTGACTCCATTAGGTCATTTTTTCGATAAATACACAATTAGATAAAAATTTATATAAAAAATATTAGAGAAATATATGTCAATATTCTATTATCAATTGATGAATATGTTTATACTGGGAAAACATGTTTAGAAGAAAAACAATTTCTTATGGTTTTAAAAGAGAATTCCATAAAAAATTTCAATCTTTTATATCAAAAGTAAATTGAATAATAGAATTTGTAATTGATTTTAAAACCTATATAATTATAGTAAACGAATGATAAAAGGAATTTATATATTGGTATATAAACTATATAAAATAAAACATTAGTTGAAAATATCATAACACTCAATGAAATTAAATTTAGATGAGAAATACATTACCTAGAGAATGACATGACATATACATTATTTAAATCTTATATTATAAAGTTATATTTATTATTTCTATGATTAAAAACTTTTTTTAGGTTTATTTCCTACAATATGGCATTTTATTTCATTTATTAAAATTTTATATGTCGTTACTACATCGATTAATTTCGTGTTGGGTGTCTTTAGGGCTTGTGGTTTATATTCCCAATACAAAATTAGAAGGTTTACTATTGATAATGGGGAAATTTTTAAGTCATATCCATAATATCAATATTGATATTAATAAAATATATATAGGATATATGATGTCTTGAAACCAACCATGATAGGTAAACATGAAAATTGAATCACATCATTTCATACTATTGGTGGTCGATTAGTACCAACACATGATTTTATAATATTCTTATAATCATATGGCTAAATAGGTATGTAATGTATTATATTTATAGAGTAGATATTATTTTTTTAATACTGTAACAACCTATGTTTTGAAGTTGTTGATAATTCTAATGGAAACAGTATTCTCTATCTAAAAAATGGGTAGTTCTTCGAATCGAGCCTTGAAAATTAATTCTTAGAATTTGAATATATAAATGTGTTGTTATTGGGTGGGGTATAAGGCCCGATAGGTTTCTCAAAAAAATTTATGCATTTATGGTAGCATCACGATCCAAAATCCTAGATATAGGAATGTCCAAAAGAACCTTGTTGTTAGAACTTGGTTAGTGAAAATGGTTACCATTAACCATATATTCTTATAAGGGTTTCACATGGTTTTTTAAAATGTGCCATTAAGGCTACATGACTGTTATAGATACCTTCAATAAATTTTATGGGATAACCACACCTGCTACACATGGTTTTTCTAATTGTTTTTTTTGGGTTTGAAATATGAGTTTAATGTTGGACATGGTCACCCCTTAGATGGAACCCATTTATCCAAAGTGTGTAGAAAAGAAATAAAACCCACATAAATAACATTAAAATTTAAATTTTACCCTCATTTCATTAAACTCTTGTGATACCATTTTAGTCTCCCAATTTGGACAGTATAAGACGACATGGGATCTATCCACCCCTCTATTAAAATACAGGTATATTCTTCATCTGGTATTGTAATCCAACGCAGTCGATCATATTTGATCTCCCTTTATATGTCTACAAGACACATTTTTTATTTTCTTTACTCATCACACTATATCTGATCCTGTTTCAATGAAATCCCACATCCCCTATATTATAGGAGTTATTATTGTTATTCAATTTCACTCATTTTATAACTAATAAAATCCATTAAATGGGTGATATAATAATCCAAATAATAATGTCGGATACCTAGAGAATTTAACTAAATGTTTCACTAATTATGAAATGATCCTTTGTTCTACATACCAATCATCCCACACATTTGTATTAAAATATGAAATTCCTTTAATTAAATACTAACAACATATCCTTGATTCTCTTTAGACCCTCAGATGTGGTTGGTGGTTTTTGATGTTATCTTAGGATACCCCTTTGGGGTTTTCCATTATTCACCCTTGTTAACTATTATAGGTAAATGTAAAAAAAAGAAATAATGTTTTGTATGACGCAGAGAATGGAAATGTATAAAATGTTTATAAATGAAATTATTTGAATCATAAAACACAATATATATAAAAATATATCTTTTTATCAATACCAATAAGAATTAAATATGAAACGATAATGTTGAATTGTGTTCTTGTCATTGAAATTTACTATTGCCTCTGTTTTCAACAAAAATATAATTATCATTGATAAATTATATATAATTTATTAAATTACGGTGAGTTGTTAAATGGAATGATAGTTTTTAAGATGGCCTATATTTAATTATTAAATATAACATTCCACATTATCATATTATGATTTATATCTAAATGGATTAATATAAGGAATCAATTTAAAGGGATCATAAGGAACATCTATTTTAATTATTATAAATATTTAGAATGGTTTGGGAATGGGGTTCCAAAATTATTATTAAAATATTTGGACATGATGTTACATATTATTTTTAATTATGTCCCTTATAAATTAAATTGAGATTTGGTAATGATGACCCTTCTAATTCACATGAGATTTTTGTATATGGCTTCCCTTATTATTCATCTAAGCTTTTTGGGAATGATGACCCTAATCATGTATGTATATCATGGGTAATGAATTCCATTACGATATCCTAAGGTGGTCACCTAAATATAAATCCATAGGTACACACTTGAGAATATATATCTATAATAATTATATTTAAATATAATTTTATTTTGGCATGCCCAAAGACATTCTATATTTGGATGATGTGCGTATAGTCGACCAAATGTCCATTTGTAACATGAGAACAATAAGGAATTAGATTCACCAAAATGTATTAATTTTGATACAACTAAACAATACATTATTTTATATTCATGAACAATATATTAATTATATTTCTTTTAGTGGTGGACTATTGAGTTTTACAAACACCATGTTCGGGTTTCCAACTAGTTCTGAGTAGATCTCTTGATCATAGTTTGGGGCATGACCAATTCTTCTTTATTCTTTTATTTTTATAATAATTTATGTCGTAGACAAATTATCTCTTCATCATATAATATGTATTATTTATTAATTGATATTATTTTATTTATTAATTCATTTTTCAGTATGTCCATGTTTCTTAGTATATATGTATTATGTGTGCCTTTTATTTATGTCATTTTTTGTCCATGCATGGTTTTTTTAGAAACAAATGATTTAGTTTTTATTTATCTTACACCATTTATTTTTATTCATTTATTCCACCAATTATTTTTACTATTATAAGTGTTTAGTATCCACTTAATACAACCTTAGACCCTAGATAATATTTTGAAGACTCTGGCATATGGGTAGGTACACTTGAGGCCTAGCTTGTAATTAAATGGTTTCGCTAGTGTTGTCAAGTTGGCCGGGAAATGATGTTACAATGTGGTATTATATGTATTTCTTATCTTCTTTCATATGGTAATTGATGGTATATATGAGTCATTGAATGTGTCTTAACATATAAAATTACTCAGGTATGGGTCATTCCAACTCACACAACGGGGGTAGGTCTTGTTTCTTGGGATGAGGTTGTTGTTCAAGATGTCTGTTATTACAGTTGGTTATTATTTCACATTGAGTGATTATTTATATATTTCAACTTGTTAAGGATTTATGATATTTACCTATTATCTATAATTTAATTATAATGGGGTTTATTCATACATCATTTCAAGACCATATTATTCACATATCATATGTATGTTTATCTATATACCATTTTGATTGACTATTTATCATGATTTTATATTTATAATACATTCATGATTATTTTAATGATAACATGTAAACTATAATAACTTGAAATCTTTCCTTGATACAGCTATTGTTTATCTATTGTCAAATAATTTTTCCACAGCAAAGTAAATGAGGTTTTCCTGAAAACCCTGATGGTTTATTTCAATTTAATCATCAATAGATTAACTAATTAAATGAAATTGATATAAATTTTTTAAAAAATTAATTTCAATGGGATCATTTAATTTCAAGATAATGTTTTCTTTCAAAATCAATTAATGTTTAACATACATATTTTAGTTAAATGATGTGTGAATTAAAACTTATAAAGGGTCATACCATCATTGTTTGGAATGAGAAGAAATAATCCCACGTTTGTAAATGATTGATTAGTATCTATAAAGTCAGTCATACCATTATATTCTTATGAGATAATCCAATAATGGTGTTTTGAAAACTATATTGATTAACATATATGGGTTTCATTTAATTGATATTCCAATTATATTTTATAGAGAACAGAATCCATAAATTGGGATTGCCTTCCCAAACTACTCAACACAAGATGACGTTAAATGGAACTAATATGTGACATTATTGTTTATATTATTAGAAAATAAACCATTTTGGAAGTATAAATATGATAATGTTATTTTTATTTAAAGTATCTACAACCATTTATATGGGTTTCCATATACATTTGTTGTGAACCCTAAAAACCTGATCCAATTAAATTGATTAAAGACCTATTGTTTTCTTTTGATAATCATATTTTTGAGGGTTCAAGTAATTAAAAATAAAATTACATCCTAAAGGTTTCATTCATCTCTTGAATTTTATTTTCATTATAATTATTTTATCATTGTTTTTATAATTTTATAGATATAAAATATTTAAAAATTGTAATTATGAGTTAATAGTCCATTAATTCTTCTTGAAACCAGGTGAATAATGAACTATGTTCATCTTGAAAAAATATTCCTTCAAAAATTGTAATTTATTTTAATATTATATAAACCACTTTAATGTTATAAAAACATGGTGAATGTAATTCATTTGAAAAAACATTGATGTGGTGATTATGGAATGGACCCCCAGGTAATGGTTAATTTTAATATTTCCTATACAAGATGATGCACATTTTTTAAGGACATCAATTTTATTTTCTTCAGTTTCTTTTATCCCAATGATTAGAATTGTGACCATATTGACCTTTTAGGGGAATATTTTGTTTTATATATGATTCCTTACTATGTATTAGGGGATATCCATTTTATTTTTTCTCTCACAGAGTTTATTAACATTGGTAAATTATTATTATGTTTTCCATAAGAGAGGTTTTGTCAGGTTTAATTGAAATTTTCACGGAATCCATTTGATTAAGAAACACCATAGGTTAATGGGTAGTATATCAGTAAGTTAAATATATTAAGGGATGCGAATACCAAGTAATGTTCAATTATAGTGTTCTAGGAAATCCTAGTCTATCGACGGAATATTTTATGATTATGTAATACTTATTTTTTTAGTTATGGAAGACTTGGGATGTCATATTCTAGTTAAATTATCAGATATGATATCATTATTACTGGTTATTTCCATTCATAAATCATGTATATAATATGATAGATCGGGCCATTTATTCTTATAGACATTATCAAATTAGTGATACTACTGTGATGAAGGGATATCAAAAAAGCAAACAATGATACACATGGTGATCATTGAGTTGATAATGTTTTATTGATCCTTACACTATTACATTACACACATATGTCATCATTTTAGTAGAGTGGCAAGGGTATTAATGAGTTTCCAATGAGCATGGTATCCATTAAATTTTTATAAGAATATTAGTTATTCAAGTGCTCCAGATAATAATGTAAAAGTATTGGGTATTGTAACAATAACAATCAATTTTAGGTTTGTTTTTATTCATGTTGATGATTATTTGGGTGAAAAATACATGGGATGATCATTATGAATGTCTCTAAGAGAACCACATGAAGAATGAAAAATATTAGATGGTTTTCCATTATTCTCATGATAGTACTTGGTGTATGTACATTTTCAATTCCTAGTAAATTTTTTCTATGGTAATGTATTATATAACATGGTATCATTTTTTAGTAATATTAAATTTACAACCAAGAAACTCATAATTTTTGGAATTTCATTTTATTGGTGAGAAGCATTTATTTCTAGGTAGAGGGAAAAAAACTGTAGAGGGCCATTTGAAAATGGTTATAATGAATTTTTAGTGCATCTAAACATGTGATTTAACATTATTTTGAGGGGTTTAATTAGAAAATTTATGCTTTGGAACTGGAAATATCACAATAGAAATAATGTGGATTCGGTAAATAATGGAACATAAAGAGGCCTATTTTTTAGACGAGTCACCAAGGAGCATCACAAATATATATACTGACATGATAATAAGCATAGTCTGCTCTTCTTAAATAATTAGTGACTCATGAGAGAATGAGAACGGTATTGAACCTGTTGTTATAATACTAAACCTCAGTTATATTGGGATAGAAATAATAGGTATATACTAATTGTGTGTGGTACCATTTAAATAATTAATCGATGGGACACTATTTATGATCCAAGGATTTATGGTTGTAAATTTTATCCTTACTGTATTGGAATCAAAAAAAATTGAGTAAATTAAAGGGAGTTATGGTATTGAGGGTTATCATGGAAATAAATTGGGTTCTATAAAATGGTTGGCCAATAAAATAACCTATATTCACACTACTTGGAGGTATGTTGCCAAGGGCTATTTCACAGAAAGTATATCCATTTTTTTAATATTATTTTGGAGGATCTATAAATTCATATGGTTGAATTTTCTCACAAATAACATGTTCACCACCCCATGGATTTCAAACCGTTGATGTTTATATTCGTAGTATACTCCTATATATTAGTAATAATAAATCCTAATATCATGAGACCATCATATGTATGTCGAGATATCATCCGTTATATTTTGAGATAAATGAATTAATTTTATGTAATGATGAAGTAACACCTTGGTATATACAGTATAAGATATTTTTTAGGAAATACATATGGTGTTAATTCTCAACATAGGCTATTGGAGGGTGACCATTATTAGAGAAGGGCCCAAAAATGTGGAATAAGACATTGGATGTTCCTTTTGTTATTCATATGACTTCTGATAAATGAAATTGAGAGATAATCGATTCTTTAGTGAATTAATGGTAATGTTTACATTATAGACATAATAACATTCTATGTTCATGAATTTGTACTAGAATAGATTTTGATTATCTTAGCATGATGGATCAAAAATTCATTCGTGTTGTAACATAGACAAAAATTTAATAATGGGATGTTTTGGTCTTTAGAGATACATTAAATAATTATATAAGAATCATGGGTTATGAAAGAAATGATATAAAGTTGTATTAGATTAATGGATTTAGGATCTATTTTGGATTCATCTATTGTTAGAGCAGAATATGTTTAGGAATTATTATCATATGGTATTTAGACTTTTTTCTATTGATTAGTTGTCTTAAATAATGAAGGAACCACTTTAGTCATTACATAATTTTGAGGGGTGTGCAGTGTAAAGGTAATATAGAAAATATCATGGAATATATGGGAAGACAATTTTACACATAGTCGATTATAATTTGACTATTTCTATATCTTTTAGGGATGGTGATCGATTAGTTATTTGTGATCAGGTGAATCTAATCATAAATCATGCCATGAGTGTCATTATGATGTTAAGGATGTGTTTTACTAGGAAATTACGATTGTGTTAGTTTCACGACTCAGAAATATATGTTCAAGGATATATACTATAAATATGAGTAGCATGGGTTTGTTGATGGAATATTCAATGATGTGATCAATACTATGGTTAGAAAGGATTGTGTAAGCATTGTTTTAATGATTCATTTTATTAATGAGAGTAGGAAGGTGTTTTAGTATCTTACATACCATGTGGTTAGAGTGAATCTATAACTGATTTGTGCAATAATAAACACAATGGACCATTCTAAGAGATAATTTACAATGTGATGTGGTCATTTATTTCTTTATACAAATATTTCTCTAGGAAAATATGTTCTAATGTGGTATGGTTGTAATTGATTCTCTTTTAATCGCATTAAAAAATCCAAGGGAAATATATTTTTTTACATTGGTTGTTGGATCATTTTTTTGATGAACAGATCGAAAAAAATATAAGAATTGTAAAAATTAAATTAGTTTTTGGGTGGATATTAAAGCATTTGAGGTTTATTATGAGTTTTTATGTGTTATTGGAGGTTTGGTCTTGAAAAAGGTGTATTTTAATAGATATGCAGTGACACATGGATTGAACAAAGAACGTGATAACATTGAACCTCAATTGTGAAACCCAATAGGGGTGTCACTTGGCCTATCTAACCATACACCTTCGGCCAAATAACCAAGGAATAATTATATAAAATATTTATAGGATAATCACATGGAATGGTCTCAATTTTACTTATTCTGTCCTAGCAATGTAATGAGGGTTTCCCTTTGACAGTGGAAGAAGATGGATAGGGCAGCATAAGACAAACCCTACGGGTAAAATGAAAAGCTCAGTCAATGACATGAAAATAAATGGTTTCCCATTTATTATATAAACCCTTATGCCACCATTTTCTCCCTCAATTTTGGATACCATCATACTACATGGGAGGTCTCCACATCCCACTACATAGGATTCCATCAATATCCTTCATCTGATGCTAGGATAGAGCTCTGGTTGTCATGTTTAAACACGGAAGATATTTTAATTAATATTATTTATTATTCAATCCATTTATCTCTATATATTAGATGATATTTTATCTTCAGAAAATTTTCCGTACAAAAAATAGAATACTAATATGGGATGAATAATGTGCCTTTTTATTAACATAGTTGGTCTAGGGATTCTCCCTTAATATTTTGCTTTCATCAATTATTTATTTGATTATATATTAAACAACATTTGTGTTTCTCCTGAATTTTCAAATTCCTTAACATAAATATCTCTATAATATCATAGAGATTAATTATACCCTATGACATGTATGAGTGTTGGTAATATGAGATTACGATACCCCTTTGGGTGTGTCTGATTAATCACCCATTTTTTAAAATGCATTTAAAAAACCTAAAGGAAAACTATGTTTGTGTAACCATAGAATGGTAATTTCATAGATGATAATAATTGAAATGTGATGATTGATAATGTGAAATATTTATAAACATGGCCTTATTATTCATTATTATAGAATTTAAAATTAGATTATCATCATGAATCCTGATTTAGATAGGGAATTCTATTATTTCCAATGTATGCAATAAAAAAATTATTAATAAATAACTTCTATTTTTTTAATTATGTTGAGTTTTTATGCAGAATTATGTTTTGTAAAACAGATTATATTTATTTATTAAAATTAATAAACATATGTTTTATCTTATTCTACAGTAATACTTAGATACAGATATGAAATTTAGTGGATGGGAACATATTGTATGTTTCTTGGAATGGATATAAATTTTTATATGATGTTAGAGATGGAATTCCTAATACCCTGTTGAATTTATCAAAAATTAAAATACTTATTATTGGGAATAACATACCTTATAATTTATATAAACTATTATGAATGATATCCCTTATCACTATCATGAGATATCTGGGAATGGAATTCTTTGATCATTATTATGATGTTTTTGGGCATGACAACCCTTATCAGTTATATTAATCATTGTGAATGAAATCACTTATCATTAAAATGAGAATTTTAGGAATATTGTCCCTTATTATTCATCTAATTCTATCAGGCATGATATACCATATCATTTATGAGAGATCATTAGGAATAAACTCCCTTATCTAATGTGTGATAATTGTATAATATAATTACGTGGAATCATGGGTATTATACCTTGGGTCATTGATGGTATATATATATATATATATATTATGGAACTTCCATAGATATTTTACCATAGGCTGATGTAGGTATAGTTGTACAGGTATCCCATAAGGAACAATAGTGTGACCTCAGATTATATTTAATGTAATCCATTACACTTGAGATACCTAAACTATAAAGAATTATATATTTATAGATATTATAGGATTTAGACACCATTGGTGGTGTCCTATTGAGTTTGACTCACACATTTTACGGGACACTGATTGGTACACAGAGAGATATCATGACTATAATTTAGTAGTTTCTTTATGATTATTTTCTCTCACATTACCTACGAGCTATGGAATTATAGGGGGTGTAGTGGTTAAGAATGTACTATAACAATGTAATGGAGTTGTATCCAATTATTTACTTATTATTTTATAAATATATCCTTGATTTATATTTTTTATTTACTAGTGTATTTATTACATTTAATTCATATCATAATCATGAATTATTATTATTGGATGCAGTTGGTTTATTAGTTATTTATCTTCCTATATTTATTATTATTAATTTATTCCACCAAATCATATTACAAGTCCACATATTATAATCCCCCAATCGAATAACCTTTGACCCCAAATTATAGTCGGTAGCTTCTGGCATATGTAGAGGCACGCTTGAGGCCTCATAACTAATTAATTTTTATACATTTGTAAAGTGATACTAGATAGAAAATTAAATATATATTATATATTCATTAAATATATCATAATAACATTCCTTGTGATGTAGTTATGGAAATGAAACATGTTACTTTGTGTAGGTGTTGGTCCACAGAAACACAAGAGCAAAGTTTTCATTTCCCATAGGATGGAAAAAGAGTACAATAAGTATTATAAAATCGTCATAATACAATTTAACTATATTGAGTACATTAAATTTATTTTATTTATGTATTTTTTATATCATTTTTTGTGTTATAATAAAGAATAAAATAAAATATGTCAGTTAAGAGTTTCACCACTTCTTTTGAAATCTTTCATTTGAATACAACTTAAGCATATATAAGATCATATGATGGTATATAAAATTTATATATAAAGGGAATAATGAATATATAAAATTATTTTTGTAGATATTTACTAATTTATAATGCTTTTTTTGTGACAGTAACAGTGTAGGGTCGATTTACATTTATAAGGGAGGTGGGTGGAAATCTTGTAAATACATGAACTATTTATCAGTAATATGTGTATAACACATGTAAAAAGAAAAGAAAAATCTATATAATCAATGAAATAGAGAATAACGTATATGATGTATCATTAAATATTATTTATTCAATTTTAGATACCATTTTAATCCTTATCTTTTTTTACTCCATCATTAACCATGTTAACCATTAATCGTTGAAACAATTTTCACTCTCTAAGAGTAATGAATTTAATTTTAAAAAATTCATGTGGGACATAAATGAACGATGAATTATTGGATTATGATTTTACCAAATCCTTACATTATGATAGGTCTTCTATAATTTCTAATGATTTAAATATAATTTTTATTCATTAAATACCATTTAATGTCATTTTCAGTACTATTCACATATCTTAATATTAAATACATCAAGATAATAATTTAATTCTAATATAAAATAATTAAACATCACTTATATATTATTTTTATCTATCAAATTTTTTGGTTATCATAATTTATAAAATATATATTATTTCTATTTTTTTAAAATTTATTTTTTTGTACTTCTTGAATAAGTCTTTCTTCAGCATTGTGTATTAGATGAAGGATAATAAAATATCTCTAAAAACTAAAAAATTACATAAAATAATTTTATAATTTTAAAAAGTACAACTCAAAACCATTGATATATTCTTTTTATTTATAATATAAAATATAAGTCATATTAATGAAAATAGGGTGACATGTTATAAATTTTCATAACTTAATGTAATATAAAGTTAATAATGAATTTCATGTGAAAAAAATATTTTACAATTTACGGTGGTTATAAGAGAGTTAGTCTTTCAAAATAAACTAATGGAATGAGGTAGAATGTGTTTGGGGACTTGTCATTTTTCAAACCAAAATTACACTAATTTTCCCATTATCAGGGTGACGAACATATACTATGGTTACTATTCGTTATTACTAAAAATTAAATTAATATATTTACCAAATTTTTGACAGTTAATTCTAAATATAAAATTAATTTTTAATTATTAAATATTTATAAAATGAATAATTTTATTTTAATATAATTATTGGAAATTCATCCATATTAGTTTCTATATGAATTTATTTTTTTCATAAAAATAAATATATAACAAAATAAAATATAAATTTAATTTATATAAAATTATTTTTAATATTTTTAATCATTTTTTTAATATGTCACAAAAAAATATATGGGTCCTTTTTAATTAATTTATTTAATAAAATCAAATGAAAATATTGTAAAACATTTCATGCATCACTACTCAAAGAAATTTATCTTTTTAAGAAAATATAAAAACATCATATTGTGCTTACTATTAATATCTTATTTAAAAATGTGTACTAATTTTTATGATGAAAATTTATAAAATTTTAATAAATTAATTAAAATATCCATACAAAAACGTAAAAAACAATTTTTTTGATGAAATTGTATTTCTAAAGAGTAAAATGAAATTATTAACAAGAACCACCTAATAAAAATAATTAAATTAATATTACTCATTGAAATGGATATTTGATTTATATATTTTATTCAATTAAATTATCAATAGTAATTAATTTAATCAATTTTGATTAAAATACATTAGACACATAAAAATATTTTTATACTAGATATCCTTTAATGTCATTGATTTTATTTGAAATTTCTTCATTATTTATATGTCACAAATCAATGTTGTTTCATTAATAATATTTATATTAAAATATTTTACATTTATATTATTCATATTCATACTCAACATACTAACATCACTTTTAAACTGATTATATTTTTCAAACCCATAGTATATAATGGATTTGTATCCACGATTTTTTTCCTAAAAAATTTTAAACATTGTATTATTTAACAGAGGATTACAAATTAAAATATTCGAGTGTTACATAAAATAGGTAAAATGTATCCCAATCAATTAAAGGATGATTATAGGATGCTTCCTCCCATATTTTGGTAAATTTAGGAGTCTTAATTTTGTTAACCCTATGTGACTTGTCATGAAATAAATAACAATGGTCCAATTTCCTTTTCAAATCCCAATATATTTGAGAGTTCCAAATTACCTTCTCTTCTATTCTAGATAATTGGAAATTTTCATTATAAATTCAATGTATCTTATAGAAATTTTACTTTTAAGACTCTATTATAAGGCACTAAAAAACAATTGTTCTATATTTTAGGATTTATGATAAAACTATATGAACAAAATTTTTTACCAATGAAATTTATTTGTATGTGAATATAGATTCATAATACACTTATTTAAAATACATAAAAATTCATAACATCTACGTGTAAATGTTTCATTGAAAATATATAGTGATGATTACATTTTTAAAAATATCCCATTCAATAGATTCTACCTCATTTTATGGAGTTATATGATTTTTAATAGTCAATAATTAGTCAAACTCAACTTCAGAATCCTAAAAAATAGTCAAAACATATCATACACTGAGCAGTGAATAACAGTGAATAACTTCTCTGATGAATTATTCTAGTACTTAATAATTAATGGGCTGTAATACTGATTAATGTGAGGTGTTTTTTTCATAATGTACTAAATAAAAAGACAGTACTTGGTAAAATAGGGAGGGTAAAATGGTTTTTAGTAGTATATATATTATTGGATATTTTAGATATATTCAATGTATGTTTATGAAATATTTCTCCTATCATGTTTAGCATATAATCTAAAAAATCATCACATTTCCCATCACATCCATTATTAACTCAGTTTCTCTATTCTCCCACCATTTCTAAAAAAAATTATATCATAATAATGTGAATACATAGATAAATAAATACATATAGGGTAATGATATAAAAAATCATCAATGACATGCATAAACTATCTCTTAAATATATAATTTTAATATAATTTGTCAATTTTTATTTTACTATTAGGTCTATTAACGAAATTATATTTATATTCCACATAGTGGTTTAGAAATAGAACATGAATTAACAGAAGAATAACATGATGAACTATCAATATATGTGTTCAGTTTATGGACCACTCATATATCACTCAATAAGGAAAGAGTTGATACTCAACTTTCCTTTTATAGGTGATTAAATTTAAGTGAATATTTTCCACAACCACATATAATTTATAATATATATAAAGGGATGAAGTTTCTATAAAAATAATGTAGTGTATTTTTTAACTAGTTTTTTAACTATACATATTCTTAAGGTAGAGAATTTATATAAAATTTTATCATACCAATAAAAGAATAAATAAAATAATTTCCTAAAATAAATAAACCATGATTTATAGAATTTAATGTGACCAAATAAAAAAGTCATTTAATCCATTATTTAACATGATTAATTATTTCCATTTACAGAATATACACAATCTCAGGAACCATATGATTAGTGTCTAGGGAGATTATGTACAAAAAAAACTTTTAAAAAATCTTTTGGGCATTCTTCTATTATTATTCCACACCAGACCCACTTATAAACAACCTAAAATTTATACTGATCATCATAACATTGGGAATGTAAATATAATAAATATGAGGTGTAAAATGATCATCACGGGTAAAAAAATACATAATAGCTAATGATCATAATTAAACATAAGGAAATAATGTGCGAATAAGATCATAATATAATTTCATGAATCAATAATATTCAAATCATACCAATAATTAGTTATTAATCAAATAATTGGGATCTAATTATAACATAATGAAAAATTATTCATAACATGGAAAAATTTCAAAATTATTTAAATATGGAACAAACATAAGAAGAGAGATCAAAACATAGTTTTTCATAAATTTAACTACCTACCACCCATAACATAATAAATAAATAATTTAATTTCTGGACTCTGATAACATGATAGATGATAAATTCATGTTCCTACTTCCAATAATATAATGGATCGAGAATTTATGATCTGGCCTCCCATAGTGGTTTTGGATTTCATTTCTATTTATACAAAACATTTTCTTATGATATCAAACATTACCCCAATCATTATTGATTACAATTTGTTTCCACCAAGACATAAATAAATCCATACATATGACTTCTATATGAACATAAAAATGATTAAATTTATAATAAAACCTAATTAAACCTTTTATAGTGATTGGTTTCATAATAAACTCAATAAAAAATATCATAAGATATATAAAAGAATATTCTATGTGGTTGAATATGAACATAACCACTATAGATGTATTAGGAAAACTTGTAGATGTATACATAGATATGAAAAATATTTTGTAATTTCATGGGTAAATAAAAAATAATAATATTTATTATCTATCACTATTGAGAATATGTTTATATGAAAAAGAAATTTAAATTACATTCTATAACTAAAAGATATTGTAGAGGAAATTTGATAAAGATATCATACGAATGTTGTGTGGAAACTATGTTAGTTTGGAAAATAGTTGAACATAAATTTACTTCCACATAATGTAAAAAATATTTCTTAAAAAATCCTATTAGAGAACATTAAATATTATTACTTTTAAAAATAAGTAAAAATTATTGTTAGATTACATCAGAAATAATAGAATTAAAGTTAATTATTTTTTAAAAAAAATATTTATATTCAAATTTCAATAAGAATAATCATTAATAAGTAATTTTGAGTGAAATGTGTGGCTAGAAATAAATCCTTAGGG
This sequence comes from Viscum album, assembly GCA_963277665.1. NCBI lineage: Eukaryota > Viridiplantae > Streptophyta > Magnoliopsida > Santalales > Viscaceae > Viscum > Viscum album. The sequence goes on along the minus strand of OY728166.1, from coordinate 376,297,584 downwards.
ATTTGACATCCCCTAAAGAATATCCCGTGGAAGATTAAAATATGTGTTAAACTCTTATTAGGATTTATTATTAATAAAATAATGATAATAATACATCCATTTAAAGAATTTACAATTTAAAAATTAAAACATGTGTTGGATAATGCACAATTCTTAATGATTTAAAATTTATTCCACACACCCCATTACATTTTATTTTTTATTAGTAAAATTCTATATCCAATCATGTAAAAAAATAACTAAAAAACAATATATTTCAAATCAGTCACCAAAACTATTATCCTCTAAAAAATGCTTTCTTAATATTTCATTTCATAACATATATTATGTTATTTTTTACCATATAATGTTTGAATATTTGATTGTTTTTTCATCCATTAAAAACAAGGAAGTACATTATCTTTATTTCATAATAAATTTATAATTCCAATATTAACCATTTTTTAAAAAATATTTTTTATAATTTCTTATAATGATATAATTCGATTCTATGTGAATTTTATTCCTGTTTTATGAAGATTAAATCAATTATGAACATGTTTTTGGTAACATTTTGTGAACAAATTTTTTTTGTATGTAAATATTTAATAAATTATTAATATAAATATAAAATAACTAAAAAATATTTGTATTATAATATCGTATTTTTTCACTAATTATATTATTATAAACATCCATGTAGGATGGTGATAGAATAAAAAATGTGTACTTCATTCGAGGTAGTTTTCCACATGGATGACATTTCTTCTATTGATCCAGAGAGAATTATAAATTATATAATATTTATTGAATCATAAAATTTTTATAAATTTTCATATTTATTCATTTAATACCATTTGATAATGTTTCATGTATGTTAATTCTAATATATTAAATGCATTTATTCATATATGTGTTACTCCACATGTTCAAATTACTGATGTACTCAATTTTCTTTGAAAAAATGGTGACTGTAATATATTTTTTATCCCAAAAACATAAAAAAATAATAATATATTTATATTTTACTAATGTGTCATTTTATACCAATTTTACATAGTGTATTAGTAGAAATATAAACATGGGAAAACAATAGTGAGTGGTTAGTAAATACATTGAGAATTTAGACTTTCTCTCAATGAAATTCTTATAAACACAGGATGTAATGATTTTCCATGATTAAAGAGGATACAAATGGTTTGAGATTTATATATGTGATCCAAAAGTGGGCATGGTTAAATAAAAAATTGAAATTGGGGTGACCATAAATGGATGGTGGATGTCCCATTTTATAAGTGATCAGAGTGAAAATTACTTCATAATATAGTTGATAAATTCGATATCCGTGGGTCAAATAGATCCAATAATGGAAATTATTTTAGTGAGGCACGAATTATGGTCTTGAAATCATCAACCATAATTTTTTTTAAAACATTCATACATGTTTTTTCATTAAATCTTAAATTCTCTACTTTTACCATTTTTTACCATTGTAAGTAATTCATCGCTATGTAATTAACTTATAATACCTAAAAATAAATTTGATCATGTTAAATAATTTGGAAATAATTATTACATAATATTTTAAAACAAATTTCTATATTATAATTTCAGTGGTTTTAAAAATTTATTTTAATATTATAGAACCAAATGTGTGAATACTATTTAAAAAAAGAAAATTATTATAGACATAAAATTATTTATTGAGTTAAAATTAAAATATTTGATAGTTTCTATATCATTATTTGGATTATTATTAACCACATATGATTAATGTGTTTGTTAAACAATCTAAAAAAAAGTATACCTTATTTTTACATTTATTAAAGAAACTGAATAAATTGTTTTTTCTTAAATTAAGATATTGCTTATTTTTAAAAACTATAAATCAGCAGCTTCATAAACTAAAAATTATATTTTTAAATGACCCATTTTACTACATAATTATATATACTTTATATTAAAAATTTTATCATAATAATTAGTATAAATACTCTATTATGAAAATATTATAATAGTGACATTATTTTTGAAATCATTAATTTTCAATATTCAGCAAAAAATCATCTTTTGCAACAATATATAACAAATTAATCCTAAATGTATATCTATTATTGAATATAAAATTGATTTGCAATTTTTAAAATTAAAATTCAGATATTTATGAATTTTTTATTCAAAATAATAATAAAATATAATGAAATTTTTTTTATAACCCATGCCACATTTAATTTTTGTTTGACATATCTTCTGGAATAAGTCATTTAAGAAAAGTTTATATTAAGTATGGAAATAATACTAAAATTATTGGGTTATGTGATAAATGGAATAAAAATATTATATTATATTTTCAAAGTATTTATGTAATGTAGAAGAAACATAAAACATTACAATATAGACAGATATAATTGTTCATTATCAAGACATCATAACATATTCTGCAAGGCTGACTGGCCATCCAATATATGTTTTATCTCATAGATGGAAAATTTACCCAAGGAATTGAAGTGATATAAAGGAACACTATTCATGTGTGTAATTTTTTTCACATATATCATATATCCTATGAAATCATTTATTTTATAACACATATATAATTATAATAAGATTCACAAAATAATCAGTGTGTTTATCAGTTCTTAAAGGAAATAGACTATTAATATTATATCATACAATAAGGTAATATTAGACGTATAAAACTATAATTTTTTTATATAAGGTAAAATTACATTCAAATACTTACTCTTGAATGACTATTTGATTTGGTATTCATGAAAAAAATTGGAGGGAAACTGAATATTTATTTCGAAAGCATAATGATTATAAAAAATGGTCAGTGGTTTGGAGTTAGTGTGATTAAATTGAAATATCTAATTGATAGAAGATTATTTTTATAGTGACATAATTGTTTTATAAATTTTAAAACATAACTTATTGAAAACTAGAAAGTGTACTACAATAGAGGTATAATAATGAAAAGGAAGAGGATGTGAATACCTTACTTTAATAATTTACTTTTATGCATAGAGGTGTGATTTCATGAGTGATTAGAGGTTTATATAACAATCATGATGAGATACTTGTAGAATTAGATACATGGTAATGAGATTAGATATGAAATAAATGGGTTGGGGAGGTGGTTATTTATATACCAATAAGTAGAATTATTTATTAATTTCAAAAATCAAACCTTGGAAATCATGGTTATTGAATAAATAAACACATTTCCTTACCCATGGTTTTTGTTATTGAATTCCATGTTCATGAAATTTATTCATATGAGAATAAAATCTCAATTATTATAAATACTTTGTGCATGTAAATATAAATATGCACCAAAATGATTTATTTAAAACATAAATTTACATTATAAAATTTAGAAATATATTATATTGAGTTAGAAAATCAATTTATTTCATTAAATTAAATAATATAAATAAAATTTATTTTTTTGTATTATAAACATAAATATTACGTCATTATTACATATTTAAAGAGTCATAGAAAATAAATAAAAATAAAAAACTGAATTTTTTTGCTATTCAATGAAAAATATACTAGTTTAGAAAATTCTCCTAATAATACCCAAACCTTATTTTTAAACGATGATTCAAAATATATTTCTCATTATACTATAATAAATTCATAATTATTAAATCAAATTTTTCTAAATATATATTAAATTTTAATTATAAAATAATATTCACGGGATAATATTATTGATTGAAAATTAAAAAATATATATCTTCTATAATATTATATATTTTTATTCTTAAATGACACATTTATAATATAAATATTTTATATAACACATTATAATTAAATTTTAAATTTAAATGTTAGTATTCTATTTGTTATTATTATTATAATAGTTATATAGTGGACGTATTGTAATGGTAATGTTATGGTCGTGTAATAATCATATCTAAATGCCCATATTGTGTACTATAAATAACTCAAAATTTCATCACTATTAATTGTATCAATTACATTGAAGGTTCTATATTCAAAATTTCAAAAATCAAATTTTTTACTAATATTCTATTTCTATTTTCTATATTTGTTCATAAATGTGATTGCTCTAAGATATCAAGATGATCCATATTTTAGTATTTAACTTATTTTATTTTTTTAATGTTTATTTCGCTATTTTATTTATATCTATATTAATGGGTTTAATTATTAATTACATTTAATAATTTACATTATCAAAATTAATATATTTCACTTTAATTATGTGTTTAATTGGTTTGATATTATAATGAATTTAAAAAATTACAAACTTATGTCCTTGTATATATATATATATTAAAATGGGAAATCATATTAAAAATACATAGTCATTAATTAATATAGGAAAATCCCGAGACATCCACAATAACTTCTAATAATTGACATATGATCCTCACAAAGAATAATTATAGAACCCAATTCAAATTATTGTGGTTTATGTATTGTATTCATCATATGGTTACCTCTATTTATAAATAAAAATTTATTTTTTATGTTACAATGTTTATATTAAAATAATAATATATATAATTTTAATTTAGTTTTGGGACTAAAAAATATATCAATGATTTTATGTATTTTAATTTCTATGATTTCACATCCCCTGCTAGAACTTTGTTGAACCATCCCAAAACATCTATATTGATATATATGACTTTTTATATTTCTTACTCCAACTAGATTCCTTCAAACATGATCCCATGCCACCAATGACACCTCAAACTCAAAAAATAATCATAAATAGTAAATGTTGGTTGAAAATAGATCATTTTCATACCAAAAATGTTTTTTGGCGTGCTAACATTCACACTGTTATTTTAAATTGAGGCACATAGGTTTCTTTTGAATCAAAAGAAGGTAGAAAAGTACGTCGGAATTAAAAAAAAAGATAAATTATAGAAAGAACACAATTTGGACATTTTAGACCGAGTGTTCATATTGTGGTGACGGGAGCATCTACCTCCAATTATAATCCATTATATGATCTTAATACAAATACAATCATACTGGGAGACTAATATCTATTATAGTGTTTTCTTACATAGTCAACAATATTATTCCCCAATTTTTGACATCATCATAATAAATGGGAGCTCTCCACGTCATGCTATATAGGATTACATGAATATCTATCATCTGATGCCAAGATAGAGCTCTTGTTGTCATGTTTAAACACATATGAGATTTTTATTATTATTATATATTATTTAATCAATTCATCACTCTATATTAAATGATATTTCCTTTTGAGATAATTTTCCTCATTTTTGGGTTTTTTTCTAATTCATTAAAATCTATTATTTCAACATAATATAGATTAATAATGAGGGATGAGAAAATTGGCTTATGATTAATGGAGTTGGTTTAATGATTCTACCTTAATTTTTTACTATCTTAAAATTTTTATTTGGTTATATACTGAACATCATTTGTGTTCCTCTAAAATTTTCAAATGACTTAAATTAAATTTCTATATAATATCATTGACATTCATTAGACCATATGACGTGGTTGATTATTGGTTACCTAAAATTATGATACCCCTTTCAGTGTCGCTGATTAATCACCCATTTTTTATAATGCATTTAAATAACCTAAAAAAATTAGGTTTGTATAACCATAGAATGAGAATTTTTTTAGATGATAATAACTGAAATGTGATGATTCAAAATGTGAAATATATATACACATGTCTTTATTATTTATTATAATATAATTTAAAATTATTAGACCATGATGAATCATATTTTTGTTTGGTAATTCTCTTATTTCCAATGAATGCAACTAAAATAAAAATTGTATTAATAAATAATAATTAATTTATTTAATTTTTTAGAATTTTTATATTGAATGAAGGTTTGTCAAACATAATATATTTAATTATTAAAATTAATGAACCTACATTTTTTCTTCTTCCATAGACACAGATAGAATCAAATAAGAAATTTAGTTGATGGGAACATATGGCAGTTTCATGGAATGGATATAAATTGTTAGGTGGTGTTAGATGTGGAATTCCTAATAAACTAATGAAATTATCAGAAATTAAATTCCTTATTATTTGGAATAACATACCTTATAATTTATACGAAACATTATGAATGATATCCTTTATCACTAACATGAGACATCTGGGAATGAATCTCTGGTCATTATTATGAAGTTGTTGGGAAAGAAATCCCTTATCATTTATATATATCATTGGGAATAAAATTACTTATCATTAAAATGTCAATTTTGGGAATATTTTCCCATATTAACAATCTAAAACTATTTGGCATGATATACAATATCATTAGGCTTTACCTCCTTTATTGAAAAAAAGATACTTGAATAATATAATTATGTGGACTCATGGGTCTTATAAATTGGGTAAATGATATTGAATTTATATATACATATATATATATATTGTAATTTATATAAATATTTTAGCTTAGGCTGATGTAGGTATGTTTGTATAGGTATCCCATAAGAAACAATAGTTTGACGTGGGTTTATATTTAATGTGCTTCATTACTCTTGATATACTTACACTATATAGAATTTTATATCTATAAATATGATATGAATTAGACACCATTTGGGGTGTCCTATTGATCCTTACTCACAATTTTTTCATGCCCCCGATTGGTATATATAGAGATACCATGACAGTAATTTAGTAGTTTCAGTATGCTTATTTTCTCTCAAATTACCTACGAGATATAGAATTAAAGGGGATGTAGTGGTTAATCACGTATTATAACAATGTTATGGATTTGGGGCCTATTATTTATTTATTATTTTATCAATTTATACATGATTTATATATATTTTTTCATGATGTATTTATTGTGTTTATGATATATCGTGTTCATGAATTATTATTTTTGGAAGCCGTTGGTTTATTAGTTATTTATCTTTTAATATTTCTTATTATTCATGTATTCCCCAACTTTTTATTACTAATCCACAGATTATAATCCCCCAACCGTACAAACATTGACCTTAAATTATAGTCGGTAGCCTCTAGAATATTTTGAGGCTTGCTTGAGGCATTATAACTATCTAATTTACATACTTTTAACAAGTGATCCTAGATAGAAAATTAAAAATATCTTAAATATTTAGTACATATATCAAAATAACAATCCATGTTATGTATATATGTAAAATTAAATACGTTACTTGGTTTATGTGGTGGTCCAACCAACCTCATGATTGGAGTTTTCATTTCATAGAGAATGGAAAAATAGAAGAATACGTGTTATTAAATAATGATAATACAATTTAATTATATTGTGTACAATAAATTAATTTCATTCCTAGGTTCTGTATATAATTTTAGGTGGTAGAATAATGAATAAAATTAAATAACTTAGTAAAGAGTTACAACTCTTCCTTTTAAATCATCCACTTGAATACACCTTAAACTATATATAATGCGATGATGGGATGATAAATTGATATATAAAGTGTATAAAGAAGATATAAAGTTATTTTTGTAGATATTGACTAATATATATGGCTTTTTATGTGTGGGTAACAGTGCAGGTTCAATTTACTTTTATAAGGGTGGTGGGTGGAAATCTTGTAAATACATGAACTATTTATAAATAATATGTGTAAAACAGATGTAAATAAAATGAGTGTTCCATATAATCAATGATACATAAAATAAGGTATATTATGTATCCTTAAATTTAATTTAGTGAGTTATAGATTCTATTTTAATCCTTATCTTTTTGAATAACTCCATCATTAACCTTGTTTACTATTAATCATTGAAACAACTTTTTCACTCTCATAGAGTAATGAATGTAATTTCATAATATTTATGTGTCACATAAATGAAACATGAATTATGGATTATGATTATAAAATATACTTGATTAAATATTGGTTTTCTATAATTTCTAATGATTTAAATATATTTTTTAATCATTATATACCATTTATTGTCATTTTCAGTACTATTCACATATATTAATATATAATACATCAGGATAACAATTTAATTCTAATTTTCAATCATTAAACATCACATATATATTATTTATTTCTATCAAATTTATGGTATATCATAATTTATACAATATATATTATTTCAATTTTTTTATTATTTATTTCATTTTTGTACTACTTATAGAAGTTCTTCATTAGAATTTTGAAAGATATAAAGGATAATAAAATATATCTAACAAAATAAAAAATTATGTTAATAGAAATATGTTTATAATTTTAAAAATTAAAATTTAAAACAAATGATATATTATATTAATTCATAATATAAAATAAAAACATATTAATGGAAGGAGGGAGACATTTTTTAAATATTCACAACTTATTGTAATATTAAGGTAATAATTAGAGTCATGTGGGGGAAATAATTATTTTATATTTTAGGGTGGTTATAATAGAGTTAGTCCTTCTAAATAAAATAATGGAATAAGGTAGGATGGGATTGGGTTCATATCATGTTTCCAACCATAATAACCTTGATTTTACCATTATCACAATGATGAATTTATACTACGGTTACTATTAATTATTATAAAAAAGTTAATTAAACTATTTACCAAATTTGTGAGTTTAAATTCTAAATATAAAATTAATTTTTAATTATTAAATATTTCTAAATAGTAGAGTTTAATATTAATATAATTATTGAAAATTCATCTAAATTAGTTTCTATAAGAAATCATGTTATTCATAAAAATAAATATATAAAAAATAAAATATAAATTTAGTTCATATAAAATTAATTATAATATTTTTCCACATTTTCAAAATATGTTACTTTATGATAATAAGAAATATATGGGTGCTTTTACATTAGTTTATTTAATAAAATTAAAAGAAAATTTTGTAAAAAAATTCACACTTCACTATTCAAAAAATAAGACTTTGCGAGAAAATATAATAACATCATCTTATTCTTACAATTAAATTTTTATTTGAGAAAATTATACAAATTTTTATGATGAAAATTTATAAAATTGGTAGAAATAAATTAAAATATCCATTAAAAAATTTTAAAAAACAATATTTTGATGGAATTGTATTTATAAAGAGTAATCAAAAATTATTCACAAGACTCAGCTAATAAAAATAATTAAATTAATATTTAATCATTGAAATGGATATATAATCTAAATATATTATTCGATTAAGTTATAAATATTAATTAATTTAATCTCTTTTTATTAAAAATTTTTAAGCACATAAAAATATTTCTATACAAGTTATCTGTTAATGACATATAATTTTATTTTAAATTTCTTCATTACTTCTATGGCATAAATCAATAAATATTAATTAATAATTTTAAATAAAACAATGTTTCATATTTATATTATTCATATTCATACCCATAAAACTAAAATCAATGTAACACTGATTATATTTATCATACCTATAGTATATCATGGATTTGTATTCTTAATTTTTTTTAAAATGTCAAACACAGTATTATTTAACAGATGATTAAAAATTGAAATATGGGGGTGTCACATAATAGAGGTAAAATGTATCCCAATCCCTTAAAATACGTTTATAGGAAGATTCCACTCAAATTTTGGTAAATTTAAGATTTATAATTTTTATTACGCCATGTGAATTTTCAGAAAATTAGTAACAATAGAGAAATTTTCTATTTAAATCCCAATATATATGAGAGTTCCCAATTTTATTCTCTTTTATTCATGAACATTGGAAAATTTCATCATAAATTCCCATGTAATATATATATATATATTTCCCTTTTTTGACTATATTATAAGACAATAAAAAATGGATGTTCTATATTTAAGGGTTTATGAAAAAACTGGATGCATAACTATTGATTCATATGAAATATTATTTGTATGTGAATATTGTTTCATAATACACTTATTTCAAATTGACAAAATCTTCACCATAATTGTGTAAATGTTTCATAGAAAGTACATGGTGATGATTACTTTCCTGAAAAACACTCATTTATTATATGATACTTCCTTTTCTAGAGTTATATGTTTTTTAAGAGACAATCATTAGTCAACCATAACTTAAAATTTTCGAAAAATAATCAAAACCCTCTCATACAATGTGAAATTAATAACATAGAATAAATTCTACATTGAATTATTCATGTACTCAATAATAAATGGGTTTTAATACCCATAATTGTAAGGAGTTTGTTTATTCATAATTTAACTAATTATAAGTCACTCCTTGATGAATTGGAGAGGTTAAAATGATGTTCATTTTTACATATATTATTTGATATTTTAGATATAATCATTGTATGTTTATGTAATATTACTCTTTTCATGTTTTGTTTCTCATCTATACAATCATCTCATTTCCCGTGACATCCGTTATTAGCTCAATTTCATTATTCTTCCACTATTTCTAAAAAATAAATGAAATCATAAATATGTGAATACATAGATTAATAAATAAAAATATGGTAAACATAGAAAAAACTAATCAATGACATGCATGCACTATCTCTTGAATATCTAATTTCAATATAAGATGTCAATTTCTATTTTAATATTAGTTCTGTTAAGCCAATTATATTTGAATTCTTCATAGAGGTTTATAAATAAAAAATAACTTACACAAGAATAACCTTATTAACTATCAATATATGTGTTATGTTTTAGGACCAATCATATGTCACTCAATAAATACCTAGATGATACTCAACTGTCCATTTCTAGGTGATTAAATCTAGGTGAATCCTTTACACATCCACATCCAATTTCTCATATCAAGAAAGGGATTAATTTTCTATAAAAAACACATAGTAATTTTTTACATAATTTTTTATTGTTTTACTATACATATTCGTAATAGTAAAAAATTTCTATAAAATTATATCATCATAATGAAAAAATAAATAAAATAATCACCTAAAAAATTAAACCATTATTTGATACTAATTGAGCTGAAACAATTAAAATAAAAAACATTTAGTCCATTATTTTACATGATTAATGATTTACATTTATAGAATTTTCACAATCTCAAGAACCAGAGGATTTGTGTCTTAGGAGATTATCTAAAAAACAATAAACATTTAAAAAAACCTGTGGAAATTCTTCTATTATAGTTCAACACCATACCCACTTTTATACGTCCTAGAATTTATACTCATATTCATAATATGGGAAATGTAAATATAATAAATAAATGGGGTAAATGATCAAAAATCGTAAAAAATACATAATAGCTTATGATCATAAGTGAAAATATTTCTATAATGTTTGAAGAAGTTGAAAATCTAATTTCATTGATAAATAATATTGAAATCAAAACCAATTAAATACCGATAATTAATTATTGATAGGAGGATAGGGATCCAATCATAACATAATGCAGAAGTATTCATAACATGGTAAAATTTTAAAATTATAAAAATATGGAACACATATTAGAAGAGATATCGTAACGTAGTTTTTCATCATTTTAATTACCTAAAATCCATAACATAATAAAGAGAGAATTTAATTCCTGGACTCTAAAAACATGATAGGTCATAAAATCATGTTCCTACCACCAATAATAAATTGGATCATGAATTTATGATCCCACTTCCCAGATTGGTTTGGGAATTCATTTCCTTTTCTACAAAACATTATTTTATGATAACAAACAATAACCAAATAATTAGAGTTTTATGTTGGATTCCACCAAGACATGAGGAAATACAATACATATGACTTACATAAGAACATAAAAACAATTAAATTTAAAATACCACATAATTAAACCATAAACAGTGATTGGTTTATAAGAACATCAATAACAACTTTCATAAGAGATCAAGAAGAAGATTCTATATAGTTTAATATGATCATAACCACTATATATGTATAAGGAAAATTTATAGATGTATTTATATATAAGGAAATATATTTTTATTTTCATGGGTAAATAAAAAAGAAATAATATTTATTTTCTCTATCAATTTTGAGAATATGATTATATGAAAATGAAATAAAAATTTTATTCTATAATTAACAAATCATTTAGTGGAAATTTGATAATGATATATTATGAATGTGGTGGGGGGAAAATATGCCTGTTTTGAAAATGGTTGAAAAGCGTTTTCCTTCCACATATTATAAAAAAAATTAAACAAACTCGGTGAAAACATTAAAACAATATTACTATTAAAAATAATTAAAGGTGACTGTTTTATGACTTCTAAAATTATATAATTAAAGGTAATTATGTTCAATAAAAATAAAAATATTTATATTCTAATTCCAAGTGCAATATTCATTAATAAGTATTCTTCAGTGGAACGTGTTACTAGGTATAAATCCATTGGAATTTGATAACTCCGTGATAATGTCCAATGGAAGATTAAAATATGGTTTCGACTCATATTATCATTTACAATTAATAAAATAATGATAATAATACTTCCATTGGAATAATTTACACAATAATCATTCCAACATGTGTTGGATAAGGTATAAGTCCCATGGAATGAAAATTTATTTAGCACACACCATTACATTGTATTCCTTATTAGTAAAATTACATACCTGATCATGTATAATAAAAAAACATAAATACAATGTATTTCAAATAAGTCATCAAATATATTATCCTCTAAAAAATTAATTCTTAATCATTCATTGCATAAAATACATTATGTTGTTCTTTTTTTATCATATGATGTTTTTATATATGATTATTTTTTCATGCTTTAAATATATGTTTTCTATTATCATTATCTAATAATAAATTCAGTATTCCAATATTAACCATTTTAAAAAAATATATTTTTTATAATTTCCAATAATGATTTAATTTGATTCTATGTGAATTTTATTATTGTTTTATGAAGATTGAATCAATTATAAACTTGTTTTTGGTATCTTTTGGTGAACAAATGTTTGTATGTGAGTAATGAATTAAATAATAATATAAATATTAATGAAAATAAAAAATATTGGAATTATAGTATAATATCATTTCACTAATTATATTATTATAATCTTCAATGTAGGATAATGATAGGAAAATAAATGTGTACTTCATTCGAGGCAATTGTCCACATGGATGAAATTCTTTCCATAGATCTGGATGAAGTATAAAAAATATAATATTTATTGAATAAATATTTTTTATAAATTTTATATATATTCATTTAATACCCTTTTATAATGTTCCATTTATCCTAATACTGAAATATGAAATGCATTTCTTTCATATATGTGTTACTCCGCACATACAAATTACAGATATACTAAATTTTCAAAGAAAAATAGGGAATGTAATATATTATTTATTCCCATAAAATTATGAATTTATTACTATATATATATATTTTAAATTATGTAATCTTTTATTAGTATTTAAAATAGTGTTTTAATACAAATAAATATAGGGGAAACAATAGAGAGTGTTTTGTAAATAAATTGAGAATTTATAATTTCTCTCAAAGTAATTCTTATAAACATATGAAATAAATATTATTTGTCAATAAAGAGGATAAAAATTGTTGGATATGTATATTTGTGGTCAAAATGTGGTCATGTTTGAAGAAAAAATTGAAACAGGTGTTCCCATAAATCGATGTTGGATGCCCCATTTTATGAGTTAGGAGAGTGAAATGTTTTTTAAAAATATAAATGCTAAATTCGATATTCAGTGGTCAAATAGATCGAGTAATGGAAAGTAATTTAGTGAGGCATGGTTTAGGGTCCTGAAATCCTCAACCATTAATTTTAAAGCCATGTAAAACATGTTTTCTAATTTAATATTAGATTCATCACATTTACCATATTTTATCATCATAACTAATTCATCACTATGTAATTAAATTTTAATTCCTAAAACTAGATTTTTTCTTATTAAATAATTTAAACAGAATGGCTAAATATGTTCAATACAATTTCTCAATTTATATTTTAGTCGTTTAAAATATTAATTTTAATATCAGGTAACCAAATGTGTGAATACCATTTTAGAAAAAGAAAAATATTATAGAAATTAAAATAATTATTAAGATAATATTATATTATTATTTTGTATAAATATAACTATTTTATTATTATTAAACACTGAAATTCATACGTTTTTTACACAATAATAATAAAATTATACATCATTTTTACAAATATTAAATAAAATGAATAAATATTTTCTATTAAAATAAAATATTACTTCTTTTTTAAAAATATAAATCATCATCTTAATAAATTAAAAATTATATTTTTAAATTATCTATTCTACTATATAATTATATATATTTTATAGTAAATTTTTATCCTAATAATTCATATAATTACACTATTAGGGAAATATAATAATAGTGCCAGTATGTGGGAAATCATTATTTTTTAATATTTAGCCTAAATTCAACATTTCCAAGAAAATATCACACATTAATCCTAATTTATATATATTATTTAATGTAAAATTTAAATCAAAATTTTAAATTAAAATTCATACATTTATGAATTTATATTTTAAAATAATAATAAAAAATAATGGAAATGTTTTTTATAATTTGGGAAACATTTTATTTTTGTTTAACATTTCTTCTGAAATAAGTTATTTACGAAAAGTTTATATTATGGATGGAATTGATACTAAAATTATAGGGTTATGTGATAAATGGAATAGAAAATATTATATTATAGTATCAAATTAAATATGAAATGTGGATGAAACATAAGGCAATGCAAAATAGACATATATAATTGTTCATTATCAAGAAATCTTAACATAGTCTGCATGGATGACTGCCAATCCAATATATCTTTAATCTCATGAGATGGAAAATTTACACAAGGAATTGAAGTGATATAAAGTAATACAATTCATATTTATAATTCATTGTTTTCCACATATATCATATATCATATGAAGTCATTTATTGAATAACACATAGATAACAACAACAATATTCATATAATAATCATTTTGCTTAAACGTAAGAATAAATCTATTATTGAATCTAAAAATTATTTCCAATTTTTAAACATAAAATTTGGAAATTATTGAAAGTATATTTTAAAATAATAATCAAATATAATTAGTTTTTTTATAAATCGGACCACATTTCTTTTTTGATTGACATTTCTTCTTAAATAAGTTATTTAAGACAAGTTTTTATTAAGGATATAATTGATACTAAAATTAGAGGGTTATGTGATTAAAGGAATAGAGAATATTATATTATACTGTCATTGTATAAATTTAAGGTGGAAGCAACATACACCAAATAAAAATAGAAAAATATAATTGTTCCTTATCAAGACATCATAACATAGTCTGCAAGGCCAACCACCCATCCAATACATGTTTTATCTCATGAGATGGAAAATTTACCCAAGGAATTTAAGTGATATAAAGGAACACTATTCATGTGTATAAATTTTTTTCAACATATATCATATATCCAATGAAAACATTTATTAAATAACACACAGATAATGGAAACAACATTCATATAATAGTCATTGTCTGTATAAGTTCTTAAATGAAATAGACAATTGAGATAATATCATACAAGATGGTAATATTATTCTTATAAAACTATAATTTTTTTTATATAATGTATAATTAAATTTATATGTTCACTCTTGAATGACTATTTGAATGGGTATTGATGAAAAAAATATGGGAGGGAAACTAAATATTTATTTGAGAATCATAATGATTATAAAAATGGTCAATGTTTTAGAGTTAGTGAGATTAAATAAAAGTATCTAATTCATAAGGGATTATTTTTATATTAACATAATTATTTTATAAATTTTAAAACACAGTTACTGTAAACTAGAATTTTTACTAAAATAGAGGTGAGAGAAAGAAAAAAAAGATGATGTGAATACCTTACTATAAAAATTTCTTCTTATGTATAGTGGTGTGATTCCGTGACTGATTAGAGGATTATAAAATAATAATTATGAGATACTATTAAAATTAGAGACATGGTAATTAGATTCAATAGGAAATAAATGGGGTGTAGAGGTGGTAATTTATAACCCAATGAGTAGTATTCTTTATTAATTTCCAAAATCAAGCCTTGGAAATCATGTATATTTGGTAAGGAAACACAGTTTCTTCGCCATAGTTTTTGTTATTTAATTCATTGTTCTTGAAATTTATTTATATGAGAATAAAATATCAATTATTATAATTACTTTGTGCATGTGAATATAAATATGTAACAAAATAATTTTTTGAATACCTAAATTTTTATTTTAATATTTAAAAATATATTTTATTGGGTTATAAAGTATATTTATTTCATTTAATTACATAATATTAATAAAATTACTTTTTTTATTTTATTTATGTATTTATTATGTAATTATTACATATTTATGACGTCATAGAAAATAAACTAAATTGAAAAACTGTATTTTTTATTTTTAATGAAAAATAAACTAGTTTAGAAAATTATCATAATATTACCCTAAATTTAATATGAAATGATGATTTAAAATATATCGTTCATTTTATCATAATAAATTCATATTTAAAAAATCAAATTTATCTATATAAATATTATATTTAATTAAAAGATAATTTTGAAGGGAAAAATTACTTATTAAAAATAAATAATTATATATCTATTATAATATCATATATATTTATTCTTAAATGAAAATTTTAAATTTTAAATTTTTTATATAATACATTATAAATAAATTTAAAATTAATATTTTACTATTCTATTAGGAATTATTATTCTAATAAAATATAGTAGATATATTGAAATGATAATTTTATGGTCATGTAATAATCATATATAATGGCCATATTATGTCCTATTAATACATCATAATTTTATCACTCATAATTATATCAACTACTCTCTAGGTTCTATTTTTAAAAAATCACAAATCAGAACTGGTTAACTAATGTTCTATTATTATTTTGTAGTTTTGTTCATTTATTTTATAATTCTAAGAGATCAAGATGATCCAAATTTTACAGTTCCATTAATTTTATTTGTTATTTTTTATTTCTCTATTTTATATAAGTCAATTTTAATGGGTTTAATTATTTAATACATTTAATAATTTACATTAACAAATTAATAGATTTAACTTTTATTATATGTTTAATTGGTTTGATATTATAATAAATTTAAAAAAATTACAAACATAGTCTCTGTATATATATATATCAAAATGGGAAATCATATTAAAAGACATAGTCATTATGTAATCTAGGAAAAACACTAGACATCCTCAATCCCTTATAATAATTAACAAATGACCCTCACAAAAAATAATCATAGTACCCAATTTTAATTAATATGGTTTATGTACTAAATTCAAAATATTGTTACCATTATTTATAAATGAAAATAGATTTATTATGTTACAATGTTTATATTAAAATATTAATATATTTCATTTTAATTTTTTTTGGGACTAAAAATATCCATCAATGATTTTATGTATTATATTTTCTAAGGATTCACACCCCCACTAGATAATTTTTGGATCGTCCCAAAACATCTAGTTTCATATATATGACTTTTTATATTTATTACTACAACTAGATTCCTTCAAACAAGAAACCAATCCACCTATGCAACCTCAAACTCCATAAATAATCAAAATGCTTGACGATGGTTGAAAATAGATCTTGTTCATTCCATAAATGTTTCTTGGTTTTCCAGCCTTTACACTATATTGAAACTAATCCACATGATGTACAACCAAGAATTATTGCTAAAAATATGCCATTATAACTACATATCAAACTATCATCTCAAATTATAATCCATGATATGTTCTTGTTGGTCGGAGTGGATACTCATGAGGGGGGGTTAATTGTGTTCCAATTAAAATTTCTGTAAAAAACATTAGAATAAAAATCCCATAATTATGAAAAACCTATTAATTAACGTAAGAGAGATATAAATGATTTATTATTTTCCAGGTTTCTCACAGGTTGATTAATCCTTAGTTTAATTAGTGTGAAAAATAATTAAACTTTTGAAACAAGTTCACTAAATTCATCACATATAATGACTAACCAAAACTAACTATTAGAGTGATTATACTAACAGATTTACATCTTTGAAAACATAATCAGTGGATAAATGTAAAACAGATTAATTGAAAGATAAGATCAACAATTTAAACAAGAGGTTCATTATTATGTCAATACCTAATCCTATCCACTTGGTGATCAAATGACAATGAGAAATTTATATAAAATCTTAATACATAGCCGGTATCAGGCAGTACAATAGTTTTCAGAAACTATCTAGGTTTTTCAACCTCTTCAACCATTCTATGTGGGAAAACAATCACCCAAGAAAAAATAGGCTTCTTCCATAGTTATGCATGGGAAAAAAGAGTAGAGAGAGTTTGGTATGATGATTTTCATAATCCTCCAGTTCATGCACAAGAGACAGTGTGTGTAAAACAGACACAGTTCTAACAAATGTAAAATACGAAAACAGAGTTATATCCAAAGATGTTAGGAAAGAGTTTAGAATTCTCTATTTGTTGGTAGATAAGCTCTGGACTCCTTGGAACAAAGGAAATGATTTTTTGATCCTCTGCAAGTTGCCTCTGAATCAGACTGTCGCAACTTCCAAGTTATAACTTCCAGGTGTAAAGATGGTCGGCTTATTGGATTAGATGCCCTTTTTAGAACATCACCACAACCATGAAGATGTTATTCAAATTGATCTATGTGAAGCTCTGAGATCCTTAGAATGAGTTCCCGACTGTTCTTCTTGTGTGTACCTCAATTTTTTGTTGAATAATCTTGTATATATTTTTTTGAATGTATATATTTATTCACGTTTTCTTTGGGTCTATATATATATATATAATTTAATCTCAGATTTCCGTTATTTAATTCAGCAGGGGCCGACAAGAGAAATGATCCACCCATGTGTGGTCTTCCTCATACCTTGTACGGTTTCCTGATAGACCTATAAATATCATTAAATAATGTCAGGTGCTTTATATTTTCCAAACATGACCGTTATGATAATATTATAAAAATCAGTAAAGTATAGAAAGGGTTATCATAATATTGGTAAATGATGCTTATTAAGCGGTGGAATTCAACAGAACGCTCCTCAATAGTAGACTTCATTGGTAGGTTCAACAGTAAACCATTCTAGTGGTAGACTACCTCAACAGTTGACTTCACTGATGGTAGAGTTTCCTAGAAGTAGACTTCCACAAAAAGTATACTTGTCCCACGGTAGTAATGAAATGAGAACCATATAACAGTAGACCTTCCATGGTGACTCTGACAGTAGACTTCTAACAGAATCCTTGATAACAGTGACCATGTCACAACAGTGACCTGTAACAGTGACTCTTTGTCTGTAAGCTTTGGTATGTACTCCAGCTGTAGACATGTAACAGTGAGCATTTATAGATAGCTTCCAAAAGAAACTAGAGATCTTCAATAGTGACCTTTAACAACCTTCAACAGAAGTGTTCTCAATGGTGACCTTCATCATTACAGTGACTTTTAGAAACATTGACCTATAATGGTGAGCATGAACCAAAGGCTCGTACTAGTAGCCGTTAAATGTGATCTTTTACTTAGGGAAATGTAAACTGTAAGTTGATGCAACAAAGCCATGAGACTAAAACAAATATAGATTTTTACAGATAAATAATATAAATATAGATTACATGGGATTAAAAATTTACTTACTATATTATGATCAGTATTAAACATGATTTGGGATTATCTAAATAGGTGAGACCAACAATATCCCCCTTTTTTATAATAAAAAATTATGCCAGTATGTATTATTAATAGGTATCAATGGTAATCATATAATACAAGTCTTAAACAGAGATCAAGGTGAACCTTAGTCCAGTTGTGGTTTCATAGGTATCAGAGATTAATAAGACTATAATATCAGAAGATATTGGTACATGGTATGAGATGGAAAAGTAGAAAAGTTCCATTAGAGAGTAATGAAATCACATTTTCACAGCATTTCTCCCCCATTGTGATTAGAAAAAATAAACAAAAATAGAGATCATAGAGAATTTTTGTATTAACTGAATGACATTACATGACCCAAAAAGAATACAAAGTCCCTATAAAAATACACAATGAAACTCAATCCTCATCAGCCTCAGCAAGTGGTATTTCTCATTGGAATAAGATGTTGTAGGATGAGCTATTGGATCTGTAGGTTTGGAAATTGCTGCATGGATAACTAGAGGGGCAGCAACAGAAGATCCTGTGTTCCTATATTTATTAGCTCTATGAGGTATCAAGGGAGTGATGCTTCTGATGGCCTCAGTAGGAGTCATCATGTAAGAAACACTGGTTTGGGATGCAGGTAAGGCAGGAGGGACAATAAAAAGATTACAGTCCACATGGATAAATGGTAGGAGAAGATTTATGAAATCCATAATTATACTTCTTCCTCTTTCCATAGCCAAAATGAAATCATGCTTGTTCTCCATGAATTTCTCTGAGGTAGGAGTAAGCTGTCCCAGCTTGCTAACTTGTTACTTGAAGGATCTTATGACTTGTGTAATTTTTATATTTTCCAACAAAATCTTGATGTGATCATCCATAGGATGATTAGATTAAATCCAATTATAGTAATGATCAGTCTACTCTTTTATACTTTTCAGATCATGGGAAGCCTCTCTCATGAAGTCACAAAATACCTTTTTCACATCCTTGATAGTAGTGATAATCTAAGTCAGATATTGAGAGTCAGGTGCACTGACACCAGAAAACTTTGTAAATTCTTTATTGACCACTATTCTAAAAGCTGACAAGTCCAGAGGTGGCGCGGTTGAGGTTTTAGCAGTAGTAGAAGCAGCCAAAGGTATTATAGTGAAAGAAACAGTTTCTTAAAAAGACATAGTCAACCCACTGATAAGATGCTTCACATCATTATCCTTATTCGACACATTAGTTTTCATTTGGTCCTTTAATCTTTAAAAAACAGTGACCACCTTCTAAAAAACTCCTCTGACATATTTAATTTCCTTATCTTCTTGGGTCTTAGAAGCTGTAAAAAAAGTCAATCTCGCCATATATTTCCTTAGATGATCCATATACTGAGTCAACTCCCTGATCCAATTCTTGCACTATGTGATTTCCTAGTTCAGATTACTTTGAATTGAACCCTAAACTCTGTCCATCTCAATAGTAGTTAGCTCTTGAATCAAGGCTAATGCCTTCTCCATTTTAGAAGACCTATCATCAAACATTCTTTGAAAATAATCCTTCTGAGATTCATGATCTGCTTTTAAAACATAATCTTCAGGTAATTTAGTCACTAGAGGTACTACAGTAGGCTCTGAATCTATTTGCAGGGATTATCTTCTGTTGGAAAATTCACCCTCACAATCATCATAATCCAGCCCAAACACTAGATACCTTAGGTCTTCAGACCACTCCTCAATGTCATGGATAAAAAATACAAATCCTCTTGCAACATGATACTCTCCCACACTTGGAGCTACCTCCCCAGTAATCACCTTTGTTGTTTTTACTCATGGAACTTCCAAAGCTGATACTTCATCTCTCCCAGCTACTATTACAGCCTCTATCTAATCCATTGATTCACTAGTGGGGTGAGTTGCTGCCTCTATAGAATCATCAATTACCACTACTTCAATAGAAGCAGGTTCCATTTATATTTCCAGTGTAGGCACTTTCCATTCCTATTCACTTATCAGCGGACTCAGACTGAGCTCACCTTTATCATTGTCCTCATATTCAGCTTCCTCTTTCTCTTCATCTATATCACGTGTCTCTGGTTCCTCATGATCAGAAGGATCTAACTCGGCATCATCATCTTTTTCTGAGGTGTTTCTGATCATATTCTAAGATAATTCTTCTTATTTACTAGTCTCATTATTTATTTCACTTAGAACATGTTCTCTCCTGGGCAGTTCTATTTTAGAACGTGGTTCTCCAAAGGTTGTCCCTACAACTGGATTGTCCGGAAAATCAGGATCACTCCCTTCATCAATGGGGGTGTCCTCTCATTCATGTTCCATAGTTCTATCAACATTTTTGTCTGAATTTTAGGATATTACACATCAGGATTTAATCCTGGATTCATCTTGTTTTTTGGCCTAGATAGATGAGTGAAAAAATAAAACCTTTCATATATTTTTCCTTCATCATTCACCCATTCCTTCATCCAAGGAATCCAGTTAATTTTCAAAAACATACAGATGACCTTGGAGATACAAACACTATTTCCAGCCACTATAATTTCTTAATTTTCTCCAACAACAACCTTTACCTTTAGCATTATTGAAATTAACATGGAATGAAAAATGGAATTTGATTTTGAAATTGGGTTGGTCATATCTTCCAACTATGCCATCCATAGCCTCCACAAATTGATCTTATCCACATGCTTCATCAGGTACATTAGGAATATGTCCTGATACTTCAGTACTGTAAAGTCCACTATCTTAGTATTGATCACATGCGGGATGAATTTTAATAATATCCTTTTATTCCCATTCATCTCATCATCTATGTTTTTCTTTTGAGACTTATCTCTAGTTCGCTCTTCCATAACTCTCTCATACCCAAAAATCTCACTATCTGGAGGAGCCACACCATAATAGTAGTTCAAAACTCCTTCATGAGGGACTCTCAAACATGCATCCCACTCAGAAGATGTAAAGATAACATCATTACCATTCAATCTAGACACCAACCTGTGCACATCATCTTCCTTTTCAAACTTCAGGAATTCATAGAATTCCTTCAAAAGCTTCGGGTAGTACGACCCATTATTGTTGGTGAATCATTCTATCCATCCTTGAACTTCTATTACTTCTAGCACTAAATACTTTCTCGATATCAACCATTCTTCACTCAATTCCTTCTCGGCCATTATAGTCCTCTTTGATAGGTGCAGATTAACAGTCCCTTTTGGCGCACTACTACCACTACTGGGCTCGGCTCGTGTCCTCTTTGGCCTTGGCGCATCCTCCTTGACATCCGGGGGTCTCTTGGTTCTAGCCAGAGAGATTTTAAAAGGCATGAGGGTTCAATCGTGGAGTCAGTGTTTAGGTATTACGATAGCATGGTTCATAGTCTAAAAAAACGGTTTAGATTTCCACATAAAATAAACAGTAAAATCAAACATCGAGGTATCCAATAGTGAGGTTCCAATGGTGATGTTCTAATTGGTGAGGTACACCTGTGTGGTCCAATGGTAAGGTACACCAGTGAGGTCCAAGGGAGAGGTACACCAGTGAGGTCCTATAGTGAGGTACACCAGTGAGTTCCAACAGTGAGGTACACAATTGAGGTTCAACGGTGAGGTACACCAGTGAGGTCCAACGGTGAGGTGCACCCAAGAGGTCCAATAGTGATGTCCAACGGTGAAGTACACCAGTGAGGTCCTTAACAGTGAGGTTCGACTGTGAGGTTTCCTATACTAAATTTAATCATACCTAACTCAAGTCTGGTGTAATTTAATCTCATAGAAATCAATGCTTTGTTAATATATCAGCCAATTGATGTATAGTGCCAATGAATTCAAGAGTGATATCATCCTTTTGATAATAATCTCTCAAAATGTGATGTCTCACATTAATATGATTTTCCCTAGAATGAGATAATGGATTTATGGAAATTTTAATAGCAGTTGTATTGTCACAGTTTATAGAGACATGTTTGAATTGATATCCATAGTCTAGTAAACTGTGTTTCATCCACATAATTTGAACACAATAACTACCACCAGCTATGTATTAAGCATCAACAGTAGATAATGCAATGAAATTATATTTATTACTGCACCATGATATTATTGACTTGTCCAAAATGTGACATGTCCCATAAGTGATTTTTCTATCTAACTTGCAACCAGAAAAATCAACATCATAATAAATCAACAAATCAAGTGATAATCCTTTTGGATAAAATAGTTCTACGATAGGATTATATTTGAGATATTTGAAAATACCTTTTATAGCTGTTAAATGTGACTCTTTTGGAATGGATTGAAAGAAAGAACACATACATACACTAAAAATAATGCCAGGTCTACTAGCTGTAAGATAGAGTACACTCCCTATCATTCCTATGTAGTTCGTTAGATCCACAGGTTCTCCAGATTCATTAGCATCCACCATACATTATGTACTCATAGGTGTGTCACTAAATTTAGTACCATCCAAATAAAAAAGTTTTAAAAGATACTTAATATATTTACCTTGATTCAAAAAAATTCCATTTTTATTTTAAAAGATCTGAAATCCAAGGAAAAAATTTGAGTTCTCCCATTAAACTCATTTCAAATTTAATTTGCATCATTTTTTGAAAATCATTACATAATGAAATTCTAGATGATCCAAAAATAATATCATCTACACAAATTTGTACTATCAGAACATCTTTAGAAATACTTTTATTAAAAAGGGTAGGATCAGCTATCCCTTTGGTAAAACGTTTTTAACGTAGAAAAGAGTTGAGCCTATCATACCATGCTCATGTATTTTTTTTAAACCATATAATTCTTTAGAATGTTTAAAAACATGATTTGAAAAATGGGGATTTGTAATGCCAGGGGTTTTCCAACAAACACATCCTCAACTATATATCTAAATAAAAAACCCCATTAAACTTCCATTTGATAATGTTTAAAATTCAGATGAGCTGCATATGTAAGTAGTTTTATAATGGATTCTAATAAATATACAGGTGGAAAGATCTACTCATAGTCTATTCCATCCTCTTGACTATATCCTTGAGAAACTAACCTATCCTTATTTGTATCTATATTTCTAGACTCATCAACTTTTTTTCTAAATACCCATTTTTTTTGCCTATTGTTAAAGTGTCCTTAGGTCTCTCCACATATTCCCAAACATTGTTTCTTTCAAAATGATTTAATTATTATTTCATATAAATTACCGAAAATTTATCATTGATAGCATAATTAATATTTTTGGGTTCATGCAATGAAAGGAATTATTGATGTTCAACTGGGTTTCTCCGGGAAGCTCTTATTTTTGTTCCTCTATTTAAATCACCTAAAACAACATCTAGAGGATGATTCTTAAGAGTCCTAATGCCTCTAGGAAGGGTTTAACTTGATTCCAATTGGTTTCCTATTGGATCAGACTCAATAGGTGCAGATTTTGGATAATTCCATGAACTAGACACTTTTACAGGGGATTCACTATATTTATAATTAAGGTCCAAAAATGTCATATCTTCCTCAAGATGTTGAAGAGAGGTTTTAGGCTCATATGGATCAGTCTCATCAAATATTACATGAATTGATTCTTTCCAACATTTGGTTTTCTCAATGAATACTCTATAGGATTTACTTGATATAGAGTAACCTAGGAAAATTCCTTCATCCTTTTTGGGAGAACATTTGTCAATATTTTCATTAGTACTATGGATAAAGACATTAAATACAAAACCTCTAATGTAATTAACATTAGGATTTCTATTTTTCCAAAAATTATAAGGGGTCTTCTTAAGAACAGGTCTGATCAAAACTCAATTGATGATATAACAAGATTTATTTACAGCTTCACTCTATAAATATATTCGTTAATCATACTCATTGAGCATAATTCTAGAAATTTCTTGAAGGGTCCAATTTCTTCTCTCTACAACTCCATTTTGTCGATGTGTTATATGAGAAGAGAAATTGTGACTCTAATAGTTATGTGAGCAAAAAGATTAAAACTCATGATATTCAAACTCACGTCCACGATCACTTCCCAAGGACTTGATTCTAATTATACTAAAATTTTCTACATACATGGAATATTTGATAATATAGGAACAAACTTCACTTTTGTGAGCTGGAATGTATACACAAGTATACCTAGAAAAGTCAACTACAAGAACACAAACATAGTTCTTCACAATTAAACTTGAATCTCTTGATGGTCCAAACAAATACATGTGAACCAACTCAAGTGGTTGAGAAATTGAAATTTCTTTCGATGTTTTGAAAGAAACATTGTGTTGTTTTCCATTTTTATAGCGATTACACACTTTGTTAAGTATGAATTATAATTTAGGTAAGTCTCTAACAAAACCTTTCATAGATAGCTTCGGAAGCAAGTGCTTATGAAGGGTCCTAACCTTTTGTGCCATAACCATGATTCCTTATGAAAATAATTTAAGAAAGAAACTTTTTTCTTGGTTAATTAATTTATATGAACAATATATACATTTTTATTTCTAAATTCAGTGAAAACTAAATCATTTTTAGAATTGAAAACATCGCATGAATTATTCTCAAATTTAAAATTAATAAAATCATCACATAACTATGAGATGCCATGTAAATTTTACTTTAGTGTATAAAAAAAGTACATTAGAAATTAATATTGTATCAGGGATACCAATTTGGCCTAAGGTGATGATTTTTCCCTTTGAATTCTCACTAAAAGTGACATGTCCACCATCAACAATAATTAATATTTTTATTGAATATTAGTATCATGTCATATTTATTTAACACCCACTTTCCATGTACTAAATGGTTTTACATGAACTTTTTTTTTGCAACTTCCCTGCAAAATAGATTAATAGTGCATTTATTTTGGTACCCATATTTTCTTGGGCCCAGAGTGGTTAGAAAGTAAAATATTGGGAACCCATATTATCTTTATAGGTTTCCTAAAATCAGAAAACTTATTTTGAGACATAAATAATTTATTTGGTACTTTAAAAAATTGTAACTCAAATGATGGTCCAGAACTAGAACTGGTAGTGAGATGTCTAGATATTGGAACAATTTTGGTTTTGATAAATTTTTTCAATCCTGGTTGATATCCTAGACCAATTATATATTTTGGAGCAATATGTTTTCCTATAAACTGTGTCAGGGCATCCCGACGTGTAGTGAACATCTGAAGATCCTTTCTAAATTGCTCATTAGACAATTTTAACTCCGTATTTTCTTTTAGCATCTGGGAAAATTCATATTTTTCAATATCCAAATTTGACTTGTAATTTGAATTTATGGAAATCTATCTTTTTAATTATTTATAATTATTTTTGAGTTCATTAAAGGTATACTAAATCATCTCACAATAATCAAATTGTTCAACTTTAGTAATATCTTCATCATTAGGAGAGTCACTTTTATTCTCAGAATAATACGTATTAAGAACTGGGGAATTATGTGTTAACTCAGATGTTTTTGTCATCATACATATGTTAGCATGTTTTTTCCGTTCACTATCAGAAACTTTAGAATCACTTGAGCTTTCTTCTGAAGCTCTCCATGTAGCTTTCATAGACTTTTTTTATCATTTGGCCATATCCTCTTATTTTCTCTTGAATTTTAGATTTGGTAAATCTTCCTTTACATGACCTTTTCATTTACAAATATAGCATACTATTTCACATGTATTATCATTCCACTTCCTTTCCTTATTCCATTTTCCTTTATGATCATACATTCAATTAAATTTTGATATCGTAGAGAATTTCCTCTTTCGGTTGAGCCCTTTGAATCTTCTGGCGAGTTGTGACATCTCCTCATCACTGTCTAAATTTGTCTCTTCACATGTAGAACTGTCTACAGGTAATATAACTTTTTCTTTGTCTTTTCTATTTGAGACAGATGTCTTGAATGCCACTGACTTCTTCCTTGGTTCTTCATCTACTTCTTGATTCACCTTATTCTCTTATTTATACATCGTCAGCTTTCCAACTAGCTTCTTTACTGGTAGCTTAATGATGTCACATGATTCATGGATTGATATAGAAGTGTATATCCATCTGTTAGGTAGTCAACTAAGCAACCTCATGATTTGGTCTTTGTTTTCCCCTCGCTTCCCTAGAAGACTGATGGTGTTCACTATTTCATTGAACCTGATATACATTTTATAGATAGGTTCATCAGGCATCATCTTAAAATTATTATATTTAATTGTATAGGTATTTAATCTCCTTTCTTTAACAATGGTTGTTCCTTAATGAGAAATAGCCATAGTATCCCAAATTTCATAAGCAGTCTTATAGTAATATATTCTATTGAATTCCTCACCACCTAAGTCATGATACAAGGTATTCATTGCTTGAAAATTATTATTATAATTATATTTATTCAATTGAGACCATGTATACCTAGCAGTAGTAGGTAATTCATGTTGTTCTTCAACTGTGTCCTAGATCTCAAGACCTAGGCCTTCCAAATAAATTATCATTTTCAATTTTCATTGACAATAATTATTGCCATTAATGAAAGGTGGCATGTTAGTTACAGCACCCTAAACTCAATTATCCATAGAAAACAAAAAGTTTATTGGACTAAAAATTTAGATATAACAGAAATTTTATGATCTTTGAGGTGAAACTAAAATCACAATTGAAATGAAATTGAAAAGATTGACAAACCGGTTTGATGGTATGAATAAAGAAAGCCTCTGATACAAAATGGTTGTTAGATTAGATACTCAGGGGGTGAATTAAGTTCCAATTTAAATTTCATCTTAAAAACATTAGAATAAAAATCCCCCTAATTTAAACATCCCATTTAATTAAGACATTAGAGATATAAATGATTTATTGTTCTACTGGTTCCTCATAGGTTGATTAATCTATGACTGAATTAGTGTGAAAACTAAATCAACATTTGAAACAAGTTTACTAAAATTATCACATATACCCACTAACCAAAACAAACAATCAGAGTGATTATAAAAATATATTTCTGTCTTTGAAAACATAAGTAGTGGATAAATGTAAAAAAGAGTACAAGGAAGATAAGAAAAACTATTTAAAAAATAGGTTTACTATTAAGTCAAGACCTAATCCACTCCACTTGTTGATCACCTGATAGAACGCAGTATATAAAAACATGATACACATCCTGTATCTGGAAATACAAAAGTTTTCACAAAAGTTCCAGCTTTTGCAACCACTACCACATTTTTACATGGGAAAAAAACACCCAAGACACACTAGGCTTCATCTACAGTCTTGTGTGTGAAACAAGAGTTGAGAGAGCTTGTATGAGGATTTTCAGAATTCCCCAGTTCATGCACCATATATACTATGTGTAAAATAGACACACCGCTCACAAATGTAAAATACTAAACACAGGTAGAGCCAATGATTTTTAGAAAGCGTTTAGAATGCACTATGTGTTGGCAGATCAGCTCTGGACTCCTTGGAACAAAGGAAATGAAGTTCTGGTCCTTCTCTGCAAGTTGCCTCTAAAACAGAGTGTCGTAACATTCAGGTTCTAACATCCAGGTGTAAATATGGTCAACTTATTGGATCAAAATCTCTTTGTATCACTACACCACAACCTTGAATATGTTCTTCCCATAGATCATTGTGAAGATCTGAGATCTTCATAATGAGTTCTAAAGTGTTCTTTATATGTGTTCCTAATTTTTTTGATATATACTACATATATCTCTATATGTATGTATATATCTATTCACCTTTTATTTGGGTATATATATATATATAGCTCACCATTACATTATTTAAAACAGTAGGGGCCGACAAAAGGAATGTTCCACCAACGTGTGGTTTTCCTCGTACCCTGTATGGTTTCCAGATATGCCTGCAAATATCATTAAATAATGATAGGTGCATTAAATTGTCCAAACATGTCCATTATGATAATATAAATAAAATAAGTAATGTGAAGAAAGGTTTATTATAATACTGGTAGCAAATTCATCATAAGCAGTGGACTTCAATTGTATTTTCTTTAACAGTAGACTTATTCGGTAGTCTCAATAGTAGACCTTTCCAGCAGTAGACTATCTCAACAGTTGACTTCACCCATGGTAGAGTTTTCTAGAAGTATACTTACACTAATGGTAGACTTGTCCCACATTAGACTTGAACTGAGAACCATATAACATTAGAGCTTATATGGTGTGTCTGACAATGGACTTCAAATAGAATCCTTGATGACATTGACCTTTTCACAACAGTGACCTGTAATAGGGACTCTTCATATGTAATCATTGGTATGTACTCCAACTTTAGACTTGCAATAATGACCTTTGACAGAGAGCTTCCAACAATAACTAGATATATTCAACGGTGACCATTAGCAACCATCAACGAAAGTGTTCTCAATGCTGACCTTTATCATGAAAACGACTTTTAGGAATCGTGACCTATAACGGTGACCCTGAACAGATGGATTCTACCAGTATCATTTAAATATGAACATTTACTTAGGGAAATGTAAACTGTAAGCTGATGAAACAGTGTCATGAGACTAAGAAAATATAGATTGTTCAGGACAAATAATATAAAGATGAATTAGAAAGGATTAAAAAATGACTTAATATATTATGATCAGTATTAAAAATTATTTTGTATTATCAAAATAGGTGATTCCAACAGATATTACTATAACTACACTCATACAAGAGAGACTAATATATATTATAGTGTTTTATTAACTCATCCACCATTTTATTCCCCCATTTTGGACACCGTTATACTACATGGTAGATCTATACATCCCGCTACATATGATTCAATGAATATCCTTCAGGTGATGTCAGGATAGAGCTCTAGTTGTCATGTTTAAACACATATATGATTTTTAAAAGTATAATTTTTTATTTAACAGATTTATCTATCCATATTAGATGATATTTCCTCTTGAGTTACTTTTCCCTATTTGTAGGGCGTTTTTATAATTCATTGAAATCTAGCATGTTGAAAAAGATAGAATATTAATAAGGTATGAGTAATGTGTCTTACTATTAGCATTGTTGGTTTATGTATTCTCCCTTAATGTTTTTATTTCTTAAAATTTTTATTCAGTCATAGACTAAACATCGTTTGTGTTGCTTAAAATATTCAAATTCCTAAAATTAAATTTCTTGATAACATCATTGTGATTCATTACAACCTGTGACATGGTTGATTATTGGTTACCTGAAATTATGATACCCCTTTGGGTGTGTTCGATTAATCACCCAATTTGTATAATGCGTTTAAATAACCTAAACAAAAACTATGTTTTTCTAAACATAGAATGGGAATTTATTAGATGATAATAATTGAAATGTAAAGATTCATAATGTGAAATACATATAAACATGTCCCTATTTTTAATTATTATAAAATTTAAAATGATATGATCATGATGAATCAGGTTTTTATAAGGGAATTCCCTTATATCCAATGTATGTAACAAAAATGAAAATTCTATTAATAAATCACATTTCATTTGTTGAATTATGTTGAGTTTTCATAAGGAATTAAGGTTTTTAAAATACAATGTATTTAGTTATTAAAATTAATGAACCTATATTTTATCTTATACCATAGTCATACTTGGAAAAAGATATGAAATTTAGTTGATGGGAACATATGTCATGTTTATTGGAACTGCTATAAATTTTTAGGCTTGGTTAGAAATGGGATTATTAATATCCTATTGAAATTATTAGAAATTAAATTCCTTATTATTGAGAATAGCATACATTATAATTTATATAAACCATTATGAATGATATCCTTTATAACTCACATGAGACATTAGGGAATGGAATCCTTGATCATTATTTTGATGTTGTTTGGCAAGACATCCCACATCATTTGTATTTGTAAAGACCTGGAATTTCCATATGATTTTTTTTAAATATATGAAAATTTTACGAGTCTGCGAAATCAGACGTCACGTGATTCCAAGGCCCAGAGTGCCCGGAATGATCCTTAGATGTTTTGTTAAGCTTATGATAACACATGTAAAATGTTTTCCTAAAAATGTAGAATAACTCCTAAATGGTTACTCGGATCAGAAATATGAGGGCAACATTGCGCTTAGGATGGTGGGTTTTCCCTAGGCGCGACTTAGCATTAGTCGTCGTGAGCCTCCTATGAGAAAACCCAAAAAAGGTATAACCATAAATAAAATAATAAAATAATTTATTTTATTTTTCAAATGCGCATAACTCACAAATGGTAGCTCGGATTAAAAATCTAAGCCCATCATAGAAATCATGATGGTATACTTTATTTATGAAGATACTAACTTTGGCTAGTGCATCCCTCCAGAAAAAGTTATCTTTTGGCATCCAATAAAATAATTAAGTGACGATTATATTATTGTAAAATTTATAACTTCTAAACAGTAACTTAGATTGAAAATCTAATAGTAGAGTTGGGTTTTCAGGGGCGTGTTTCACCTAGGCAGAGCCTAACCTCGACCGGCGGGGGTTCAGTGTGGCTGTAAATAATTTTCTGAACTTTTTGTCTAGGTACGTTCAGTAAATGTGTGAGCAGGTCTTTCAAACATTTGAACCGATGCTTAGAATTAAAATCTAATGGCACTGTTGAACTCATAGTTCCAGTATTTCCTTTATGAGACATTCACCTCGATAGTAGATTGTCGAGATTGAATGATAATTTTTGGATTTTTAGTGAAAGAATAAAATTAAAAATAAATGTGGGTGACACTTTATTTTTATTAGCAACACCCATGTGAGTGTTGGAAGGTGGGGTCCACCGGAACTAAACCTCCATGTGTATGTTGGATGTGGGGACCACCAGACCTTAACCTCCCATGAGAGGTAATGGTGGTGGGGACCACCCGAACCATAACCTCCCATGAGAGGTTACTGTGGTGGGGGACACCCGGGATTAAACTCCTTTGAAACCCCCCTTTAATTTGGATAAACCATCAACTCCCAAAATTAATGATAGAGAATCTCTTTAAATCCTCCACCTTAATTGTTCCAACACACATACCTTTAATATTTCCAAGGCACCGCATCATTGTGCCATCGTAAATTAATTGTCTTGACCCTTTTTAAATAAGTATCAATGTCGTTGGAATTTAGGAATGTTCCTAATAAATGAACTGTCATAAATTTCAATTATCGTTACCTGCCTCCCACCTCTCCTATATATTTAGAGCATGGGGGTAGGATTTGGTGTGACATCAACAAGAGACGAAGCGCTGGTAAAGTGATGTGACTCCCAAGACTTGGAGGATTACGCTCTCCAATGAATAACGTGTTCTTCCACGAATAACGATCCACCGAAGAAGAACTGGAATGAGAAATGCCTTCTACTGTGAAGAACAACCTCAACTACGACTTCCGTCCTCAGAATATCCTTTGACGTTGGATGTGTTCATCAAAAACGAATTGACATACGCCTTCTCCCACCAACTTCGACAAACAACAATCAAGGTAGGGATTTTATTTAAGTATGATATTATTCCCATGTTTCTTTCCTTACAAAACAAACAACACCAAGTATTATAGTATCAAGATGATCCTAAGATGTTCTTCCTTGAGGGATGGGAATATTTGGTTAATGAGGGATTATGGGAATTGTTGATTTCAAGATATCTTCCTTTCTCGTTATTTGTTTATGTTCTTGATGAACCTTTTTCTACCACTCATATGCAGAGAGTGTGGGAAAAACTAACATGGCCCATACTCTTCGTAACCCTTGATTTATTTTGCAGTGTTCTATGAAATGGAAAAAGTAGATGAAGGAGATGAAGGAAACTTGTCCTGCCCCCGTGACGCTCTAGCCCCGCGGGCGAACCAGCTCTGCCGCCCCGGGCCGAACAACACAAACCTCCGGATTCTGCAATGCCCTGGCCATGCTTCCCTCCAGCCACCCCACCCACTGGCTGAACTGGACTGAGCAACGCCACAACCCAGATGAGCCACGCACCGGTCGTGTCGTGCCCTGGTGTCGTCGCGCCTCAGAACGCCCACCCCTTTCACCTTGACCGCGCTGGTCGTGCTAACCTCCCGCACCACATGCGGCACCCCGACCTCTGTGTACCCCTCATGGAGCCCCGATCGAACCAGACCATGCCCTTGCAGCGCACTCCGAGACAAACTACTCTTTTATCGGCCTGCAACCGGTCCGCACTCTCAGAGCCGGTCCATTCCATTGCGGCCCTCCGCGACCCCTCGCGGCCTGCTGGGTTGGGATGAACCTAACAGGTAGGCCCACCCTACGGTCCTAGCTAGACTTAATATGTCAGGCCAATTCGACCCGAATCGACGTGGCCTAGACTGTGTCAGGCCAGGTCAGTCCAACCGGGTTGGACCAGACTTGGGCCCACTGTGACCATTTACTTTATTTTGGCCATATCTTTGGCACCGTACATCTATTTGTAGAACCATTAGTGGCCCTAATAATCTTGGAGCATGACAGTCCCTTTGTGTATTCCCCATTAGAGTTTGGGGTATTGTTTAGATACGCTCAGGTTGGATCACGCACGAATTCAACCAAGCCCTCGGGACTAAAAGGCTAATAACTCACAGACCGGGTGTCAGATAGACATGTAGTTACTTTGGTTGAGACCCTTACGGCATGGCAGGCCATCAAGATACCTCTTCATGGGACTTTGTACAATTTGGATCATTGAACCATAGCTTGTGGAGTGGATCATCTGGAGACGAGTGAGAATTTGTGCGGGAACCTACTAGCTGGTTGAAACCTGACGAATTTTGACTAATCAACTCAGAGTGACTCGTATAGACCATTGGGGAGTGCCTGGTTGTGGCAAAAGACCCATGGTGGAGGATGTTCTGGTTGTGGCGGTAGACCTGTGGTACTCGACCAGAGGTGTACCACTATATGCTATGAGGAAGAGCACCTGGTTATGGTGGAAGAACTATGGTGGGGAGCACCTCTGCGTGATGCAATAGACCCGCAGTACTCGACAGGAGGAGTACCTGAGTAGTCCATGGTTAGTAGGAAGTGCCTGGTTGTGGCGGCATCCCCGCTGTAAACGATAAAGGAGGAGTTCTCTTGATTCTGAGGGTTCAAAATGTTTTACCCCTAAAATAAATCTCGGTTTAAGCTGAGTCAGTATCTTTTTTATTTTATTCATGATTGAGAAGGATTACATGATCACTTATGTATATATATGGGCATATAACTATGTATGGTTATCTATTGATTTTATAATCATTGGTTTATCCTTGTTGGATTTTGTGAGACCTTGAGGGTCTCAGGGTCCCTACTGAGTATCTTTATACTCACGCATGCATAGGCTATTCAAACCCCTTGATGTGTTGGATACCGACGACATACATCACTGAATGAGGCTGAGGGTACTAGGACAGGATGGTACCCGGAGGTGGACCATACGGCCTGATGGTAAACGGAGGATATGGAATGATGAGGAGTGAAGAGGAGGATATATGTACCTACCCTTGCGGTAAGAACATGGAGGAAGACCTAGTAGCTGTTCTTTATTTTTCCACAGTTGTACTTGCATTCTAGTTGTACTTATACTATATAGTTGGGATTGTTTTTCTAGCCCTGTTTACTTTCAGTACTCTTTTGTTATACAATTTAACTTAGTTTTTTGTATCAAACTACGTGCTCAGTTGTGTATGTTTACAGTTTATAAAGTCAATGCCTTCCCGATTTTAGGTAATTATGCCTTTGGTGCTAGTCGTTAGCCCCTGGCATAAGGAAGGCGGGCTTGGGGTAGTCATGGAATGGGTCTCGAGGGATGGGTCATCAAAAGTTGGTATCAGAGGAGTTGGTTCTACCACAAAACATCGGGATCTGATCTTTCTTTTTCATGAAGCAATAGTCTTATGGGTAGTGAGTGTTGTTCTCATAATAGGAAGTCCAATGTTGGTGTGGTGGTCGACGTATCCATACACCAGGACCCTGAATTCTGATTTCTGACTTAGTGAATGAATAAACTAATTGTGTGTGTGTTTTAAAATGATTTCTTTAAGTCATCTCAAGCAGGTCAGCACACGAGGTATAATTTTTTTTTTAAACGTAGTGCACCATTTTTTTCTGGATGCCTCCACTCAGACAGTTGGTTAGTGTTACGTGAGTTGTATGCACTGATAGCCCACCGAGCGATGAGGCTTGGTGCATGGCCCTCTTACTATTGAGGCACCCAAAGAGGCACTAGCGGTACCACTCCTCGTTGGTCTACTAGTTCCACCAGCCCCAGAAGTAGATGGTGCATGCTGCTTTAGCACGTCGCATGAGTTCCAGCGCCAGAGGCCACCCAGGTTCAGGGGAGAGATGGACCCACAAGCGACTATGGATAGGCTGGAGGTTGTGGTGAGAGTTTTCCGACTAGGATGGACACCAGCCGATCTCATGGTAATTCTTGTTTCCAGCCTTATACAGGCTGTAGTGGGAAGATGGTGGAGCTTGATGCTCAAAGTTCATGTTGAGATGATGCTTCTCTGGGCAGACTTTGAGATCTTGTTTTGGGTGGAGTTTGTTCTAGTGACTCTTCCTAGAGTGTGCATACATGAGCTACTTCATCTAAAGTAGGTCAGCATGATTGTATCTCAGTACTCATTGAGGTTTACTAACCTCTCAAGATACTCCACCGATATGGGGTGGGACCCATTCTTCATGGCTCAGACCTTCAAGTAGGGACTTAAGCGGGATATCATAGCTTTAGTTATCTCACTCAACATCCCAATGCATGCGGGTGTGTTAGAGGGAGCCCTCTTGGTAGATAGTTTCCTTGTTGAGAAGTCACCAGCAAGGAGACCCACTACAAGTCATCTCATAGTGGAGTCCTCTATAGTTAGCAGTAGACTTATGTCATAGAGGTCCAATAGAACTAGACCTATAGGTGGACGACCACATGACTCAGGATAGGTTGTGAAGGGAACCCGAAGCAGAGAAAAACATTCTTGGAGTGGGTAGTGTTACTCATGTGGAGGGTAGGGTCACATAGATCGTGACTATCCAACCCAACATTCAGATGATCAACAGACAATCGAAGAACAACCCAGGCAGAGATAGAGATTTGATCAAGGTGGTCCGTAGGGAGCAGGTGGACGTGGCAGAGGAGCTGGTCATGGAGCCAGTGGTGGGATACAATTAGAGATATTACCGCCACCACCACTAGGTGGTCCACCCTGACCACATGGAGCAGGTGGGAAGGGGAGAGCTCAACTTCAGGCAGCTGGGGCCTATAACCATTCTTCTCAAGATATGATTTGAGGTATGGTATGTGTGTACTACTATATTTTGTTTTAATAAACATAGGTACCAATCATTCCTTCCTTCCACGAATTTTGTCCAAGACCTAG
This sequence comes from Viscum album, assembly GCA_963277665.1. Classification (NCBI taxonomy): domain Eukaryota; kingdom Viridiplantae; phylum Streptophyta; class Magnoliopsida; order Santalales; family Viscaceae; genus Viscum; species Viscum album. Next base: position 376,260,613 of record OY728166.1, on the reverse strand, counting down.
AGTTTTTGGTTAAACCGTTGACTTGTCTCTCATGTCTGGAGATACATTTCAAAGGAGACATGATAATCACACTTACACTAAGAGTGTGATCTTACACTCAAGGTGAGAGTTTCGGTTGGAAACTCTTGGTGGCAGCGTCAAGGCCTAAAAACTTTAGTTGGGTATGACTGGACATCCAGAGTTTATACTCAGATTGACTGTATTAGCCAAACATTTTTTGGTTTATCTAAAATTTTGGGATAAGTATTTCTTTAGTCAGAAAAAAAAAAGGAAACCCAGGCATCACACGATAAACTCCTGCCTATGAGGGTGCGGCCAATCACTTGTAAGTCAGCCATCCTCACCCTCGTGGCAGTAGAAGTTTTGAGTTTTTAGTTCCCATCAAGAGTGACAAGAGGTCCTCCCAGACTATGACTTTAAGATATTGTATTCTCTTGGGAAGGGGCACATAGTAGCATACATACTCACTATGAGGTTAGTATTTCAACTGTAGAGTGAGGGGACAGAGCAGCTAGCTGCTTTGCAGATATCCGTTTTGGATTGAGATGGAGTAGTTATTTTTTACTCTCTTAAAGTCACTCTCCCACATCTTCAGTGAGTTAGGGAGGAATAGAATGGGGACACTGACTGCGAGACACAACATGCTCATATATCCACAGGGTAGTCACCTGATGGATTTTTTGAAGGTGGTGAGAACATCATCCTCTTAAGGGGACATACTATTGTACCAGTGTCAATTTAGGAAGAAGTGTTGAGGTATTTACACAAATTCTCTCTAGCGGTACATCCAGGTGTGGAGAATATTTACTAGGATCTCCGAAGACAACACTGGTGTCTGGGATTGCAGAGTGTAGTAAAAGAGTTTGTATCTCTATGCCTCATTTTCTAGCAAGTGAAGGTGGGGAATCAGGTACCCGCAGGCTTCGTTCAGCCTTTTGAGTTCCCAGAGTGGAAGTGGTATGAGATATCCATGGACTTTGTGATAGGAATTCGATCTATATCTAGAGGGAATTACTCCATTTGGGTGATCGTTGACTGACTCACCTAGTCGTACCACTTCCTACCGATCAAAGAAAAGGGTTCAGTAGAGAGCTTGGGACACCTCTATGTGTAAGAGATTGTGTAGTTACATGGAGTACCCTCGATGATTGTTTTTTATCGTGATTCACATTTTACTTCCTGGCTATGGAATTGGTTATAGTAGGCTATCAAGACAAAACATCGTTTGAGAATTTCCTTCCATCCTCAGATGGATGGTTAGACTGAGTGGACCATTTAGACAGTTGAGGACATGTTGTGTGCTTGTGTCCTCAAATTTCGTCGTAGTAGGGTTGATCACATATCCTTCGTGATGTTTTTATAAAATAATAGCTATCACTCCACCAGTACTTGACAGGAGGAGTAACACATACATCCATGGTTACTGAGAACCTATTAACTTGATGAGTCTTGATGACTCATGACTGATCGACTCGTAGTGACTCGTATGGCCCAGTGGGGAGTGTCTGGTTGTGGTGGCAATCCTGCATTTTTCGAAAGGAGGGGTGCCTCTGCAGGCTATGTGGGGGAGAACCTATTTGTGGAAGCATACCTATGGTGTGGAGTGCCTCTGGGTGACGCATTATACCCAAAATACTCGACAGGAGGAGTAACTCAGCAGTCCAAGGTTAGTGGGAAGCGCCTGGTTGTAACGGTAAACCCACTATACTCGATAGAGGAGGAGTTCTCTAAAATCCAAGGGTTCAAAATGGTTAACCCCTAAAATAAATCATGATTTGTGCTGAGTCATTATCTATTGTGGTTTCTTCATGATTGATATGTATTACTTAATAACTGAATTATTTGTATGTGCATATACCTATGAAAGGTTATCTATTGATTTCAAAATTTGTGGTTTATCCTTATTGGATTTTGTGAGACCTTGAGGGTTTCAGCATCCCAACGCAGTATTGATATACTCACCCATGTGTGGGCTATTCCCGCACCTCGTTGTGATGGTATGCAGTGGATCATACAGTGTGATGGTACGCAGAAGAGACGAATGGACAAGGACTATTGAGGAGGCAATCTGTACCTACCCTTCAGGTAGGAACCCGAAGGATGAACTAGTAGATGTTTTTCGTTTTTCCTCAGTAGTACTTGTTTTCCGGTTGTACATGTAATATAGAGTTGGGCTTGTATTTTTGGCCCCTTTTACATTCAACACTCTTTTGTTAAACAATTTTACTTAGTGTTTCATATCCAGCTGTGTTCTCTATTGTGTTTTTTTTATATTTTATAAAGGTAATTCATTCGATGTTTTAGGGAATTATGCCTTTGGTGTTAGTCACCAGCCCCTGGCCTATAGAAGGGAGCTTGGGTAGTCATGGCATGGGCCCCAGGGGACGGGTCGTGACAATATTGATCATTGGGAATGAAATACTATACAAATAAAATGATAATTTGTGTAATATTGTCCCTTATTATTCATCTAAATAAATTTTTTATGATATACCATATAATTTATGATAATATTTAGGCATAAACATCCTTATTTAAATTATTATAATTTTATAATATAATTATATGGAATCATGGGTTTTACAGCTTGGGTAAATGATCATTAATTTTTATATGTATATATATATTATGGCATTTTCATATATATTTTAGCATAGGATGATGTAGGTATAGTTTTCCAGGTATCCCATAAGGAAAAATAGTGTGATATAGGTTTATATTTAATGTACATCATTACTCTAGATATACCTAAACTAGATATAATTTTTTATTTAGTAATATGATACGAATTAGACGCCATTGGTGGTGTCCTATTGAGTCTTACACACACATTTTCTGAGCCCCCAATTGGTACACTGAGATATATCAGGACTGTAATTTAGTAGTTTCCTTATGCTTATTTTCTCTCAAATTACCTACGAGCTATGGAATTATAGGGGATGTAATGGTTAAGCATGCACTCTAACAATGTTTTGGAGTTGAAGCCTGTTATTTATTTATTCTTTTATCAATATATAAATGATTTTTATTTCTTGTTTGATGATGTATTTATTGTGTTTTTGTCATATCATGTTCATGAATTATTATTATTGGAACCAGTTGTTTTATTAGTTATTAATAATCATATATTTATTATTATTCATTTATTCTTCCACGTCTTATTACTAATCTATAGATTATAATCTCCCAATCATACAAACTTTGACCCTAAATTATACTCGGTAGACTCTGGCGAATTTAGATGCATGCATGAGGCCTCATAACTAACCAATTTAGATAATTTTGACAAGTGAGCCAAGATAGAAAATTAAAAATATATTACATATTTAGTAAATATATCATAATAACCATCCTTGAGATGTAGTTATGAAAAATGAAACATGTTAATTCGTGTAGGTGGTGGTACACATAATCACATGATCGGTGTATTCAATTCCCATAGGATAAATAAATAGTAAAATAAGTGTTAAAAAATCATAATAATTCAACTTAATTATATTTTTAACCTTAAAATAATAATATTTCTATGTTCTGTATATAATTTTAGGTGGTATAATGAGGAATACAATGATATAACTCAGTTAAGAGTAACACCTCTTCTTTGGAAATCTTCCATTCAAATACACCTTAAGCCTTTATAAGATGGTATGATTGGATGATAAATTGATATATAAATAAGATAAATAAGATATGAAGTTATTTGTGTAGAAATTGACTAATATATATGGCTTTTTCGGTGTGGGTAATATTGTATTGTTGATTTATTTTTATAAGGGAGGTGGGTGGAAATCTTGTAAATATAGGAACTATTTATAAATAATATGTGTATAACACATCTAAAAAGAATCGACAGATCCACATAATCAATGATAATGAGAATATGTAATATTATGTATCAAAAAATATAATATAGTCAATTTTAGATTCCATTATAATCCTTTTCTTTTTGATTAACACCATCATTAACCTTGTTTACCATTAATCATTGAAACAACATTTTCACTCTCAAGGAGTAATGAATTTAATTAAAAAAAATTCATGTGGAACACAATTGAACCATGAATTAATGGATTATTATTTATCTATACACTTGATTCATGATAAGTTTTCTATAATTTCTAATGATTGAAATATAATTTACAATCGTTAAATACTATTTAATGTCATTTTCAGCACTATTCACAAATCTTAATATTAAATACATCAAGACAATAAATTAATTCTAATATAAAATCTTTAAACATCTCATATGTTTTATTTTTGTCTATAAAATTCATGTTTTATCATAATTTATACAATATAATTTATTTCTATTTTTTATAATTTATTTTATTTTTTATAGCTTAATGATGTGCTTCTCCGACATTGTGTGAGAGATGAAGGATAATATGATATATCTAAAAAATAAAAAAATCACTTTAATTAAAAAAAATATTATACTAAAAATTACAAATTAAAACCAATGATATTTTCTTTTAATTCATAATATAAAATATTATTCCTTTTAATGGAAAGATGACGATATATTAATTGAAAGATGGTGAAATTTTGTAAATTTTCATAATATAATGTAATGTGAAGGTAATAATCAATGTCAAGTGAATAAAAAACATATTTTATAATTTAGGGTGGTTATAATAGTGTTTCCTTCAAAATAAAATAATTTAATGAGGTAGGATGAGTTTAGGGCCTTATCATGTTTCTAACCATATAAAAATTGATTTTTCCATTATCATGGTGATGAAATTATACTATATTGACTATTCATTATTACTGAAAACATAATATAACTATTTAAAAATATATAACTCATAATTATAAAAATAAAATTAATTTTTAATTATTATGTTAATATAAATAGTAAAATTGTATTTTTATATATTTATTTAAAATTCAACCCAATTAGTTTCTATAAAAATTCATTTTATTCATAAAAATAAATATATAACAAAATAAAATATAAATTAAATTTATATGATATTAATTAAAATATTTTTAATCATTTTTATAAAATTTTACATTAAAAAATATATGGGTTATTTTAAATAATTTTATTTAATAAAAGTATATGATAATTTTTTAAATAATTTCACACATCACTATTAAATAAAAAGACCATTTTTCGGGAAAATATAAAAAACATCATATTATGCATACAATTAAATTATTATTTAAAAACGTTTATCTATTTTTATGATGAAAATTTGTAAAATTAAAATAAAATAATTAAGATATCCATAAAAATGTTAAAAAACAAATTTTTGATGAAATTTTATTTCTAAAGAGTAAAATGAAATTATTCAAATGACTCACCTAATAAAAGAATTAAATTAATATGTAATCATTGAAATGGATATATAATCTAAATATTTTATTCGATTAAATTATCAATAGTAATTAATTTAATCTATTTTATTAAAATACATTAATCAGATAAAAATATTTTTATACAAGTTTTCTTTTAATGTCATATTATTTTATTTCAAATTTCTTCATTATTTATATGGCATAATTCAGTGCATTTTCTTTAATAATATTTATACAATATTGTCACATATTTATATTATTCTTATTCATACCCAACAATCTATCATAACTATTACACTGATTATATTACTCATACCTATAGTATATCATGTATTTTTATGCTTGATTTGATTCCTAAAAAATGTCAAACTTAGTATTATTTAAGAGAGGATTACCAATTGAAATATTGGGGTGTTAAATAATAGAGGTAAAATGTGTCCCAAACCCTTCAAGGAATTTTTTAAGATGATTCCTCCCATATTTAGGTAAATTTAGGAGTTGGGATTTTGTTTACCCTATGTGACTTATCATGAAATATCCAAAAATAGTCGAATTTACTTTTCATATCACATGATATAAGAGACTTCCCAGTTTCCTTCTATTAGATTCGTGAACATTGGAAAATTTCATCTTAAATTTTAATGTATCTTATAGAAATTTTCCTTTTAAGACTCTATTATAAGACACTAAAATTTATCTGTTCTATATTTTATGGTTTATGAAAAAACAAGATGCATAAATTTTGATTCCTGGGAAATATTATTTGTATGTGTATCTAGGTTCATCATAAAATTATTTCTCATACAAAGAAAATATCACCATATTCATGTAAATGATTCAAGGAAAATACATGGTGGTGATTGCATTCCTGAAAATCACTCATTTAATATATTCTACATATTTTTTTGAGGATACATTATTTTTAAGAGTCAATCATTAGTCATAATCAAATTCAGAATGCCCCAAAAAAGTCAAAAACTTCTCATAAACTGAGAAATGAATAACAGAGAATAAATTCTCCATTGAATTATTATATTAATCAATAGTTAATGGGTTTTAATACCCATTAATTTAAGGTGTTCTAATTCATAAAAATAATAATCACAATTCACTCCTTGGTGAATTAGGATGGTTAATGAGGTTTTCATTATAAATTATATTATTGGATATTTTAGATAGAATCATTGTATATTTATGTAATATTCCCCCTATCATGTTTAGTGTCTCATCTAGAAAATCATCTCATTTCCCATCATATCCATTATTTTATCAGTTTCACTATTCTCCCACCATTTCTAAAAATAAATTAAATCGTAAGGATTCGAACACATTGATTAATAAATACAAATTGAGTAAACATAGAAACAAAATCATCAATGATGTATACACTATCTATTGAATATCTAATCTTAATATAAGATATCAATTTTAATTTTACTATTAGGTCTGTTTACCACATTATATTCAAAATCATCATAGATTTTCATAAACATAACATGAGTTAACACAATAATAACCCCATGTATTATCAATCTATGTGTTTACATTTTGGACCACTCATTTTTCACTCAATAAAGACCAAGTTGATACTCAACTGGCCTTTACTTGGTGAATATATATAGTTGAATCTTTTCCACAACCACATCCAATTTTCTAATATCTCAAAAGGGATGAATTGTTTATAAAAACCATGTAGTATATTTTTTACCTAATTTTTTATTGTTTTACTATATATATAGATACGCTATACAATTTCTATACAATTATCTCATCCCAATAAAAAATTAAATGAACTAATCACCTAAAATAAATAAACCATTATTAGATACTAACAAAGGTGTCCAAAAAAATTAATATATTTTTTTACATGATTAATTATTTCCATTTATAGAATTTTCAAAATCTCGATAACTACAGGAGTGGTTTCTTAGGATATTATCTAAAAAACAAAACAACTTAAAAAAACATGTAGACATTCTTCTATTATTGTTCCACAGCAGACCTGCTTCTATAAATTCTAGAAATTATACTCATCTTTATAATATATGTAATTAAAATATAATAAATATGTTGGGTAAAATGATCAATAAGGGTAAAAAAATACATTATAGCTTACGATTATAAGTGAACAAAATTAAATAATGTTGTAAGAAGATCAAAATATCATTTCACATATCAATAATATTGAAATCATAACCCAGTAATTACAAATCATTAGTTATTGATTAGAGGATAGGAATCTAATAATAACCTATGCACAAGTATTCATAACATGGTAATATTTCAAAGTTATGTAAATATAAAACACATATATGAAGAGAGATCGTAACATAGTTTATCATCAATTTAATTACCTACCACCCATAACACAACAAAGAAAGAATTTAATTTCTAGAATTGAAAAACATGATAGATCCTAAATTCATGTTCCTACCTCAAATAATATATTGGATCAGGAATTTATGATCCTTCATCCCATAGTGGTTTGGGATTTCATTTCCATTCTAACCAAAAATGATCTGATGACATCAAAAATTACCCAAATCATTAGATATTTATATTATATTCCATAAATACATAATGAAAAACTATGCATATAACATCCATAAGAACTTAAAAACAATTAAATTTACAATACCATGTAATTAAATAATGAATAATAAATAGTTTCATTAAAACATAAATAAAAGCATTCCAAATAGATATAGAAGAATATTTTATATGGTTGAAAAAGAACATAACCACTCTAGATGTATAAGGTACATTTATAGATGTATACATAGATAAGAAAATTATATTATAATTTCAAGGGTAAATAAAAAATAAAAAATTTTATTTTCTCTATTTATTTTGAGAATATTTTTATATGAAAATGAAATTGAAATTTCATTCTAGATGTAACAAATCATGTAGAGGAAATTTGATAATGATGTCTTATAAATGTGCTGGGTGAAAATATTTTAGTTTGGGAAATGGTTGAAAATATTTTTCATTCCACATATTGTAAAAAATATTTAACAACCTCGTCAAAAACATTAAAATAATATAACTTTTAAAAAGTATTCAAGATTATTTTTAGATACCTTATGAAATAAAATAAATAAAAATAATTATGTTCAATAAAAAAATTAGATTCAAATTTCAAGAAGAATAATCATTATAAGTAATCTAGATTGGAACGTGTTACTAGAAATAAATTCTTAGGGATTTGATAACCTCTGAAGAATGGCCCTTCTAAGATGAAAATAATAGTTATACTAATAATATCATTCATTATTAATAAAATAATGATAATAATAGATCCTTTATAAGTATTTACACTATAATAATTAAAACTTGTGCTGGATAAGGCCTTAGTTTCAAATATTGAAAATTTATTCAATACACACCATTACATTGTATTCCTAATTAGTAAAATACTATTTCTGAACATGTATAATAACAATAACTAAAAAAATCATATTTTGAATCAGTCATCATATCTATTAACCTCTAAAAATACATTCTTAATAATTCATTACATAAAATATATTATGTTATTGTTTTTTATCATTTGATGTTGGTATATAATATTGATTTTTCATCCTGTAAAAATATTATATCTATTATCTTTATTTGATAATAAATTAATCATTCAAAAATTAACCATTTTAAAAAAAAATATATTTTCTATAATTTACAAAATGATTTAATTCGATACTATGTGAATTTTATTCTTGTTTTATAAAGATGAAATCAATTATTAAGTTGTTTTTGGTAAATTTTGGTGAACAAATATTAGTATGTCAATAATTAATTTTATACTAATATAAATCATAAAGAACAGAAAATATATTGTTATTATAATATCATATTTTTTCACTAATTATATTTGGATAAATATCCATGTAAGATGGTGATGGAAAAAGAAATGTGTGATTCATTGGAGGCAGTTATCCACATAAATACTTTTTTTCTATAGATCTAGAGAGAAGTATAAAATATATAATATTTATTGAATCACATATTTTTTTAAATTTGCATATTTATTCATTCAATAACCTTTTATAATGATCCATGTATCTTAATTATGAAATATGAAATGAATTTCCTCATATATTTGTTACTATGCTTATACCAGTTACCGATGTTCTCAATTTTCTATGAAAAATTTAGAATGAAATAGTTTTTTTATCACACAAACACAAAAAAATATGACTATATATATATATTTTACTTATGTAATATTATTTCAATATTAAACATAGTTTCTTTAAACAGAAATATATATAGGGTAAAAAATATAGAGTGGTTAGTAAATACTTTTATAATTTAGACTATCTCTCAACATAATTCTCATAAACCTCGGATATAATGATTTTCCATGAATAAAGAGGATAAAAATGGTTCTAGATGTATAAGTGTGATCCAAAAGTGGGTACGGTTCAGCAAATAGAAATTGGTGGGCCCATAAATTGATGATGGATGTCCCATTTTATATGTGAGGATAGTGACATTTCTTTAATAATAATAAGAGTAAATTAGATATTCATGGATCAAATGGATCCAATAATGGAATGTAATTTAGTGAGGCATGCCTTATAGTGTCAAAATCATCATCCATTATTTTTCAATAAAATAAAACATGTTTTTTATATTAAATCATAGATTCTTTACATTTACCATCGTAACTAATTCATCGCTATGTAATTAACTTTTAATGCCTAAAAATAAATTTGGTCTTGTTAAATAATTTTGATATAATGATAAAGTATGTTAAATAAACTTTATCAATTAAAATTTGAGTTAAAAAACAATTTTAATATTATAGTACCAAATGTGCGAATAACATTTTTGAAAATGAAAAATATTATAGAAATAAAAATAATGATTGAGATAATATTATAATATTTTATAGTTTCTATATAACTATTTGGATTATTATTAACCACATATGATTCATTAATTTTTTTCAAAATCCAAATAAAATTATACCTCATTTTTTCATATATTAAAGTAACAGAACAAATTTTTTATTAAATTAAAATATTAGTTATTTTTTTTAAATATAAATCATCAGCAGCATAAATATGAAATTATATTTTTTAATTATATATTGTACTAAAAAATATATATTTTATAGTAAATTTTTATCCTAATAATTAATATAAATACACTACTATAAAAATATAATAATAGTGTCAGTATTTGGGAAATCAATATTTTTCAATATTCACCCTAAATTAAACATTTGCCAGAAAATATCACACATTAAAACTTGGAAAATATATATTATTGAATCTAAAATTTATATAAAATTTTTAAAATTAAATTTCATAAATTTATGAATTTATATTTTAAAATAATAATAAAATATAATGAAAATTATTTTTCTAACTAGGGCCACATTTGTTGTTTGTTTAACATTTGTTCTGAAATAATTTATTTAAGACAAAATCATATTACAGATGGAATTGATACTAAAATTATATGGTTATGTGATAAATGGAATAGAAAATATTATATTATATTATCAAAGTATAGATATTATGTTAAAGAAACATAAAACAATGAAAAATAGACATATATAATTGTTCATTATCAAGACATCTTAACATAGTCTGCAAAGATGTCCCCAAATCCAATATATGTATTATCTCATGAGATGGAGAATTTACCCAAGTAATTTAAGTGATATATAGAAACTCCATTCATGTGGGTAATTCTTTGTTTTCCACATATATCATATATCATATGAAATCATTTTTTGAATAACACATAGATAATGGCAACAAGATTCATATAATAATTATTGTGTTTATAAGTTATTAAAGGAAATAAAATATTAATATTATATCATACATGAAGGTAATATTAACTTATAAAACTATAATTACTTTATATAATGTATAATTACATTAATATTTTTACTCCTGAATGACTATTTTATTTTCTGTTCATGAACACAATATGGGAGGGAAAATGAATATTTATTTTAGATGAATAATGGGTATAGAAATTGGTCAATGGTTTGGAGTTAGTGAGATTAAATGGAAGTATATAATTTATATAGGATTAATTTTGAGTTTCTTAATTATTTTATAAATTTTAAAATATAGTTACTGGAAATCGAGAATGCATACTACAATATAGGTATGATAATGATAAAGAAGAAGATGTGAATGGATTATTATAAAAATTTCTTTTTCTTTATAGGGGTGGGATTATATTAGTTAATAGAGTATTTTATAGTAATAATAATGAGATACTAGTATAATTAGAGACATGGTAATGATATTTTATTGGAAATCAATGGGGTGGAGAGGTGTTTATTTATATCGTAATTAGTAGAATTATTTATTAATTTCAAAAATCATAACATGGAAATCCTGATTATTTAGTAAGAAATCACATTTCCTTACCCATGATATTTGTTATTAAATTCATCATTCCTGAAATTTATTCATATGAGAATATGATCTCAATTATTATAATTTCATTGTGTACGTGAATATAAATTTACAACAAAATATTTTTTTTGAAAACCTAAATTCAGATTTTAAAATTTAGATATATATTTTATTTAGAGAAAAATTATATTTATTTCATTAAATTACATAATATTAATAAAATTACTTTTTTTATTTTATTAATGTAGGTATTGTGTCATTATTTTATATTAATGAAGTCATTAGAAAATAAAAAGAAATAAAAAACTGTATTTTTTGGTATTCAATGAAAAATGAACTAGTTTAGACAATTATCATAATATTACCTTACAATTATTATTAGATGATGATTTAATATCTATTTTTCATTTTACCAAAATAAATTCCTATTTATAAGAAGAAATTTATCTAAATAAATTTTATATTTTAATTATAAAATAATTATGAAGGAATAAAATAACTTATTAATAATAAAGAATTATATATCTGCTATAAGATCAAATATATTTATTAATAAATGAAAAATGAAAAACTAAATATTTTATATAATATATTAAAGTTATATTTTAAAATAAAATGTTAATATTCTTTTAGGATTTATAATTCTAATAGTTATATAGTGGACATATTCTAATGGTCATGTTTTGGTCATGTAATAATCTCATCTAAATGTCCATTGTGTGTCAGATAAATACCTCATAATTTCATCACTTTTAATTTTATAAGTTACTCTAAAGGTTCTATGTTCAAATTTTCAAAAATGAAAATTGGTTTAGTAATGTTCTATTTCTATTTTCCAGTTTTTTTCATAGATGTGATAATTCTAAGAGATCAAGATGATCCAAATTTTACTATTAAATTTATTTTATTTATTAATGTTTATTTATATTTTTTAATTATATCAATTTTAATTTGTTTAATTATCTATTAAATTTAATAATTTACATTAACAAAATAATTAGATTTCAATTTTATTATGTGTTTCTTTGGTTTGATATTATATTAAATTTTAAAAAACTACAAACTTATGTCTCTGAAAATATATATATATATATATATGTATTACGATGGGAAATATTATTAAAAAGATATAGTCATTATGTAATCTAGGAAAAGTAATAAACATCCACAATCCCTTAAAATAATTGAAAAATAATCCTCATAATGAATAATTATAGTACCTCATTCTAAATATTATTGTTTATGTACTGAATTCAAAATATGATTACCTCTATTTATTAATGAAAATTTTGTTTTTATGATACAATGTTTATATTATACTAAAAAAATATATCACTTTAATTTAGTTTTGAGACTAAAAAAATCCATCAATGATTTTATGTATTTTAATTTCTATGATTTCACACCCCCACTAGAACATAGTTGATCCTTACCAAAACTTTTAGTTTCATATATATGAATTTTTATATTTATAAATCCATCTAGATTCCTCCAAACATGATCTAAAGACACCTATGACACCACAAAGTCAAAAAAAAACATTATGTAGGTTGAAAATAGATCACGTTCATACCACAAAAATTTCTTGGTGTGACAAACTTCACACTACATTGCGACTCATCAACTTTATGTACAATGATGCATTGATAGTAATAATATACCATTATAATAACATATCAAACAATCACCTCCAATTACAATACATGATATAATATTACTACAACTACACTCATACTATAGAGACTAATATCTATTATATTGTTTTCATACCTCAAATCATTATAAAAATAAGTCATTCTAAAAATTAATCATTGGTTTCCATATCATCCTCATCTACATTGATCATATCGGAATGATTGATATGGAATCTATAAATCTAATATACATGGAATGAATCGATAATATAACATTATCTCTAAGTATTGTTTAAATGATATGAAAATGTGATGATTCATTCAATATCCTAAAATAGAATAATCATATTTGGTTCCAATTCCCCATTCCTCTGGATTAGAATTATTTCCAAACAAGTAAATATTCTTAAATTTACCTAGTATTCAACCTCAAACTCAATAACATGGTATCATTAGATTATATAAATTCATTAATTGATCTGATATAACCTTAACTACATAATAATTAAATTAATATCGTCTAGTATCACCCATATAAGAATAATCCCAATAATTATTGACTCCCTTATCACTAATGTTAATATAAGTTTTCAATACCACATAAAATGGAAAAAATACTAAAAATTATATAGATAACTAAAAACTATTATTATAGAAAAATTCATTATTTGGAAAATATTACTCCCATGAACATCCGAAATCCGAAACATATGTGTGCACTATGCCTTCCAATACCTGGATGGCATTCTCTGACTGCCCATCGATTTAATGATAGTAAATTGTACTCAATCTAATCTAAAAATCAAGATTTATAGAAATGTACTTTTAGATGTATGATGTAGAAAAGGAATCCAAATATAATGTTTTTCATCTCTACACGTTTGGAGATGCACTATCTCTCAAATATATATCTCTCCCATCTCATTGATAAAATATGACTCCTATATCATTAATAAATTTGTAACCTTTATCAACCTGTCCCTAAGAGGCAATATCCCATAACTGATATGAGATGAACCAGGTAATGTAATCATGATATTGATCATCACAACATCCATATTCCACATTGAAGTATGTAATAAATGGTGAAAGGCCAATAGTTCACTAAGGTAGAGCTTTCCAATTCTAATATGTGAAGAGAGGTGAAATATACACAATTATTTATATATTTGTACCTTAAAACCATCAATTCCACTATAATCTAGGTTATATATCCTCTAACAACAATTTATCTCAAGTTATGTGTGTATCATATTAGATTCTCATGTGTAATTATAATGTCTGTAACCCGGACTCATATGTAAAGAACCTCATAAGCATTATGGTACTAATAATGTTGAATATCTCAATAATTTATATTCTCACTCACCAAAAAATATCCCATCTCAGATAATAGATGCTCCTTCACCTTATCGTGGTGCAGGGACATAACAATCAAGGGTATCAGGGACTCTCTACACTAATAACCCAAAATGTAAAGTCCCAATCAGAAAAGATTGACATCAATTACTATTTTAAACTAGATACATTTACAACATTTGTGTGAGTCTTCAAACTCCATACATTCGAAACATTATTCCTCATCCATGTCTTATACTCCATCCCAATATCAACATACAATAGATAATCTTCTAGAAAAATTTTCTTAATATTTAGGTCTCTTTAAGAAATTATATTTTCAGGGAATTAATATTAATTTTATACCATAAACTGCTCATTTAATACGTATTGGCATAAAATTATCAGTACAAGAACTATTTCATCGAGCTACAGATTATGCATTAAGTAGATCCAGTAATGTAGATATCACTACCTAGAGAAATAATAATCCACTCTCCCACCGTATACCATAATATATCATATATTTAAACCATATTAATTATAATAAAACTTTTACATTATTAAAAATAATAGTATGGTAGGTATTGGGGTATAAATCATCCTCTATTTAATTTCATTAAATTCCCTTTTATATGATTCAAATAAAAAACATCATCATTGTCATAGTCAGGACAATCATATAGGAAGCTATATATGAGATTCTATAGAAAATACTCCAGTAACACCCACCAAATCACATAATGCTGTGAATTTTGAAAACATACATTTTATTTTATCATGATATCATGGGTTCATCCTTTTATGTGTTTTTAGATATTTCAACAATTAATATCATGTGGCCTAAAAAAACATACCCTATGGCACCCTAGGACTATAAATCACTTATACATTATTAAATAAAAATATTTTAGGTGATATCATCGATAAATTTATATAATTGTATGTAATGTAACATCTTAATCATTAAAAATAAAGAAACACTAAATTACATAGTGTATACAATACACCACATAAATCATAAGCAAACAATTATGAATTGTCATATAATTGTTACAGTTATAATATAGTAATTTTAAATGTGGGTGTTAATAGGATTAACTAAATTATTAAATTAATTCTTACACATTTATATTTAATTATTTCTTTAACTAATAAATTATAAATGAAAATAAACCACTTCTTAAAAATATTGTTTTCTAAAAAACTTTTAAATATGAAGAACCTTATTTTATATTAGTAAATAATAAAATAAAACTTATTAGATTATAATAAGGAAATTTAAATATAATATAATATTTTTAGTATTAATCCTATTATTTTCATGATATTATGTAATAATAAATCCTATTTTACACTTAAAAGATGTATTTTTTAGAAATTTTATTTTTTCCACCTTTTGATAGAGAACTAGTTTTCAATTTAGATTGTTAAATTTGATTATTTTTTAATTGAGATATAATTATTCATCCTTGTAATTAGAATATATATATTTACTTAGATTTTTTTATGTAAATTTCATATTCTGATGAATAGGGAAAAATACAGGATTTTAATTCCAAAAATATTTTTCATCTAAATAATTAATTGTGTTAAATTATTTTATTGATTAGTTATAAATTATATATAGATAAATTGCATATCAATTAATTAAATTTATATCATCTTAGTCAATTTTACCTTAAATATGGATATTATAACAATTTAATCTTTTGAACATTTTCACTTTAATAACATGTTTCTCATCTATTCAAAGTGATTTATTTGAAATTAATTTCATCTAATTAGGTGATTTAAAATTTAAAAAAGGATTCCATATTTCAAATCAATGGGTTTGAATTATGTAAATAGTACTATTTAATTTTTGGACGCTGTTAACAATATGTTTATTGATTTTTAATATCCTGATTATGCGTAAATAATATAATTAGAAAGAAAAATTTATTATAAATATTAAAAAATTGCCATATATTTTGTACTAATCCTATTGGATGATTTATAGTTGAAATAAGTCATTTTTTGTATAATCTTTTGAGATATTTGGTCCACTAGGAAATATTTAATAATTTTATAGTATATTATTCAACGAAAAGTAAATTTTGTTATAGTTATTTTTTAAGAAATTAAATGTTTTTAATATGGGGTTATTTGGGATATCTTTTTAACTATAAATATTATTTTTTAATATAATATTTTTATCTTCATCATTGTAATTTTTTCTTAAATTTTAGGATATAAATCATTACCTTAATGGATTACAAAATGATGATGAAGTAATTTTTTTATCAAAGGGAAGATCAAATAAATGATAATAAAATAGTATAAAAAATATAATTTAGTATAATTATGGTCATTAATGAATTTTATAGACTAATTAAAAATGTTATCAATGTTTTTAAGGATTTATTAGAATATAACATGTTGTTATATTATTTTTAAACATTCAAACAAATGAATAATGTCAAAATTGATATTGATGATATATTAATATATAAAATATTTTTATATATGAAGTAAAATTTTCAAAAATATAAATGTCATACAAATAAATGTTATAAGACATAATATTTCATAAATTATTCATTTATTTTTCTTTCATAACATTATAGTAATCAAATTAACTTTTAAAGGGCAAATTTCATGATATCATATTAAGAGTTCAAACGGTTAAATAAGGGTTAAAACAAAATGACACGGTTTTTGAAAATAATAAAAACATATCTAATTTCCATGGTATGTATATATTTTGACACTGAACAATCATATCTTATAAATAAATCCTTTTGGATTTAATTAGAATACATAATTAGTACTCATTAATTTAACGTTTTGAATAATTTCAAAAGTGCCCCTCCCCTATATTATAAAAGGAAAACATTTAATATATATTACTCACACATCAAAACCTATTTTTTTAGACACTCTATTTACAAATACTTTTTTACAATCCATATCCACATTATATAGGACTTTTTAATATAGAATAGCCACATTATGGATGTTAATGTGTTAATCAAAGGATATCGTCTAAAGAAAATGTATAATTTTTAAATAAGTGTTTCTTTTTTGTATATTCATCCACGTAGATCAAATCATCTTACCAAATTATGAAATTATATTTTCAATATCATTAATATAATGAAATTTAATTATGGTAATATCACACCCTATATTCATCTCTTTTCCCATCAAATTGGGGAAATAACTCATCGACTGAGTGTATGATATATGATCCCCTTACAAAATAATGAAATTCTTTTCCATCACCGTCTCTCAAGATTGGTTATAAAGATATAATTAATTCTTATATATGATATTCATTAATTAATTATAATAATAATAAAATAATATATCATTTGTTTTTTATATTTCCATGAACATTAGAATAACAATGTCGTTTATGCGTACCTGTGAACTGTCACCTCTACGATGCGATGTTGTTCAGTTTTAATTACCATCTCAAATGGATGTTATATATATATTTAAATGATAAATATGATTTTTTATATTAATATTATTCTGAAAATATAAAATATTACATAACTTCTTTACAAAATGATCATTGAGAAATGAAAAATGTTACTCATGCATACATATGACTTACCATCGCCAGGATTGAAGCTTAGTTAATTTTTAATATTTATATGTAATAGATGGATTTAAAAGTATAATTCAATAATAATATTTATTATTATTATCTGAATATTATTTTGGTGAGGATGTAATAATGAACACTTTGATAGTTCACAGCATACCTAATTTATTATGGACTCAATTACATAATATCATCAAAGCGTATAACAGGAACTTAAATAATTATGTAGTCGTTACAAAATATGGATATATTATATAAAATTAAAAATGAAAAATGAAAAATTTTATGAATAAATTATATAATTAACTAATTTTTATTATCTCAGTATATAAATATTTTATATGATGAGTCAGTGTAACATCCCAGGTAAATAAATAATAAAAAAATTTCATATTTATTAATATTTATGAATTAAATATTAATTTTACTTTAAAAGGGGTTTCTATGTTCGACAGCGTACCTGATACGCAACAAAAAGTTTCTTTGAAATATTACATTGCACAGTAGTAATAAAATAATATTATTTTAAATGGTAGTAAGCACCTAGCCGTTTTATTGGCGGTAATGAATAGAAATAACTATTATATGATTATATATGTTATTTAAATGTTTTTACATATATCCCATAAAAGATAAAGGCTTAAAATACGAAAAGAATTCAATTTTTGGCATAAATACTCTAATATTTACTAAAGGTCCACTTATCACATTTTGATGGCGAACCGTCATTAAATATAGTTGTGGTCACTATTATACATTCTATTGGACAAAATAAAATTATTCTTTAGAATCGGGACATCAAAATATAGTTTGTGTAAATTTTTGGTATTTTTCCGATATAGTTCATTTATTAATGAATAGTGAAAATTGTTGTATTTTAATTCAAAACCTCTTTTTAATATAATTTATTTACATTAGTAGATTATCGTTCTAATTGGTTTTAAAGTGAAATTAGAATATATATTTTCCATTTAATCCAATTGTGGGTGTTGGAATTAATTTCACTTTGAAATTGGACTTAAACTAGTGTCAATCTTTTGAAATTTATTGTTTCCTAAAAACACGCTATTTGTCATGACAACATGAATTAATTATTAAATTAATTAATGTAACTTATATTATTTGAATATTTTAAAATATACATAATTTTTGAATTTGGAATATCAAATATAGCATAGGGTGATGTTTTGTTATTTTTCTGAAAAACCTCAATTTTTGATGAATAGTGAAACCACTAAGTGGTACTTAAAAAACTGATTTTTCATTTAAATGAAATTTTACCACTTCGGTGTTTTAAATTTCAAAAATCAGAAATACATGTTTGACATTAGGAAGTAAAATGTGGTTCAATGAGATTAAAATAATTTTTTGGTGAATTGTAACTTTTATGTTTTTAATCGCGATTAGAGGTAATTAGTGTAATTGAAGGTAAAAATAAGGTTTTAATAATATTAAATGACCTTTACACATATCCTACCCTTATTGGATGTGTCATGGAAGGCCATGAAAATCCATGGGTCAACATTGGGACCCCATGGATCCAGTTTGGTAGGAAAATGACATTAATATCATTTTTTTAAAGATAAAATAATAATGTCACAAACATGATTTGTTTTACTAAAACAATTTTTAAAATAGGGTTATACAAGTCATATTTTTGACTATAAATAGTAATTGGAAATCTAAAAATATTTCCTACATCATTGTATTTGTTTTATAATTTTTAGAAATTAAATAAATTAAATTATATATGACATCATGATGATGCGGCGACTACCTCATTATTTTATGATTTAAGTAAAATGAAAAGATAATATAAAATATAAGACCTAAACTTGTCAAATAACCTATTTTATGGGTGGATTTAGAACTATTATCACTTTCTAATCGAAATATAAAATTGTGGGACCATTAAAAACCGAAAATCATTTTATAATAAAGTATCCTTTTCTAACTTTCCAAGAGTGTCCCTCCTCTCCTATTATAAAGGCACCCACCTCTACCACCTTACCCACACCTCTCAAGGCTTTGGATCAGCCAATATTTGATAATTTTGTCTCTCCGAATCCCTCTCCTCATCCTAGAAGCCTTACCTTAGGCAGGAAGCTCTTCAAGATATCCTTTTGGTTCAAACAAAAGGAGTTACCCGATTTTAAGGTAATGTCTTCTCTTGAGTTCTTATGTTTTATTTTGCTTCTCCAGCCCCCTAAACTATTTTTATTACTTTTTTTGTAACAACATCAGTATCTTCAATATACTAGGATTTTTTTAAGAGAATTATTATAGCTACACCTACATACACCTTCATCTAATGGTTAAAGAACATAATGTTTCTATGGTTGGCGATTTTCTTCCTCACAAAACGATGATTGTTCAATCTTCTTTTAACACCTTTAATGTTGGCCATTAAGATTTCACTATATTTATATATGATATATATTATTTTTATTTTTTCCTTATGCTTCTTTATTATTCATTTGTTTCATACCATTATGGTTTCCATTGTGGGTAAACACGATAATTTCATTTTTGGAAGTGCGGACTACCGCCCCCTCATAATGATTTGATTTGTTAATGCCATATGTGGGAAGTATAAAGGATAGAGTTAATGTTATTATATATGATGTTATAATGGAATTATAATATACCCTTATATCATTATGATTTCAATCCATTAAATATGAAATAGAAATTAAAGTAGCGTTCATGCGCATGTATGACTTATCGCCTATATGAATGGTGCATTTCATTTATTACTTATAAATGTTATGTAATATTATAAATACATGTATATGCTAGATATATATAATATATATGATTTCCAAATCATGAATATCATTCTGTATATAATTAACCTTTGACCACTAAATCAATAAGTTAATTTATGAAGTCCATTTATGAGTTATGAAACAGATATCGACGAAACAAACATTATTAACATAAATGATTACATAATGTTTATAACATTGATAAAAGTGATAAAAAAATAATAGAAGCTATAAAAAGGTTCTTAAGAATGTAGAAATTAAAACTAGTTTAGTATTTAGGAGATTAAATAGAGATCGAGTCATGTCAGATACATGGTAAGGGACTTCATCTCAATCTCCTTTCATTGATTCATATCTTGTTCTAATACCAGACTTTCCTTCTATATGGTGTATGAACCCATTTGACTTTTAATTTAATACAAAATGATTCTTTTTCTATGAATTGTTTTACAAAACGACAAAAAGGAATGTTTCTTTTAACGTACATGGTGACAATGACCTTTTTGCCGCCACGAGTATTATTTGATCTTTGGCTTCCTCAACAAGCCGTTATATTTTAAAAAGTAAATAAATACCATATACACTTTTTTGGTATTGAAAATGGTTTTGATAATGGATTTTTTATGTAAATATATTTATGTGATATATTTTGTTTGAAATGTGGAAATTTTTTCTTCCTTTATAATTGGTTTATGTGTTATGATTTTATAATGGTACTTGGACATTTAATGGGTGGTTATGTGATAAAACCGATGACAGGTGGTGCCATGAATACCAGGATAGGTGGTTACCTTATAACCTCCAACTCATTGGGTATGGAAGTCGGCCGTATGATTATTCCATTATGTGATATCCGTGGAAGTTGACCGTATGGTTATTTCATTTAAGGGTGTTTATGTACCATGTTACCTTTATAGGTAATATGTTCTTTATATGGGTTTTATGGTAATCTTTTGGTTACAAAAGTGTAATTAATGATCTTTTATTCAGTGAATATTTTTTTCTACTTCACAAAGGTGAAAGGTAATACATTGATAAAGTATACATGGTTTGCTTGTTGTTCTAAAAAACTAACAGTTTTCATTCTTTGTGTATCCATTTCTGATCTTTTTATACTCACCCCATGTTTTTTTGAATTTTTTTCAAAGAACATAATGTGGAATAGGGACAAGGATGTGATCAAGGGAAAATAAAGCTATCTAAAACATGGAACTAGACATATTTCTTTTTAAGAGTTTTTATTTTATGGAAACATAGTAGAACTGTCTACTTTGTAATCTTTTGAGATGTAATAGTTATGTCCTAATTCTCTAAAACTCTAAACCTGAAAAGATCCCCAATTTGAATTATTCATTTAATTCAATATTAAGTAATGTTTAATGTTGGGGCATTATAGTTTGTATCAGAGGTCAGTTTAGACAACATTAGGATTTAGAAAATTGTTAAATTATAAATTAATTTATGGTATGATTGAAATGTTGTAGCATTTAATGATTTCCATGTTGCTTCTCCTATGATATTTCTATGTTAAGAATGATTTTTCATTGAGGGAATATAACAAATTTTCTAGGAAGGCATACAGAGGGAAATTATCTTTCAAATCATGATCATGAGATGGTCAGAATCAGAACTAAACAGTTTGTTGTAGTGATGTCTCAAGTTGAACTTTTAGAGTTAAAGAAACAACTGCAGAAGTTATTAGATAAAAGCTTTATTAGACCTAGCACATCACCATGGGGTTCTCTTGTATTGTTTGTTAAAAAGAAAGATGGTTCAATGAGACTTTTCATTTATTATAGATCCTTGAGTAACATTATTATTACGAACAATTATCATTTTCCTCATATCAATGATTTGTTTGATCAGCTCCAGGGAGCTCATTATTTTTTGATGATTGACTTCTGGTCGGGGTACCATCAGTTGAAATTAAAAGAAGAAGATGTTTTGATTATTGTGTTTCATACTAGATATGGCCATTATGAATTTCTAGTTATGCCTTTTGGGTTAACCAATGCACCTGCTGTATTCATGGACCTTATGAATATGATTTTCCAAGAGTTCTTGGATAATTTTGTGGTTGTTTTCATCGATGATATTTTTTTTTTCTAAAAGTAAAGATGAGCATGAAATTCATTTTATTGTTATATTTCAAACCTTAAAAGAAAATAAACTGTATGGAAAATTCAGCATGTGTGAGTTTTGGTTGCAACAAATTTCTTTCCTAGGTCACATTGTTTCAAAAAATGGTATAACTGTTGATCCTGCTGAAACAAAAGTTGTTAAATAATGGCCAGGACCCACTAATGTATCTGAGATCCGTAGTTTTCTTGGTTTGGAAGGTTACTACTGAAGGTTTGGTGAACAATTTTCACGGTTATCTAGTCCAATGACTAAGCTAACTCAGAAGGCTGTTAGGTTTATCTAGACAAAAGAATGTGATTATTGTTTTCTGGAGTTGAAAAAGAGATTGGTGAATGCTCTAGTTTTGGAACTTCATTCAAGGAATGGTGAGATTGTTATCTACAATGATTCTTTATTGAAAGGACTTGGTTGCGTCCTAATACAAAATGATCAAGTAATTGTGTATGCTTCACGTCAGTTGAAATCTTATGTGGTAAATTACCCCACACATGATTTGGAATTAGCTGCTGTTGTTTTCGCTCTAAAAAATTGGAGGCATCATTTGTATGGAGTAAATTGTGAAATATATATCGATCACAAAAGTTTAAAGTATAAATTCAATCAGAATGAATTGAACAAGAGACAGAAGAGATGTCTAGAATTAATCTAGGATTATGATTGTACAATTCACTACCATCCATGAAAAGAAAATAAAGTGGATAACGCTTTGTGTCGAAAAAGTAATGCTTCATTAACCATGCTACATATGGAACGGGATCTTTTGGTTTTTGATTTGATGAACTTTGGCATAGAAGTTTTTGGTGCAGGAATTTCTTCCGTTTTTTTCCAGCTATCAGTGAGATCGTCACTATCAGACAGAATCAAGCAAACACAGAAGCAAGACATTGAGTTGCAGAAAAAGGTAGAGCTGGTTCAGAAGGGTAATTTTCCTGAATTCAACATTGATAGTGATTGTGTATTGATATTTGGGAAGAGATTGTGTGTGCCTTGTGATTCACTGTTGAAGAGAGATTTGTTATGTGAAGCTCATAGTTCTATATTTTCAGTTCATCCTGGTAGTACTATGATGTACAGAGATCTGTGGGAGTATTATTGGTGGGATGGAATAAAATGATATATTGTTGATTTTACTGTAAAGTGTTTGAGTTTTCAACAGGTTAAAGTAGAGCGGCAGTTACCGAAATGGATGATTCAGACTTTACCAATGCAAGAGTGGAAATGGGAAAATATATCCATGGACTTCGTTGTGGGATTGCCGAAGACACCTCGAGGTAATAATGCAATCTGGGTTATTGTTTATCACCTGACTAAATCTTCTAATTTCCTTCCTATTCGAGAAATTTTTTCCCTAGATCAGCTTTCTCATTTGTATCTTAAATAGATAGTCAGGTTACATGGAGTTACTCTCTCCATTGTATCTAATTGTGATCCCATGTTTACTTATAACTTTTGGAAAGGCTTTCAGATCTCATTGGGTACTGAATTAAATTTTAGTACAAATTTTCATCCTCAATCAGATGGGAAGTCAGAACAATCAATTCATACCTCAGAGGATATGCTACGTACTTGCTCTATGGATTATCTGGGAAGTTGGGACAAAAATCTTTCTTTGGTTGATTTTTCTTATAATAACAGTTTTCATTCTAGTATATAGATGGCACCATTTGAGTCATTATATGGGAATCAGTGTCGAAGTCCAGCTTTTTGGGATGAAGTGGGTGAAAGGAAGCTGATGGGACCAAAATTGTTAGTAGAGATGGCATAAAAAGTTCAATTGATTCAGAAACACATGATAACAGCTCATAGTAGGCAGATGAGTTATTCGGATAACTGGAAGAAGGATCTATCTTTCGAGGTAGGTGATCACGTTTTTATAAAAGTTTCATCACGGAAAAGTGTGATGTGATTTGGTAAGAAATGAATGTTGAGTCCAAGGTTCATTGGACCATATGAAATATAGAGATAGTTGGATCTGTTGCTTATTGAGTGGCTTTATCTCCGAGATTATCTCAGGTACACAATGTTTTTCATGTTTCGATATTGAGGAAGTATATCGCAGATCCATCTCATGTTTTGATCCCAGAGGTAGTTCAGTTGGAAGAGAATATCTCTTATGAAGAACAATCAGTTCATATTCTCGACTGAAGATAGCAAGTGTAGTGAAATAAGGTAATTCACCAGGTAATGGTTTTTTTTTTGGAAAAACCATATGGGTGAAGTGGCAACGTGGGAATCTGAAAATGATATGAGGGATGCATACCCCCACTTATTTTGATAAGTGAATAAAATTATGAGGAAACAATTCCCAAAAGGGGGGAAGGATGTATCATCCAAGGTAAATAAAGAATAACACATTTTCATATTTGTTAATATGTATGAATTAAATATTAATTTTACTTTAAAATGGGTTTCTATGATCAATAGCGTACCTGATACGCAACATATAGTTTCTTTGATATCTTACGTTGCACAGTAGTAATATAATAATATTATTTCAAATGGTAGTTAACACGTAACCGTTGTATTGGCAGGAATGTATAGAAATAACTATAATATGATTATATATGTTATTTAAATGTTTTTACATTTATCCAATAAAATATAAAGACTTAAAATACGAAATGAATTCAATTTTAGGCACAGATACTGTAATATTCACTAAAGGTCCACTTATCGCCTTTTGATAGCGAACCATCATTAAATATAGTTTTGGTCACTATTATACATTCTATTGGACAAAATAAAATTTTTCTTTATAATCGGGGCATCAAAATTTACTTTGTGTAAATTTTTTGTATTTTTCTGATAAAGGTCATTTTTAATGAATAGTAAAAATTGTTGTATTTTATTTCAAAACCTATTTTTAATATAATTTATTTATATGATTAGATTATAGTTTTAATTGGTTCTAATGTGAAATTAGAATACATTTTTACCATTTAATCCAATAGTGGTCGTTGAAATTAATTTCACTTTGTAATTGGACTTAAACTAGTGTCAATCTTTTGATATATATTGTTTCATAAAAACACGCTATTTGTCATGACTGTGGGAATTAATTATTAAATTAATTTATATAACATATATGATTTGAATTTTTTAAAATAAAAATAATTTTATAATTCGGAATATCAAATATAGATTAGGGTGATGTTTTGGTATTTTTTTGAAAAAGTTCAATTTTTGATTAATAGTGAAACCACTATGTGGTACTTAAAAAACAGATTTTTCATTTAAATGAATCTTTACCACTTCTATGTTTTGAATTTTAAAAATCCGACATACTTGGTTTCCATAATGAAGTAACATGTAGTTCAATGGTATTAAAATAATTCTTTTTTGAATAGTAACTTTTAAGTTTTTAATCGCCATTAGAGGTAATTAGTGTAATTTATGGTAAAAATAATGTTTTAATAATATGAAATGTCCTTGACACATGTCCTACCCTTATTGGTTGTGTCATGGATGACCAAGAAATTGCATGGTTCAACTTTGGGACCCAATGGAGCAACTTTGGTAGGAAAATGACATTAATATCTTTTTATTTAAAGTTAAAATAAAAATGTCACAAACATTATTTATTTTACTAAAACACTTATTTAAATAGGGTTATACAAGTGAAATTTTTTACTATATGTAGTCATTGGAAAGATAAAAATATTTCCTACATCATAGTATTTTTTTATATAATTTTTAGACATTAAATCAATTAAATTATATACGACATCATGATGATACATCGATTACCTCATTATTTAACGATTTAAGTAAAATGAAAAGATAATGTAAAATATGAGACCTAAACCTGACAAAAAAACTTATTGTATGGGTGGATTAAGAACTCTTATCACCTTATAATCGAAATATAAAATTTAGGGACCTTTAAAAACCGAAAATCATTTTATAATAAAGTATCCTTTTATAACTTTCCAAGAGTGCCCCTCCTCTCCTCTTATAAAAGGCCCCCACCTCTACCACCTTACCCACACCACTCAAGCCTTTGGATCAAACATTCTCTGATCCTTTTGTCTCTCCACATCCCTCTCCTTATCCTATAATCCTTACCTTATGCATGATGCTCTTCAAGAAACCCTTTTTGTTCAAACAAAGGGAGTTACATGATTTTAAGGTAATGTATTCTCTTGTGTTCTTATGTTTTATTTTTCTTCTTCCAACCCCCTAAACTATTTTTATTACTTTATTTTTTCATAACACCATTATCTTCAATATATTAGGATGTTTTTATGAGAATTATTAGAGCTACACCTACAAACACCATCATCTAATAGTGAAAGAACATACTGTTTCTGTGGTTGGCGATTTTCTGCCTCACGAAACGATGATTGTTCAATCTTCATTTAACACCATTCATGGTGGCCATTAAGATGTCACTCTATGTATATATGATATATATTATTTTTATTTTTTCCTTATTCTTCTTTGTTTTTCATTTGTGGCATACATTTATGGTTTCTATTGTGGGCAAACACGATAATTTCCTTTTAGGAAGTGCGGACTACCACCCCCTCATAGTGATTTGATTCGTTAATGCCATATGTGGGACGTATAAAGGATGGAGTTAATGTTATTATATATGATGTTATACTAGAATTATAATATACCCTTATATCATAATGATTTCACTCCATTAAATATGAAATAGAAATGAAATTAGCGTTCATGCGTACATACGGCTTACCGTGTCCATGAATGGTGAATTTCATTTCTTACCTATAAATGTTAAATACTATTATAAATACATGTATATGATGGATATATATGATATATATGATATCCAAATCATGAATATCATTCTAGATATAATGAACCTGTGAGCACATAAACAATAAGTAATTTTAAGATGTTCATTTTTGACTTATGAACCAGATATCGACGAAACAATCATTATTAACTTAAATGATTACATAATGTTTATAACATGGAAATAAGTGATATAAAAGGAATAGTAATCTCTAAAATGGGTCTTAAGAAAGTAGAAATTAACACTAGTTTATTATTTAGTAGATTAAAGAGTGATCGAGTCAAGTGAGATATAAGGCAAGGG
This sequence comes from Viscum album, assembly GCA_963277665.1. NCBI lineage: Eukaryota > Viridiplantae > Streptophyta > Magnoliopsida > Santalales > Viscaceae > Viscum > Viscum album. The sequence goes on along the minus strand of OY728166.1, from coordinate 376,232,375 downwards.
ACTTCGTCTCAATCTCCTTTCATTGAGGGATATTGTGTTCTAATACGGGAATTTCCTTCTATATGGTGTATAAACCCCCTTTTACTTTTAATTTTATACAAAAGGATTCTTTTTCTAGGAATCGTTTTACAATATGACAAAAAATAATGTTTCTTTTAACGTACATGGTGACGATGACCTTTCTGCCTCCGCGAGTATTATTTGATCTTTGGATTCCTCAATAAGCCGTTATATATTTAAAAGTAAATAAATACCATATACACTTTTTTGGTATTGGAAATGGTTTTGGTAATGGATTTTTTATGTCAATATATTTATGTGATATATTGTGCTTGAGATGTGGAAATGATTTATTTCCTTTATAATTATTTTATGTGTTATGATTTTATAATGGTACATGGAAATTTGATGGGTTGTGACGTGATAAACCATATGACGAGTGGTGTCGTGAATACCAGGATGGGTGGTTACATTATAACCTCCGATGCATTGGGTATGGAAGTCGGCCGTATGGATATTCCATTATGTGATATGTGTGGAAGTCGACCGTATGGTTATTTCATTTAAGTGTGTTTATGTCCCAAGTTACATTTATATGTTATATGTTTTTTATATGGGTTTTATGGTAATATTTTGGTTAAAAAAGGGTATGTAATGATCTTTTATTCAGCAAAGAGTTTTTACTACTTCATAATGGTTAAAGGTATTACTTTGATAAAGTATACATGGTTTACTTGTTGTTCTAAAAAACTATCAGTTTTCATTCTTTGTGTATCCCTTAATGATATTTTTATGCTCACCCCATGTTTTTTTGAAATGTTTTTCACAGGAATTAATGTGGAATAGGGTCAAGGATGGGATCAAGGGAAATTCATGCTATCTAAAACATAGACTAGACATATTTCTTTTTAAGAGTTTTTATTTTATGGAAACTTACTAGAACTGTTTACTTTGTAATCTTTTGAGATTTAATAGTTATGTACTAATTATATAAAACTCTAAACCTGAAAATATCCTCAATGTGAATTATTCATTTAATTAAATATTAAGTATTTTTTAATGCCGGGGCCTTATAGTTGGTATCAGTGGTCGGTTTAGACAACTTTAGGATTTAGAAAATTGTTAAATTATAAATTAATTTATGGTATGATTGAAATGATGTAGCATTTAAAGATTAACATGTTGCTTCTCCTAAGATATTTATGTGTTAAGAATGGTTTTTAATAGAGGGAATAAAATAGATTTTCTAGGAAGGCATAGAGAGGGAAATGACCTTTAAAATCAGTATCCTGAGATGATCAGAATCAGAACTAAACTGTTTGTTGTAGTGATGGCCAAAGTTGAACTTTTAGAGTTAAAAAAACAACTGCAGGAGTTATTAGATAAAGGTTTTATTACACCTAGCACAACACCATGGGGCGATCCAATATTTTTTTTAAAAAGAAATATTGTTCAATGAGACTTTTCATTGATTATAGAGCCTTGAATAAAATTACTGTTAAGAACAAGTTTCTTTTTCCGCATAACGATGATTTGCTTGATCAGCTCCAGGGAGCTCAGTATTTTTTGAAAATTGACTTGAGGTCGGGGTACCATCAGTTGAAAGTAAAATAAGCATAATTTCCGAAGACAGCATTTCGTACTAGATATGGCCATTATGAATTTTTAGTTGTGCCTTTTGTGTTAACCAATGCACCTACTGTATACATGGACCTTATGGATATAATTTTCCAAGATATCTTGGATAAGTTTGTGGTTGTTTTCATCGATGATATTTTAGTGTTTTCTAAATGTAGAGGAGCATGAAAGTCATTTAAGGGTTATCTTGAAAACCTTAAAAGAAAATAAGTTGTACGAAAAATTCAGGAAGTTTGAGTTTTGGTTGCAAAAAATTTCTTTCCTTTGTTACATTGTTTCCAAAAATGGTAAAACTGTTGATCCTACTGAATCAAAAGTTGTTAAATAATGGCCATGACCCAAAACTGTAACTGAGATCCATAGTTTTTTGGGATTGGAAGGTTACTACTAAAGGTTTGTTGAATATTTTTCATGGTTGTCTAGTCCAATGACTAAGATAACTCAGAAGGGTGTTAAGTTTATATGGACAAAAGAATGTGATGATTGTTTTCAGGAGTTGAAAAGAAGATTGGTGACTGCTCCAGTTTTCGCACTTCCCTCCAAGAATGGTGAGTCTGTTATCTACAATGATGCTACATTGAATGGACTTGGTTGTGTCCTAATGCAGAATGATCAGGTAATTGCTTATGCTTAACGTTAGTTGAAAACTCATGATGTAAATTACCCCACACATGATTTGGAATTAGCTACTGTTGTTTTCGCTCTAAAAATTTGGAGGCATCACTTGTATGGAGTAAATTGTGTAATATATATCGATCACAAAAGCTTAAAGTATATATTCACTCAGAAAATATTGAAAAAGAGATAGAGGATATGGCTAGAATTAATCAATGATTATGATTGTACAATTCATTACCATCCAGGAAAAGCAAATAAATTGGATAATGTTTTGAGTCAAAAAAGTAATTCTTCATTAACCGTGATACATTTGGAACGAGATATTCTGGTTTTTGATTTGATTAACTTTGACATAGAAGTTTCTGGTGTAGGAAGTTATTTTGTTTTTTTCTAGGTATCATTGAGGTCATCAATATCAGACAGAATGAAGCATGCACAGAAGCAAGACAGTGAGTTGCATAAAAAGTTAATGCTGGTACAGAAGGGTAATTTTCTTGAATTCAAAATTGATAGTGATTGTGTATTGAGATTTGAGAAGAGATTGTGTGTCCCTTGTGATTCACAGTTTAAGAGAGATTTGTTATATGAAGCCCATATTTCTCCATTTTCAGTTCATCCTGGGAGTACTAAGATATACAGAGATCTGCAGGATTATTATAGGTGGGATGGAATGAAAAGAGATTTTACTGATTTTTCTGTGAAGTGTTGGACTTGTCAGCATGTTAAAGAAGAGTGGAAGTTAACGAAAGGGATGATTTAGCTTTTACCAATTCCAGAGTGGAAATGGGAAAATATATGCATTGACTTCGTTGTGGGAGTGCCGAAGACACCTCGAGGTAATAATGCAATATGGGTTATTGTTGATCGGTTAACTAAATCTGCTCATTTTCTTCCTATTAGAGATAATTTTTCCTTAGATCATCTTTCCCGTTTGTATCTTAAAGAGATAGTCAGTTTACATGGAGTTACACTCTCCATTGTATCTGATCGTGATCCCAGGTTTACTTCTAACTTTTGGAAAGGCCATCAGAAGTCGTTGGGTACTGAATTAAATTTTAGTACAGCTTTTCATCCTCAATCGGATGGGCAGTCAGAACGAACAATTCAGACCTTAGAGGATATGCTACGTACTTGCTCTATGGATTATCTGGAAGTTGGTACCAACATATTTCTTTGGTTGATTTTTCTTATAATAACAGTTTTCATTCTAGTATACAGATGGCACCATTTGAGGCATTATATGGGAAGCGATGTCGAACTCTAGCGTTTTGGGATGAAGTGGGTGAAAGGATGCTGATGGGACCAAAATTGGTAGAAGAGAAGGGAAAAAAATTTTAGTTTATTCAGAAACATATGAGGACATCTCAGTGTAGGCAGAAGAGTTATGCAGATAACCAGAGGAAGGATATATCATTCAAGGTAGGTGATCATATTTTTCTCAAACTTTCATCGTGGAAAAGTGTGATGTGATTTGGTAAGAAAGGAAATTTGATTCCAAGGTTCATTGGACCATATGAAATTCTGGAGAGGGTTGGATCAGTTGCATACTAAGTGTCTTTATCTCTGAGTTTATCTCAGGTATACAATGTTTTTCATGTTTCGATGTTGAGGAAGTATATGCCAGATCCATCTCATGTTTTGAGCCCAGAGGTAGTTCAGTTGGAAGAGAATCTCTCTTATGAAGAACAATCAGTCCAAATTCTCCACCGACGAGAGCAAGTGTTGCGAAATAAGGTAATTCACCAGGTAAAGGCTTTTTGTAAAAACCATATGGTAGAAGAGGTAATGTGGAAATATGAAAATTGTATGAGGGATACATACCCCCACTTATTTTCATAAGTGAATAAAATTGTGAGGAGGCAAATACCAAAAGGAGGGAAGGATGTAACATCCCAGGTAAATAAAGAATAAAACATTTTTATATTTATTAATATTTATGAATTAAATATTAATTTTAATTTAAAAGGGGTTGCTATGTTCGATAGCGTACCCGATACACAACAAAGAGTTTCTTTGAAATCTTACGTTGCACAGTAGTAATATAATAATATTATTTAAAATGGTAGTTAACACGTAGTCATTGTATTGGCAGGAATGAATAGAAATAACTAGAATATGATTATAAATGTTTTTAAATGTTTTTACATTTATCCAATAAATGATAAAGGCTTAAAATATGAAAAGAATTCAATTTTAGGCATAGATACTCTAATATTCATTAATGGTCCACTTATAACCTTTTGATGGTGACCCTTCATTAAATATAGTTTTAGTCAGTCTTATACATTCAATTGGACCAAATAAATTTCTTATTTAGAATCGGGACATCAATATTTACTTTGTGTATATTTTTGGTATTTTTCCAATAATGTTCATTTTTTTAATGAATAGTGAAAAATGTTGTATTTTAATTCAATAACTTTTTTAATATAATTTATTTATATGATTAGATTATCATTTGAATTTTTTTTAAAGTGAAATTATAATATATTTTTACCATTTAATCCAATAGTGGTCATTGGAATTAATTTCACTTTGAAATTGGACTTAAACTAGTGTCAATCTTTTGATATATATTGTTTCATAAAAACAAGCTTTTTGTCATAACAGCGGGAATTTATTATCAAATTAATTAATGTAACATATATGATTTGAATTTGTAAAATATAAATAATTTTTGAATTTGTAATATCAAATATATCTTAGGGAGAAGTTTTGGTATTTTTCTAAAAAACATCAAATTTTGATGAATAGTGAAACCACTAAGTGGTACTTAAAAAACTGATTTTTCGTTTAAATGAAACATTACCACTTCTGTGTTTTGAATTTAAAAAATCCTACATACATGGTTGTCATTAGGAGGTAATATGTGGTTCAATGGTATTAAAATAATTTTTTGGTGAATATTAACTTTTAAATTTTTAATCGCGATTAGAGGTAATTAATGTAATTTAAGGTAAAAATAATGTTTTAATAATATGAAATAACCTTGACACATGTCCTAACATTATTGGATTTTTCATGGCCTACCAAGACAAACCATGGGTCAACTTGGGGACCCCATGGAACCACTTTGGTATGAAAATGGCATTAATATCATTTTATTTAATGTTTAAATAAAAATGTCACAAACATGAGTTGTTTCACTAAAACAATTTTTTAAGTTGGGTTATACATGTCATATTTTTGACTATAAATATTCATTGGAAAGATACAAATATTTCTTACATCATAGAATTTCTTTATAATTTTAAGATATCAAATTAATTATATTATATATGACATCATGTTGATGCAGTGATTACCTCATCTTTTAACGATTTAAATAAAATAAAAAGATAATGTAAAATATAAGACCTAAACATGTTAAAAAAAATTATTGGATGGGTGGATTTCATACTCATATAAACCTTATAATCGAAATATAAAACTGTGGGACCTTTAATAACCGAAAATCATTTTATAATAATGTAACCTTTTATAACTTTCCAAGAGTGCCCCTCCTCTCCTCTTATAAAAGGCCCCCACCTCTACCACATTACCCATACCTCTCAAGCATTTGGATCAGCCAAGCTCTGATCATTTTGTCTCTCCACATCCCTCTCCTCATCCTAGAAGCCTTACCTTGGGCAGGAATATTTTCAAGAAACCCTTTTGGTTCAAACGAAAGAGAGATACCCGATTTTAAGGTAACGTCTTCTCTTGTGTCCTTATGTTTTATTTTGGTTCTCCAACCCCTAAACTCTTTTTATTACATTATATTGTAACAAAAACAGTATCTTCAATAATATTGGATGTTGTTATGAGATGTATTAGAGCTACACCTACACACACATTCGTCTAATGGTTTAAGAACATACTGTTTCTGTTGTTGGCGATTTTCTGCCTCACGAAACGATTATTGTTCAATATTATTTTAACACCTTTCTTGGTGGACATTAATATGTAACTATATTTATATATGATATATATTATGTTTATTTTTTCCTTATGCTTTTGTATTTTTCATTTTTGGCATACCATTATGGTTTCCATTGTGGGTAAACATGATAATTTCATTTTAGGAAGTGCAGACTACCGCCCCCTCAAAGTGATTTGATTCGTTAATGCCATATGTGGGATGTATAATGGATGGAGTTAATGTTATTATAAATGATGTTATAATGTAATTATAACATACCTATATATCATTATTATTTCAATTAATTAAATATGAAATAGAAATGAAAGTAGTGTTCATGCATACGTACGGCTTACCGTCTCCATGAACGGTGCATTTTATTTCTTACCTCTAAATGTTATGTGCTATTATAAATACATGTATATGACGGATATATATGATATATATGATATCCAAATCATGAATATAATTCTTTATATAACTAACCATTGACCACATAAGCAATATTTAATTGTAAGAAGTCCATTTTTGACTTAAGAACCAGATATCGACAAAACAAACATTATTAACTTAAATGATTACATAATGTTTATAACATGGAATATAAGTGATATAAAAGGAATAAAAAGCTTGAAAAAGGTTCTTAATAAAGTATAAATTAACATTAGTTTATCATTCAGGCGATTAAAGAGCGATCGAGTAAAGTCAGATACACGGTAAGGGACTTCGTCTCAATCTCCTTTCATTGAGGCATATTTTGTTCTAATACGGGCCTTTCCTACTATATGGTGTATAAACCCATTTGAATTGTTATTTTATACAAAAGGAATATTTTTCTACGAAGCGTTTTACAAAATGAAAAAAGGAATGTTTCTTTTAATGTACATGGTGACAATGACCTTTCCACCACCGCGAGTATTATTTGATATTTGGCGTCCTCAACAAGCCGTTATATTTTTAAAAGTAAATATATACCATATACTATTTTTGGTATTGAAAATGGATTTGATAATGGATTTTTTATGTCAATATATTTAAGTGATATATTGTGCATGAAATGTGGAAATGTTTTCTTTCCTTTATAATTGTTTTATGTGTTATGATTTTATAATGGTACTTGGACATTTGACGGGTGGTTACATGATAAACCATATGACGGGTGGTGTCGTGAATACCTGGATGAGTGGTTACGTTATAACCTCCAATGCATTGGGTATGGAAATCAGCCATATGGATATTCCATTAAGTGATATGTCTGGAAGAAGACTGTATGGTTATTTCATTTAAGTGTGTTTATGTGCCATGTTACCATTAGATGTTATATGTTCTTTATATGCGTTTTATGGTAATATTTTGGTTACAAAAGTGTAAGTAATGATATTTTCTTCCGTGAAGAGTTTTTACAACTTCATAAAGGTGAAAGGTATTACTTTTATAATGTATACATGGTTTCTTGATGTTCTAAAAAACTAACAGTTTTTATTCTTTGTGTATCCCTAACTGATCTTTTTATGCTCACCCATGTTTTTTTGAAATGTTTTTTCACAGGAATTAATGTGGAATAAGGTCAAGGATGGGATCAAGGTAAAGTCATTATATCTAAAACATTGAACTTGACATGTTTCTTTTTATGAGTTTTTAGTTTATGGAAACATAGTAAAACTATCTACTTTGTAATCTTTTTGAGAGTTAATAGTTATGTCCTAATTTTCTAAAACTCTAAACCTAAAAAGATCCTCAATGTGAATTATTCATTTAATTCAATATTAAGTAAGGGTTAAGGCCGGTGCCTTATAGTCAGACTCATGGTTTGGGAATTTTATCAATCACCATTCATTTAGGAATAATTTTATGTGATACAGCCACTATTGTTTATGAGGTATATGTATACCTTTTTGAAATACCATATCCTAAATTTATTAATTTTTATATCTTCCATTTTTTTGTAAATAATTATTATTTCATGCGTCTTGTGATTTTAATGTTCAATGATGTATGGGATGAAATTAATTTTTATATATTTAATTTTGAAATCAATTTTTCAATGTAAATATTATTACTATAAATTAGTGATTTATTTATAAGGATATCAATTGATTATAAAATAAATTTTATTTAAATTTTAAATTTCATTCATATAATTTAAAAATAAATTTTGTTCCTTATTTTATATTTAATTTTTTGGAAAATGACTAAAGGAATGTTCTATTCTTAACATATATGGATAAAATTAATTTTATGACCCTGTAAAAATTCTATAATTTCTACCTTCAATTGAAAGATTAAATGTTTTATAAAATGAATTTTTTATTTTGTTTATCCTGAAATTTAAAATGGTTTTTTAAAATTAGATTCTATTTCTTATGCATGTTTTTTAATACACGATTAAGAGATTTTTTTAAAGGGTATTATAATCAATGTTTTTTATTAATGAAGTATTCCATGAACATTATATTAAATGGGTGGACCTGATACAACTTATATGAAGGTTTGAGACCCATTATAGCAGAAGAGTGATCCTAATATGTCTTATAAGATGTTTTGAGCCTGTATATAGCTCATGTGAAATGGGTTATCCTAATAAAAATTATATAAAGGGTTAATACCCATTATATATCATTGGTGATCCATATATAGATTATAAAATGTTGTATAACTATTATAGAAATCTAATTGATTGGTAAATAATTATATTGCATTTAGGCCATATATTTATTCAAATTTAAGGGGTTTTACATGTATAATTATCTAATCACATGATGATGTTTTAATTACATTCCATGGTTATTAATGATTTTATTTGAGAAAAATAAGTGTTTTTTTCACGAGAAAAAAATATTATTTCATAATCAAAAAGAAAATAGATGAAATCTGTAAATATTATATTAATTTTCATGTTTTTACTAAAATAAGTGACTACTTTCATTTTATAACCATTATTGAGATTTTGTGTTCGTCCCATGTTTTTGAAATGTCAATATATGAGCTTAAAGGGGATCGATACAATGGTGACTAATAGGGGATAATTATTAATATTGTTCATTAAGTGAAGTCATTCATTATATTAAATAATTTAATAATTTAAAAAATGGATATTTAGTAGAAGTTTCCATATTTCAAATGTATAGTTGTTAGTTAATAGTTATGGAAAATTTCTCTAAAAAAAATCCTAATAATAAATTAAATGTAAAATAATATATATTCCACAGCTAAAACTAAATATTATATAATATATAAGTTCAGTTCATTGTTTTTAGTGTCAAATAATGATTTATAAAAAATTAGATATCTGGCTTTTTTTAGAGATATCGATATCAAAATGGGTTTACTATATTAATATTGATCATAAGTTTTGTGTCTTATAAACCCTTTTTAGGTTATAGGTTATGAAATATTAAGGTGATTAACGTTATTTTTGAAGACATTTATTTTTGAGGTAATTACGGGACATTACATTTTAGAATGGAAAATGAAAGGTATGAGATAACCTTTGAAATTTAATCATAAAAAGGTTTTTTAGAATGTTTCATAGATTTATGTTAGTTTATATAGATTATAATGACATAATTTTATGAAAAGTATAACCCACATAATGGGTATCAAACCTATCACTCCCGTCAAGTCTATGTGAATTGAACCCACAAACAATGGAAGATAAGGGTGAATTGAGTGCCAGTAGACTACATGATCTACTGGTAAGTATGAATTTATTTTATTTAATATATCTGATGGATAAAGTTATATACAAGGGATATGAAATATTTTTGTTGATTAAGTAACTTATTTTATTTAATAAAACATTTACAAATTTGGGAACCCAGCATGGTCGAGGTAAATATAATAATTTTGGATTTTTTTAGTAATAAAGGTTTAATTATACATTGGATTCATATAAGAGTTTATTTTGGATTTATGGTGATTCAAGTTATTTATAAAAAAATTATTATACATTTAATGTTATTAGGGAAATTATTTTTGGTATAATACATCATAAGTAATTATTATAATTTTTTCATTTAAATGCAAAAATAAATCCTGGAAGACTTTGGGCGAAAATATTTTGAATTTTGGGTTTCTATGTTAGTATAGAATATTTTTTCGGAATTTATGTATACTTATTAATCAATTGGTATATATTTATCTCTTGGTATTACATTTTAGTAATGGTTATCGATGTATATTTTCCCTCTAGGGGATTATTATTTTTATAGAATCTTATCAACTTATCCTAATCAGTTTGGTATTGGTTAATTATTATAGATATGTGCAATATATAGATATTATTTTTGGATTTTTTTTTTTGGACATAGATTATAATGGATTAGTTATTAAACATTCATTTTGAATACTCATAATATAAAGAAAAAATTAGTTTGTGGAAGATATAGATAAGATGATTAATTAATACTTATCATGTAATTATATTTCCTTATTATATTAATCATTATAGAAAATTAATTCCTCAAACATATGAAAATGATTGTGAAAAAATGTTATCCATTTAATTTTATAGTAAGAAATCAATGAACTTTTAATCCATCACAAATTTATGGTTCTGTGAATCTTACCTTTCTCATTATCATGTTATCTACCAATATTCATCAAAACATGAGAGTTAGTTTTTAATTTCATCTCTATGTTTTCTTCCATAGAATCCTAATATATGTTTTCTCTAGAGACCTTCGCACTTTCCTATCTTTCTTTTAATGCGTATGATTTATTCATCTTTGTTCTGATGTGTCATTTCAAAATGGTTTTTTTCAATAGTGTAACCATAGTGACCAAGACCGATTTCAAATTTTGAGGATGAAATTTATTGAAATGATGGGATTATATAACATCCCTAGTTTTTAAAAGGTAAATATTATGTTATATAGAATACAAAATATTCCACATTAATAATAAAATAAAAACCAAATTTTGTTATCTAAATTTTATAGTTATAACTTATTCATTGGAATGAATTTTATGAACAAGAATAACTAAATTATGAAAAAATGGATTACAAACATATATGTGTAATTTATTTTTTAACTCATTATTTATAGTAAAAATTAAAACTCTTTGAAAAAGGAAATTTTATTCTAAAAACTATTTAAATGTGGAAATGAATGTTTTATAATAATAAATAAAAAAATCACTATTATTGTATAATATTAATGAAATTTATATTTAAAATACTCAATAAATTTTTTATAATTAACTTTATGTGTTTTCTAAACATGATATAATAAAAAGTCCAATTTTACGATTAAAAATATATTTTTCTAGAAAATAGTTTTCCCTATTTTTGATGGGGTACTTGTACAAATTTTAATTAGTTAAAATTTAATAATTTATATTTTAAAAAATAAACATCTTCTTGAAATATGATAAAAATAATTTATATTGTTTCATTTTTGGTGTTTTACAATTATTTATCTTGTTTTAATGAATAATTAAATTATAATATATTAATTAAAAAATATTTTTTTCAAACAATATTGTATAAAAATATATTTTTGATTTTTTTAAAATTTTAAAAATATCAAATTTATATTATTTAATCATATTTAGGTCATTTATATCAATTTCAAATAGAATTTATATTTAAAAAACATTTTATTATTTTGATCATTTTTACTCGATATCCTTCTTTCTTACCCCATCAATAAGAATAATTTCAAAATAATTTTTTTAAAATAACGTGTTTTCAAATTTGAAAAATGGATTTTATATTTGTAATCAGTTTTTTTAAATTAAAAAAATATGTCCATTTTTTGTACATTAAGAATAGTATCTTTACTAATTTTTATTACCACGGTTAAGGGTAAATTCAATAATTGAGTGTAAAAATAATATTATAAATATTACAAAATTAACCTATCAACTGTTTTAATTTTATTGGAAAAGTTATTTTGGAAAAACAAATCACTGTCATGATGATTTGTTGAGATTTGGGTGACACATCTACGAGTTTATTCAATTTATTGAATTTTTATAAATGAATTATGTCATAATTCTCTTAACAAGTTAAGTATTTATAATAAGTGGTTTTGTACTTGATATATATAAATATAAGAAGTATTTTAAATTTAATGTTTTAGTATTCACTGTGGTAATTTCCATTCAAGTTTTATGATATAAATAATTAAAATAATATAATACAGAATGATGATGTAACTATTGTACAATTAAAGTGAATATCAAATAAATGATATTAAAACTATTGTAATAAATATAATTTAGATAAGTAATTTAATAAATTATTATTTTTTATTAATTTTCCATTTTACTGATCTGTTGAAAGAGTTTGTTTGAATATTTCATATAATTATGATATTTTTATAAAAGTCAACAAATACATAGTGTTAGAATTGACATTGAAGATATATTAAATTATAATATTCATAAATATTCAGAATTAGGAAAACATATTTAAATAATTCTTAAAATTTCATTAATGACTTATTTACTAGTCTTACTTCATTTTATAGTGATTATATTAACCCTCAATGTTTAGATTACAAGATATCATGTTAAGAGGAAAAATAACAGTATTAATGTGTTAGTAAAATGAAGCATAACAAAAAGAGGTATCATTTTTAATTAAGTTTTTCTTTTTATTTATTCTAAAACATAAATAAAATGAAAAAAAAGTATTAAATAATAAATCATTAATAATTAATATACTAATATATTATTATGTTAATATTATTACCTATATCCATCCAATTTTTCAACAAATTTGAAACGAATTCATCGACCGTGCGTATGGCAGACTACTGCCCCATGAAATGAGGAATTTTGTTTCCACCACCATCACTCAAAAAATGTTATAAATATGGAATCAATGTTTATATATGATATTAATGACATATTTATCATTATAAATTAATATTACATCATTTACATTATCACATTTCAATGTACATAAAAATGACAGCATTGTTCATGTGTATGTGTGAACTGCCACCTCAAAGAAGAATGTGATTCATCTTTCATCACCACATCACATATATGGTATATATATACATTTATATTTAATATATTAATATTATATTAATTTTATTATTATCATTCTAAAAATATAATATAATACTTACCTTCTTTCTACAATGATCATTAAGAAATGAAAACCTTATTCATACCTATATATGACATACCATATTTTTTATTATAACATAGATTAGTTTTTATATACATAAGTAATGGATGAATTTATATTTAAAAAATTATGTATAAAATTTGTTATTATATCCTGAACATTAATCTGGAAATAAAGGATTGATGACCACATTGATTATCGACATCATACAAAACAAATTTCAGAGTCAATTACCAAATATAATCATAGAATCCAAAAATAACTTAAAAAGTTACGAAATTTTTATAAAATTTTATTAAATTATATTAAATGAATAATTAAATTTAATATTTTTCTCAATAAAGTAAATAATTAACAAAATTTTATCATCCAATTATATAAATATTGTAAGTGATGAGTCAGACTTAATGTAAGGGACATTATCTCAGTCTCCCTTTATTGAGGAATATTGAGATGTTATACACCCAACATATTTTTTAAGGTGTATATTCATCCCCTTTATGATATTATATACTGAATTTATTTATTCTTATATCATTTAAGGCTTTCTTAAATGATATTTCTTCATTGATGTTATGCGTTAAAGGATCAATGTGGTATGGGACACCAAGAATTTTTTAATATTTAATTATTAATGAATTTTCTCCATGAAATTATTAATGATGTAATTTTACTCGTTTATCTATACTTATATAAATTTATAATAAATGAAATTTTATGTATATTTTTATTTTCATTAATGGTTTTCAAAATGAATCTTTTTACCAGTTTTATAATAAAAATTCATACATATGACTAAAAGAAATGTTTCATTATTAATATAAACAAATAAAACAAAATTTCCATCCAAAACTACTATTATTTAATTTTTATGCTCTTTGTATATAAATAATGTTTTATTAAATTATTTTCTTTATTTTAATTCTAGGGAATTTTGAGAACCAAAATATTTTTTTAAATGAAAATTTTATTTTTATATGAAGTTTTTTTAAAATAGAAGTAAGAGAGTTTTCCAATGGGTTTTATTATGAATGTGTTTTATTCATGAATTGATGTATGAGTACTATAAGAAATGGGTGATCCAGATATAGATTATGAGAACTGATGTGTCCCATTATGGATCCTTAGAAATGGCTGATCTATCAATAGGTTATATGACGGGTTGAGCCCCATTGATTCTCATGGGTGAGATTGATATATATTATTTGAATGTTGATGCACATTATAGATCTCAAATTAATTAGATAATAAAAATATCATAATTTGATAATATTTTTATTCAAAATTAATGAGGTTGGAAATTGTTTTATATATTTGATGTTTTCTGTCACCTTAGAGGGATTTAATTCAATCATATGGTTTTTAATGATTCACTTTGACAAAAATGTTTATCATTTTTTCATGTGAAATTATTTATTTCATATTATCAATGAATGTTTAAGAAAAATGAAAATTTTATCTAAGTATTTATTATTTAATTAACAAATGGTTTTCCTTCTTTTTATTTCCCTTACTGATCATTTGTACTCATACAAATGTTTCAATTTTTTCACATGGTTTAATGGGAATAAAAAAAGGATTATATCAAAGGGACAATTGGGATTAATTTTCATAAATATAAATCATATTTTATTTTAAAATAAATTATGTTATAAAAAAGATATTGAGTAGATGAGTCAATATTGAAATTTTCTGTAGTTCTGAAATTATGTTTGGTTCTGCAATAGTTATGGATTAATTATCTAAAAATGTATACATAAAAAATTAATCAAAATAGAATAAATTAATTTTCTTGAATAGAAACGAAGATTATTAAATTTATATGGTCAGGGAATTATAAAATATATAATATTTAATTTAATAATTAAATTATATAGAAATTATTAGGTTTAGAGTTTTAGAGAGTTAGGGAAAATATTATTTTATTAAATATAATATTTATCATATTAAATGTATATTTTTTCCACTATATTAGAAACTACATTATCCAATATAAGGCATCATTGTCTCCCATAAATTCTTCCCATTGGATGTTTTATGAATAAATCATACATAAAACATCATTTCACAGAATAAATGAAATTGTAAAATATGATTGGGTGAGATGAAACACCGAGTAAGGGTAAACATAACTGATACCAACCAATGATCATAGGTGATAATACGATGAACATATGGGGATTATAAAGAAATATATTAAATTCTTACACATGTATTCTTACATAATAAGAAATGTTTCATGTAGTATAGCATGTAATATTATATGGAATATGTCAATAGAGTGCCGAAACATTGGTCTTTAAATATGATACATGAATGTATAACATTTTCATATTAATAAGAATAAAATTATGACATATTTAATATATGGAATGGATATTAATATCAGGAGTTTATATTTTTATTATTTGCTTCATCAAGGGATATCCATATGATATACTAATTTGAATTATCCAAAAACTATATCGTCAAATATATTATTTTATGAAATAAATTGGTAGAAGATAAAGGATCCCACCCATTAATAATTTTTAATCATATGTTCCACTAGGAACACATCATTTATCATCTTTATATGAACCTATGAAGAGAAAATTTGTTTCATTGGGTGCATCATATATAACCATGGAATAAAAATCATTTTTATATCTTTTTTAAATGACATGATAAACCCATGATGAAAAAACAAGTATCCAAAAATATCAATTTATTATCATGGTTAATAAAAGATAGTTTTGAAGATATATAATATTGTATTTAAATGCTATGGATAACAGAAAATAGTTTTGTCAATAATTTCACTAAATAAATCGATATATTAAATTTGCGTGAACACCATTCAATTCAAGTAAGGATATATAGAGTGTTTATAAAGGATACCAATAGAAAAAAATTATTATTATACAAAAAAATTTATTATGTACGAAAAGGAACACTATGAAACATTCTTACAAAATGGAATGTTATAAAATTAGAAATATAGGGAAATAAGATGGATGATGACATTTAGAGAATAACCTCAATCGATATGAATTGTTTCTATGGGTGTGTATATAGATGAAAGCTACTTTTAATATCATTAGTATAAATAAAATTAGAAATAAGAATCATCCATGGGATTTTTGAAAATACTAGTTTATTTATTCATATTATATAAATAAAGGATAATAATATATTATTTTTTAAAAACAATAAATAATATTTCAAATATTTTAAAAATAACAACAGTGATGTTATTTGTATTAGATCACAAGAAGAATAGTAAAAATAAAATATTTAGTCTTGGATGAAATAGAAAATTATGAAAAACGAAAAAATACCATCATTGATTTTTAATTAATTTAAATGAGTATTAAATTAACTTTATCTATTTATTTGGAATAGATAATTCCATTTCAAAAATAAAATAATGAATATAAACAATAATAAAGAGGTAGTTCTTAGCCAATATGAATATAGGGGGTCACATTATCTTACATGAAATACTTCATGTAAAATATTATTCAATGTGAAAAAAAATTTATAAAGAATAGTTAGAACACCGAAAATAACCAAATAAAATTTAGATAGTCTTGTAAATTATAAAAACTCATCATATAGATTATCCTTAAAAAAGTAGTATTTATTTGAAAATAATATTTCTGACGAAATCCATATGATTTGACTAAAAATAGAGGGAGAAAGATCTTTAAATTGAACATAAAAATAAATGAAAAACTATTATATCATTATATAATATAAAAAATATTTAATATATAGAGATTATAAAATAAAATACCTTCCCAATAATAGGCATGCCCCAAGAATTATTAATTGAAACCAAGAAACCCTAACAAGAATAATAATATTTAAGGTCAGGGTTATTTGATGTTGTGATCATAAATATGATGTTTAAAAAGAAGTTAATAAGGAGTAATAATATTATTAATTATTAATTATTTTTAATACATCATTCCTGAAATATTATAGTTTAATAAGAAACCCTGTAACCCAATTAAGTGAAATTGATATAGATAAAACCATACAACCATAGCATCCTTTAAATTGTTGTCTATATTTTTTAAAGAGAATGCAAAGGAAATTTAAACACTGTTAATTATAAGAACATGTTAAAATAAATTAATTAGTCATTAAATATTCCATATTAAAGATTTAATTGTTCATAATAATGTATATACCATATGAAATTTAATATGAGGCAAGAACCCCTTACAACCATAGAGGAATTCTAGATAAAATGACACGAAGTATATGATTCAAAATTAAACCTTAAAACCAATTAATAATTATATAACAATGAAAAAAATACATTGAAGTTGTTGTATAAAAACATTTTTAAACACATTTCACTTGCATTTTTTTCTCAGAAGTTATCGTGTTACATGCAACAGATTTTTCAATGCATCCACTATTTTCATTCGGTTGATGACTTAATGTAGGCCATTGGCATGGAAAATTTTAGTGAGAAAGTTCATGCCCTTATTTTCTCTACAATTACAGCTGTTAATGATCTCATCTGGACGTCCAAAAACCACCTGTTGTTCAACAAAATTCAGCCGCGATTTCACAATGGTGTCTTAACAATGCATTGTGCCATTTGCGTGGCTTCCAAAATCCAAGTAGGTTGTATGAAAAAGGATATTTCTTACCTGGTTTTGTTGAGATCTCTTGGTCTTACTAGAAGGATGAAAAGGCCACTTATGGTGAAATACATCCACTGGATTTCGCCTCTTCCATGGTGGATTACAGTTAATGTTGATGGGGCTGCCTCTGGTTCTCCAGGGCCCTATGGATGTGGTGGTGTTTCCCGTACCTCTAGGGGGTTTGTCAAAAGATTCTTTTTTCTATTTATATAAAATAGATATTCCATTGAAGCTGAGATCTAGGATATAATGAAAGAAATCAGGTACGCTATACATTTTTTTTGGAATGAATTATGGGTAGAATCAGACTCGTCTATTGCAGTTCATATTTTGAAAGAGCGTTTGAGGAATATGCCATGGAGGATTATACCTATTTGGATTGATTTTCTTCGGATTCTTGGATCTCTCTACATTTATGTCATGCATGTTTATCGTGAAGCCAATCAAGTGGCAGATACTCTTGCGTAAAGGGAAATTAATGAGGTTACCTCCTTTTGGTCTTTTGTGTCGCCTGATTACTGTGATCGTCTTCTTTAGGCGAATTATTTTGATGAGGTTTATTTTCGTCATTGTAGAGTGACTCCATGATACCTTCTACTGTACTTTTATTTTTATTTGATTTCCTCAGTATATGGTTTTCCTGTCTCCTAGCTCTCTTGCTATATATCAAATTCTATCATTTATATGTCATAATATTTGATTTATTTATTATATTTTTTTACATATATCAGCTACTTGGGGTTGTTCGGTCGAGTTTTTTGTAAATATTTGATTAGTTTAAATATATAAAAAGATCTGTTAAAATTATATTAAAATATCAAAATTTATTTATTTTCATGTCCTTACTATTTAATTAAAATTAATTTAATATTTCCAAATATATACCAAATAAGATCCATTTATGATATGATTCTTGAAATCATCCTTTTTGGCTGTTTAATTTAATGTTACTATTTATTGGAAACATCAATTATAGAAATCCAATATTTTTTTATAGAACATTAAAAATAATTATTTAGTTATTTTTTTAGATTTTAAATTTAATTATGTTTTCTTATTTATCCAGTACTGTAATTTATATCATCATTCCAATAGGTTGATAAACTAGCTAAAACCCAAACATACTATAATTAATGGATATGTAGGATTATGAGGTGATTTAGATATATTACAATATATGGAGAATTATAATGAAGATATTAATAATTCATTAAGGTTTTAAATCATATATTTGGTGTACTAAAGATATGGATTTATTATATACTAATAAGGGAAACATACCATTTGTGGGGTTGGTAGTCCTTATATATACACATTGGAAGTTTTCATATCACTCTTATAACAAGAGTATGTAAGCGAAAGATATATAATTTAAGAAACCTAATAATGTCATAAATATTATAATATTTAATTAATTATACTTCTTGGATCTTATATATTAGGTGTTTTGTAAAGATAAGATATGATGTTCATGGATGAGGAAGTTTGCACCTTTGTATAAGAACATTTTTATTTTTAAAATAATTAATGTGATTGAATGTTAATTTTAATTTTTTATAATTACATAAATATTCAATATTAAAAATGTACTCATAAATTCCATCATTATGACCATCCATGACAGGTGGTTACAGAAAATGGAATATGTTGATTCGTGGAAGTGGTTGCCATCACATAAACAATATCAATGTTACACTATTTTTCATAGGGGATGTAACTAGATAAATAGTCATTGTAACATTTATATAATTACCCATTTTTATATTAATTAAATTTATTTCATTATATAAAGGTGGTTATATGGTATGGAATGAGATTATTATGTTAAAATTCTTCAAAATTAGGTAATCCATACGACAAGATAATGACTTTTCATTTAGATACCAATATGTAATTGGAGGCCTTAAGTAAACTAATGGTGTGTATTTTTCAGAATTAAAAGGATATATTAATATGGGTAAAATTATGTTAGAGTTATAAGAATTAAATATAGTTGAAAATTTTCAAAAAAAAAGTGGCGGATGGATCCCATTCTATAAGTTAATAGGTGGAAATTTCTGAATCACTGATTACATTTTCTATAATTTAATGTTTTCAGGGAAGGGTAACAGTCTAAATATGGGAAAATAGTATGGTGGTGATTTTTAATAAAGATATACCTCAACCATAAATTTTGGAATATTTTTAACATGTTTTTGAGTCATTTCTACTTAGAAAATATAATTTTACCAGATTTAATTTTACTAGGGTAACTAATTATCAACCTTAGTAATTAATTTTCATGTCCAAAATTAAATTTTATAATATTTTATAATTTTACCATTATATTATAATATATTAATATACTTATTTTAGTTTTTTAAATGATCTTAGCATTAATTTGGAAAAAAAATTTCAATTATGTTTTAAATCCCTTTATTATAATAGTGTAATTTAATGATTAAATTTATCTATATGATAAAATAAAAAATATTTTTTATTTTCATGAAATAAATTGGTTAACTAAAAATATACATTAATACTTCTATTAAATACAAAACTATATTCTTCCAAAATAATTTTTAATTAAAAGGAAAAGTCAAAAAAACATTTTATTAAGGAAAAATACTAATTAAGCTACATAATTATAATTATATGTTTTCTATGATAATAGTAATAATATATAACGAAATTTTATTCCATAAATACATATTTTTATAATAAACCATTAGTTATTAATTCATATGTAATAATTAGTATTTTAAAATTTCATAAATGTTATAATATTGCAAAAACATTTATATTCACCTAAATATCAAATATCATATAAAAATTATTAGAATTAGCACTAAGATAAAATTGAATTTATAAAATTAAAAATATTGTTAATTTTATCATGGAAATTGTTTTACAAACTAAATAGTTATCTTTATAATTATTATTAACAACTTTTATATAAAAAATGACCATTTCTATGTTATGTGTCTATAATGCTATTTCATACTAGTTATAAACAAAGATAATTATAATACATTATTTAAAATATTTAAATATTATATATCCTAAATTAAAATTGATTTAATATGTTTGTTAAGATAAAACAATAAATAAATTAAAATTATTTGAGAAAGAACAATTAAATCATGTTCATTATATATACTATAAATGTAATCATTTTTAGTTGAATAATATCTTTTTATTTAATAGAGGTTTCAATATTCTTGGTGTTCTATATTAATATTTTTCTATTAGGTTACTTATCATTTTAGTTTTCTAGAGTATTTAAAATATGATATACAATATTATTATTATTTAATAGAAGTGAATGTATAGTATTATACTCCCCCATAAAAATTTCTTCTTTAATATTTTTTTATTCTCACTATTAAAATAAATAGAGATATATTAATTATGAACATGAATCTATATTTTATTTATTTTTAGTTTTCATCCATACTATCCTTCTTGGAAATAATGATGTCATGTTTTTACTATTATTAGGAATGTTTTAGATATTGAATTTCCCTATAATGTATTGAGTTTTATCCCCTCGTGATTTATTGAAGAGACATTTGTATTAGATGTTATTTTCTATATTTTGTTAATAATCATAATTATTAATATACAGATAATATGATGAGTTATCATTTTTAATTGATTATTCCATTAATTTTGGAATTACCATGGTCTCTATATGGATAGAGTGAATTTATGTCCAATACCACAAAAAATTCCAATGAGGACAAATTATGTGACATTATTGAAAAAATAGAAACATATTTTAGAGAATATAATTGGACCTATTACATAATAATCCTTCTACTCCATGATTTTAAATATAATACAACATCTGTTCTTTAGTATATATTTTTTATATATGGAGAAAACACTCTTGGTATAATAGTGTGGTTAAAATAAAGATAAAATAATATACTCATTATTAATTGGTGGATGATCTGTACTACATATTGAAAATCATCAACAAAACTCATTTACATATTCATTATTCTAATAAGAATTATCCTACATTTTAGTTTTATAATTTTTTTCATCTATGTAATCCCATAAGTTATACAATGTGTTATACAATCCCCAAATTCTCCAAACTTTATAATTTGAACAATCATTAGAACAATATAAAAAATAATATTTCCCATCAATTTTTATGCATAAAATATTATTTTTTTCATTTGAAGTGTGTGTTTAGTTGAACTGTTATTCAAAATATAAATAAACCCCCAGTTCTATTTATAAATTAGACTTTATGTCTCTTTCCAAAAAAATTAAATGATGGATATTTAATATTATTTCCTTCGATATCTATATATCCCGATCATATATATGATTCCATCATTTTCTTCTTTGGTTTTTTAGGATTTGAACTGTGATCATGTCGCAATTCATAATTCCTGATTGTTATTATGGCATAGTCATAGGGTTTCTCAATCCATATCTTATCCCATTTGGGTTTTCATGGGGAAATATTCACATTGTCAATGTCATGAATTGAAAACATGTTTTCTCTGGTATTTACTAATTAATTATCTCAAATATAGTTAACATCATTGATAAAAAATTTCCAACATTATCTAATATACTTGTGAAAAATAATCCTAAAATAATTTAACTATTTTAAAAACATAAATTACATTTAAATTTTACCTAAATCATTTGTGACCCAATAGGGGATTTTTTATGTTGGGTTATCTCGATCTTCATAAATTAATACCTTATAATAATAAATATTTAATAATGGATCATAAATGTAATATGATTAAGATAGTCTTATCCCTTATGAGCTTCTAGATAAGTATTTAGACATAGGCCACACTCCATTAAAACATAGTGAATATTAAGTTGAGACCCAACCAACATTTTTTAAGGTGATTACCCCTATGTGAATACATTCTATGGTAATATCCACTTTCTAGTATCTAAATGGTGATTTAAATTATTAAAAATTATCATAATAAATTAATATTTAAATTTTTTTACCTATATTTAGACTTACCTCATGAATTTCCTTAATTTAATCTCATCCCTATCCATAGACAAAATTAAATATTCAATATAAAAAAATTATAAACATTTTCTACAATTAAACCATTGATAAGTCTTAAAATACATATCCATCACAGAAATTATAACTATAAATTTATCCTTAAATGAGGGAATAATAAACAATAATTTAATCTAAACCCACCTATGATATATTATTTTTTTTCTCTACGATCTTCACTCTTAAATCTGGTGTAAAAAACATTAACTATACACTCTATCATTGACAAAAACCCATAATTAATAAAATAATTATTTCAAAATTGAATAATTATATTACAATTATTATTTTTAAGTTAAATGAGTTGGTGATGTAGAAAATATATTTAACAAGTCGAACCCATATTTTTTCATTCAAATATTCATTTTTCCTATATACAAGTTACTACTTATTTGAAAATTTTTATTAATAAAATCCCATAAATTATCTATAAAAGATGATATTGTAGATAAATCATACATAATTATTCCTTTTATATACAAGGGATTAATAAAATATTCGAATAATTAATATCAAATACTCACTAAGGGTTAATATAAGGGATAATAATGAATCACCAAATCTGAGAATAAGATTATCATATGGGTATAATAAAAGAACATAAGAAAATCATGCCCAACTAGTTATAAATCATAAAACATTTTTCATTGAAAATGGAATATAATAACATATGTAATGAGTCAAAATATTGTGGAAATATTAATCATAAATTATGATCCATGAAATTATAACTTAGTGATGGGAATAATCATCAATCTATAACATCTTCCATATATGGAAAACATGTTTTTATTTGTAAAAATTGAATTCATGATCCACAAAAACTGTTTTCGTGCTTACTAGAAACGATGATTTATTATCAAATAATTATTTAACCAAATTTAATATTTATTCCAAAATATTTTAGTGTGATATAGTGTCACACCCATCAATCATACATTATTTTTTGTGAAACATAAAATAAATTATTTGTCATTTCAAAATTAAAACATATAAATAAAATGGGTTTACTTCATTACATCATAATAACACATGAAAATAATATGGGATGTATATAATTTTTAAATATAGTAATATAATGAAACAATTAATGATTTAATCAGTTTTCAAAACATGATAAACCCTATGTAAAAGGGTTATCCAATGATATCAACTAAATTTCTAGGTAAGAACCGTTTAATAATGAAAATAACCCATATAGTATTTAAAAAATATAATTATTGATTATAATTATAAATAATTAATTACATAAAATAAATATATGTGTGGAATATAGGTGAATACACATAAATTAGAATGGTTTTCTTACAAAAAATGATGATGATTTTAGAAAGGTGTGTTCGTATGGAAAACTATACAAAGATATTTTATTTAAACATTGATGAAACTAACTAATATAATATATATATATAAATTTTAATTTTAATTTATATATAATGTAATTTATAATAAAATTAAATTAATCATTTATTTTTTAACTATTAGAACATTTTAAAATCATATAATATATAATTTCATTAAAAATGATGTTTATAGATCGGAAAAAAATGCTGAGGTGTGTTTCACATACAAAAAATGATCAGGATAAAATATAAGGAAAATAGAAAATAAAATTTTTGGGAAATGTAAAACCATAAGAATAATTAAATAAAATTATGTGGGATTTTAGAAATAATTCAAATGATTCAGAGGAATTGTCTATAAAAAACTATCTTAATTTGAAAATAAAATTTTCAATGAAAAACATATTATATCAGTAACATTTAATTTAAAACACATTGAAGAAGAATGGGTTTTAAATTTAATTTCAAATTAGATTATTAAAAGTTAATTAATTATGTAATACAACACATATTAAATATATATACCACATTATAGGAAATTGGTGTATAATAAGAATAATATCCAAAGAATTTGGTATTGATACCAAGAAACACTATAAAAATTAAGGGTTCTCAGTTAAGATTTATTTTATATTTTTGGTCATTGGTAATAATTTAAATACCCTATAAAATAATTATATATGACATTATATGTTATTCATTAAGAAGAATACATCAATCATGAAAAAATAAAATTCAATCAGAAATCGTGTATTTAAAAGGTTGGAAATTAGGTTAGAAAAAAACATTAAAACCCTGATATCATTGGAATAAAATTTGACTAAAATAAGGAATAACATATTTCTCATAAAAAATAATTACATTGAAATGGTGAAATAAAATAATTGGACTATAAACAAAAAATATTAATTATATCATTTTGAAAAATATGAAACAATTCTTAAGGATATAAATACGACACATGAACTGCTTTAAAATATAAAAACATTATAGAAAACCCCCTGAAGGATATTATTACAAATAAATCATTAAATCACATTAAAAATTATAGGAAAATGAAAAAAAAAATTATTGTTCAATCATACACACCATTATAATTATAAATTGTTGTATATTATGAAATATGTCTCAAGATGTTAAAATATGAGGCATGGAACACTTTACTTAGTCTTGATTCAATAAATATATCCACATAACGTAATGGATAGTAAATTTAAGTTTGTTAAGAACATTGTTAATTTCCACATTAATATATATTTAATATTTTATTTTTTTATAAATTACTTTATATTTTTTATTTGTTATAATTTTTAGTTATATTTGTTACTAAGAGTTGTTCAAAAATCCATTCCTTGACTCCTTAGAAATTTTTAAAAAGTCAAATATTTTTAAAAATTTCATCATACTATCAATATTTATAATATTTTATTCCCATCTTTTTGATGTATTGAAAAAAAATATAGTTTTATGTGTTCCCAAATTTTACAGCATGTTAGAATAGTAACTTAAAATGTTCATTAATTTCAGTTAAATTTTATAATGAAGGTTTATTTTCAATATCACATATAAAAATTCAAATTATATATTTTAAAACCCATAAATATACTTATTTAATTATTTTTATCCAATATAAAAATTATTTATATTTCTGAAGTGATCTATTAAATACACTTTTAGAATCATTAATGTAGGTGCTAAACCAACCAAAAGCTCAACATGTTATAATTATAGGATAAGTTCTCTTATTGGGTAATTTATATAAAATATCATCATTGAAATTTATTAATAAAAATTTCTATTTGTTATTTATGTGTTTAATAGTATTTTATAGTTATTTGAACATAATAATATATTGTAATTTGAAATTAAATACATTAGTTTTGTGGATGTTGTAGTCATAATGAAAATAGACAATATGTTTTAATTTTGTTCATTTAACAAGATGAATTTAGGGAATGATTTATAATTTCATTACACTTATAATTTTGTTAATATCATATAATTTCATTAATTAAACATTATCAAAAAAACAATTTATGTGGTCAATCAAAATAAGGAATGTTGTCCATTTAGGATGTAGTCTAGAAATATATATGGTGACTTTTCTATTTATTGAAAAACTAGAGGGATTGATGGTATGTATTAATTTTCCACTTAAAATTCATAAATTTATTTTTTTACATTATTAAAATTTAATTAAATAATTATAAACATATATTATTAGTGGTTACAATGAATTAATGATGTCGTTTATTTGTGGCAGCAGTACACATGTACACGGTAAAGATTTTCCATCATTTTTTTAGTTGATGGAAATAAATAAATAAGTGGAGTTCCATGAATATTATATTATATTCGGATATTAATTATACCAATATAATTATATTAGTGTTGGAAGAATGGGATTTAATGTTAAATATTTAGATGATATGATTAAAAAGATGGTAATACATAGGCCTAGAGCATGAAATATATCTTATAAATATAAATTGAAATGGAGTTCTTAAGATAACTAATGTTGAAAAAAGTCATATAAAATATTTAGAGTGTTATATAAGAAAAAAATGGACGTTTTTAGAATAAATGTCATAAATGGAATAGAATAGAAATAAAAGATATAACATGATGCAAGGGAAGGATCAACATTTATACGTGATGATACTGATCTTTTTGGAAGCACCTAATAAATTTTAAATAATGTGACATTACTATTCAAGTTTAAATAGATAAAAATAGGGAAAATAAGATGGAATGGGATTTTTTATCAATCCACACATCATCAATAAATTTTGAGACAATTTATTAACATTTTAAATCAATAATTCTTTTATAAATGCGCATAACAGACAATAATTTTTTAGGAAAAGTTTGTTTTTACGAATTTTTTATATATTGTCAAAAATTATATATGTTTTTTATAAGAAATAGTTAAATTATTTTAATATAAAATTAATTTCACATTGAATTCAATATAATAAAAAATGCTATTTTACTATAATAATATAACATTAAATTAAAGTCCAAAAATAGTTATTATTTGGAAGAAATATTTATTCTGATCCATAATAATATGAATATGTTTTTTATGTTGGAAATAATATTTCAGAATTCATATTTCATTTAAACTATAAAATGATCATTGATTAATAAGAAATTTTTAAAAAATTTCACTATCATGTTAATAATAAGACCATGTCATAAAAATCATTATTGGGTAAACATAGTATTTATCACTATTCACCTAAAACTATTCTCTAGAAAATACCAGAAATTATACCTAATATAATTTTTAAATTTTAAATGCATTAATTATTTTAATTTTATATAAATATTAATTTTAAATTTATATATTTATCTTTTGAATAAGAGTGATCTTCATTTACCAAAAAATGTCATTTTTAAAATTTTTGTCTCCTTTTGTATTATTTAAAACTAATTCCAATTCAGAGAATGATAATATTTTATTAAAACTATTTAAATAATATATATTATCATTTAAATTTGGTTGATTAATTTTAATAAAAAAAATATACAATACTTTTAAAAAATAATTTAAAATGATAAATTAAAAGACATTTTATTATTTATCATCTAAATATAAGAATATTTAGTAGATTAATATCTTCTTATTTATAGAGTTCGTATTGATAATATAGTTTTCAAATTTATAAATATATATTTTCTTATGAATAGTTTTTGATTTCTCGATTAAATAAAGCTACTTAAAGAATAAAATGACTTTTCAAGGGAATTAAATATATAGTAAAATACAAGGTGATTAAATTGTGAACCGAAATTGAAACTTGGAGAGACAAGAGTAAATAAAATTATCTAATGAAATATTCATTTAAATATATTAATGTTAAGTGATATCCTCCCCATATTTTTAGTGCACCATAATTTCATCCATCCAATTTTAGATATTCTATTTCATTTCGGGAAAAGACTGAACGAAGATAATGTTAAGAGAGATGATGTAATGAAGCCCAGAGAATATTCTCTGACAAGACTACCACATTCAATAGGATGTGATCCAAAATTAATGAATAATGATGTTTTATTTTCATTTTCAACCCATGATCTGAGGAAGTCAACTGCTTTTACTTCACCATAAATTTTTTATTTACCATATTCATGAAATATTCCAGATATTGGTGGATGATTAGATTGATTCAGGACAAAAACATATCACTCATAAAGAACATCATTATATGGTTACCATATAGGATACAAATTTAACAAAATTCTGTATACAAATAATCATATTAACACCCTGATACATAATTATATATTAATTCTAAAATAAATATTCATTTTATTTATTTCTCTACAGGGAAAACAAAACTAAAACAATCTATGATACGTTTTATTGTTACAAAATTATTAAAATAATTTATAAATATGATTTTAAAATAAAATATAAAATACCAATAACAAAAGTACATGTGGCATAAATCTTCATGTAAATAACATTACAAAAAAAATATACAATCATTATGCTCATGGTTCTCCCGGAAGATTATAACTGTAATTGTAACTGTTGAGTGAAGACATATAATAAATAATATAATAGGTATTTTGAAAGACATGAAAATATGATTGAGGATTTTGGGTTATATATTGGAATGTTAAACTAACAGAAAATATATAGTCATTGGGATTATGTTTCCTTTGGTTTTATATGGTAATTGATTAAAAAATCGAATTGGTGGGTATAAATCTGTGTAACCATATTATAAAATCTATAAATAAAAGGAGTGTTGAAGACATAGAGTAGTAATATTATTTCTTATATGAATCAATTATTCAATATTGTATTATAGGTGAAATAAATAGTGTTTTCAAAAGGTAAATCCTTATAATATCATGAAAAATTTATTCTTGATAGAAATAATTTGTTGTTGAAGATCAAGCATGTGGAAATCACTATGAGATCAAAGCCAGCAGTATCACTACCCGCGATTTCCAATATTTAATACCCTCATTTTTTATCCTACGGGGAATAATTTATGGCTTTAGTAAATTAATTTTAGGATGATTTAAATATATAACTATTAATGATATAAATGTAAATTCTATTAATTAAGAATTATGATTCGAGTTATGCTTAAAAATATGTTTTCTAAATAATGTCATTATCATTGACTGTTTTTATATTAAAGTTAATATTTATTAGTATTGTAATTTTAATTCTATAAAACTATCTTAAATTTATAATTATATATATCAAAATTAGATTATGATGATTTTATGTGATTTTCCTAAAACAGATGACTATGAGATAATAATACAAATATATTTTTTAAAAATAGATTAAAATTCATGACATTGCCATGATACAAAGAGGGAATAAGAATATAAGTAATAATTTTGTAATCCAACATGGAATTTAAGGAGAATAATAATTAAATAATTAATAATATAATAAATATTAGAATATTTTATTGTTTTATTGTAACCAAATGTTATATTTTGTTCAAAAAAACAAATGATTTTGGGTGTTATATTGAAATTATGTATACATTATAATACTTTTATATTTTATATTGATTTGAATGTAAAAAATCCTCAATTAATAATAAAAAATTTCATAACATGGAATGTAATAATATTAAGTGAATTTATGTTAGTTAATTTTTACTCATAAAAAAAATTTCGAAAAAACTATTGTTATATTTTGTAATATTACTTTATTTTATATTATTTTTCCACCTATAGAAGATGAATCCTGATAATTTCTTTCATATTTGGAATTATCTTCTCCAAATTAGTATATAAGTCCCATTTCATTTTTTTAATAAATTATACTAACCATTGTAAATGTTAGTCACCTCGATAATTGTTAAATGTCCAAAATTTGTTAAATTAAATGTTAATGTCATAATATATCAAAAATAAGTATCTATAAATTGAAAATTAGTATATTTTCAAACCTCCTATGATATCTATTTAATTTTTTTATAAATTTGGGATTCACATTCAAAGAATATAAATTAACTTTTTTATGATAAGAATGTTTATTTTAAAAAATACCACCACCTCACCTGTAAGAGGGTACCTTCACCCCCCCACTTCTCCTCAAACATAAATCGTCCTAGACTAACTATAATTTAAAATAAATCACCCAAACTATATTTCCCTTGTCTTGTGATTTATGGTATTTAGACAAAAACCAATCTATGAAGGATCGATATGTAGTTTAAACGAGGATACCAAAGGAAGAGGTAATTTTCCTAACTAGTTTCTTTAATATATATTTATTATTTAAAAATATAAAAATTTAAAATTGTAAATATAGTATGAAATATTATAATTATTATAATGATATTTTATTATTTTTATTTAAAAAAACATCTATCTCCCTTATATACGTATTAAAAACTGAAAACATTTCTTATGTTATGTTCGGATTACAACCTCAATGAATAACTTATTTAATTTTACTTCACTACCAAAAAAGGATTTTTTAAAGGATTTTCATGATAAAAAAATATTTAACATGATTTAGGTTTAATAAAGATAAGATTCACATTATATTTCTCAAAATATTAATATATTTCAATTATAATATTTTACTGCTAAAAAATCACACTAAGACAGGTTTTAAGTAATAACTTCATACCATAGTTTTTAATTTATGCCCAACAATAAATTATCTAAATTAATATTTTAAAATGTAATTTTTTAATAGTATCATTATTATTCATTAATAATGATAATAATGTAATTTATATTGTAATCGTACTCATCTATTGATTATTAAATGTTCTTATTTATGTTTAATTACCCACCTCCATGAATGATAATATATTTTTTCGTTTATTTCATTAATAAGATAATTACTTGTATCATATTATAATAAAAGTTAACTAACTATTTTACTTCTATTAAATACTGTTAATTTTAATATTTAACAGATTATGAATACAACAACATTTATTCATCAATAAATTTTGAAAAAATGTGTAATGGGTGTCATCATAGAGAGTGAAATAGGAAATCCCATATAATGGAATTTAAACATATTAAATAATCATTAAACATTTATTATAATAAATTATAAATTATAGAGATGATTAAATAATAATCATTGTATGATAATCAATGATTTTATACTAAATGAGACAATTATTAGGTAAAACTACTAACACAGAGGATTTGAATTTACTTAATATGCAACAACTATAAAATAAAATAATATACATGATTAGTTTAATATGTAATAATTATGACCACCATAATGAAATATATTCACAATAATTATATGATTATTATACCATATTTGATAGAATGTCAAACCATGCAAGAATTTAATGTATGGTTTTATTGATCTCTGTTTCCACTTATTGCGACATGTTCCATTTTGATCACATTTTTTTAAATGAGGTTTTTTGGATTCAATAATATGATTATATTTTCTTATATTTATAATTTAATTCACTGAATTTCTAGAACTAAATCCTTTTACACATTTCAATGTATTTCTATTCACATGGTATAAAAACTATAAGGGTTATATAAACTAAAATCACTTTTAATTTTTTTGATAATACTTATTCTGTGGAAATTATCTATTAATTTCATTTAATTCAGAAATTTCTATATAATATATTGTATTCTTATTTTTCACATTATTGAAATCGTATCTTTAAATATAATTATTTTTATTTTATTTATTACATTCTCTAGTAATATAACTTGTTTTTATGAAAAAATATCATCATACCTAATGCATTCGTTTCCTTAATATATAAGTTCCGTATATTTTTTAATAAAAATTTTCCATACAGTTCATTGAATTTTTAATTTTAATTTATATAATGTTTTTGATTTTCATAATGGTTTAAAAAATAATAGATTTATTATTTTATATTTTTTCTATTTATGAAATCCATTATAAAGTTTTTATAATAATTATAAATATTCTTAACTAGATTTTAATTTCCATCCTTTATTCACATCCATCATTAATAAGAATAATTTTCATGATTTTATGTATTTTAAATTAAAATAATATTCATTTATTTCAATGATTGTTTTTAGTTTTTAAAATTTACACAATAAAAATAATATTTATTTTTGTTTCTCAAATAATATCCCAAATGTATTTATAATATTATCTATTATCAATGTCAACATTATTTACTAATTGTAATTGTTCATTAGGGATGTTTTATTATGATACAATCTACCATATTTAATAGGGATGAACAATGATGATGTCTTAGGGAAATTTCCTTTAAAATCATTTAATTACCATGTGTTCTTTAAAATACGAGAGACTGAAGAATATTATCATTTCCCTATAGTATAAATGTGTGTGGTTTATATTTATGTGATGGGTTGTTTTGTTATAACACACTAATATATTGATTAATGCATCATATCTCGTGATATTATTATGATTCATTGAGTGAACCTATTTTTCGTCAGCGATGTCTATAAAGTTATAATTTATGAACACGATTTAATGTTCAAAGCCTTATTTGTAGACCATTTTTTTGTTAATCCATGTACACATTGACATAATTTTATATTCTTAATATCTTCTTTCATTTGTATATTATGTCGGAATCTCATTTTATTCTCTATGCCTCATGATTATAATATCATATCTCAAAATTCTAAAGTTTTTGTATGTTTAATATCTTTTTAGGTCATATATCCTTATATCATTTCATATTGACAAATCTCATGATTACTTGTTATTTATGATCAAATATATATCACATGTTATGGTTTTCCCACATATATAGGATCTTACCCTTTACTATTCAATGAATAATGTTTTCTTACTTATCATTAAAGAACACTCATTAATTGTTTATTATTTACTAGTAAATTGTATCTATGATTATTTATAGAATAAAATTATATATATATATATTGGAGAGATATCAAAACAATTTCATTTAATATGGTATTTATATATCTTCTCTCCAAAGACACTAGTCCTTCATGATTGGGGACAATGTTATTACCATAAAGTTTAAATTTATATTATTGAAGTAATGTATAATATATATATATATATATATTATTTTTTTACATCATTTCATCTTATATAGAGATACTGACCGTAAACGGCTGATATGAAATCAGGAATTGTTTTAAATAGAATCAAGTGGATCAAATTATATGGGTAAATCGATATTATATAAAATAATTGGGTACATTTTATCAACTATAACATTTTTCTATATATGGTAATCTACCAAAAAACGAATTATATTATAAATTTACAAATTAACAACACATTACCACCCCAAGGAGATGTACATGGGTGAATTAACCCCATTGCATCTAAATCCTCAGGTTTAATGTAAACATGACAAAGCTTTACAGGAACCAACCAATATGGTGAAATGGATATGGAATCAATATTTAGAATGAAATATATCATAAACAAAATTTCATTATTAAAATGAAATCCAAATTAATCCATAGGAAATATATCATCTAATGAAATGAAAAGAATATTTAAACACATATTAGATATAAGTGTGTATGATGCACTTGTATCAAATATAATATGTTGTATTTTTTATTTTATTATAATTTCCTCACACACTATATATGGAAACCCTCACAACATTATTTTTACATACTAAATAGATTGATGTTAACTTGAACATCATTTGTGAGCACTGATCACTTGAATCCCATGAAGGCAATCTATGTACTAATGATTGCACCAGCAACTCTTGGCATCACAATAACCCCCATAACTAGAATAATAAGAAGTTAAATATCTATTATATTTATAATATAATCATGGATTTGTATATAACCCCACCTTACTGACCAAATCCATGATCTATAGACCAAAATGGTCTTATTCCACAATAATGTATATGTCAGACAACAATTAGAAGTATTATCACTCCTTTAGGGTTCAATAAAAAACATGATGATTATTCATCTACTGACAATATTGATAACACATTACCAATTATTTGTTTCCTATATGAAGTAAAAAATATATACCATGTTTTTTGTTATTATATATTCCTTCTATGGATTCAAAAAAGCATTAACTATTACCACTTTCTCACCCCCTTTTGACCAAATTAGAAGACGAATACTACATATAGGATTTACCATCAATTTGGGTTCCACTCTATAATTATAGAATGATTCATAATCTTGATGGATAATGGTAATCATAAAATATTCACCTAGGATCAAATATTTTATCATAAGTAATCATAAAAATATTGATCCTAATATACACATCACTCACTAGTGAAGTAGAAAATTATAATACTATATTAAATTAAGAAGAATAATCTAAATTTTTTTCTCATATACCATATAAAATAAAATTTATGATTTATCAGTTCACATAGCCTCGATGAATGTTTTCCAAAAAATATGATACTAATTTTTTTCAACCCAAATTGAAGGTTTATCTAGATTATAATCTCCCATTTTGTCTCAATGTAATTATATATGGTATTTATAGAGATAATCCAATACATGATTGAATGTGGTCCACCATCCCCAAAAAGGACATGAAGATGTATTTTCAGTAACATATTGTGATGATCTAATAGGTTCGAATGACCTACCAATTACCCATTCTCCATGTAATGTGAATGTAGAATTTGATTTTCTTTGAGCTGCTATTCGATTTGAGAAAAAAAAACAATAGTTGTATCCAACTAAACTCCCAATGGATAATGATCATGCCTTAAACATTAACCTTAATATTTGTCCATAATAGGGTATATCTATATAATTACATTTTCACAACTCAAAATATAATTCAATCATTGGAATAAATATCACCCTTTTCGGTAATCACTATAAATCACATCCTCCATTAACCTAAACGCATACTCAATGATACATGTGATTCTTAAATATAATATCATGTATACCAACCCTTCAAACACTCAAGTTATATAATATCACATATTGGGTAAAATAAGAGTCTTATATTATTACAATAATAATATTTAATCATTTTTTAGTCACATATAGTTCCTTTAATAAATTATAGGGGAAAATTTTATATTTTTTTTGATATAATAAAAAACTAAACACTATATAGTAACTAGAATATTATTAATTGGAATAAAAAATAATATAACAAATTAAAATCGAAAATGATGTATGAAGGTATTTGTTTCCACCAGGGGCCAAGAGTAAAACCGGAAATTAATAATTACATTCCCCTAATAAATCATTCTTAGTATAATAAAAAAATTTATAATGAAACTAAAAAAATAAAAAACTCATCCCACATAACATAGAAATACATTATATAAATTATTTTAAACCCCTATAACATGATCTATACTATGATATAGAGACATACTCTCTCATTCCTACTATATCCCAAATAGTAAAGAAATAAGTCTGTTATAACATATTTTTGAATCCCTAGTATTTTTATTAAAATAACCACCTTTATAAAATCATTTTGGTTTAAATTAAAAATTCATATTATGTAAAAATATTATTTTCGAAAAAATATAATTGTTAATCATGTATTTTGAAGGTTAATTGAGGGTAAAATGTGATTTTAATACTATGTGTAATTGTATAGTTGCTTTACTTGAGTTTCATAAGGGTAAAACCAATTTTATATAGAATGGGTAATGGTAGATACCGTTTTATATTAGATTCATTAGGGTATGTTGGGTTTTCAGTACACTCTACAAGTTTAATCATCAATTTCCTAAGGATATATAATGGTAGAACTTGTGTATATGTAATCTATGAGGGTATGTATTACTTTATTTAAGGTTATAAATAACTCGTGTAAGGATATGCTATTATTTTATTAATTTGACATGGATATTCATAAAGGAATATCTAGAGTTTCATAAGAGAATCCCAAGAATTCCATGATTTTGTAACGGTAGATAACCTATACCTAAATGTAATCTAATTATTCCTCTACACTTGTAAAGATAATAAATGAGTTTCATAAGGTTATATCACAGTTCATATGTGTTATATAAAGGTAACTTGTCTCTTATATAAAATTACTGCATGATTTATAAGTGTTGGGCAGGTGTAACCGGGTACCATTAAATATCAGGAAAGAGAAATATAATGGTGAAACCAAGATCCCTTATTGGGATCCCATTTAGTAAATTTATATTTTAAACCCCCCCATTTCAATTTCTTCTTCCATCATATGATTCTATATTTACCGTTTGCAATTTTTTAAATTAGAAACCATTAAAATAAATCCCATTAACACTCTTAAAGTTTTAAATCCATTTTTAAAAGGATTATGTAAACTCTACATTGATGTTATAGTTAATAATTGAACTAATAATAATATATAATTATTGAAGATTGATTATATTAAATATACATTCTAATTCCATTTTGAAATATACATAAACCCTTTTCCATTAATTTTATTGTTATTCATTTGTGCTACAGAATCCAGACATACCTTGTTTTAACTTATTGAAACCTTCTTTGAACAATCTCAGTTATTAATTTTGTTTTATGGCGTGAAAAAACATCACCTTTTCGACTCTATTATGGTTACTTTTTTTCTCAAAATATTAAATCATGTTATGAATTATTTATAATTTTCTCATATTAGGATTTTAATTCTACATTATAAAAGCATTAAGAAAAAATGATATAGTATTCTTCAAATGATAAGAAAACAAAAATATGGAAAATGGATATAGATAATTATTATTTTTCTATTTGAATTCAATATATAATGGGGTTCACTCACAAACTATGGAATTTTATTTATTTTCTGTGAAATAATATAACATTATCAAAAAGGAAAATATGATATTATCATCTTTATTCAGCATTCTTTAAGAGAGAAAATTGGACATCGCATGTGATATTTTATTTATATAAATTATCAAAAAAATTTATATTTAGTTTTGGGTATTTGTTGTTGTGTTTTTTGATGACAAACATGATGACGTGATTCTGGTAGATATTCCTTTAATAAAATTAGTTTCATTATCAATTATCTTATGTTAGTAATTCATGACATTAGATAATGTTTTCTATTTGTTTGTTCAATGAATTTTTCCATGAATGTGTAGCTTATGATCTATATGTTTGATATTTATCACATGAGGTGTGCAGTTATGGCCCCTTGAAATCTATGAATAATGTTTTCTTTAATGTCGTTTTGTTATTATTGTGTCCTTTTTTTTATTATGACATGAATTCTAATTTGTCATCCTTTAAAAATATCATCATGTATTATTATTATTTCATCATTTTATCTAGGTGGACGAATACATATTATTCCATTATATGAAGGATTTCTGATATATTTATTATATGTGAAAGGAATATCCCTTCTAGTTAAAATAGTCAAACATATATTATTCAAAATACTATTTATGGGGGGTTGTGTCCAACATGGGTAGTGATGTACTTTATAATATGGTTCCAAAGAAAGAAGAGCCATAATCCAAGGAAATAGAAAACATTTTTAGTTATAATATTTATAATTTAAATATATTTACTCTATTTATATTCATGGTGTTACCTTTGGTATCTCTTGAATTGTACTAAATGGATGTTGGTGGTTTCCCAATGAGTCCTCTACTAACACCAAACTAGGTTATTTTCATGTTATTATAGATTTTAGAAATATAAATACAATTATGGTAAAGGGACCTACAGTGAACATTTGAATATGTTAATATGGATGATTCATAAATTTATTAATGGAGTTCAAGAGTGAGGTATTATTCTTCTTTTATTGACTTGTTTTACCTCAAACCTTTGAGCCTTGTTAGTTTTGGTTTATATATCATTCATTCCATAATGATACTAAATGGGCTATATATATGTATTTTCTTACATCTATAGTTGTATGTTGTTATATATTTGGTTATTTATTTATCTCTTCAATCTAATATTGGTTATACTCTCACCATTGGTAAATTCAAGTAACTTTCTTCGAGTCAAAAAATTAACTCATACAGGGAGGCGTGCCAATGGTCATGTGGAAGAAAATCTCAGACTAATAGGCCAGGTATCTTTGTTACAATATGGTATAAAAATGTTAGTTTCAATAACATATATATTCTATTTTAATTTTGGGAAAATATTAATAGGCGATAGGATTATTTGGATTTAGGTACAAAATCTATGTGAGTGCTAGATCAAAACTCTATAGAAGTCATCTAGGTTTCAATAATGTTGGGAATTTATGGTTTTTATATTTTATGTTATCGTTGAATAAATTCAACATTTTCCAATCACATGATATTATTTTTTCATTTATGGGGTTTTTATGAGTCAATTCATCATGATAAAAATATAGGATCACATTCCATATAAACATGTTTCTTGTTTTATATAGAACATAGATAATTAGATGAAAGCTAAAATTGTTATATGTATTTGGATCATTATTTATAGAGTGATTTATTTGATCTGGTTTTATTGTATGATTGGGTGTATGTATGTTGTTGTGACTAATTTGTATGTAAAGATGATTATCTTGGGTTTTGGGTATTACATATGGGTGTATGCCTTTCACTTGTAGGTAGCATCTTATATTTAATCTTGTTTTTAAACCCTTGTGTGTTCTTTTATGGTCTTCAAATTCCTTGTTTATCCAAATGGTTTTCTCTAATTTTGTTATATATGGAATTCTTAAATACATATCAAGGACGAGATGTTTTTATGAGGTACAATTATAAGATCTTCATTTTTATAAATCCATTTTTGTTTACATTGATAAGTATTTTTATTTGAAAATATTTTTTTAATCTATCAAATAGTATTATTAATAAAATATTTTATTGATTATATGAGAATAAAATTGGTTTAAAATACCCCATATTAGGTTAGTGTGGTGTTACATACATTTTTTATGGTACAGACACATTCCAATAGGCTACATAATACTAGAAGCCTTTTTTAATAACATGTATAATCTTATGATGGTGTTTCAATAGGTTGGGTAAGTTTAAGTCTCTTTTTCCTGGAACTACATAATGGTGTAACTTATATAAAATAACTATATAAATGTAAGTCAAACATCATATTTTGATAATATTATATTGGTTAAATTTAATATTGAGTTGTGTTATGCTAACTAAAAGTTGTATATGGTTAATATAAATGTTTTCTAAGGGTGAAATGTGAATTTAAAGAATTGTTTAAGTGTAGATAGCCACAACATAAGATTATTATTTATTTTTATATGCCCAGGTAAGGGTAATATATGAGTTCCATAAGGTTTTTATGGTAAATTAGTGTTATGTAATGGTGACCAATGTCTAACCTAATGATAAGTTATGTGTTCTGGAGGTTTTATTGGGGTATCATACATATACATATGAGTATATTGAGTATCTACATTATTTTTTATGTGTTTCTATGTACCTTTACATGTTCCCTAATAAATTTTCATCTTTAAAACCATGTTACCCTTATGCAACACCATTTTGGATGTTTCTATTTAAAAACAATGATTTATTTTCTTCTTCACCCACATGATTTGGTAATTCACATTTGATTTTTATGAAATAAAATACCATGATAAATAATTTCTATTATTCTTTTATTGGATTTATTTCCTTGATGAAGGATTCATAAACACTGTATTATGGATTCAATTAATATATACGTTAAATGGACTATTTAATTTTTGGGGATTAATGATGAAACATTACATAATTTATCCTAATTAATAAATTCTCTAGCCCGTGTGCCTTAGTTTTTAGTATATAATTGAATTTTGTAATCTATATATACCTTTTTCAAGACTTATGATACCTTATTTGATAAAACCAATTTATTCAGCTAGTTTCCAATCATGGTAGAACAACAAAATCTTTTATCTATTATGGGAGAAAACATTTTGAAAGTATAAAAACCTCGTAAGACACTGTTATAATATTCTCGTATAAGTTTTGGTATTTAGTCATTCAAAATAAATATAAAAAATATATAGATTTATTAAAAATTTAATAACCCATTACTATAGAAAATAATTATAATTATTATTCACGGTTTAACATGTATTATCCAAGTGAGAGTAACTATCATCAAGAGAGGAAGTGTATTTATTATATTTGAAATAATATGGAATTAAATATATTTGTAATTAGGAATTAGAATTTTCCTTTTTTATTATCCAGGAGAGGTACTTTATTATCTCAAGTGATACATTATTTAAATTAGATAAAAAATAATTGGATTAGGTTCTATGAATACTTAGTGAGTATATTGATCCAACAAATAAATGGATGTGATTATGGTGAATTTTTCTTAGAATACCATTGTGTTCATCATAAAATAGCTTGAGGTAATAATTCCACGGGGTTAGAGAAATTTTTATACTGGTTATATTCATGGTTATTAGTGAGTGTGTTACAAGTGAGACCTATATTTTATGTTTATCACATGGGGGTGTATCCTTGTAAAACATTTTTCAAACTTTTTTCTATGTGGTTTTGTTATGTATGTTTCTTGTTATTGATATGACGTTATTTTTATATTTCATCACATATACATGTTTCTTTGTACTATTGTTTTTTATTCAGCTGACGTTAGTGGGGATATTGGGATTATCCCCATGATTTATGAATTTTAGAGATATTGATTGGCATGTTTGATGGTTATACTTTTTTTATTTGTTCAGTCAAACATTTTTTTGAACTATCCCATTCACACGTGAGAAATTCCGGTCCTAGTTGGTGAGATAAATTCTACCATGGTGTAGAATAATAGAGATCTGGATTCCTAGGACCCGTAATATTTTTTCTAAAAGTGATATATATTTATATTTATATTTAATATATTTACATTCATATAATGGACTTTCATATCATATGCACTAATGTGAAGTTATGTTATTGGGGTCTTACTAAGTCTATTACTGACACCCCATAATTAATTTTTGTGAACATGGTGATTTAATGACTAAGTATATAGAGAAGGGAAATATCCTTGTGGTTGATGGTTGAGAAAGTGGAAAATAATGGCATAGATGCTTCTAGATAGTGTTCGAGTGTGAAATCTTCTACTACCATTATTTACTAAATTTAAATATTCTAATGGATCCTTTTTAGCTTCATTTATGTATCATATATTCCATAATGATACTACATTGGATTATTTATTATTATTTTATTATTAATATATATCTATATTGTTATGACATTGTCTATTTATTTCAACTTTTCACATTGTCAGATGGTATAGTCACACCATTATTCCACTCAAGACCCTATTTATTATTCAAAAACCTTTAATGTATGGGGTGGTATTCATGAGGTATTATGTTTCCCTGTCTCAGACATGGTGGGTGGGTAAGAGTGTTACACAATTAACCTCTATTATGGTCAAACTATGACAACACAAACTCAAATAATTCCTCATTATATTTAATTATTTTTGGAATAATGTTGATGGAAAACATAAATAGGTGGGAGATAGTACCCTCTAGTACAACTAAGCATCCGATCA
Source organism: Viscum album (assembly GCA_963277665.1). Lineage (NCBI taxonomy): Eukaryota > Viridiplantae > Streptophyta > Magnoliopsida > Santalales > Viscaceae > Viscum > Viscum album. The sequence goes on along the minus strand of OY728166.1, from coordinate 376,190,668 downwards.
TATCCAAATCAATTCCTATTTTATTCATCAAAATTTGAACGTACATTAAGATATTAAGATAATTATCTAATGAATCAACATCCTATTTATATGATATTCCACCTTAATAAATTCTTTTGTTTCTGATACATCAAATATATTAATATTAAGAACTACAAAGATCCACCATTACCAACAAATATGTATCAAATATTTCTTCAGTAGATGATACAATGTTTAATATGAATTCATATAACCATCATTATAGGTGGAGGATATAAAACCAACATGAATTATCAGGTCGAAAATGTACCACAAACTCAACCTATCTCATGAATACTATTTCCAATAATTCAACATCATTAGTAGAATGATGGATCACGCACCAAATTCATGTGAATGAGATACCACCACTTACTAATGGTGGATGAGATTCACCCATCAATAATATCAAGATGGAAAATGAACTTTCAACATATCTGGCATGTATATAATGAATGATGTATTATTTAAGGACATTGTAAATAATTAGATATTATTTAACACATAAATTGTTTATCTCTCAAGATAATAACATATTAAAATCACATTTCTAGGCTATGTAATATTTATTATAATATCTTCTCATGAAATGTGTTATCATGGTGGATTATCTCTACACATTATGCTTTATGAATTAATTTTTAATCATAGATATAATAATCATGCCCCATACACACCCCATTTTCAAAAAACACATGTTTTTTCCTCCCTAGGGCCAACCCACATTTGTGAATGGTCATCCAACTAATGAATGTTCCCACATTCTAACACATAATATTTCCCAGTTTTTTAATCTCTCTAAGAAACACACCTTATGATGTTTCCCATTAGTTCTCCTGTCCTGATTACTAGTCTAGGCCAAACCACATTAATTATGGAGTTTATTTTATTTATGATCATCAAGTTAAATGTTCAACCAATTATCATGGATAGTAAAACATATAATTTCAACCATTTAATATTATATGATATTAAAATCCCAACACCATTACAGTATAATGTCCCCATTAAGTAATTCATATGTTTACCCAAGGAGTGCCACTACATGTCTATCGGGGTTCCATCTATGATACCAATGAGATAACTAGGCCATTTAGGAACCCTAGTTTTCACACAAAATCAGATTTCACATCCATGAGGAAAATACATAGGCCCAAATGGGCCACTGGACTAATAACTATAACTAGAAGAAAATATATGTTCTTCTGAGTGTGTCTAATCCTCCATTGTAGACACCCAAGGATTATACATAGTATTTCACCTGTCCTAATAATATATCAAAGACAAACCTCAATAAATATTGAGTTATAACAAGGTATGCTCTTAAAAATAATTGCGCACCTCATTGACACTAGTAATAAAATTGTCAATTTTATTTATATATATTTTTGGGGAGTTACTATAATATCAAATTCATGGTTTAAAGCCTTTGTTTTAAACTCTATTTTCTATGAAAAATTATCATTGGAGATCATTTATTTGAACCCACACCTATCGAAGGACACTCATGGACTCCCTCAAATATAAATGTAACATATATATTTAAATACACGAAAGTAATTTTTATATACATTATTCTATATAATTTTGAATATTTGGTATTACATAGAATGGATTAAATTATTTAATAAAATATAGAGGAAACAAATAAATCACATAACTGTGCCTATCATGGTTCAAATCATTAAAATTAAAAATTTAATTTTGGTGGATAATTATTGAAATAATTTGATCTATAAAATCCCCAATTATTGATTAAGAAACTATACATAGTGAAAATCTAAAAACAACTAGATTGGAGAGTTGAGGAGTGTTAGCCTCAAATATTACACTTCCATGTAACTGAAAGAACAGTAATTCGAGGATAAATGAAAATTATATATTCCTATGAGATCAAAATAATATGAAATATATGTTGAGGGTTCTAATGATGATATTGTGTAAAAAATGGGGGTAAAATCCCATTGATAACATGTAAATAATTCTAATTTTAATTAAAATAGAATTTTATGAATACATTATTTGGAAAAAATGGAATATATTGTTCCTCAAGTGGAAATCATATTGCCCAAATGAGATTATAATGTAGCTACAAATAACCCCTATCGAATGTGGTAGTATCTACTAGATCCCACACATAATGTTTGATTAAAACCACTAAACATTCAATAAAAAATAATTCACTATTATTTTTTCAATCACTAGATCATTTTCATGGACTAAAATCTCGATCCTCCCCTAATACATCACATTTGTATAATAGAGATTAATTTGTAAGGTTTTAAAATGGTAAAACATATTAATACCTAAAAATTATGGGGTGAGAGATTATGTTGTAAAAAAATATTTGTGGGAGGGAAATGTTTTTCCAAGCGTAATGAATTTACTTGAAATAGAAAATATATAATGTTTTCTAGTTTAGTTAATACAAATTATTTGAAAAACATAACCATGGCTGAAATATTATATCATACAAATTTTTGTTGAATAATATCAACTATGGTTGATTTGTGGGAAATACTACATGAAATAATACTACATATAATGAAAAGGTATCATAAAATTAAAGAGAAAACAATTCAACTGGGAATTATGGTATGCAATACATGGCATAAATATCTCTTAAATTTGTTAATAATACATATGATCAGATAAATGTGATTTTTATAAAATTAAATTCTTTAGAAATTGGGTGTATTATTTCAACAATGATATATATTGAGTTTGATGTTTCTAAATCATGAATTGTCATGTGGAAATGATAAATATATTAGGGATAAATATAAATTGATGAATACAAAATTAATCAGTAATTTTTGAGAATGTAAAGGTAGAATCAACTGATTATATACAATAAGGGACATTTTTAATCAAGTGGAAAAAATTATTTCTATGATATATCATATTATTCGATTATTATAGTTTTGTTAATATAAATAATCATGACAATATAATTGAATTTAGTAGTATTTTTATCAAAATATACTATATCTTTGGACACTTATAAATTATATAATTATAATAATTGATATAAAAATAAATTCTAATATCTCGGATTACATTGAATAAGTAAAATATTATCCTAATATATATTTTAATAATATTATTATAGTTTTACATTATAATATATCAATTTATGGACAAAGGAATAAATAAATATACATGGGGATATAATCACATGATAGATATACTCATTGAAATGATTTTTCTAGGATTAATGATCCCACAAAGGAAATTGTGGATAAATATTGGACTAAATAGAAACCATAGAATAAGTATATAAATCATTTGGGAGATAAATTGTTAAAAGTTTTTTTACGTTGTTGAATGAATGTTATATTCTATGGATGGTAGATTGTTATAATGAATTTAATATATTATAATCAATTAATAGACCATGTGTTGTAAATATAATATTATATTTTCGATTTATATTTTACATACCATTATATTCTAATTTATTTAGAGTTTGAGTTAAATAAATTATTTATAATAGTTCCATGTAATACTAATATCCATGTTATACCAAAGAGATATTATTTATAGAATTTTCTAAGGAATATATGCATCTTATATAATGTAAATAATTGATGTTTTATTATTAATTTTAATGTCTCGTAAACATTGAGAATATATATTATGAAGCCTACAATATTTGAACTATAGAAATCATGTTAGGAAGATAAAATGGTCAAAAAAATAAATGTATCATGTGTTTCCTTGGTTGTTATTTTCTATGAAAGATTATATTGATAATTGTACATGAGATGATTTTTAATGTTCTCCAAGGAACTCTTATCATAATGTAATATGAAATCCAAAACACATTTACCCCTATATAAAAATCTTATTCCTGTTAAAAGATGATTTCTGAATAATTAATTTAATGTTTATGATAGTTATCATCACATCTGAATTAGAAATTAGACATCATTATCTCTTTTCGTGAAATAATATTTTCTGGTAATAAATGAATATGGTAGTGTAAAGATAGGTAGTTCTTAAAATTCAAAGAGAGATTGAATGACAATTAAGGATGATGAAACCTATACATATACTTTCAAAGGTCTTATAACTTATAAAATGGATTATATTAAATTATTAGAATTCATAGGTATGGTTTACTTTTTTCTTTGATTCATTATTTTCTATATTGCGGTTGTGAGGGGTTTTTAAATTCAAATCATTGACTATGGGCTAGTCCTACTATCATAATGAAAATAACATACGCTGTCACACATTAGGGGTAACATAATTATAAAATAACATTATATTTCAAGTTTAGAAATAAAATTCAGTTTAATTATAATGACCATATTAATAAAAAAATATGTTCTAAAAGGTATGTGAATGACATTTATTTTAAAAAATGAAAATTTATTAATCATGGTACCGATTTTATTTAGCAAAGTAAAAATATTATTTTAATTTTTGGATTGATAATATAATATAATAAAACTAAAAATTAATATATATTAAATGATACTAGAAAAAATAATTGTCTCTTAAAAATAATTTGTTAATATTATTAAAATTGTGTGACATGAGTTATTTATTATTATTAAATAAAAACAGAAGTCCTTATGAAATAATAAATTTATTTAAATTAATCATAAATAAATTTATTATATCAATTGTTAAAATATATTGAGCTGAATTTTCACAAAAGATATTACATAAATTTAGATCAATTTTTTGATTTTCATTTTGGAATAGACAATTGATATCCAAAAGTCCTATTCTATTATGTAAACACTTAGTGATAAAACAATCAAAACACGTCTTATCAAATCATAATGAATATTTATATTTTCATAAAATGGATAAGGTATATATTATGAAATATAATTTCGTATGCTAACACAGAATGGGTAAAAATTTAACATTTCAATTTATTTGGAGTGAATATGTGCATATATCTAGAGGAGTCATTATATATATTATCATGATAATGGAATTGAAAAAAATGGAACATAATAGTTTCCCAATACATTCATCATGTGAGATATTAACATGTCGGTTAAATTTAATGAGGTACCACTTAGATTATTCTTCAATATGATTCGATTAACTACAAGATAATCATTTTATAATTTGAGTGCATTCAAATTGAGTCTTCAATTTGACAATGCTTAAATGTAAATTTTTTAAATATTTTTATTATACATTATCTATAAACATTGAAAATAGAAGTGATGAATGAAATATAGGTTACATATATTTATCCAACACTAGAGGGAGTCAATGTAACTATAAAAAGTAGTGGATTATATCGATATGGTGTCTAACAGAGTGGGGCTCAATCCATCAATTGCATTGTTTGTGTTGAAAATGATTAAATCATAATTTAGTACTGAAATATAAATATATGTCAATTATTTCAAATATATTTTTATAAATTTATATAGTGTATTTATTAATGAATCAATTATAACAAATTTTAATTCATTTTATAATATAATTTGATAGATAGTGTTTTGTCTATATAACATGGAATATGATAAAAACGTTTATTTTTTCTAAGGAATAAGAAAATGAATTTAAAAACATATTATAAATAATAATTATAATTATTTTTAGTATATGGTTGTAAATATCTTATGAAAACATGTATCGACCATTAAAAGAAATATGGGAATCTCTTACCCAAATCCTTTTTGTAAACATAAAAGGTTTCTTCTTAGTGAAATGAGGAATCACACCTATCTTGAAAATGTTGTGATTGATTACGTGACATATAAATCATTTATATTCCTTCAAGGATAATTCTTGTTAATGACAAAATATATTAATAATTGTTTAATAACTAATTTCATAGATGTGATTTAATACGATTTGTACTATTGGAAAAAATTGAAATATCACAAATATAGATGTCATTTTGTAATGTGTTTTTCATGAAAATATAAATTGATAAACTAATATCATGATTGATAGTACGAATCATTATAGGAAATCTGATGAATATTAATGGATATTAACAATGAAACCATTTAGTGAAACCATAGATTTTTGTATGAAATGAAATATAACAATAAATAGAGGAACTATTAATAAAAAATAGTTGTATAAATATGTAATTACGAGGAATTTAATTATATATATATATATATATGTCTGAGTTATCCCGTGAATAAAAATACACATTAAATAGGGAATGAAGAATACATTCTCAATAAAAAACTATTTAATAAGTTAACAAGAGGGGATGGAAAAATTCGGAGATATAACTATCATATCACATAGTTATTTAAAAAAAATTACTATTGGTTAGTAATCCCTTTATGTAAACGTAATTAGTATATGGAATTGATGCTTATTAAATGGATAGAGGAAACAATTTCTAAAATATTTTCCAACTACAAAATTTATGTTTGGACTTTGGTTGACACAATGGGTGATTTAAAATAAATTTGTTGTAAATGGGAATTCTTAAAAATTCGATAAGATTAAAATCTATTTCTCTAATACTTTGGGAATGTATAAGGCTTGAAAATATTTGCTATATTTTGTGTGCGTGTGTTTTTTAATATGTATTATAATCCCCTCAACCTAAAATATGATTAAATTAAATAAAAATATTTTTATACTATATTTTTTATATTTTAAATGATGTATTCTATCACATACTCATTACAAGAATAAAAAAACCTATAACATGAATAACATGTGATGTATAAAAGGTTTTTTCATCAATTTTACCTCACAATGTTAAATAGACACCATTATCTAGAAGAGTATGACAAACCCTAGAGGCCAAATCAAACCCTTAGATTGTATCCTACATATGGGTTCCCATAGTATCAAACCATGATTCTTATTAATATATTGTGTAAACTAGAGAACGATCCACCATATAATTTTTTGTAATGTTGTTTGATGAATCAGAATTAGTTTACAGTGGTATCTTGTATGATTCCCCTTAATGGTCCTCCTTCCCCTGAATTATTTCTAATTAAAACACCATTACATTATAAGTGTGCTCATTTCCTCCCAAATTTTCATCCATGCTGCAATATAATATTACTAAAGAATGCATAATAAAATTGACTATATTTAATGTCTGGTAGTTTGGACTATAACTATCATCAATGTCACATGGAAAATAAATCATTTGAAATGTAATATTCTTAATATTTATTAGGAACAAAATTTGGATGATAGTTCAAGTCACTTTATCATTTTGTATTGGTTCAGATATATTATAAATATGACCAAGTATTAACCATGAGATAATTTATAGGTGGGATGATGTTTATCATTTGGTGATCTTTAGTAGTGACTTTTTGAGATCATTGTATCACCAAAAAAGGAAATCTATACATAATCATTTATTTTTAGTTTTTTTTATATTTATATAAATTTTTTTATTTTAGTGAAATGATTATGCTGCTATTAATGTATTCAATTTTTTTAATTTTCCATGTTTCATTCATAGTTGAATTTAAATTCAGTAGGTTTTTTATTATAAACAAAATATCCAAAAAATATATATCCATTATTTTAAAGTTATTCATGTGATAACTAATAATTAATCTTGGGTGGGAGAAATATAGAAAATATAATTTTAAAATATTCAATTTTGATCATGGAAAAATCATATGATACACCTATGAAAATTCAAATAAAATAAATATTATAAATAAGAAACTAGTATGTCGTGTGATTTATTGTAACTTGTATATGTGTTACCTATAATGTGATGTTATACAGTTAAACATGATATAAAATGATACTAGAATATGGAAAAAATGGGCCACATTGTTTAAATGCGAAATTTAAAACTATAATATCTCAAAAATATTTCACAACCCTATAAAATTATATTTATAAAAAAATATAGAGAAAAATAAATTATTTTTTACATGATATAATGGTACGTAACAATTTTTGAATAAAATTTGAATAAATTATAATCATTATGTAATAAATTAGATGAGTAAATAAAATTGTAAGTATTTTATGTACCTAAAAAATTTCATAAATATAAAAAATTTATATCCATTTACTTCCATTATGTTACTCATTTTTTGTTTAAATGGCTATAAAATTTCTAGAATTATTGATTATAATTTTAATAAAAGTCAATTTTAATCAATTTCATTTAAGATGATTTTATTATTGTCAATAAATAATATGTTTATGTTATTCAAATTATCACCACATATATTGTTGTTTTATATAAATAATTTTTTATTCAAATTTATTTTTCATGCATGTATGAAATTTATTACATAATTATATAAGAGAATAATAATATTTTATGATCATCAATAGATATTGAATTTTATTTAAAGAATAAAAATAAACAAGATTACTAGAGTATGTGATTTTTTATTATGAGAAAATTCAATAAGTGTGGGAGTTTATAATGGAATGGACATGAAAAGATGTTAATAACAAATTCCAAACATGAACTCCAAAAATACATGGAATGAGTTATATTTTAAAAATTCTCTTGAGTTATCTTAGAATTATTTTTTGTTTATTTATCATTATTTTTTAATTACCCTAATTTGTGGGATACTTCATCACCATATTTTACATTAGTTTATACCCAAGATTATATTATTATCAATATCAATATATTCCTACAAATTATGATGATATTGATTCATATTCTCAATATAGTTATCAATAACTTTTAGATAATTTTAAAAACTCAACAACATAATATAAAACTTATATATAACAAGGACTACCTTAAATAGAAGAGGATCATAAAAAACATTATGCAACACTATGTTAGACAAACACATCAACATTATAAAATACAATTATTACTATGATGTATGAGGTAAGAAAATATATTCATTATAAGATTAATGTAATGGAAACATATATTCCACAATAAAACATAAATAAAATTAAATGATTTATCTTTTCAAAATAAGATCATTTTATAGAATTGGCATCCCTACTTTAAATAGTTCTAATGGGGAATGTGTATTATATGTTACAGAACAATTTCATCCATATTTGGAATGTATTGATGATTTATATTTGATAAATATTTCTTCCTATCCCTCTATAGATGACTCCTCTCGATCACAATTTTATTCTTCGATTAAAATAACATTTTATGTAACGCCCCAACCCCAGCTGCCTAGAGTCGGTGCATTACTTCGTAACATTGGCATGATCACAAGAAAGATCAAAACTCGAAAGACCGATTGGTTTAGTAGCCTTGGAAACACTAGATATATTCATAAGTTTTACATTACATCATAAAATGAAAAAAACTACTACAACAACATAATGTCTGCATAATTCACACTCATATCCCCACATAATATCCCTGCAGGTCATTCATAATTTACTTCTTCACTTCCTGGGAAAAATAAAACATAGAAAAGGGGTGAGCTCAAATGCCCAATAAGGATAACAATATAGCGGAAACTTTCATAAATAAGAATAAACCTTTAAGGAAATGTATAACTAAAACAAAAGCCTTTCAAACTTGAACATTTAACATAGTATGGCATAAATAAAATGAAATAATGACATTTACTTACTAACATTGTTATTCTACTAATCGAATAATCACATGCAAAATCAATAACCACTTTCATAATGATGGAATGCATAATGCCAGACTATCATAACCCCATAGCCAAGGCCTCGTGCCAAGACTACAAATAAGATTTTGTCAAGGCCTTGTGCCAAGACACTAGTTTGTCTCATGAGACATACCGATGCATCGAGGAGCTATAGCGGGCTCCACCCGTCACTTATTAAGTCCAATGCATTCCCATATGAAAATATTTAAACATAACATAATCATTCGTATTAAAACTAGCATACGAAATGTCAATAATTTCATCATAAACTATGAATGGTATAAAAATAGCACATCCACAGTCAAACATATCACAAAACCATCAATACAATATAGAAGTTTTGTATCATAATAAATCAACTTCAAATAAGCGTAAAATCCATCAAAGGATGTTGACATAGATGAAATCAAAAAACTTTTTAGAGAAATATCTCTTTCTATTTTTGAAATCATTTGATAGCCATATGAAATAAAACATCTTCTTTGAAAATAATATTATAAGCTTGTAAGGAATGCTTTGATGATTTTATAACGGCGGAAAATAACCGCACCCGCCGTATAAGTTAAAAAAACATTCTTACCTTAATTCTGTCGAAAAGGTTAAAAAGGACCTTGTTTTGAAAACTATGGAAAGATTCCTTTATAAACCACTTATAAAAGTCAAAAAGGGTATAAATGACTTTAACTCATACCCTAGTAAATAGTAAAAATGTTTTGAAATACATTTTTAAGAAACATGGATGTGGGTGATAAAGAGATCCCAGTAGATTATTACATATAAACAACCTCGGATAATGAAGAGATTGTGAAATAACCCTTACCTTGTACTTTTCCCTGGTTGAGGTAGGTTAACCTCCTGTATAATGGTGAAATAGTTGTTATTAAATTATACAAGAATCATATATAATAATATGATATCATATATGATCTTTTAACATTGATTTGTTAATAATATCTTAGAATTATCGTCGTTTCGGGAGTTAACTTACTCATTTTCTTTTATATGTTTTGTTACATAAGCCATGGTTGTTGTATATTATTCATATCCAGAATGATATCTAATCCTTAAACATCATTTTTAAATCATCAAATGATAATTATACTTGAATGGATACGATGGAGAATGAATCTCATCGCGTTCGTGGAGACGGTAGTCCGTACGTACGCACGAGCGACAATATCATTCTTTTGATATTAAAATAATATATAAATGGATGGTATATCATATATACAGAATCATTAACATGTTATATTTATTATTTACATGAGTTACACATCATTATTATACCCATCCAAATAATATTATATTGAATAACAATTACACCACGACGTGGAGACGGTAGTCCGTACGTACGCACGTATGGTGACATGTTACTCAAAGGGTGGATAGAATACTGAATATGGTTGTACCATATTTATAATCACATCACAGTATATGTGAGATACTGGAGTTATTATTTTAGAATGGTAAGAACAAAGGAAGAAGAAGTGGAAGAAGAAATGAACTTGGAGAAGGGTGGTGAAATCATTACCTCTTCTTCGGGTTCTTCCTTTTGATTTGATCAAAAGGGATCCATAGGATGGCTTTCTGATCAAAATAAGGCCTCTAGGTTGTAGTGAGGGATGTTGGGAGAGTATTTGGGCAGAGTTTGGCCGAACCAAAAGGCTTTAGAGGTGTGAAGAAATGAGAAGGAGGAGTGCCCTTTTTTAAGAGGGGTGAGGGGCACCTTTGGAAAAGCTAGAAATATTAATTTATAATAAATTCATATTCGGTTTCTAATGGCTCCAAAGCTTATTATTCAAAGTTTAAGGTGGGGAAGGTCGCAAACCACTCAACCAATAGAATTTAGACAGGTTTGGGTTCTTATATTAACCTTATCTTTAAGTATTAACTCTAAGTTAATTAGTTTCACTTTTACAATGTCTCTTTGTATTTTTATATAATATGGTTAATAAACTTACTATATAAATCCAAGCGACCCCCAAGTGGTCCATTAATGATGAACCTATCCTTATATAAGTCTCTTGGCCGAACCTTAGATTTTTAGGAATTTAATATCAATTAATAATATAATATTTGTTTTAAAAACTCTTTTATGTCAATTTTGACACTATTCAATAGTTGATTTTTTTTGAAACTCATAACAGATTGATTACTTCGAACAAAGTCAATTAAATCAATCCTAATATATCATGTTATCCTAGAAAACTAGTTTAATTCATTAAAAGTTTCATATTATATTTTTTTGGGTATTTATAATATCAATTATTTTAATTTTTCACTATTATAGTAATTACTGCATCATCATTGTGTCATAAATAAAATAAATTATTTAATGTCTAAAAATTATAAATAAAATATAATTATGTAGGAAATCTCTTTATCTTTCTAATGAATATTTATAATCTAAAATCCAACATATATAACCCTATGTAAAAATTGTTTTTCTAAAAGATATATGCTTGTGTCATTTTTGTATTCATTTTAACTTAATTAAAATAAAGTGTCATTATCACTTACAAGTGGATCCATGGGGTCCCAAAATAGACCCAAAGATTCCCATGGTCGACCATGTATCAACCAATAGGGTTAAGACACGTTTTAGGGTAATTTATTATTATTATAATATTATTTTTTAACCCTTATTTACCGGATTTACTCTTAACCATGGTAAATAAAATATTTACCGCAGTAATTATTCAAAATGTCTAATAATAAAAGTTACCTATTTACACAATTTGAACATCCTGATTCCAAATATGGAATACATTTTCCTAAATTCAAAACACAGAAGTGGCAGAAATTAATTTAAAATTAATTCCCGCTGTCAAAACAAAAAGCGTGTTTTTAAGAGATAATAACTATCAAAAGATTGACACTCGTTTATGTTCGGTTTAATTGTAAAATTATGTCCAATGACCAACATTATATTAAATAGTAAAAATATATTCTAAATATACTTTAAAACCACTCAAATTCATAATTTATCACTATTAATTATTTTGATTAAAAAAAGTTGTTTTTAATTAAAATTTAGTAATTTTCACTATTCATCAAAATATGAAAGTTATCCGAAAAGTACCAAAATTTCACCTTAGGCTAAATTTGATATTCCGAATCCAAAAATGAAGTCCATTTTAAAATATAAAATATATATAACTTCAAAAATAGGTATTACTATTCATAACAGCTAGATTGATTGGTTACGGTGTGTTAGAACTCGAAGTTGCGTACAACACACACTACTGTTTTATTCAAAGGAAAGCGTACCGTGGAAGCTTGGGATGTTTCATTTTAAATTTTTTGATGTCTCTATTTAGTCAAAAAGTTTAAAATATTGTATTTAAAAAGGTTTCACTATCAAAAGTTGATAAAAGTGCAATACTGAAAATGAATCTGTTCTTGCATTATGACTAAGAAACTCATAATATGGATTCTAAAATTATAAGGATTATATAAAGTTTAAAATTTAGTTAATACTATTCATGATCTCTTTTAATGGATTTTTTTTGGTAAGTCATGGTGAAATTGAACTCAGTGTTGCGTGTAGTGAAAGTTATTGAATTATTTTGAAGAAATAACACACTATGAAATCTTGGGGTGTTACATTCTCCCCTCCTTCAATAAATTGCATCCTCGCAATTTGAAATTGTTCTTCAAAAATAAAATGTTGAAAGTAGAAAATATATTTGTGGGAAAACCCACATCGGAAATTGGGTTACTAAAATTTAGTCTTAATATGAGGAAAAGAGAAATTAAAGGGTCACCACCAAATTATGATCTCGATTAGGAGAACATTGGTGTCAATTAGAGACATATAATTGGAGGAAAAACGTAAATATTTATAGGTAGTGATTGAGGTCATCAATCACAAACAAGTATAAAATTGAGGTCCTTAAAGTCATCAATCCATGATGATTTGAAGTACCATCGGTTCAACAAAATATATGGTATTGGGACAACACATTTTTGACATTTCAAAATATCTTAGTTGAAATCCCACATCGAAAAATGAATTAATGAGGCCTCTATTTAAAATAAAGAGTGGAAAGTATGAAGATTACTGAAAATAACACATACTAGGGTTCCATGTAGGAAAATATGGATATGGAAGAAAAATCTAGCCATCAATTATCTGATGGAGAGTGGTAGAGAACATGGCTATGAAAAGGCCAACAATCCCAAAGCCATAAATTAGTGATGATTTAACGTACCATCTAGGACAACATTTTTGTTCTATGTTCCTTTTATTAATGATGAGGAATTTATTTATGATATTGGCTAAGATCATAAGGAGATATACTTAGTTTATAATTAGAGTTTTATCCATTAATAAATTTCTACCAAAACTCATCATTCACTCGTAAAAAAAATTCTATTTATACTATTCATAGAGGGTTCCAAAATAAACGAATTTATAATTCATCTACCAGATCTTTTAAAAAAACTACTTTATATAATCTAGGACATCTCTTGGGCCAGTGGTAGGTGATACACCCTTGTCGCCCTTTGGTTGCGGGTTCAAGTCTCGCAGCCTTGCCGGACGCGACGGGTTGCCGCCCGACCTTCGGGTTGTCTTTTTATGGAAATCCAAAATAATCCAAACTAGAACTATCCAAAATACTTCTGTCCAAACTCACAGTCCAACATTTATAAGGAAGGTAAACATAATATAGATCCTTTTTACCCCGTAATAGAATATGAATTCCTTCATCATGTATTACCATATTCCTTATTGATTACATTCATGCTCCCTTATTCCATATAGAATGCTGGATATACTTCATTAATCCAAAAATGTTTTAAACCCCACCAATGATGGAATATACAAATCATTAATCAGTTCCAAGGTAGTCAATAATATCCAATATAATTTATCCAAAAAAATCACATATTATTCCAAAATCACTACCTCGGTATCAGAACTATATTATGGTTTATCATTCTCTCAACCATATATTTTTCAAAAATCTATCCTGCTAATGAGTCACTTTTCTTTGTTCCACACAATCTCAAGTCCTTAATGAAATAGTACCGCAGTACAATCCTTATATACTCCATAATCATTATAACAATTACATTGTTGAAACAACACTCAATTGACATAATCAACATAAGAACTCTAATCATTCCTCTTCACCTGTGGTAGTATCATAACTCGATTATTATCCAATAGCATCATTTGCGGCATAGTCTGATGACTGGAACATAGGTTCGCGTAGTGTCCAAACTCCTTGCAAATGATGCATTGTACATTTGAAACCATTTTCTTACCCTTGCAGTCACGCACTTTGTGCCCTTTTCCTCCACACTTATAACAAACTCCCATTCCTTTTAGGCAAGTTCCAGGGTGATTCTTTCCACAGTTACCTCATATGGGAAAATTCTTCTTTTCCCTCTTCCCTTTATCCATCTTTCTCTCTTCTATCCTTTTCTTCTCTTGCTTAAAGCCATAGGACTCAGTAAAATCTTTACTTATCTTATCAACACATGATATTATTTCTTCATATGATGATAATACATGGGAGACTATTTCTCTTATAAATTCTAGCTTAAGACCATGAAAGATATGATCCTTCATTCTCTTTGGATCATGTGCATTTCTGGAGTTCCCATTCCTTCTACTGGGCGCCATTTCTAAACAATGGAATACACTAGATCAGTTTATGAATCAAAATACATAATCCCATACTTATAAAACACATAACATAAATTGAACTATTTATGGATATAATCCATAATCATAAAAATGTTTTCTTTGAGGAAGTATATACTCATAATCCCTTCAAAATGATTTGTAAAGAAAATGAGAGTTATCCTAAGCATATCCCCCGGGAGTGTCGTAACCAAGATTGCAGCAAGGCCCGTTGTCGTGCACCAGTTCCCGTTCGAGTCTAGCTCAAAGCGGTGTTTTCGGGTTTTACCCCTAGATACATCTATGCCAGAGCCGCCTCTACCTGCTCGTATCCAGACAGGGATGTATTGCTCGGAAAACTCACAAAATCCCTACAATACCAAAATTCTAGGAAGTTCTTCTATACTAATCCTCAAAGTTAATCTTAGGTCTACGTGCTCTAATCAGAGTTTATCTAAATCTAGCTTCCAAGGTTTGTACTAAACTTCCTCTGATACCAACTGTAACGCCCCGACCCCAGCTACCCAGAGTCGGTGCATTACTTCGTAACATTGGCATGATCACAAGAAAGATCAAAACTCGAAAGACCGATTGGTTTAGTAGCCTTGGAAACACTAGATATATTCATAAGATTTACATTACATCATAAAATGGAAAAAACTACTAAAACAACATAATGTCTGCATAATTCACACTCATATCCCCACATAATATCCCTGCAGGTCATTCATAATTTACTTCTTCACTTCCTGGGAAAAATAAAACATAGAAAAGGGGTGAGCTCAAATGCCCAGTAAGGATAACAATATAGCGGAAACTTTCATAAATAAGAATAAACCTTTAAGGCAATGTATAACTAAAACAAAAGCCTTTCAAACTTGAACATTTAACATAGTATGGCATAAATAAAATGAAATAATGCCATTTACTTACTCACATTGTTATTCTACTAATCGAATAATCACATGCAAAATCAATAACCACTTTCATAATGATGGAATGCATAATGCCAGACTATCATAACCACATAGCCAAGGCCTCGTGCCATGACTACAAATAAGATTTTGTCAAGGCCTTGTGCCAAGACACTAGTTTGTCTCATGAGACCTACCGATGCATCGAGGAGCTATAGCGGGCTCCACCCGTCACTTATTAAGTCCAATGCATTCCCATATGAAAAGATTTAAACATAACATAATCATTCGTATTAAAACTAGCATATGAAATGTCAATAATTTCACCATAAACTATGAATGGTATAAAAATAGCACATCCACAGTCAAACATATCACAAAACCTTCAATACAATATAGAAGTTTTGTAAAATAATAAATCAACTTCAAATAAGCGTAAAATCTATCAAAGGATGTTGACATAGATGAAATCAAAACACTTTTTAGAGAAATATCTCTGTCTATTTTTGAAATCATTTGACATCCATATGAAATAAAACATTTTCTTTGAAAATAATATTATATGCTTGTAAGGAAAGCTTTGAAGATTTTATAACGGCGGAAAATAACCGCACCCGCCGTATAAGTTAAAAAAACATTCTTACCTTAATTCTGTCGAAAAGGTTAAAAAGGACCTTGTTTTGAAAATGACGGAAAGATTCCTTTATAAACCACTTATAAAAGTCAAAAAGGGTATAAATGGCTTTTACTCATACCCTAGTAAATAGTAAAAATGTTTTGAAATACATTTTTAAGAAACATGGATGTGGGTGATAAAGAGATCCCAGTAGATTATTACATATAAACAACCTCGAATAATGAAGAGATTGTGAAATAACCCTTACCTTGTACTTTTCCTTGGTTGGGGTAGGTTAACCTCCTGTATAATGGTGAAATTGTTGTTATTAAATTATACAAGAATCATATATAATAATATGATATCATATATGATCTTTTAACATTGATTTGTTAATAATATTTTAGAATTATCGTCGTTTTGGGAGTTTACTTACTCATTTTCTTTTATATGTTTTGTTACATAAGCCATAGTTGTTGTATCTTATTCATATCCAGAATGATATCTAGTCCTTAAACATCATTTTTAAATCATCAAATGATAACTATACTTGAATGGATACGATGGAGAATGAATCTCATCGCGTTCGTGGAGACGGTAGTCCGTACGTACGCACGAGCGACAATATCATTCTTTTGATATTAAAATAATAATTAAATGGATGGTATATCATATATACAGAATCATGAACATGTTATATTTATTATTTACATGAGTTACACATCATTATTATACCCATCCAAATAATATTATATTGAATAACAATTACACCACGGCCTGGAGACGGTAGTCCGTACGTACGCACGTATGGTGACATGTTATTCAAAGGGTGGATAGAATACTGAATATGGTTGTACCATTTTTATAATAACATCAATGTATATGTGAGATACTGGAGTTATTATTTTATAATGGTAAGAACAAAGGAAGAAGAAGTGGAAGAAGAAATGAACTTGGAGAAGGGTGGTGAAATCATTACCTCTTCTTCGGGTTCTTCCTTTTGATTTGATCAAAAGGGATCCATAGGATGGCTTTATGATCAAACTAAGGCCTCTAGGTTGTAGTGAGGGATGTTGGGAGAGTATTTGGGCAGAGTTTGGCCGAACCAAAAGGCTTTAGAGGTGTGAAGAAATGAGAAGGAGGAGTGCCCTTTTATAAGAGGGGTGAGGGGCACCTTTGGAAAAGCTAGAAATATTATTTTATAATAAATTCATATTCGGTTTCTAATGGCTCCAAAGCTTATTATTCAAAGTTTAAGGTGGGGATAGGTCGCAAACCACTCAACCAATAGAATTTAGACAGGTTTGGGTACTTATATTTACCTTATCTTTAAGTATTAACTCTAAGTTAATTAGTTTCACTTTTACAATGTCTCTTTGTATTTTTATATAATATGGTTAATAAACTTAATATATACATCCAAGCGACCCCAAAGTGGTCCATTAATGATGAAACTATCCTTATATAAGTCTCTTGGCCGAACCTTAGATTTTTAAGAATTTAATATCAATTAATAATATAATATTTGTTTTAAAAACTCTTTTATGTTAATTTTGACACTATTCAATAGTTGATTTTTTTGAAACTCATAACAGATTGATTACTTCGAAAAAAGTCAATTAAATCAATACTAATATATCATATTATCCTAGAAAATTAGTTTAATTCATTAAAAGTTTCATATTATATTTTTTTGGGTATTTATAATATCAATTATTTTAATTTTTTACAATTATAGTAATTACTGCATCATCATTGTGTCATAAATAAAATAAATTATTTAATGTCTAAAAATTATAAATAAAAAATAATTATGTAGGAAATCGTTTTATCTTTCTAATGAATATTTATAATCTAAAATCCAACATATATAACCCTATTTAACAATTTTTTTTCTAAAAGATATATGCTTGTGTCATTTTTGTATTCATTTTAACTTAATTAAAATAAAGTGTCATTATCACTTACAAGTGGATCCATGGGGTCCCAAAATAGACCCAAAGATTCCCATGGTCGACCATGTATCGACCAATAGGGTTAAGACACGTTTTAGGGTAAATTAGTATTATTATAATATTATTTTTTAATCCTTATTTACCGGATTTACCCTTAACCATGGTAAATAAAATATTTACCGCAGTAATTATTCAAAATGTCTAAAAATAAAAGTTACCTATTTACACAATTTGAACATCCTGATTCCAAATATGGAATCCATTTTCCTAAATTAAAAACACAGAAGTGGCAGAAATTAATTTAAAATTAATTCCCGCTGTCAAAACAAAAAGCGTGTTTTTAAGAGATAATAACTATCAAAAGAGTGACACTCGTTTATGTTCGGTTTAATTGTAAAATTATGTCCAATGACCAACATTATATTAAATAGTAAAAATATATTCTAAATATACTTTAAAATCACTCAAATTCATAATTTATCACTATTAATTATTTTGATTAAAAAAAGTTGTTTTTAATTAAAATTTAGTAATTTTCACTATTCATCAAAATATGAAAGTTATCCGAAAAGTACCAAAATTTCACCTTAGGCTAATTTTGATATTCCTAATCCAAAAATGAAGTCCATTTTAAAATATAAAATATATATAACTTCAAAAAGTAGGTATTACTATTCATAACAACTAGATTGATTGGTTACGGTGTGTTAGAACTCGAAGTTGCGTACAACACACGCTACTGTTTTATTCAAAGGAAAGCGTACCGTGGAAGCTTGGGATGTTTCATTTTAAATTTTTTGATGTCTCCATTTAGTCAAAAAGTTTAAAATATTGTATTTAAAAAGGTTTCACTATCAAAAGTTGATAAAAGTGCAATACTAAAAATGAATCTGTTCTTGCATTATGACTAAGAAACTCATAATATGGATTCTAAAATTATAAGGATTATATAAAGTTTAAAATTTAGTTAATACTATTCAATACCTCTTTTAATGGCTTTTTTTTGGTAAGTCATGGTGCAATTGAACTCAGTGTTGCGTGTAGTGCAATTTATTGAATTATTTTGAAGAAATAACACACTATGAAATCTTGGGGTGTTACATTTTAAGAATATTTGATGTCACTCATACACTCATGTGATTATAATGGTCCACTGGATAGTCATATTTCATGTCCCTCCTCAATTATTTTACAAATAATACATCCCAATATGTGAATAGACACCTTTTATTTATACCAATTTCTACATCATGAGTAAGATGATACATTTGTAGTTGATGAGGGTATTGAATTGGGAAATTTTATTAGTGTGTTTTATTTTGAAATGACCACAGATAATAGGAATTTCTATACACTAATGGACATAACATCAAATAACCTCTTCTCGTCCATTTCTCAAAATAATTATTAGTATGTCACTCTTTTCGAAATATATTCTTCAAAAATTCTTGTTAAATTATAAAATCAGTTAGTGATATTGGTTGAGTACCCCCGAACTATTCTAAAAACAATGGTAAAATGGGATTTCATATAGCATTTCGAGTTCAAAGTTACATATACAACAATGATGGAATATTATGATGGAAATATATAATAAATAATATGAAAATGTAAAGTCACAGATTTTCATAAATAATTTTTATGTTTATGTTCAGGTTTGGACCTCTTCTTTTTTACTAGATATGTGCTTATCGAGTCCTTGAGAAGAATCCGGGTTGTTTTGGGACACGAAAAAGGTAAAAAGTTGCTTTGTGGGAAATCCTCATGATTTGCGCATGGTTTGGAAATACGTGCAAGGGGAGACCATGTGAGAAATACTAATCCTCGTGTATTGCATAGGCTTTGTAGAATAATTTGAGATAAGAGCTCTCAGGATGTATCCCCTGAACGGTTTGTAGACGGTTTGGAAAACTGTGCAGGGAAACCGTGCAGGGAAATTGTGCAGCCTCCAATCTTTTAATAAAGTACAAAAATGCCACTCTGGGATTTTTATGTTCACATTTGATTTTCCTCCCCCTTGCTTCATGGAACCCAATGAACGAACTAAAACTCCCAATAATTCCTAAGTGATTTTATCCTTTCATTATTCACTATTTGGAGCATTGATGGTTGTTGATTGAAGCCCCAAGTAAGGGGAACACAACTCATGCTCCTCTTTTTTAGATTAGTGTTTGCAGTTTCTTCCATATCCTTTAGATGATATATGAACCTATTTTTCTATTTATATTTAGGTTGGGGATTCAAGGCATTCTTGAATCTAGATCTAATGCCATGTCTATGAGTGTGTTCATCAACAGATTCGAGTTAATTGGTCTACAAGTAATATCACATAGTTTTCTTATAGAATTTTACATATGTGTTGGGATTTTTCTTATCTCTGGTAGTTTATTGGTCCACATGTGATGCATAAGAGATGAGTTTTCCATTTTAGGGATACCCATGGGGTGTGCCAGCAAACCCTAACCTAGAGTGCAGAAGGGTTATGTGAAGGGATTCTGAATAATAATGTGGAACCCATGTATAATATGTTTTATCAGTTTATTAATATTTTAATGGGGTTATGATAAATGTTCCTCGGGAGATAATGGCATAATATGTTGTTGTAATAACATGAATGTGGGTATTTGGGTTGAAAGATATTAAGTCCATTGTTTCATGAATTTTGGTTAGAAAGGCCTATGTTTATTAGTTTATGTTAAATGGTGAACATGCAATTGGGTAATGGAATGGGAAATGGGGAATGTGTTAATAGGGTGTAATTAGGGAATGGTTGAATTTGTAGAATGGGTTAATACATGAGAATTATGTTGTACAACTAAATGTTTGAATGTAATAAATGGATTGTGTATTGTGATATGAGAATTGTACTTGAAAATCATATGTGGGTAAATTATGTTGAAATGATAAATGGGATAAATTGATTAATGAATGGTCAATGCTGAATTTGAATAAGGCATAAGGGTTTTTAAAACACATAATTGTTTATGGAACGAGAATTGGAATTTGGGTAGATGGATATGAATTATAATGGGTAAATGTGCTAATGGGTTATGGAATGATGTTAATTACCATATTTTTGTAATGAATTGTGAATTATAATTGATTTGAATATGCATGGGTTGTGTAATTGTATTGTTGTGGCGACATAACAAATAATCTTGTTCTCATGGCTTGGTAGAGTGGGGTAATGACTTGAGGTTCTATTCCCACATGTCTAGTTTCACTGAGGATCTAAAATAAACCCTAGAATTCATGGTTTATGGAATGGAAAAAAGGCTCTATTTCAAAAATGGTTGCACTCCACCTGGATTGAGCTTTCGAGGTGATGATAATTTGTTGATGTCATATGTGTATCCCTAGTGAGATATAGAACTGATTTATTTCCAATATGCATTGCTATTGATTACCTTAGAAACATTTGTATATGATATTCTTGCCTAACTCATGGAACATGTTATCAATATAGATTATGTAATGACGATAGTATAGGAAATGTAATTGGGATAAATGGTAGTAATGTAATTAATGAGTCGTGTTAACTAACAACACCAAATTTTTTCCTTATTTACTTACCATTTATGTTTTACTTTCATGCACTATCTATTAGATTGGATATATTTTAGTCACCATTGGTGGTGGTATACAATGTTTTTTTACTCACACCCTGATCGAGACGTCATTGGGTACCGAAAGTAAATATATTGGTTGCAGGTCAGGATGAGGTCAAGGGCCCTACTCTAGCATTTTATGTTGGGCTCGGGATGTACATGGAGAATGATCCAGATATAGAGTTAGGACCATATTAGAGATTTATTCACTTTATTTATTTTGGAATTTATTCACTTTTCTCCACTAGTATGGCATGGAATGGCTGTATTTGGATCACGGTCTATACCCCATTAAAAAATAATAGGTTACACATGTTTATTTGTTGTTTAATATTACCTTTTATATTTTTCTTGTGTTCTATTGTGGATCATTATGGTAAAGAAGGCATAGTCTTCCCACCTGACTTATTAGACCATTTTTGTTAGTTAACAACCTCTAGCGTACATGTAGGCGCGCTTGGGGTCATGTGACGAACCAGTTCAGTGCACCAGTTTAGTGTCATAAATTATTGGGGATGTTGAAATGTGGTATCAAAGGAGTTCATTTATATTTCATACTAGTTTGGTATGGTAGACATGAGATTATGATATTTTTGGGCTTTTTTAATGAGCTCCTTCATATGAGTAGCTAACCCATGTATGAGAAAACCCAAGTCCCGCTAGGTTGGAATTCCTTCCCTTGATGTTTGTTGTTATAGTTTAATGATATTTCACTTTTGTGTGATTCAAATGTTGTGTGATTCGGCTGATTTATGATATTATTCTCATGCACAGAATGGCACAAGGTTGTCCATTCATTCATCATTTTAGGGACCTAAGGATATATGTGTCATGCATCATTTGAGGCACACACAAAAGATTGGTGTGCAGTGAATATATAGTATAATTCATTTTCTTTCCTTGATAAATATAAAGAAAATGAATCTAAAGAATTGAAATATAATTCAGTGAATGAAAAAAATGAAATTAAATAAAAAAAATATCATGTAAAAATAACTATTAAGAATGGGTTAATATTTTTGGTTATAATAAATTTGAAAAATTTGACTCGGTGACAAATATAGAAATATTTCATAATAATGGTAAATTTGTTAATTATTTTTTACTAACGAACTATGTAAATGAAATAAAATGATCATTGTAAAATGTTGTGAAATTTTTAATGTAATTCAGAGAGAACAAATAATGTTGTAAAAGAATAATTGGGTCATATAGGTATTGACGAAAGACTGGAGATTAAGAGGATTTGTTAACCCATTTTGACTATGATGGTGGAAGGTATGGTAGGGGAAATGTTCTATGTGTTATGATGAACATTTTGATATAGCACGAAGTATGGGTTGTTCAGTGTTGCTACCATGAATCATTTTTTCATCTATGGTTAAGACTTTTCAGTAATTTTTTAAAGCTTCAAGTGAATGATAAGATTAAAAATGATAATGTTTGAGTTTAATAGATGGTATCGCTTGGTTTGTTAATTGGACCCTTGAATATATAGATTAGGGTAGTGAAAGTGCTCTATTTTGAGACTTTTTATTTCGATTGTGAGGCTTGGATAGTTGTGATATGGCCTAGGCGGTGTGTTTATGGAACCCTTGCTAGGGTTGTACCCTTTAGGTTGTGAGGATATCATTTTATAATGTGAGTGAGAAAACTCTCATGGTTCGTGACCACACGGAGTGCATGTTGGACCCTAAAAATGGTAACGGTTTTTGTTGACCATGTGAGTTGAGACCTTGCGAGTTGTGTCTTGAATCCCAAAGAGGATGTTTTTCTCACAGTGCTAATGAATTTGTACATGTTTGGTGTGTATCCTAGAGTATATGTTTGTTTGGCTTCTAAGAATAGTCTGCATTGGAATGGGAGTGATAGTTCCATTCAATATCATTGCTTTGATCTTGTCATGATATGGATTATTTGGAGAGAGTTATAATGGTTTCTCCTAGTTGTGAATCCAGTATAGGGTGTTGGAATCATTCAACCTTCAATGTTCTCTATGAGAGGGGTGAGAGAGGGTTTCTAGTGCTGTTGGGTGTGTTCCACACATGTAGATGTTTTGGGAATTAATATTGGTACCTATAGTGTTCTATGGTGGAAGATTGACCTTGACGGATAAGAGGGAAGGCTGATGGTTGGTTGTGACCCTCAAGTATTGGTTATGCGATGAAATTTTCTGAAAATCAAGGTTGACCTCATGGGAGGATAGTTTAGCAGTTTATGAAGCAGGGAATATGAACCATGGGAGATGCTTTAGAGGTGGTGTTAATGAATACTATGTACCCCATGTCTTAGTGAATGGAATAGTTGGGAATTGTTCTTTCATAAGGGAGCCTTAGTTTATATGATTTGAGGTAAGGATTGTATCATAGAGCTGTACCGTATGAATGGCTAACTCACCTTCTTGGATGATTATTAATGTAGGCTTGATGTTTTTTTTGGAGTGTAATAGATAATGGTGGATGAATTGTGGTTGTATTCTTTCTCTCAATGGTGCCACCTGAGGTGAGGGTGTTCATGTGGATGAAATTGTTTATATGAATTGTTTGGTTATTGGGTAAGATGTAGAGGCCCCCATAGGGATGATGAGACTAACTTTCCGAATGACATGGTTAGGTAAGTTAAAAGGTGATGGTCTATAGCGAAGTTACGGTCGATTTGTGTAAAAAAGTTGGTTTCATTGTTGTGGTAGACCATTGTGATTTTGTTGTTAACAGGCATGGATGCATCAGAATAAATTAAGTGGTGTGGTGGAAGTAGTTTTTCATGATATGTTGGTTCATGGATTCTTGTTGGTCTGCTTTTTGTGCGATGGTTAAACATGGTTGGGAATTACACCAGAGTGGTGGTGGTTATGTGTTGGTGAGATATGTTCACCAAGGAGGCATGAAATATTTGGAAGGTCATTGTGTCCTATAGTTCCACATCATAAATGGATAATTTAGTGGTGGCGTACATCAAAAACTTCTTAGTGTACCTCATCTAGTGACGAGCATGCCAAATATATTGACCTCGCCCCTAGTACGTTGAGAATATATGGATTTCCCCAAGAGACAAGAAGGTGTTTGGTTTTATGGGGGATATCATGGAGTTTATGACAATGGAAATAGCATGTGTGTAGATTGATTATGGGATATATACCCTCCATGTCATTGGGTGAGGTCCTCTAGATGAACCAAATAACATCAAAATCCATGGGTGTTTTTCAAAGAAGCCGAGAAAGGGTACTGGGTGACGTTAATTTTCTTGTTATGGGAAAAGACTGTATGGCCATTTCTATTTTTTGGGCTCAGTATGTTGTTGGGTATATGAAGTGGTGGTTTGAATCCCTTTTTAGGGAAGTGGTAACAACAATCCTAAGGTTGGGAGTGATGAGACACTCCTAGATATGGAGAGGATAACATCGAGCTGAAGTGATGGAGCCTGAAGTCTAATAAGAAACTAGTAAGGTGTTTCTTAGGTTCCACATAGAGCTAATTTGGGATCATGGATGTGATGAATGATGAGCCAAGTGTTTTCTTTGAGCTCAGGGTGGTTCCTTGTAAATCATGTGATGTCTATGCTGAGTTGTTGAAGGGTGTGGTTCAATATGAAAACAGGTTGTGCCAAGAGAAGTTGGAGTCCTATAACTCCAATGATTATTTGGGTTAGACTCATGTAATTTTTCCTTCTGTGATTTTTTAATGTCATGAAGTTGAGTGAATCTTGGACATGTGATGATGTATCCATCCAAGGGTGAGAACCGATGATGGCCTAGAGGGCTGTATATCCATGATGATGGAATTCTATCAGAATTCTAGAAATGACCTCACTAGGTGTGCGAGATTATAATGATCGTCTTTGATTCAGTAAGAGACTTGGTACAGTGAGATAAAGTGGTTATATACCATAAATGGAAGGTGAGTATTCTTGTACAATATAGTCGTGTGTGGTCCGACCTGATATGGTAAACATGATTGGGTTTGGTGAGAGTGATCCAGCTCTGGGATCAGGTTATAGAAAAAAATCATTTTGAAATGATGGTTTTCCTGAGTCAGGTCAAGTTGATCTTGGTCCTTCAATGGAGAGTGTAGTAATGGCCCCCTTAATGTTTTCAATGGTGCGGCTAGATTCCAATGTATAGTAATTCTTTATGAATTCTTCAGATTGTGGAGTTGGACCATTTTAGTCAATGGAAAAGATGGGGTGAGTTTTGATTGTATTTATTCAATTGAGGGGGTTCCATGTAATTGAAAATGTTGTAGAAAACCATACTGGATAAATGGATAGTTGATGACATGACCATAGTTTCTTGGTTTTAAGGACATGTGTGGTAACCTTTCAGATGAGTTGGCCCTGGTAGAGAGAAATGTCATGATTCAACTAGTTGAGTATCAAAGAATTTAGAGTCACATTTGGATGTATATTTGTGGAATTAAATCTACTAGAAACAAGGTTGTAAGGATCTTGTTATTTCCTTAGAGTGATACTGGTTCTAATCACGGTTAGAGTAAGGGAAATAGGAAAATGATGTAATTTGATTTGTTCATGAGGTTTATAGAGGATCAAACAGATGATGTACTGATTAGTTCCTCCAAGAATATGTGATAAGGTGATTTAAGTTTCCATGTGTTTTGAGTTTGGTTTCATCACTCAATTTTCCACCATGATGTTCCCGTAGTGATAAGTGTTGAAGTGGATGCATCCCTGAGTAGTTTAACTAGTTCGTGTTGTGGGTTTTGCTGAGGAATCCTTGAGTTGAATGTTTGTGCCCTTGATTCGTATCATGTGGCTGTGTGATTCAACCAAAGACATGGATAGTGAAAAATATAGGTATGCCTATTTTAATGACCTTTAGATATGAGATCATAATGATGTTTAGAAGATATTCTTGGGGACGAGACTTTATAAGGTGGGGATATTATAATGCCTCATATTTTCTAAAAGATTTTTTTGTTTATGTGTAGGCTTGTGTATCAATTTTTATATAAGTGTATTCCAAGAAATTTAGAATTATCGGTGGTGTTCCATGGGTTTAGGACATGAAAAATGAGGAAAAAGGCTTTCTGGGCCATCTATACAGGTTTTGCACAGTTTGTGCACAGTTTGGAAAAACATGTTTGGGGAGACAATAAGGGAAGTAGCAATCTGAATGCTTTGCACATGGTCTAGAAAATTGTTCCATAGAAGGGAGTGTGTGAAATAAACTCTTCATGGTTTTCACACTTTTATAAAATCCATGGGGGTAAACCATGAAACTTGCAACATTTTAAAAAATTACAAAAATTCCACCACATGATTTTTAGGTTGACCCATGATTTTCATTCCCTTTCCTCCATGGAAACCTCTGCAAAAAAACTCCATTGTTCACCCAAGGGTGGATCTAGTTCAATTATTGGCCATTTTGAAGAAACTATTGTTGTGGATCAATGCCGTGGGTATGTATAACACTCCTCTTTATCCTCTTTTTCAGATTATGGTTTGTCGTTTCTTTCATCCCCTTTTGATGACCTAAAACCCTTTTTTCTGGTGAGATATAGGTGGGGCCTCATTAGATGCTTGAATCTCTATCTATTTCCACAATTAAGTGTTCATTTTTTTAATTGATTCATTGTAGGTGGTCAATAAGTTTTATCCAATAGTTTTATTATAGATGTGTGCATGTGTGTTGGGATTATTCCTATCTCTTTCTTTTCCATTGGATTCGTTATGTATGATTTGGTAACATTGGTGTCTAAATTATTTTGTTTAAACCCTCACAATCCTCATGGGATGTGTTGGAGATGACTTGACCATTTTAGGGCCAACCATGGGGTTGTCTGAAAAACCTAGACTCAGAGTGTTGTGGGGTTAAGTGAAGGGTAGTTGAATAATAGTGTAGAAACCATGTAGAATAGTTTTTAACGATTGATTTAGTTTTAAAATATATGATGACAATATCCCTAGGGAGTTAGTGGAAAAATATTTTTTTGGAATGACATAAAAATGTGTAATTATGTTGAAATAGATTTTTTCGATAGATTCATAAATTTCGGTTAAAAATTCCTGAGGGTATTAGGGTATGGTAAATTGTCAACATCAGATTGTGTAATGGAATGGAAAATGGGTAATGTGTTAATGGGATGTAATAATGTAATGGATGAATTTTTTTAATATTTTAATACATTAGAATTAGGTGGTACACCAAAATTATTGAATCTAATAAAGGAATTGTGTTATGTGATTTGAGAGTTGTAATTGAAATGAATAAGTGGGTAAATTATTTTTAAATGATAAATTGGATAAATGGGTGTAGGAATGGTCAATTATAAATTTGGTTAAGGAATAGGGGTTGTTGAATACACCAAATGGGTTATTAAATAGGAATGAGCATTTGGCTAGATGGATATTAATTATAATAGGTAAATGTGTTAATGGGTTATGAGACGATATTAATTCCCATGTGTTGGTTATGAATTTTGAATTCTAATAGAATTGAAATGGTTTGTTGTTTTATGGTATGGTTGCGGTGACATGATAAATAATCATATTCACATGGTTTGGTAGAGTTGGGTATTGACTTGAGATTCTATGCCCATGGGTTGAGTTTGAATGAGGCTCTATAATCCACCCCAAAATGAACGGGTTAGGGAAGGGGACATAGGATCTATTACCCCAACAAATTCATTCCATCCAGACTGAGGCATCGAGGTGAGGATAATGTGTTGATGTGAAAGGTGTATCCCTAATGATGTAGGGAATTTTTTTGTTTACCATATGCATTGTGGTTGATTTTCTTAGACCCTTGTATAGATGATATTTATGCATAAACCATGGAACTAGATATTTATATGGATTATATATTGAATATGGTAACAGAAATGGAATTGGGATATATGTTAGTCATGAATTAAATGAACCTTGTTATCTAATGGAACATTAAATGTTCCTTGTTTACGTACCGTTTATTTTGTACATTCTTGCACGATCTATTATACTAGATATTTTTTAGACACCATTGGTGGTGGCCTACTATGTTTTTCACTCACACCTTGATCGGGCCGTTGTTAGGTACTTGAGAAGATCTCATGGTTATAGTTTAGGATGACGGCAAGGGCCCTACTCTTGAATATTGAGTTGGTCTTGATATTTCAAATTAGAATGATCTGGTCTTGTAACCAGAACCTATTTATTGTTTTGGTCATTTGTTTTAATAAGGTTTTATTCACATTTCACCTCTAGTATGGCATGGAATGGTTTTATTTGATTTACATTATATACCCATTTGGGAAATTCTAGGTTTCTCATGTTTTTTGGTTGTTTCTTATTTATTTCATTAATTTTATTGTGTTCTATTGTGGGATACTCTAATAAATAAGGTGTTGTCTCCCCACATGACTTATTAGACCCACCATACTAGTCGGAAACCTCTGGCATACATGGATGCACGTTTTAGTTCATGTCATGACCCAACATGGAGCACCGATTTAGTGGCTTCCGGGTCAGGGATGTCAGAATAAATATTTTTCATAACATAATGTAGTTAAATAATCACCCTAATATTTTCCCATCTCATCCATGCATTGAGGAAAATATCATATCGATTGAAATACCCACATATACTCAAAATTTTGATCATTAGAAAACAATGAATCTATAGAGAAATAATTAACTTGTATTCATAAAATCCATATTTTTTATCATTAGTTAAATATAGTTGGATCACATTATCATCTGAGACAATGCTTTTCAGGAGTGTATGGATAAAATTAATTATTCATGGTATTCTAGTAAAAATTAATTTTACTAGGATACATTCCATGATATAATATTCTTGATATCCATATTGATTCACTTTTGATATGAATCAACTAATTTTTTAATTTTTTTGATTCCTCATGTTTATTCATCCGATTTGGCGAAGCATTTTTCAAAATACCCCCACTAATTTTACAGATAAATTTATCTTCAGTTATTATGTCTTATGCCATATAATAACATTATTAATGGGTTTATAAAACATTTTAACAAATGATGATGGAAATTATTTGTGTAAATTTTGTTATAGTTATTTTATAATGTCATTAAATTATTTATAATGATGAATTATTCATAAGCCTCAATGGTAGACAACCCATCATTAGTTTTCTTTTATTTAAATATTTTATCATTTATTACTTTTATTTTTTTGGTAATAAAATTTCATAAATATACTAGTTTTATGTTCATTTTCAAAATATAGTTTATTTGAATTAGTTGTATATTTTTTCGTCATCGATATGATTGTTTGATTAATCATTCAATTCTTGGATATTATATGGGTGTATATTTTCAATTTTATATCTTTATTTGTATATATTTTTAAGTGAATTATTGGATATAGGAAGCTATTCTAGATTTATCTAAAATTACTCATGAAAGTCAAATTCATTTTATAAATATTTTTATACATGCTAATAATAAATTTAAATATATTATTAAAAATAAATAAAATGATAAGGAAAAAAACTGTCATATTATTCATTATCAATTACATATGAAAACTATAATATTTCTATAATCCCATAATTAATGATACACACCATGTATTCCTAATTAGTCTCAAAATATAATTCACTAGGTAAGTGAATTTATTCTTGATACAATGTTTTATATGATTATTTATATGATTCATTTTTGTATTAATTCAAATCCATTTGGTTTAAAAATGTATTTCCATACCCATGAGGATGCATTATAATTTTTATATAAGTACATATTTTTATTTTTCTTGATTGAATCCCTACCATACTATGTCTTCTATAACCTTTTCATGTGTTCTTGTCAATCGTACAAGAATTCAAAAAATTCATCTAAAATGATTCATAATTTTATTGAATTTTCCAAATTTTCTTCACCAGTCTTTCATATTATTTTTTATATTGTATATCCCTATGAATAAATGAACTACTATTTTCAATGATGTGTCCATAGTCGAAACCCTTCACTACCCACATCATAAATATTTTCATGATTATTTAAAATCTAACTAATGGGGAGTGTTTTATTCGGATAGAGGGTTTTTAGAGCGAATAGGATTCCTTTTATGAACATAGATAAACATTAACTCTATATGTTATATGTGTTACTTCTCATATTAGATCATTTCCTTTTATGTTTAATTTTAATGGGAGTATAAATTCTTTTTGGGTCCTTCCATGACTAGGTGTTGTTTGATTACATGATAACCCTCCCATTTAAAAATAACTCTTAAACTAATAACACATCAATATAAGCTAAATATAGATTTTATAAGGCATATGGTAACTAATATTATATAGGTTATTAGTTTCTTATTAAAATTTGTATTATATTTTTTGTCATATATCTTATTAATTGGGATTTAGAGTTACTTCTCACATGTATTTCATCATCTTATTTGAATAATTTATGCTCTTTAATTTATAATGTTAGACTATTTTAAAATTTTCATGGGGATAAGTTAATTTTATTATGTATTGGGTAGTAATATTTTGATTGTGATAATTTGATTTAAATTTATCAAGCATTTCTTTAAATATTCAGGCCTTATTATTACAAAAAATATAGAAATTTCCATGAACGGTATTCCCACTAGATCCTATAAAATTTAAACGTTTTGTGAATTCAATAATAAGAGTGTAATATATTCATTTTAAACTCATGTAGATGTTAAATTGATATTATTAATATGATAAAGATTAAAATTTATGAAAATTAAGTATTTTTTTTATGATAGATTTTTTTAGAGTGATGAGAGTAATAGTGATGTCTATCACATGCTTTTAGAGTGTAGAATGTAATTTTAAAATGAATGTGAGTGGAATGGAATTTTGTATTGAAAATTTATCTTTTAAATTAATGTTGAATTTTTATGGGTAAAAGGTTTGAAATGTAATAAATTACTAATAATGATATTTTTTTATATGTTTGCAATTGGATGTGTTAACTAATTACATGTCTCTATAGTGAAATTATTTAATTGTGTGGGATATAATTTACAAAATATTGATAATAATTTTTATTGAATATTAATTTACTTATAAATTAGGTTTTCTATATTAATTTTTTAAAAATTATTTCATGTTTTTGGATATTTTTATTTTTTTATTTTTTTTATTAATTACTTTTTTTTATTTAATTATTTTTTCTATAGTGATTATACATAAAATTATTATATATAATGTACCACTATATTATAATTTTAAAATTAGTATTATTAATATTTTTATTTGTATTATTACTATTGTTATTCGACTTTAGTAACATTTACTTTTTGTGATATTATTATATAATTATCTATATTTAAAGTATAGTTTTATTTTACTGTATTTATATTTTATTTATTCCTATTATTATATATAATTATATATCTATATAATTATTGTAATTATATACAATTATTTTATGTATTACTATTATTATTGTTGATTTTTCTCTTTATATTTTAATATTTAACATGTTTTTTATTTTATGTTTTATTTGTATAAAAATTGGCGATTTCGTCTTGGATCACCTCATTTTTGTTTGCTCCCAATCATCCTACACCATGATTGATAATATAATGGTAGAGATGAATTATCATAATTTTTACTACATAATATAGAATACCCCATCCTCTATAGGAATATCACATATAAATTAGATAATCATGAAACCATATTTTTTATCCTCTATAACTGTTTCCACTCTATCACACAAAGCATCCATATATTGTGTTTCAAAAACAAGATCTCAGAATGTCATATCTCATCACCAGTCATCATTGATCAATAATAATTAGTCATTCTCAATGTATTGAATTACATTCCCTACACTCTTTCTCTAATACATCACTTCGATAATAAGTCTGATCTATCATCTTATCGTATTTACATTCACAACACATGCTAAATGAAACAACCATGATGTAAAAACCCTAGAACATACTTCACCATATAACAGTTCAACCAATGTTCAAAAAAAATAACATGATAAAAAATAGTTTAGTTAATGATATGATGTGTTACATGAAATATAATTATCCATCATGAAAAATTCCATCTATAATTTGATTTGACTGTGATTTATGAGGATCAAGAGAATATGTGGAGGTATGATAATATATATTGATGATTATTGGTGAGAATATAATCATTTGATTATTTTTTATGTGTTTTTAAGGATATTTTAATTCAAATAATCATGATAATATTTGTTTTTTATGTTCCTTTTTTCTGTTGTTATGGAAAAGATAAAATCATTTTGTAAAAGTTTTTATTATGTGATTGTTACTTCATAAAATATTTTTTCATTTTCCATTTTGAATTTACAATTGAATTGAATTTAATTGTATTTTTATTTATTTTATTTAAATATATATGTGATTAAATTGTTGTATGATAAATATATGCATTATTTAGTGTTTTCCATGTTATGCCTAATAAAAAATCACACGTGGGAGAAAATAAGATAATTTATTTATACATAATTTTATCCCATTCAATAGAAAAATATATGTGAAACATGATTTAATCAGAAATAAATCAACATATTAATTGAAATTTTTTTTATGATTTCTATGAAACTCACATAAACTATACCTAAAAATTGATCTTTTGAGAGAAAAAACAATATAAAGTGATTGAGGACATTTTGAGAAATAGGTAATGGTTTCTCATGTTGTGATTCGATACTAAAACATGTACAAGATTTTTTTTCATAAAATAGAATGAGACCTTGATTATATTATGAGAAAAAATATATTACTGATTAAAACTTGTGAATGTTACATAATGATATCTTGATTAAATTTTGAATCAGATATAATCAAAATATTAATCAATTAGATATGGACATTGAATTACTAGAATCAAATGTAGCCGAGAATTAGTCTAAAAATTGAATCATTAATTTTCACTTCTTTCCATTATAGTAATCATATATTTTTTAGCATAGTCATTGAATATTTAAATATATAGTTTTTCTAAAATTTAATATTTCACTCCCTATTAATCATTTCATTGGACATTACTATAGTATTTACACTTTCTCAATGTGGGATCAAACCTTCTACCACAAGTAATATAGTTGAATGTATTTAAATTTATTAGTTTTTATTGAATTAATTATCACTAGAAAATGATGGAAATGTTAAAAATAATAATTAATGATTGGTTGATAAGGGTTTCAATTAAAAATATTTAATTTAATATATTTAAACATTTTCAATAGTCAGAGTGAAAATATCCTTTTGAATTCAACGTTCTAGTACATCATCCAATAAATTTTTTACATAAATAATAGAATTTAAAAATAATATACAAAATTGAATTTTTCTAAAATATATTTTTATGAAAAAATTGGTTTTAGAGCATCTATGGTTTCCAAAAAAGTATACAAGATACATAGATATATTATTAAAAAAAATAAAATAATGATGATCATTGAATATTTTCTTCTATAATGGTATAAGATAATATGGTTTTAGTAGAAGTAAAATTTAACTACTTGTCATTATGAAGGTTAAATAGAGTTCCTTCATATTTTTATTATTATATGTTGATGAAATACTGTTAAAGATAATAATAAGTAATGATCTATGGTCATATAAGAATGGGTAAATGAATGATTTTAAATGAATTATTTAGGTGAATTAGCTTATATTGTCAAGATAGAGTATATCTAGATAGATAGATATGTATGTATGTATTATTGGACTAATTAAATGTTCTTAAATTTTCCTAGTACCAAAAAAGTATTGTATGGAATAATTTAAGATGTTATTATTTCCATTTTCACATGATATTAATTGATCTAATAATTTCTGTCCCTAAAAATGATAAGAGATATGTATAGTGAGATGAATTCCTTCTACATCATTAGTGATATATACAAATTTTATAAAATGTTTACTGTTTATTTACATCTGTTATTCCATGTTTAGGGAGTGAAAATTTCATATAAATCTATAAGACATAAAATTTCCATTAATTAATTCAATAAAAATATAAATGAGTAATAATATAGATATGTTTATAGTTTATATAAGAGATTATGAGCTAGTGGTAAAGGGTTACACTAATTAACTATTTTTGAAGGCTAAAAATAATATTAAATCATAGTTAGCTAATATTTTTATTTTTAAATAATGATATAATGATATTTTGAATCCCTATGAAACTAATTACCAAAAATTAAAAAATAAATCATTAGTATATAGTGGATTCAAATAAAAAATGGAAACAATTAATATTTAAATCTTTATCACTAATTATGATAATATACCTTGAAATGAAGTCCTTATTATGGTATATTTTGGTAATACGATAATATTAGTACTCTATAATGATGACGAGTCATATAAAATTCATCAAAATATTGATCACTTAATGGTTTTTAATATATGATGTTAATGCATTGTTGGTACAGTAGGAACATTGGTTATTATGGAATATATAATTATTAAATATGTATCCCAAAAGATGCATAAATTTCAAATGACAACTATAAGATTGAGAGGTGATATTATGTAACTATAGTGAATATAAGTCTATTAAGACAATAGGTTACCTAGAAAAACCTTAAAAATATAAATTTAAATTTTAATGTCATGTATATTTTAATAACCATATATGTTATGAATTTTTTTCAAATAAATTCAATCTTTTCAACATGTTTCAGTATATGCAACACATAGTTTAAATGAACCATTCTATATTAATAATATATTATTATTAAATGTGAAAATTATCATATAGATATTTGATTATAGGTTTTATATAAGAGTAAATAAATTATGAAAAATTTGTGGTTACACATATATTAGACTAATTCACTATTAATATATTAATTATAAATGTAAATTAAAAATAGTTGATAGAACATCATTTTTATGAAAACCCATTTCGGTGAACATAATGTATTACTAGTCGGAGTGAGTATCTAAAAAGGTAGTTGAATTGAGTAACCAATATTGTTTTTATAATTAATGTGTAATTAATGTACCTAAAAAATTTAAAACATCCTAGTTAATCAAAATAGCAGATCGATATAAGATTTGATTTTTTATTATATTTCTAAAAATATTGATTAATTCAAAATTAAAATAATTATGAAAACAATTATAACGATTTTTATACATTTTATTAATCAAATAATTATATAAAACAATAATTAAAACTAACTATAAAATTATTTTCATGGTTTATATTTTAAATTTTATTAAGTTTAAACTAATAAAATAAAACAAAACAAAAAACCCACGGATGAATAAATATAAGAGATTAATTCTATTACTAAGACATAATCCTACCCACTTTTATATAACCATATTATTATAAGAATTTATAAAATAATCATTGAACCATATCCTGGATCAGGCATACAATAGAAAACAATCCTTCAATGCCACATAATACTGCTCCCATAACTACTGTGGGAAGAAACAAACACATGCCATGTAGAGACCAATTCCAAATCATTCTTGAAAATATGTTTAAAAGGACATATCAAGATATCGAGTGTCATCCAGTTGATGTATATGATACAATTCACATGTTTTAAATTTTAGAGTAAACACCCATTGCTCATAATGTTAATATATTAAACTAACAATGAAAATAAATGATGTTAGAAGATATTGTTTCATGTTGCAATGTTTCATGATTCTTGAGACTCATTGGATGTAGATTTAGTTGGTTATTGAGTCAATTTTTTAAATAAGTAAATAAAATATAGTGTTGTGAATTCATTTTTTCCAACTCTTGGAAGGAACTTAATGATTGATGAGCTTCAATATTCCAATTTTGGTTGCTGGTAAGAATGATTAATTTGAGTCACACTTCACAATACAATAATATATTTCAAATTAAATCTATTTTATATATAATTGTATTTATAAAATCAATATAATTATTATTTAAAATGAGGATGTCTACTACTTATTTTTAACTGAATAATTCTTGAATAATCAGTTGGATCATCTACTCCTCATACATGACGACTGTGAAAAACAGTAATGGATTCCTAAAATTGTTTAAGACCAATCACTAAAATATATATCAACATTAAATTTAATAATATATCCATTCAAAATATTTAATTCAAATAAAACAAAAATACTAGTGGTGAATCTTTTAAATGGTGAGACAACTCTAGCGGTGACTTATACTTTTGGTGACTTCTGATAGTAGTGATTCATTCAATGGAGACTCATCTAGTGGTAGGTCATTAAAACAATTTTATAAATTTTAATTTTTTCAATATGTAATGTCTGATGGTAGTTCATCCCCTCGAGGTAGGTCATATCAAAACTTTTAAAGCTTTCTATTCTGGTGGTATTTAATGTTTGATGGAGGGTTATCCCCACATGGTAGGACATCTCAACACTATTCCAAATTATCATCTTATAGGTGGATCATATCTAATGGAAGTTGTTTTCAA
This sequence comes from Viscum album, assembly GCA_963277665.1. Lineage (NCBI taxonomy): Eukaryota > Viridiplantae > Streptophyta > Magnoliopsida > Santalales > Viscaceae > Viscum > Viscum album. The sequence continues at coordinate 376,152,963 of OY728166.1, read as the reverse complement.
TATTTTCAAAAAAAATCAATGACAATTCATCCTCTTGTGGTGGTTCTTTCCCATACATTGTCAAAATTTCATGTTCATATTAACTCTTTTTCAATAGAAAGTCATTCATAGTGTGATGTTGGATCATTCCAACAGTAATCCAAAATTCCACAAATCTGACATGTATGATAAAAATTAAATCAACTAACATAAAACTCATTAATATAATAAGATACATGATTCTGTACTAATTAAAACATTGTTGCTAGTAATATCCCCCTTTTGAAGATATTAAATGGTGGAATTATTATAAACCATTTAGAAAATTGGTGTATCAAATATATTAAGTATGAAGTAGTCAGAATCATTGAAAATAACATACATTTCTAATCAAGGATGGTTTTATAGGAAACTGTATTGGAGTTAATTAATGAAAATAAAAAAAAGTTTTTACGAAGTGAATATAATGATAAGAAGATTATAGAAATTCTATAGAGTTATTATTCCCATTTTGGGATTATCTGAAATTTAGAATAAAATAAGAAACATAAAAAAAGCAGGAATAAGAAGATAATTTCTATCAATTATTATATAAAATCATGAAAAATTTGATAAAAACTAAAAAAAAGCTCCCTATAAATGAATAAAATTATAAATCTAAGGATTTTTTGGTAGTATAAGATGTTTCAGTGTTGATTTTAACTTCAACAAATCAGAATAAAAATTTCTGAATCAGAACCTGATCTTAGATTACGGATTGTTATAGATATTGGAGGGAGAGAAGTAGTACCTATGAAAATGATTCTCCTCAGAGGCAAAAAAAATTCAATGGGAGTTGGACTGAAATCCGGAAATGAGCTGGTAAGGTTTCATTTGGGTCTCTGGTTTAAATCCTGTATTACTAGAGGTGTCCTTATGTTCTCATCTAGTAACATGAAAAATACAATTTGACTCGTTTTAAATATAAATAAACTATATTAAATACACTATAGACTTTGTGATTTTATCTCTATAAACATTCATATGAATTGTATACTCTCTTACCATCATTTTACCATGGTCACTATTATGTTTGATTTTCCTCAAACATTCTTGGGGAATGTCAGGTGTGTATCTTAAATTAAAATGATGATATTTACTAAAACCATTCTTGATCGACACAATAACAAGTGTATGAGGTGGAAAATATGAATTATAATCCCTAGAATATTGATTCTCCACAATCTCTTATAGATAATTCATATAATTTTCAATGGAATATCTCATCTCATCCACTCTAGATCTCAAGGATTCCAACTCATTGGGTATCCTCGTGTTATCTATTTACAGTTCATGAATGTGCTGCATCATTTTTGGATGTTAATATGTACTTAGTGATATTTAGTAATTTATTTCTTAATAACAAACAATTTTTAGGGAGAACCATCTCTCTAAAGGATTCCAAGTTAGATGTGGATACCACATATATAGGCATTGATGTAATTATATATATATGAAATGGTGTAATGGCAACAATAGGTCTTGAATATCAATAGAAAACATATTCAATTCAAATGAATCATAAATATGATCAACCAAATATCAAATAGAACACATAACCTATTAAATAGAAGTTCTCTTATCATCTGAGTATGAGTAGTCCATTCCATGTCTAACATACCCTTGATTCCAATCAAATTCCTCAAGAATTGGATACATCAATATGAATGAAGACATATTATATGACTTAACAACTAGATTCACTATTTATATATACTCAACATTGATAGGTACAACACCCAACTGCTCATCATATCTCTGCATAACAACCATCTTCTTAGTAGAAGTATGTATCTTAGTTATAGGTATATAGTGGTCTACATCAACCAGATCAACATAGTGACATTCCAGATATAGGGATTCCACCCCATCAATAGATTCTTCCATAAAATCTATAGTATCTCAATATTTACCATGAACTACGATGGGTCTCTATTTAGATATTGATTCAACTAAAAAACATGAGAATTGATAAGTACTTGAGGAATCTCCACATCCTCATCCCTAACATAGCCACTAGGACCATCATACTTAGAACCTCCATAATTTTCATCTCCATCCCCATCTCTATATGCATTTCTATTTTCATTATCTCCTCATCCTCCTCCTTTTTATTCATTTTCATCACAATTCTCACCATTTTCATTAGAAGTTATATGTTTTATTTTGATATACTCTTCACTAGAAACATTATTTTCGTAATCCTCACTTCTTTATTTCAATATATTCTCTTAGATAGTGAGAATATCATGTGAACAAGTAGAAAAATATGTAATAGTTGGGGATTTTTTAGGACAATATGGATGCCTTTCTTTATCCACTGACAACTCTTGTTCCTCATCACCAGAGTTAGCTGCCTCTTCTTCTTCATCTGAATACTCAACCACCTCATCTAGTTTTTAACTATGATACATAGGATTATTTAGTCTAGTTGGTTTATTTATTGGATTAAAATACTCATAGAGTCCTTCAACATTATCAACCCATTGTTTCTTCTATGAAATCTATCATGTTTTCATCCTATTTCAAATGAACCATGTAATACAAAAACATCTATATTTTTCCACTTTTTCTTAGCTTTCATAAAAATTCACTTGGCCTCTAGAGAATATGAAATAAACATGGTGTAAATTAGATATTTTTACATCAAAGATGATATGAAAATTTATTTTATATGAGTCATTATATATATAGATTAATATTATATCTTATCTTCATAATAGATATAATATAATCATATTGATACCTCAATGATGAGGAACCATATTTCCATGGCCATAGACTGTGAATGATATACATTAAAATGAAGAGACATTCACCATCAAGGTCAGTAGAACCTAGTCATCTCACTATCACATCATAACTCAATTCTGACAATGAATCCCCATAACCAAAATTTTCACTATCAAAAAGAATAGTACATTAATAGTAATTTAAACACCATTTATTAGGCACTTTGAAATATATTTTCAATTTTTTTTGAAGATAAAATGAAATTCTGACTGTTTATTTTTCTTCATACATAGTCATCGTCTTCTTATAAATGAACTAGATATATTGATAAAATAAGTGGAATAACCTAGTATAGAAGAGTATGTAATTATAAGAAACACATTCCACACAACCCTGGTTTTATTAACTCTGAGCACCAAAGAATTTCTCGATATCAATCATTTGTTATGAAAATTCTTCCCCAACATCACAACACTCTTTACAAGAATCAAATTCATAGGATGAACAGAAACTGAATGAATCAGTTATAATGTATTATTATTTGAAGGACATGAATCATATAGAGATTTTTTCAATGTTTCTATTTAATATAAAAAATGGAATTGAATCAGAAAGATTAGAAGAAGGAAACAAAAGGCTGGCGGTTTAGAGAAAAAGGGTCATGATAGGGCTCAATAGAAAAGGAACAATGGAGTGATATTGTTGAAAATTATATTAGTGTCTCTCATATATCATTTAGGTATATAGGTATTTGTAAATTGAAAATTTATATTACATTTGTATATAATTAAATACTACATAAAATAAATAACCTGTAAAAATAAATTAGAAATGATAGCTTCAAAACATACAATAATAAATTTAAAAAGTCATATGGTTTCTCATTGTTGGTAAAACGAAATGGTGTAAAAAGTAAATAGTGGGTAAGTGATAATTAAAATCAATTAAAGTAAAAATTCCTAGTTCATTTTTCTCATTAATTCTCTTATCGGTAAAGGGTTTATTTATGATATCAGTATCATGATGTTTTTTATCAATGTATTGAAGAGTTTTGTAACCTTTGTAAAAATGATCTCTCAAATGATGATGACTTAAATCAACGTGTCTTGTTATAGAGAGAGATTAATCGTTCTTATAAATAGTTATATTACTTTTATTTTCACAATTATCTGGGACTTATCAGAATTTATATTCATAATCTAGTAAAGTGTGTTTCATCAACATAATTTGTGCACATCAACTAATAGTAGCTATATATTCGGCTTTAGTAGTAGATAATACAATAGAATTTTTTTTCTGACTAACCCGTGTAACTAGGTAATTTCTTATAATATTACATGTTATAGTGGTTCTTTATCTCTATAACATTAATCCATAAAAATTGATATCTTAATTGAAAATCAACTCAAATTCATTCCCACTTGGGTAAAATAGTCCAAAATTGGGATTATAATTAAGGTATTTAAAAATAGTTTTCATAGAATTTAAGTGTAATTATTTTTGTTTTTATTCAAAATTAAAACCCATAAACAAAATGAATTGAATTTATATCAGTTATAAGTTATGTATAGAATAAATCCAATAAGGACACTATAAATGGTTGGATCTTCTGATTTTATAGCTTCATTAAGATCAAATTTATAGGTGGTACTCATAGGAGTGTCACTACTATTAGTGTTGTCCAAAAAAAATTAAATGGGTTTGAGTATATTAAATTTTATTTAATATAATTCATTCCTTATTTTGAAAATTTATAACACCAAGAATGAACTTCAGTTCTCCAATTAAAATCATTAAAAATTCATTTTGCATCATTTTTTATAAATCAGAACAAATAATATTTTTAGAACATACAAAAATAATATCATCTACATAAATTTTGAAAAATAAATCATCTATTGAAATAATTTTTATAAATAATGTAGGATTAGAAATAACTGTTGAAATTACTTTTAAAATTATAAAATAAATAGTATATATAACGCCCCAACCATCAAACTTACTTAATCTTGAGTTATTACAATATTACACATTGAGGATCTTTTCAGGTTTAGAGTTTTAGAGAATTAGATCATATAACATGCATTACATTCCACATTTAAACAAAGTGGTTACATAAAAGATGGTATTCTTTTTTCCCATCAACTGAATCATATTTAAAATAAAACATGGATTCTTTCTTGACGATTCCTTGACACTATCATCATATCATGTACCCTTCCCTTGACCTATAAAAAACATTTGAAAAACATGGGATGATCCTAAAAAGCTCAGTAAGGGATATAAAAATAAGGAAAGAAAACATGATTACATGTATCCATAAGAATGAAATCATACATTACCCATAAAACAAAAGAACTTTAACATACCTCATAAAATCATGAATAAATCATAGAAATAATATTTCATAAAGGTAAAATGAGGAATTCATAACATTCTTACGTAGGGAGTAACCCACTTGGTTACGTTTGGAATACCCATCACAGCATATTCCCTAAATCTCTTCGGAGAAACCTTATTGTTTAACCCCTTCACATTTCCCAATGCATTAGAGAGATATATCGGGCTCACCCACCCTTAGTTTATCATGGAACTACCCGTCTTCATAATAATTCCCAATAACCACAACATAATCGTATCACATAAAACATGTGTAAAGGAAACATAACATTTCCACTTTTCAATCACAAGATATCAATACAAAACATTGATATAAAAACATTATGAAAAAAATTTTCAATACCAAAATAAATGAAAAGTAAAACATGGTATTTATTTTTCTTTTAAAAAAATGTATGGCTTGTAGAGGAATCAGAAACTCAAATAATGGTCCTGGCAGCAGAGAAGTCGTTGTCGCCGTATACGTACGACAAAAACATTCCCTTCTGTAGTTTAGTAAAACGCTTTGTATAAAAAACATTCCTTTCGGATAAATGCAAAATTCAAAGGGTTTTATACACCTTATAAAAGAAAGTTGTGTATAAAACAAAATATACCTCAATGAAAGGATATTGAGATGAAGTCCCATACAAAGACGGTATCCTTGGATTAAGGATTAATCAATTACATAATTATGTGTGACAATCTAATACACCAAATATAAGTGGATATTAAGTGTAAAAAAAATCAGAGGTTATTCACACATATTCATAGAATGACATATTCATGGAGTACAAGCTTATCCCAAAGAATCAAAATTGGGTTAAGAAGTTCCCTTGCAAAAATTTGACAACCTAACGGCGTCACTACAAATTTCAGAAAATGAGTTGATGAGAGAGAAAAAGGGTATCTCATCACTTGGACATAAAATTTAAATCACTATGGATATATAAGAACATATCCCAACATAATGTTATGTGAATTTAAAGACATAACAAAAGAAGTCTTTTAAAAAGAGGAGGGTGAACAGTTCCCTTACCGACATGGGTATCTTTTGAAACATACACCCCGTGAAAGAAGGACAATACAACATTGATGTAAATACTCATAAATGAAATTATATTACCCAATGTGTAAAATAATGGTCAGTACATACACCACTCATGGTAAATTGTGGGAAATGTAACATAAATTTCACAGGAATAAAAGTGAGATGAAACATCCCTTACGAAAACTCAGAAGCCTAACGGTGCCACATAAAACTTCCAAAAATGGATTGATGAGATCAAATAGGGTATCTAATCATATTAAAATTAAATATCAAGAGGAATATAAACGAAAAACCCCCATCATAACAAAGAGGATCATAAAATTAGTGACATAAAAGAGAGTACTTAAAAAGAACGAGAGAGGTTAGATCTCATACGAAAATTCGGCAGCCTAACGGTGCCACTCAAAACATCCAAAATGGATTGATGGGAGAAAATAGGGTCTCTCATTATATAAACATAAAAATTACAGTAAGAGTAATATAAAATAACATCCCAATCAAAAGAAATATGAGCTTAAAAGTAATGACATAAAAGAGTGTACTTAAAAAGAAAGAGACAAGTAGGATCCCATACCTCGGGTCCGACTTGACTCGATCGTTCTTTAACGTCCTGGATAATAAACATGAGTTAATTTCTACTTCCTTAAGAACCTTTATCAAGTTCATTATTCCTCTTATATCACATATTACCATGTCATGAACACTATGTTATTATTTAAGATAATAATGGTCGTTTTAACGATCATTGGTACTTGAGTCAAAAAAATAAACACTTTATAATTACAAGTTGTTCATGTGGTAAAATATCCATTATATCCAGAGTTTTATTCATGATTTAGATATCATATATATCATATATATCCTTTATATTCATGAATTTATAATATTACATAACATTTATAGTTATGAAATGAAATGCACCGTTCCTGGAGACGGTAAGCCGTACGTACGCATGAATGCTACTTCCTTTTCTATTTCATATTTAATGGAATTAAAACATAATGATACATAATAGTATTTTAATTCCAGTATGTTATCATACATAATATCATTAAATATATCCTTTATACGTACCACATATGGTATTAATGAATCAAATCACATTGAGGGGGCGGTAGTCCGCACTTCTTAAAATGAAGATATCGCGTATAACCATAATGGAAGCCATAAAGGTATGCCATAAATGAAAAATACAGAATCTTAAGGAAAATATAAACATATTATATATCATATATAAATGTATTGACATCATAATGGCCACCATGAAATGTTTTAAGAGAAGATTGAACAATCATCGTTTGGTGAGGCAGTAATTCGCCATCGAGAGAAATGATATGTTCTTTAACCATTTGATGTAGGTGTGTGTAAGTGTAGCTCGAATGCTTCTTATAAAAACATAAAAGTATATTTAATATACTGGATTTGTTAAAAAATAAAATAATAAAAAGAGTTTAGGGGGATGGAGAAGCAAAATAAAACAAAAGAACACAAGTGAAGACATTACCTTAAAATCGGGAAACTCCCTTTGGTTTGAGCTCAAAGGCTTCTTTGGGAATTCTTCTAACAAAAGTGAGGCTTATAAGAGTTATATAGGGATGTGTATAGACATAATGGGTAGGGTTTGGCCGAGACAAAGGCTTTGGAAGTGTGGGTAAAAGGTAGAGGTGGGGGCCTTTTATAAGAGGAGAGGAGGGGCACTCATGGAGTATAAAGAAATGTTACTTTATTTTAGAATGAGTTTCGGATTTTAATGGTTCCACAATGATTTTTTTCTAGGATAGGGTGATAAGGGTTCTAAAGCCACCCATCCAATAAGTTTTTTGCATGTTTAGGACTTATATTTTACAATATCTTTCTATTTTATTAAAATCGTTAAATAACGAGGTCATCGCTGCATCATCATGATGACATAACTAATTTAATTTATTTATTTTCTAAAAATTATAAAAAAAATACTATTATGTTGGAAATATTATTATCTTTCCAATTACTATTTATAGTAAAAAAACTGACTTTTATAACCCCATTTAAAAATTGTTTTATTAAAACAACTCATGTTTGTGTCATTTTAATTTTAACAATAAATAAAAAGGTATTTATGTCATTTTCCAACCAAAGTGGCTCCATGGGGTCCCCAAGTTGACCCATGGATTTTCTTGGTCTTCCATAACTCATACAATGAGGGTGGGACATGTGTCTAGGTCATTTAATATTATTAAAACATTATTTTTACCTTAAATTACACTAATTACCTCTAATCGCGATTAAGAGCAAAAAAGTTACTATTCATCAAAAAATAATTTTAATCCCATTAAACAACATTTTACTTCTTAATGACAACCATGTATGTCGGATTTTTGAAATTCAAAACACATAGGTGGAAAATTTTCATTTAAACGAAAAATCAGTTTCTTTAACTACTAGTTAGTGGTTTCACTATTCATCAAAAGTTGATGTTTTTCAGGAAAATACCAAAACATCACCCTAAGCTATATTTGAATTTCCGAATTCAAAATGGATTTCTATTTTACAAAATTCAAATCGTATAAGTTACATTAAATAATTTAATAATTAATTCCCGATGTCATGACAAATAGCGTGTTTTTATGAAACAAAATATATCAAAAGATTGACACTAGATTAAGTCCAATTTCAAAGTGAAATTAATTCCAACGACCACTATTGGATTATATTGTAAAAATATAATCTATGTTCACTTTAAACCCAATTCAAAAGATAATATAATCATATAAATAAATTAGATTAAAAAGTGGTTTTGAATTAAAATACAACATTTTTCACTATTCATTATAAAATGAACTTTATCAGAAAAATACAAAAAATTCACACAAAGTAAATTTTGATGTCCCGATTCCAAAGAAGAATTTTGTTTTGTCTAATATAACACATAAAATTTTCAAAAAGTGGATATAAAAGAGGTTCTCCATAAAAAAGCAGTTAATCGATCTTTTAAATAATATTAGAATGTTTACGCTTAAAATTGGATTTATTCACATTTTTAATCCTCTAACATTTATTATAAAGAGTAAAAATATTTGACAAACATATATAAACATTTTTTAGTTACATCTATTCATTACTTCCATTACAACGGCTAGGCGTTAACTAACATTTAAAATAATATTATTTTATTATTATAGTACAACGTAAGATTCCCATGAAACTCGTTGTTGCGTATTGGGTATGCCATCGTGCATAGCGTCCCTTTCAAAGTAATATTAATATTTTATTCAAAAAATGGATAAATGTGAAAATTTCATATTCTTTATTTACCTGGGGTGTTACATCCTTCCCCCCTTTTAGAAATTACGTCCTCGCAATTTTAAAATTGGCTTGGAAACTTCATTGAAAATCCCACATTGGAACAAGAGTCGATAAAACAATCACTTTAAAATAAATAATGAGAAGTACAGAGGTCACTCGAGTTAACCCATACTAGGATACCATGTAGGAAAATAAGGACATGGAGGAGAAAACATAGGGTCAAGTTCTGATGGATAGTGATATAAAACATGTCTAGGAGAAAGTTAACCATAAGAAAATCACAAACTTGTGATGGGTTAAACGGTATTCGATTCCCCAGTATGAAAAGTTAACAGACAACATTTTTGTTTTATGTTACTCTTCATTGAGGAATTTATATTTCAGATTAACTTAATCATATTGAAACATACTTACTTTTCACGTAGACTTTCAAATTTTACTAGATTCCTTAATCAAACACATATTTTCTCCAAAAGATGACTATTTAGGAAGACTTGTTCGCATTAAGAGTTCTAAAATCAACTTCTTCTAAATCACCTAATCCACAAAAGAGAAATATATATTTCCATGTCTTTAGACAAAATGCAAAACCAAAATTGTTAGCATGAGGTTAGATAATCCACAAAAGGATATCCATTTATAAAAAGAAAATCTATTCTTAATCTATAAAATTTGTCCAACAAAACCCAAAGTTCAACGAGGATGATTTGATAAACAGTTTGTCCATAAAAATATTCAAAAAACCAAACTAAGATTGAAACCCAAATATTTGAAGGATTTAGTCACATAGTCTTCCAAGTTAAAATTAACTTTTATCTCCAAATAACATCAGTTTCACTTAAATTCTCATATTGAAAATTAATTAACCTAATCACATATCCTCCAAGATAGGTTAATAATTTCCATCGATAAACCAAAAAAAACTTACTCTTGTTTCATAAAATAATCTAACTAAAAATAATTTGTCAAACTGACAAGGGACATCACGTAGTCTAGTGGTAGGCGATAAATACCAGTCGCACTTTGGTTGTGGGTTCGATTCCCACAGCTTTGTCCGACGCGACGGGTTGTCACACGATCTGCGTGTTATCCTTTTTCCAAAACTATATAATTCTTAAAACATTCCCCAAAATGAGATAAAATCTTCAAAAATGATCATAACATATTTTAACCTCATGTTTATCTCATGCCTTTCATTTTCCATCATAACATATAATAACACATAATTACCTCAAAAGTAAGGATCATATAAACTCTAATGGTTACCTTTATAATTATTACCTGAACATCCACATCGATTGGTCATCTCGTACATGATGCATTACAGATCATTCCAAGGTTCAAGTGGTTTATCATTACTCCTTGATGGTTGTTTTAGAACAACCACGATTTTCCTCATTGAATCCCCCATTTTATCTAGTATCGTAATCAGGGAACCACCACAGTTTCCTTCGAACCCGTTGTCTCTTTGGTGCCTGCTAGATCCATCATGTCACTAAAAACAGAAATGTTAGTGTGAGTATATAAACAAAACCATCATGTACTAATGAAGAAGGTAAACACTAAGATATACTTACTCATTCATTTTATCTAAAACTAGGACTCTTTCTGAAATCCTAACCATTATGGTAATGTCACTTATGCTTAAATAATACCCTAACCTCTAAAGTTACCTAAACCGACCTCTGATACCAACTATAATGCCCCAACCTTAACCCTTACTTAATATTTAGTTATTACAAGATTACACATTGAAGATCTTTTCAGGATTAGAGTTTTATAGAATTCGATCATAAAACTTTCATTACATTCCACATTTAAACAAAGTGGTTACATAAAAGATAGTTTTTATTTTTCCCATCAACGGAAATATATTTAAAATAAAACATGGATTCATTCTTGACAGTTTCTTGACACTATCATCATATCATGTACCCTTCCCTTGACCTGTGAAAAAAATTTCAAAAACATGGGATGAGCATAAAAAACTCAGTAAGGGATATAAAAATATGGAAAGGAAACATGAGTACATGTATACATAAGAATGAAATCATACTTTACCCATAAAACATAAGCACATTAATATACCTCATAAAATCCTGAATAAATCATATAAATAATAAGACATAAAGGTAACTTGAGGCATTCATAACATTTTTACATAGGGAGTAACCCTCTTGGTCAAATTTGGAATACCCATCACAGTATATTCCCTAAATCTTTTAGGAGAAACCTTAAGGATTAACCCCTTGGAATTACCCAATGCATTGAAGAGCTATATTGGGCTCACCCACCCTTAGTTTATCACGGAACCACCCGTCTTCATAATAATTCCCAAGAACCATAACATAATCGTATCACATAAAACATGCATAAAGGAAACATAACATTTCCACTTTTCAATCACAAGATATCAATACAACACATTGATATAAAAACATTATGAAAACCATTTTCAATACTAAAATAAAAGAAAATTAAAACATGGTATTTATTTTTCTTTTAAAAAAAGGTATGGCCTGTAGAGGAAGCCGAAACTCAAATAATGGTCACGACGGTGGAGAAGTCGTTGTCGCCGCATACGTACGACAAAAAATTCCCTTTTTTCATTTAGTAAAAATCTTTGTGTAAAAAATATTCCTTTCGGATAAACGTAAAAGTCAAAGGGGTTTTACACCATTTAAAAGATGGTTGTGTATAAAACAAAATATGCATCAATGAAAGGAGATTGAGACGAAGTCCCATACGAAGACGATATCTTTGGATTAAGGATAAATAAATTACATAATTATGTGTGACAAACTAATACACCAAATATAAGTGGATATTAAGTGTAAAAAAATCACAGGTTATTCAAACATATTCACAGAACGACATATTCAAGGAGTACAAGCTTATCCCAAAGAATCAAAATTGGGTTAAGAAGTTCCCTTGCAAAAATTTGACAGCCTAATGGCGTCACTACAAAATTCATAAAATGAGTTCATGAGAGATAAAAAAGGTATCTCATCACTTGGACATAAAATTTAAATCACTAAGTATATAGAAGAACATATCCCAACATAATGTTATGTGAATTAAAAGACATATCAATAGAAGTCTTTTAAAAAGTGTAGGGTGAAAGGTTCCCTTACCGACATGGGTATCTTTCGAAACATACACCCCATGTAAGAAGGACAATAAAAATTTGATTTAAATACTCATAAATGAATGTATATTACCCAATGAGTAAAATAATGGTCAGTACATACACCACTCAAAGTAAATTGTGGAAAATGTAGCATAAATTTCACGGAAATAAAAGTGACATGAAAAATCCCTTACGAAAACTCGGCAGCATAACAGCGCCACTTAAAACATCCAAAAATGGATTGATGAGATCAAATAGGGTCTGTCATCATATTACAATAATATATCAAGAGGAATATAAAATAAAATCCCCCATCATAACAAAGAGGATCTTAATAGAAGGGACATAAAGTAGAGTACTTAAAAATAAAGAGAGATGATAGATATCTTTCGAAAATTCGGCAACCTAACGGTGCCACTCAAAACATCAAAAATGGATTAAAGAGAGAGAATATGGTCTCTCATCATATGAACATAAAAATTACAGTATGAGTAATATAAAATAACATCCCAATCACATGAAAGATGAGCTTAAAATTAATGACATAAAAGAGTGTACATAAAAAGAAGGAGAGGAGTAAGATCCCTTACCTCGGGTCCGACTTGACTCGATCGTTCTTTAACGTCCTGAATAATAAACATCAGTTAATTTGTAATTCCTTAAGAAACTTTTTAAAGTTCATTATTTATTTTATATCACTTATTACCATGTCATTAACACTATGTTATTATTTATGTTAATAATGGTCGTTTTAACGATCATTGGTTCTTGAGTAAAAAAAATAAACTCTTTATAATTACAAGTTGTTCATGTGGTAAAATATCCATTATATATTGAATGTTATTCATGATTTAGATATCATTTATATCTTATATATCCATTGTATTCATGCATTTATAATATTACATAACATTTAGAGTTAAGAAATGAAATGCACCGTTCATGGAGATGGTAAGCCGTACGTACGCATGAACGCTACTTATATTTCTATTTAATGTTTAATGGAATTAAAACATAATGATACATAATAGTATTTTAATTACAATATGGTATCATATATAATATCAATAAATATATCCCTTATACGTACAACATATGGTATTAACAAATCAAATCATTTTGAGGGGGCGGTAGTCCGCACTTCCTAAAATGAAGATATCACGTATACCCATAATGGAAGCCATAAAGGTATGACATAAATGAAAAATACAGAAGCATAAGGAAGAGATAAACATATTATATTTCATATATAAATTTAGTGACATCATAATGGCCACCATGAAAGGTGTTAAGAGAATATTGAACAATCATCGTTTCATGAGGCAATAATTCTCCATCCACAAAAACAGTATGTTATTTAACCATTTGATGTAAATGTGTGTAAGTTTAGCTCAAATTCATCTTATAAAAACATCCTCGTATATTTAATATACTGGATTTGTTACAAAAGAAATGAATAAAAAGAGTTTAGAGGGTTGGAGAAGAAAAATAAAACAAAATAACACAAGTAAAGACATTACCTTAAAATCGGGTAACTCCCTTTGGTTTGAGCTCAAAGGCTTCCTTGGGAAGGCTTCTGACCAATGTGATGTTTCTAAGAGTTATATAGGGATTTGTAGATACACAATGTCTAGGTTTTGTCCGAGCCAAAGGATTTGGAAGTGTGGGTAAGGAGGTATAGTTGGGGGCCTTTTATAAGTGGAGAGGAGGGGAACTCTTGGAAAGTAAAGAAATGTTACTTTATTTTAGAATGCGTTTCAGATTTTAATGGTCCCAAATTGATGTGTTCTGAGGATAAGGTGATAAGGGTTCGAAATACACCCATCCAATAGGTTTTGGACATGTGTAGGTCTTATATTTTACATTATCTTTCTATTTTATTTAAATCGTTAAATAATGAGGTCATCGCTTTATCATCATGATGTCATAAATAATTTAATTTATATAATGTCTAAAAATCATAAAAAAATACTATGATTTAGTAAATCATTCTATCCTTCCAATTAATATTTATAGTCAAAAATCTGACCTGTATAACCTCAATTAAAAATTGTTTTAGTAAAACAATTCATGTTTGTGTCATTTTAATTTTAACATTAAATAAAAAGGTATTTATGTCATTTTCCAACCGATGTGGCTCCATGGGGTCCCCAAGTTGACCCATGGATTTTCTTGGTCGTCCATGACCCATCCAATGAGGGTAGGACATGTCTCTAGGTCATTTAATATTATTAAAACATTATTTTTACCTTAAATAACACTAATTACCTCTAATCGCGATTAAGAACATAACAGTTACTATTCACCAAATAATTATTTTAATCCCATTGAACCACATTTTACGTCCTAATAACAACCATTTATGTCGGGTTTTTTTTAATTCAAAACCCAAACGTGGAAAAGTTTCATTTAAATGAAAAATCAGTTTCTTTAACCACCACTTAGTGGTTTCACTAGTCATCAAAAATTGAAGTCTTTCAGAAAAATATCTAAACTTAACCCTAAGCTATATTTGATATTCCAAATTCAAAAATGATTTTTATTTTAAAAAATTCAAATTGTATAATTTACATTAATTAATTTAATAATTAATTCTCGCTGTCATGATAGATAGCGTCTTTTTATGAAACAAAATATATCAAAAATATTTAGACTAGTTTAAGTCCAATTTCAAAGTGAAATTAATTCCAATGACCACTATTGGATTAAATTGTAAAAATATATTCTAATTTCACATTAAAACCAATTAGAAATATAATCTAATAAAATAAATAAATTAGATTAAAAAGTGGATTTGAATTAATATACAACATTTTTCACTATTCATTAAAAATGAACTTTATTGGAAAAATAAAAAAAAATACACAGTGTAAATTTTGATATCCCGATTCCAAAGAAGAATTTTATTTTGTCAAATATAACACATAAAATTGTCAAAAAGTGTATTTAAAAGAGATTCTCCATAAAAAGGCAGTTAATTGTCCTTTTAAGGAATATAAAAATGTTTAGGCTTAAAATTGGATTCATTCACATTTTTTATCCTCTAACATTTATTGTAAAGAGTAAAAATATTTGACAAACATATATAATAATTTTGTAGTTAGTTATTTTCATTCCTGCCATTAGAACGGCTAGGCATTAAATACCATTAAAAATAATATTATTTCATTATTAGAGTGCAACGTAAGATTCCCAAGAAACTCGTTGTTGCGTATTGGGTACGCCGTAGAACATAGCGTCCCCTTCAAAGTAATATTAATATTTGATTCAAAAAAATGGATAAATGTGAAAATTTCATATTCATTATTTACCTGGGGTGTTACAGCATATCATACCAAGATATAGGATCTTGTTTTAACACATATAATGATTTTTTAACGTAAAGAAATGAATTGGAAAATGAGTGTTTTTAGATCTATGGTGTTGTTCAGAAAAACGTCCCCAACAATATAACCATTCAATAATTCACTTTTGAAATCCATTTGATATAGTTTTAAATATATATATTCTACATATTATAGAATTATTCTAATTATTTCATGTTAGTCTATACGTACAATGGTTTCTTCGTAGTCTATACCGTCTTATAAACTATACCCTAGGACAAGTAGTCTAGACTTATTCGGTACTTTTTATTCAAATTCATCAACACTAATTATAAAAAGACATGTAGTGCCCAGAGTCATGCAGTATTTGGATATATGAAAATTTTCGAAACATTATTTCTCAAAAATTGTTTTTTTGATATATATTACCCAAAATTCAATATTAATTTCATTATTGATGTTCTTAGATTAAATTAGTGAAAATTATTCTTGGTGTGTAATCTTGTTTCCTAGATAATATCATTTTATTGGTACCTCTGTCTGGGTATCAAGAAACATCATCTAAATTATGGTTTTTAAGAGTCTTAAAAACTCTAGATGAATAATGGCAGGTCACCGTAGGTTCTTATATAGGTTTCAATTCATATTTTGGATTATGTTCAAAACTTGATGATTTTTCTGAAAGTTTAATATCAGAATCATAAGGTGTTCAACTTATATTCAAATTGGATAAATCAACATCATATTTTTCAAAAGGGGTCTTATGAATATATGGATATGTCTTAAAAATCATGAAATGAACATATTCTTCCCTAAACATGGTTTATTTTTTGAAAATCTCTATTTCATTTACATGAAGATGAATAATCCAATAAATGTTCATCAATGATTTTGGAGGAAAACATGTCAAAATTATACTTAGTGTTATGAATAAATACATTTATACAACAAAACTATAAATTAATTACCCATATAATTCCTATTATTCAAATGTTATAAGGTGTTTTTATTAAGATAGGTGTAATAAAACCTCTATTAAAAATATTGGAGGCTATTTTCATAGTCTCTTCTCAAAAGTAGATAGACAATTCATATTCATTAAGAATTGTTAGGGATATAACAAGATGTGTTGTATTTATTCATTATATAACTAAGTAATACTAATAGATCCTAGGAGTGGATAATTATTGTTATAAAAACTTTTTTAGGAAAACGATTCTGGGTCATGATTTTCAAACATATGACCACAGTCACTTATTAAGATATTATTTCTATGTCCAATAATATTTTTGACATATTTATAAAAATTGGTAAAATTATAATAGTCTTCACTCTTGTGAGCTATAAATAATAACCATGTATACAATGAAAATTCATCTATAAGTACATGGACATAGTTATTAACATTTAAACTAGAAACTATGTATGGTCCAAACCGGTATATGGGAAACAACTCAAGAGGATAATAATTTAACCTTATTTCTTTAATTGAAAATATATATTATGTCGTTTCCCATTTCTATAATGATTATAAACTTTCCCATTGTGTAATTAATGTTTTAGTAGATCATTGACTAAACATTTCATTATAATATTTCTGGGTGAGTGGTTTTTATAATGGCTTAGTCTCCTATTTCTAAAGCCAATATTAAATATAAAAGGAACATAAGAAAGAAATTTTTTGAGAAAATAAATAATCAATATTAGCATCATACACATTATCATTTCTCAAAGCAGTAAATACAAATGTCATTTTTGAATTCAAAACATTACAATAATAGTTTTCCAATCTCGCATGAAAACCATCATAACATAATTTAGCGGTCAAAGAAAATTATATTTTAATCCATAATCAAAAAGTACACTAGAAATTAAAACTATGTTGGTGTTACAAATTTGGATAGGGACAACGATTTTTCCTTTAGCATTGTCACATAAGGTGACATTCCCACCCTAAAACTTTATCATGTTCTTAATTCTCGAGTAATCGCCTGTTATATTCCTATAAAATCTGTTGTCCATGTACTGAAAATTTCTACAAGATCTTTTCATTTATCTTTCCTACAAAAACATTTTTATACATAAGATTATTTTGGTACCCATAATTTTTTTGGTTCAGATATGTTTGTTTTTTGATATTTAGGAAACAATATTTAATTTATGGGTTTCTGATAATCATATTGTATTTGTTTTTGAAATATAATCCTTATTTGGTACACATGAATAAAAACTAGTTGTGTAGTTAAATGAATTAAAATTATGAATGAAATTTCTCATAACAACTCTTCTTTTCTATGGTTGGTAAAATATATTGGTAAAATATTTAGGATAAATTTGTTTTCAGAGTATTTTAGTGACATTTTCCCATGTATTTTTGTATATCTATATATCTATCATTATATGGTCATTTATAAATTTCAGTTCAAAAATTTATTTTATTATTTTATTATTCTTATCTTTTTCTTCAGTAAGACCATTTTTAACTCCTATAGATAAAACATGATGTTTCTTCTGAACCAATTATTTTTCATTAATATTAGTAATAATATCATTAGAAATATTTCAATACAAAAAAATTTCCACATTTACAATATCATCATCATTATGTTAATTTTTAGAATGATAAGAATTAATTTCAAAAGATAGAGTCGTACCTCAGATATATTTTTCATGTAGCATATATTTACTCTATTTGGTTTTTGTTCACGAGTTGTGTCTGAGTCACATGATCTATCCTCAGAGGTACTCCATGTGGATTTCCTTACATTCTTATAATTTTTACCCTTATCATTATAAATATTTTTATGCATAATCTTATGATCATTATCCTTAACATTTTCTTTTCTCTAACATTCATAATATGTAATATCATTTTAATTGTCATACATTTTCCTATCATCTTTCAAATTACTTATACAATCATACATTAGCTTGTATATTGATTTCTGGAAGATATAATTCTTCTTTTAAAATTTCCTAATACTTTCGCCCAAATGGGTCATTTCATAAGCACTCTGAGTTATGGATTGTTCATCATTTGTGCTTTCATATTGAACTGTCTCTTTCTATTTCAATTTTGATGTATTAGAATATAACACTATAGATGTATTCTCTGATTCATAATATTATCCTCAAATAACCTTATCCTCTTCTTCAAACACCTTAAACATACCAATAAATTCCTTGACATATCGGTTACTAATGGCATATGATTCATTTATTGAAATATATGTTCCTATTCTTTTCCTTATAGGATCACTCATTAGTGACATAATTTTTCGTTTACCTGATACTAGTTTCCCCAAGGAGCTCATTGTGTTCAAAATATAATTGAAACTATGATACACCTCACAAATAAACTAACTAGGTTTCAATTTAAATTAATCATATTAGATTTTATAAGTGCTTAGTATTACTTCATTAACATTATTAGTTCCTTCAAGAGAAATAGATAATGTATCAAAATTTCATAAGTCGTTTTAATAACAGATATCTTATTGAATTATTAATCACATAATGAATAGTAATGACATCAATTTCTTTTTAATTATTTTAATAAGCATGTTTTGTAGCATCATATCATGTATTACTAGAGGTATTTGAAACTCATATTAATACCTTATAACATACCATTTTTCAAAACTAATTCTTTCAATGAGATTTTTAATATTAATTTTACATTGAGAATATTTATTACCACTAAGGAGATGAAGTATGTTAGTAGAAGAACCATATTCCTTTCCATTTAATTAAATAAAATTTGAATTCATAGAAATTAATCTATTTAAACACCAAAAATTACATAATTGAAAAGAGTTTGAGAATGCATTGATACTAAATGTCGGACAGAGTGAGTATCTCAAGAGATAGGTTAATTGAGTACCCAATAAAAAATTATAATAAAAAACATTAAATAATATCCAAAAATAAATAAAACAGCCCAATTAATCAAATTTTCAGACCAATTTAGGTTTTAATTTGTAAGAAATTTTTCGTAAGAGTGATTATATATCAGGTAAAATAGTTATGAAACTATTTTTGATTTTGAAGTCAATGTACATAATGAAAAATTATATAAAACACTAATGAATACTAACTATAAAATTGTTTTTAGTGTTAAATAGATTCAGTTTAAATCATAGGAAAAACACCAAAAAAAATACACATTGTGGAATATATAAATGTGGTTGAATATAAAGTAGATACATAGTCCTCTTCACATATAAATAACATAATTCTATGGATATTATATAAAATTAGTTTGATTCACAACCTATATTGGGTATAGAACTAGAAACTAGTTATCTATGCCATAATAGACCACATCCACAACAGTTGGGATAATAAACAATCATTGGCCGCATGGGGACTTCTTCTATAAAATTTTGAAAATAAGTCCAACAGGAGATGAAAATATATTATTTATATTATAGATAAAGTATAGAAGATACCTTGCATGTTTTAATGTATATATTAAACACATATTTCCCATAAAATAATAATAATAAAGAGATATAGAAAATAAAATATTTAAATAAGATACAGTTGATCAGTCTGATTCTCTATGAATCATGATACTCCCTGGATATATCTTGAATAAGATTAAGTTTCATGTTTTTAAAAAATGGGAGTAAAATAGATTATATTTAACTCTTTTTTTTGACTATAAGAATGAAATAGATGATTGATGATAATCAATCTTCCAATGTTGGTTGAAATTAAGAATTATTAGTGTAAGGAACACTTCACATTAATATCTTATTGTTGAAATATTGTTTCTCTATCCAATTTACATGTGTATCTATATATATTTTATGTATAAGACACATGAGATAGTCTGCTACATCTTTTTAATAGAAGCAAAAAAAAAAAGAATCATCTGGATCATCTTCCCCTCATACTGTTCGACATAAAAAAACTGAAATGCATTCATGTAATAGTTTAATAACAATAATTAAAATAACCTTCATAATTATATTCCATAATATATCCATTATAAATATTTAAATAAAATTAAACAAAATTATTTGTGTTTATTCTTATAAATGATGAGACAGCTCTGGTGGTGACTTCCCAATAGTGATCTAGTTTGGCATTGATCCATTCCAATGGTGACTCATATTTGTTTTAGGTCATCCCAAAACTTTTATAACATTCCATTATAATGGTATGTAATGTCTAACACTAGTCCACCATATGGTGGTAGGTGATCTCAACAATTTTCCATATTTTTATTTTGATGGAATGTAAAGACAGATGGTGGGTAATCCTCTAGTGGTAGTTCATCTCAATAATTTTAAAATTCTCATCCTAGTGGTGACTAAACTCTGATTTTAGGTGTTTAATACACTATAAAATTTCTTGGTTTCATAGAGAATCATCATATGGGGGTGGGTTTTCCCCATAAATTGTGAAAATTTCATCTTCAATGTGAATATTTTTCAACGGTGATTCATTTCTAGTCTGATGGTGGGTCCATACCACACAGAGAGAAAATTAGGACAATCTTCCTTATAGGGTTAAATGCTATTATAAAACACAAAAAATCATTAACAACATAGGATTTCTGATTTTATGATTATTAAAAAATATTGTTACAACTTTTTTTATTATTAATATAAATTATATTAATATCAATTGAGGAATTAATTTCATTTGATATATATATAATATAAAAAATAATATGTTTTAATATTAATTTCATATTTATCTTGGTATGGGAAAATAGTAAACCTTGTTTTATACATAAAATAGTTTTTTTCTAAAAAATGTTTTTCATCACATGTTTCGTGATTTATTTATCATTAATTTCGTACAATTTAATAAGTTAAAATTGATTATATATTTCAAATTATAGGTTAAAATTTTGAAAATAATTATGGTTTATTTATTATCAATATGAATTGTAATGTTTGTAAAATTTATCACCTGAATGAGAGGGAAAAAAGTAAAATCTATGTCAAAAATAGGTTTTATGGTTATAAATATTCATCCTATTTCTATTATAAATAATTTAATTTCATCCTTATCAACTTAGAATCTAAATATATTTGTGTAATTTAGAAATTTCCTTGAAAATGGATTATATAATATTTAAACATAAAAATTTTACAAGATATAACTATCTTAGTTTAAAATATTTCATATGTTTACACACATGGTCTAAAAAATGTTAGGAATGTATATAATTACAATTTTTATGTTAATGAAATTATATTTTTTATTAGATTTGTTTCTATTTATTATAACATATGAATATTTCTTAAATTCTTCTGCAAATCTAACACATTATTTATTTAATTAATAGAAAAATAAAATTATTCATTTCAAAAACACTAAAAGTGATGTAATTGGAATGATTTAATCTGTCGCATAAATTTTCTAGATCTATATCACAAAATAGGGATGATTTAAATATCTATACTTGAATTCCAAATTTTCATGAAGAATTTAAATTAAAATTAATCTAGTGTTATTATAAATGAAAATTAAGATATTTTATATTAAATAATTTTATATTATATGATATAATATAAATAAAAAAATATATTGAATAAAACTAATTAAATATGGGTTTAAATATCAAAAATCTCCCATTTGTGGGTTTTTTTCATGGTAACATTATGAACCATTAATGGTTAGAAAACATTAGTGTTTCTATAATTGTCAAATAGGTTAGTAATGGGATTAACAAAAAAATGATATGGGTAAAAATTTAGTCCAAAACCAAATAGATGTTACTGAAATAATGTATTTCATATATACTTATATTATATATGAGTAAGAATAATTTTGACTCATCTGGATAAAAAAATTAAATTAAAAAAAATTATATTTTAAGAAATTAACAAATGCTACCTCTAATACATTATAAACGTGAACCCATAATTTCTTTTATTAACTATACATTAAGCCTCATATATCAACATATATTCTATAATATATTTTATAAAATTCCCTAGAAACATTCTAATACAACATGTATTCCCAAAAGTCCATCCCTAGATCCCATGAGATGAGATCCAATGATGTTATTCTGTAGATGATGTAATCACTTTAATCGACCAAATTATTTTTTATTAATCTTTTTTCATTAATTAAATATGTTATATTATTATTAATATATTAAAATATGTATCTTAAATATAATTTAATGAATAAATAATAACAAAACCATAATTTTTCACCATTTTTAAATCAAATGTGTAGTGAAAATATTGTTCATGCGTAAGTACAACTTACCATAACCATGTAGTGATACCATTAATTTCTCATCAATATATTTTATGGATTATTATTATAATGGGTTAAATTATTGAATATGAAAATTATTAATGTAACAACCCAAGATTTCATAGTGTGTTATTTCTTCAAAATAATTCAATAACTTGCACTACACGCAACACCGAGCTCAATCACTCCTTGACTTACAAAAAAAAGCCATTAAAAGAGGTCATGAATAGTATTAACTAAATTTTAAACTTTATATAATCCTTATAATTTTAGAATCCATATTCTGAGTTTCTTAGTCATAATGCAAGAACAGATTCATTTTCAGTATTGCACTTTTATCATCTTTTAATAGTGAAAAATTTTTAAATACAATATTTTAAACTTTTTGACTAAATGGAGACATCAAAAAAATTTAAAATGAAACATCCCAAGCTTCCACGGTATGCTTTCCTTTGAATAAAACAGTAGCGTGTTTTGTACGCAACTTTGAGTTTTAACACACACCACAACCGATCAAACTAGCCGTTATAAATAGTAATACCTAATTTTTAAAATTATATATATTTTATATTTCAAAATGGAATTCATTTTTGGATTCGGAATATCTAATTTAGCCTAAGGTGAAATTTTGGTACTTTTCGGATAACTTTCATATTTTGATGAATAGTGAAAATTCTCTAAATTTAAATTAAAAACAACTTTTTAAATCAGAATATTTAATAGTGATAAATTATGAATTTTAGTAGTTTTAAAGTATATTTAGAATATATTTTTACCATTTAATATAATTTTGGTAATTGGACATAATTTAACAATTAAACCGAACATAAACAAGTGTCAATCTTTTGATAGTTATTATCTCTTAAAAACACGCTTTTTGTTTTGACAGCGGGAATTAATTTTAAATTAATTTCTGCCACCTCTGTGTTTTGAATTTAGGAAAATGGATTCCATATTTGGAATCACGATGTTCAAATTGTGTAAATAGGTAACTTTTATTTTTAGACATTTTGAATAATTACTGCGGTAAATATTTTATTTACCATGGTTACGGGTAAATCCGGTAAATAAGGGTTAAAAAATAATATTATAATAATAAAATTTACCCTAAAACGTGTCTTAACCCTATTTGTTGATAAATGGTCGACCATGGGCATCTTTGGGTCGATTTTGGGACCCCATGGATCCACTTGTAAGTGATAAAGACACTTTATTTTAATTAAGTTAAAATGAATACAAAAATGACACAAGCATATATCTTTTATAAAAACAATTTTTACATAGGGTTATATATGTTGTAATTTCGATTATAAATATTCATTATAAAGATAAAAAGATTTCCTACATAATGATATTTTATTTGTAATTTGTAGACATTAAATAATTTATTTTATTTATGACATAATGATGATGCATTAATTACTATAATAGTAAAAAATTAAACTAATTGATATTATAAATACCCAAATAAATATAATATGAAACTTTTAATGAATTAAACTAATTTTCTAGGATAATATGATATATTATTATTGATTTAATTTAAATTTTTTGAAGTAATCAATCTGTTATGAGTTTCAAAAAAATAAACTATTGAATAGTGTCAAAATTGACATAAAAGAGTTCTTAAAACAAATATTATATTATTAATTGATATTAAATTCCTAAAAATCTATGGTTCGGCCAAGAGACTTATATCAGGATAGGTTCATCATTAATGGACCACTTGGGGGTCTATTGGATGTATATAGTATGTTTATTAACCATATTATATAAAAATATAAAGAGACATTGTAAAAGTGAATCTAATTAACTTAGAGTTAATACTTAAAGTTAAGCTTAATATAAGTACCCAAACCTGTCTAAATTATATTGGTTGGGTGGTTTTCGACCTATCCCCACCTTAACCTTTTAATAGTCAACTTTGGAGCCTTTAGAAACTGAATATGAATTTATTATAAATTAATATTTCTAGCTTTTCCAAAGGTGCCCCTCACCCCTCTTATAAAAAGGCACTCCTCCTTCTCATTTCTTCACACCTTCAAAGACTTTTGGTTCGGCGAAACTCTGCCCAAATACTCTCCCAACTTCCCTCACTACAACCTAGAGGCCTTAGTTTGATCATAAAGCCAACCTATGGAGCCCTTTTGATCAAATCACAAGGAAGAACCCGAAGAAGAGGTAATGTTTTCACCACCCCTTTTTAAGTTCCTTTCTTCTTCCACTTCCTCTTTCTTTGTTATTACCATTATAAAATACTAACTCCAGTATAATATATATACTGTGATGTTATTATAATTATGGTACAACCATATTCAGAATTCTATCCATCCTTTGAATAACATGTCACCATACATGCGTACGTACAGCTTACCGTCTTCACGTCGTGGTGTAATTGTTATTCAATATATTATTATTTGGATGGGTATAATAATGATGTGTAACTCATGTAAATAATAAATATAACATTATAATGATTCTTTATATATTATATAAAATCCAATTATATATTATTTTAATATCAAAAGAATGATATTGTCGCTCGTGCGTATGTATGGACTACCGTCTCCACGAACGCGATGATATTCATTGTCCATCATATCCATTCAAGTATAATTATAATTTGATGATTTAAAAATATTATCTAAGGACTTGATATCATTCTGGATATGAATAATATAAATCCCATTAATAACGAATATGGCTCACATAACAAAGAGTATAAAGTAAAATGAACCCGTTAACACCTGAAATAACGATAATTCTAAGATATTATTAACAAATTAATGTTAAAAGATCATATATGATATCTTATTAAAGTAAATGATTCTTGTATTATTAAATAAAAATTTCACCATTATACAGGAGGTAAACCTACCATCGACCAAAGAAAAAGTACAAGTAAGTTATTTTCTTATCTCACTTTCAATTCCGTGAGATTTCCATTGTTCGCCACTAAATTATTGAAAGTGGTGTATTGTGTACTTCCATTTGATATATATTATCATGATTATATTTATATTCATGTTATTATGTAAATAATTTGGAGGTTATTAACTTTTGGCCATATGACTCAGTTGATTAACGTGGTAAGTAGTTTCTTGTCTCGCTCTTAATTTCGTGAGAATTCCATTGTTCACCACTTAATTATTACATGTGGTGTATGTGTACTGCCCATGATTGTATTCATTGTGTAATATACTTTAATTTATGAGTATTTACATAGTCATGGTATGATCCTTATTTCATGGTTGTTTGTTTCATAAGTTACCAAACCGATAAGGGAATTTGAGATTTCAATTTCTACTCATTCGGCTTTACGCATATTTAATTGATTATATTACTCCAAGATTATGTGTGGAATCACTATTCATTTGATTATGTCATAATTTCCACTCCCCTTCCTGTGTATATACTTTTTATACACATAATCACTCCATTTATAATTCTCAAGTCATTAATATGAATTTGATAAGAGTAATTTTAACTCTTTCACCATTTGTTGAGTTAAACATCCAATTCGTTGGTGTTGTTTCTACAAGAATATGTGTGAATATCCTTTGATTGTTTTACACATAATATTCAATCATATGAAGTGTATTTATATTTTTTCACACATAATTATGTCGTTGATTTATCCTTAACCTAAGGATACGACCTTTATGAGAGATTTCATCTCAATTTACATTCAGCTGAGACTTCTTTGTTGATATACACCAAATCACTTTTATGGGGTGTATATAATGTACTTTGACATAGTATATCATGAATCCCTTTATTCTCATGATATTACAAATTTTTTATTACCTCAAATATTTGTATTCAAGTGTCTCTCTTTTGGTTATAATCTCTAACCAAAATACCATTTTAAAATGTTTTAAAGACTTATTCTTCTATATCTTGCTCATTAATGTCCATGTTTTAAAAATGGTATTAAGGATTTATTTATATGGAAATTAAAGTTTTAAAATTAAAACTCCTTTTAAAAGTTTCAAAGTGGTGTGGGACACTTTGATTCAAAAAATCTATTTTTAAATGGATTCTTGACAAATAGTGTGACTTTTAAATGATTTCAAGAAAAGGGGGATATTTCCATCAAATAGTTTTGATGATTATTTTCATCCATGTCAACATCCTTCATTATTCATGATTGAGGTTAATGTGATACAATACAATCTTCCATATTGTATCAAATGAGTTATGTTTGACTGTGGCTGTTCTATTTTTATACCATTCATGGTTTGTGGTTAAAGTATTGACATTTCGTGTGCTAGTTTTAATACAAATGTTTATTTTATGTTTAAACCTATTCATATGAGGAATGAATTGGACTTAATAAGTGACGGGTGGATCCCGCTACAGCTCCTCGATGCATCGGTAGGTCTCATGAGACAAACTAGTGTCTTGGCACAAGGCCTTGGCAAAATCTTATTTGTAGTCTTGGCACGAGGCCTTTGCTATGTGGTTATGATAGTCTGGCATTATGCATTCCATCATTATGGAAGTGGTTATTGATATTGCATGTGATCATTCGACTAGTAGAATATTCATGTGAGTAAGTAAATGGAATTATTTCATTTTACCTTTGCCATTTTATGTTTATAGTTCATGTTTAAAAGGCTTTTGTTTTAGTTATAAATTGCCTTAAGTGTTTATGCTTATTTATGAAAGCTTCTGCTATAATGTTATCCTTACTGAGCATCTGAGCTCACCCCTTTCAATTTTTTATTTTTTTCCCAGGATTATGAAGAAGTAATTTATGAATGACCTGCAGGGATAGTATTAGGGGATATGAAGACAAGATGTTTTTTTATGATGTAATGTAAAATTTATGGATGTATCTAGTTATTCCAAGGATACTAAACTAATCGGTCTTTCGAGACTTGATCTTTCTCGTGATAATGCCAATGTTATGTAATAATGCACCGACTCTAGGTAATTAGGGTCGGGGCATTACAGTTGGAATCAGAGGAAGTTTAGTACAAACCTTGGTAGCTAGATTTAGATAAAATCTGATTAGAGCACGTAGACCTAAGATGAACATTGAGGATTAGTATAAATGAACTTCCTAGAATTTTGGTATTGTGGAGATTTTGTGAGTTTTCCGAGCAATACATCCCTGTCTGGATACGAGCAGGTAGAGGTGGCTCTGGCACAGATGTACCTAGGGGTAAATCCCGAAAACACCGCTTTGAGCTAGACTCGAACGGGAACTGGTGCACGACAACGGGCCTTACTGCACTCTTGGTTACGACACTCCCGTGGGATATGCTTAGGATAATTTACATTTTCTTTACAAACCGATTTAAGTAATATATACATAAGATGAGAGTAAATGACCTTGGTTAATCCTAATGTGTTTCAAATTGAGAATATGGTGACATTTTAATCTCTAAATGATTTTACGACTACTATTACTCACACAATGCTTTCTGGTTTTAGTCAATGGCTTGATTCCAAGGAAGTCATAGTGACATTGAGAATGATGTACAAGGTGGGAACGGTGGTGGAAATGAGCAACAAAATGGAATGTTGATAGGCGTAAAAGATATCATCTTTATGCCAAATCAGTTTTCCAAAAATATGATCAACAACATATATATTAACCAACTCCCAGACTCAACAAGGAAGAGAAAGGTGATAAATGATAAGATCTCCAGCAATGGAGACCATGGAGAAAAGAAACCTCAATTTTCATCATGCAGGAAATGTGGAAAGAGACACCCAGGAAAGTGTCTCAATGGGACAACGAAATGTTTTACATGCGGGAAGGAAGAACATAAAGTGAAGAATTGCCGAAGAAAAATGAAGAGTACTATGTAAGAAGATAAAAATGGTCCCAAGAGTCCATTTATAGTCATTTGCCGTAAATGTAGGGGACCTGGCCATTACCCGAGTGAATGTCCTATTCTATAGAATATTTTCTTGGTCAAAGAAGAAGCTATGTGGAAATAAATGGTTGGAGAAAAAATTAAAAAGTATTAGCACTCCTTGTTGATGGGTTTACTTTGGAATAATTTTCTCTTATATTTTTAACCCTGCTGTTTTCCATGTGAGAATGATATTTGATGAAGAATTGTCTCTTCTCTTGTGGATATAGGTATAAATAACCATTTGGTTTTATATGATCATTGGGGTTTGAGAAAATGATAAGTTATTATAATTTGGGATGAAAATGCAAAGTATGATATAACATTTGTGGTTAAATTATGTTATTTTGAGAAATTTATCTCATTTTTGTAATATTATAAAATATAGTTTTTGAAAAAGGACAACACGTAGACCGTGTGACAACCCGTCGCGTCGGACAAAGCTATGGGAATCGAACCCACAACCAAAGTGCAATTGGGATTTATCGCCTACCACTGGACTACGTGAAGTCCCTGGTTAGTGTGGCTATTTTTTTTGTTAAATGATTTTATTGACCAATAATAAGATGATTTGGGTTCTTATGTCTTATCAAATGAATACCCTTGGTATAGGAAAATGATTTGGTGATTAAGTGATAAATGTTATTTTGGAAGATGTTCGTTTTGTTAGGAACACTATATATGCCCAAGGAAAATAGAATACAATGAGGTTTCATTTGTAGAGTAATGGTGGATTTTTATCTACGTTTTTATTGTTTATTTATAGTGATTTGGGTTATTTATGGAAATGATTAACCTATAACAGAGAATATGTGATAATTTTAATTACTTTTAAGTATGTGACTTTAAGAGTATTTGATGTCATTCGGAGATACAATGTAACATGGGAGACTACATAATCAAATTCTTCTATGTTTTGGGTTTCAATATTAGTTTGGATTATATTAAAGGATTTGAAGGACAATTGGTTATTGAATGGTATCTATTTAACTTTGGGGTATTGTTGGTTTAATTTTAGAAATTAAGATTAGCACATATTTATCTCAATGAATATCCTTTTGGGGGATCATTATATCATTCACTAACCATTTTGGTTTTGATTAATCTTCAAAGACAATGTAAATATATGGTTTATCGTGCATGGATCATGTGATTCTATAGAAGTTTATTCTAGCTCTTCCAGTGTGACCAAGTCTTCTTGAATACTTATCGTTTAAAAAAAAATTGAGTTAGTGGTGGAAATTTATTAAAGAATGAAAATATACGTAAAATGTAAGTATATCTCATAATGTTCTGAGTCAATATCATAAATGAATTCCTCTTCCTTATGTAATGTAACTTTAAAAAAAATGTTGTCCTAGATGGAACCTTAAATTGTCACTAATTTATGGATTTGGGATTGTTGGCCTTTTCATAGCCATGTCCTCTACCACTCTCCATCAGATAATTGATGGTTAGATTTCTCTTCCATATCCATATTTTTCTACATGGAACCCTATTATGTGTTATTTTCGGTAATCTTCATACTTTCCACTCTTTATTTTAAATAGAGGCCTCATTAATTCATTTTTCGATGTGGGATTTCAACTAAGATATTTTGAAACGTCAAAAATGTGTTATCCCAATACCCTATGTTTTGTTGGACCGATGGTATTTCAAATCATCATAGATTGATGAGTTTAAGGACCTCAATTTTATACTTGTTTGTGATTGATGACCTCAATCACTACCTATAAATATTTACGTTTTTCCTCCAATTATATGTCTCTAATTACCACCAATGTTCTCCTAATCAAGATCATAATTCGATGGTGACCCTTTCATTTCTCTTTTCCTCATATTAAGACTAAATTTTAGTAACCCAATTTCCTATGTGGGTTTTCCCACAAATATATTTTCTATTTTCAACCTTTTATTTTCGAAGAACAATTTCAAATTGCGAGGACGCAATTTATTGAAGGAGGGGAGAATGTAACACCCCAAGATTTCATAGTGTGTTATTTCTTTAAAATAATTCAATAACTTGCACTACACGCAACACCGAGCTCAATCACACCTTGACTTAAAAAAAAGCCATTAAAATAGGTCATGAATAGTATTAATTAAATTTTAAACTTTATATAATCCTTATAATTTTAGAATCCATATTATGTGTTTCTTAGTCATAATGAAAAACAGATTCATTTTCAGTATTTCACTTTTATCAACTTTTAATAGTGAAAACTTTTTAAATACAATATTTTAAACTTTTTGACTAAATGGAGACATCAAAAAAATTTAAAATGAAACATCCCAAGCTTCCACGGTATTCTTTCCTTTGAATAAAACAGTAGCGTGTGTTGTACGCAACTTCGAGTTTTAACACACACCACAACCGATCAAACTAGCCGTTATGAATATTAATACCTACTTTTTAAAATTATATATATTTTATATTTCAAAATGGACTTCATTTTTGGATTCAGAATATCTAATTTAGCCTAAGGTGAAATTTTGGTACTTTTCGGATAACTTTAATATTTTGATGAATAGTGAAAATTACTAAATTTTAATTAAAAACAACTTTTTAAATAAAAATAATTAATAGTGATAAATTATGAATTTTAGTAGTTTTAAAGTATATATAGAATATATTTTTACCATTTTATATAATTTTGGTCATTGGACATAATTTTACAATTAAACCGAACATAAACAAGTGTCAATCTTTTGATAGTTATTATCTCTTAAAAACACGTTTTTTGTTTTGACAGCGGGAATTAATTTTAAATTAATTTCTGCCACTTCTGTGTTTTGAATTTAGGAAAATGGATTCCATATTTGGAATCAGGATGTTTAAATTGTGTAAATAGGGAACTTTTATTTTTAGACATTTTGAATAATTACTGCGGTAAATATTTTATTTACCATGGTTAAGGGTAAATCCGGTAAATAAGGGTTAAAAAATAATATTATAATAATAATAAATTACCCTAAAACGTGTCTTAACCCTATTGGTTGATACATGGTCGACCATGGGCATCTTGGGGTCGATTTTGGGACCCCATTGATCCACTTGTAAGTGATAATGACACTTTATTTTAATTAAGTTAAAATGAATACAAAAATGAAACAAGCATATATCTTTTAGAAAAACAATTTTTACATAGGTTTATATATGTTGGATTTTCGATTATAAATATTAATTAGAAAGACAAAAATATTTCCTACATAATTATATTTTATTTATAATTTTTAGACATTATATAATTTATTTTATTTATGACACAATGATGATGCAATAATTACTATAATAGTGAAAAATTAAAATAATTGATATTATAAATACCCAAATAAATATAATATGAACCTTTTAATGAATTAAACTAATTTTCTAGGATAATATGATATATTATTATTGATTTAATTGACTTTGTTCGAAGTAATCAATCTGTTATGAGTTTCACAAAAATCAACTATTGAATAGTGTCAAAATTGACATAAAAGAGTTCTTAAAACAAATATTATATTATTAATTGATATTAAATTCCTAAAAATCTAAGGTTCGTCCAAGAGACTTATATCATGATAGGTTCATCATTAATGGACCACTTGGGGGTCTCTTGGATGTATATAGTAAATTTATTAACCATATTATATAAAAATACAAAGAGACATTGTAAAAGTGAAACTAATTAACTTAGAGTTAATACTTAAAGATAAGCTTAATATAAGTACCCAAACCTGTCTAAATTCTATTCGTTGAGTGATTTCGACCTATAACCACCTTAAAATTTGAATATTCCACTTTGGAGCCACTAGAAACTGAATATGAATTTATTATAAATTAATATTTCTAGCTTTTCCAAAGGTGCCCCTCACCCCTCTTATAAAAAGGCACTCCTACATCTCATTTCTTCACACATTAAAAGCCTTTTGGTTCAGCCAAACTCTGCCCAAATACTCTCCCAACTTCCCTCACTACAACCTAGAGGCCTTAGTTTGATCAGAAAGCCAACCTAAGGAGCCCTTTTGATCAAATCAAAAGGAAGAACCCGAAGAAGAGGTAATGTCTTCACCACCCCTTTTTAAGTTCCTTTCTTCTTCCACTTCCTCTTTCTTTGTTATTACAATTATAAAATACTAACTCCAGTATAATATATATACTGTGATGTTATTATAAATATGGTACAACCATATTCAGTATTCTATCCATCCTTTGAATAACATGTCACCATACATGCGTACGTACATCTTACCGTCTCCACGTCGTGGTGTAATTGTTATTCAATATATTATTATTTGGATGGGTATAATAATGATGTGTAACTAATTTAAATAATAAATATAACATGATAATGATTCTGTATATATGATATAAAATCCAATTATATATTATTTAAATATCAAAAAATGATATTGTCGCTCGTGCGTATGTACGGACTACCGTCTCCACGAACGCGATGAGATTCATTGTCCATAATATCCATTCAAGTATAATTATAATTTGATGATTTAAAAATAATATCTAAGGACTTGATATCATCCTGGATATGAATAATATACATCCCATTAATAACGAATATGGCTCACATAACAAAGAATATAAAGTAAAATGAACCCGTTAACACCCGAAATAACGATAATTCTAAGATATTATTAACAAATCAATGTTAAAAGATCATATATGATATAATATTAAAGTAAATTATTCTTGTATTATTCAATAACAATTTCGCCATTATACAGGAGTTAAACCTACCATCAACCAAGGAAAAAGTACAAGTAAGTTATTTTCTTATCTCACTTTCAATTCCGTGAGATTTCCATTGTTCGCCACTAAATTATTGAAAGTGGTGCATTGTGTACTTCCATTTGATATATATTATCATTATTATCTTTATATTCATGTTATTATGTAAATCATTTGGTGGTGATTAACTTTTGGCCATACGACTCAGTTGATTAACGTGGTAAGGAGTTTCTTGTCTTGCTCTTAATTTCATGAGAATTCCATTGTTCACCACTTAATTATTACATGTGGTGTATGTGTATTGACCATGATTGTATTCATTGTGTAATATACTTTAATTTATGGGTATTTACATAGTCATGGTATGATCCTTATTTCATGGTTGTTTGTTTCATAAGTTACCAAATCGATAAGGGAATTTGAGATTTCAATTTCCACTCATTCGGCTTTACGCATATTTCATTGATTATATTACTCCAAGATTATGTGTGGAATAACTATTCATTTGATTATGTCATAATTTCCACTCCCCTTCCTATGGATATACTTTTGATACACATAATCACTCCATTTATAATTCTCAAGTCATTAATATGAATTTGATAAGAGTAATTTTAACTCGTTCACCATTTGTTGAGTTAAACATCCAATTCGTTGGTGTTGTTTCTACAAGAATATGTGTGAATATACTTTGATTGTTTTACACTTAATATTAAATCATATTTAGTGTATTTATATTTTTTCACACATAATTATGTCTTTGATTTATCCTTTACCTAAGGATACGGCCTTTATGAGAGATTTCATCTGAATTTACATTCAACTGAGACTTCTTTGTTGATATACACCAAATCACTTTTATGTGGTGTATATAATGTACTTTGACATAGTATATCACGAATCCCTTTATTCTCATGATATTACAAATTTTTGATTACCTCAAATATTTGTATTCAAGTGTCTCTCTTTTGGTTAGAATCTCTCACCAAAATACCATTTTAAAATGTTTTAAAGACTTATTCTTCTATATCTTGCTCATTAATGTCCATGTTTTAAAAATCATTTTAAGGATTTATTTATATGGACATTAATGTTTTAAAATTAAAACTCCTTTTAAAAGTTTCAAAGTTGTATGGGACACATTGATTCAAAAAATATATTTTTAAATGGCTTCTTGACAAATAGTGTGACTTTTAAATGATTTCAAGAAAAAGGGGATATTTCCCTCAAATATTTTTGATGATTATTTTCATCTATGTCAACATCCTTAATTATTCATGATTGAGGTTAATGTGATACAATACAATCTTCCATATTGTATCAAATGAGTTATCTTTGACTGTGGATGTTCTATTTTTATACCATTCATGGTTTGTGGTTAAAGTATTGACATTTCGTGTGCTAGTTTTAATACGAATGTTTATTTTATGTTTAAACCTATTCATATGAGGAATGCATTAGACTTAATAAGTGACGGGTGGAGCCCGCTATAGATCCTCGATGCATCGGTAGGTCTCATGAGACAAACTAGTGTCTTGGCACAAGACCCTGGCAAAATCTTATTTGTATTCTTGGCACGAGGCCTTGGCTATGTCGTTATGATAGTCTGGCATTATGCGTTCCATCATTATGAATGTGGTTATTGATATTTCATGTGATCATTAGACTAGTAGAATATTCATGTGAGTAAGTAAATGGCATTATTTCATTTTACCTTTGTCATTTTATGTTTAAAGTTCATATTTAAAAGGCTTTTGTTTTAGTTATAAATTTCCTTAAGTGTTTATTCTTATTTATGAAAGCTTTTGCTATAATGTTATCCTTACTGAGCATCTGACCTCACCCCTTTCAATGTTTTATTTTTTTCCCAGGATTATGAAGAAGTAATTTATGAATGACCTGCAGGGATAGTATGAGGGGATATGAAGACAAGATGTTTTTTTTGATGTAATGTAAAATTTATGGATGTATCTAGTTATTCAAAGGCTACTAAACTAATCGGTCTTTCAAGACTTGATATTTCTCGTGATCATGTAAATGTTATGTAATAATGCACCGACTCTAGGTAATTAGGGTCGGGGCGTTACAGTTGGTATCAGAGGAAGTTTAGTAAAAACCTTGGTAGCTAGATTTAGATAAAATTTGATTAGAGCACGTAGACCTAAGATGAACTTTTAGGATTAGTATAAAAGAACTTCCTAGAATTTTGGTATTGTGGAGATTTTGTGAGTTTTCCGAGAAATACATCCCTCTCTGGATACGAGCAGGTAGAGGTGGCTCTGGCACAAATGTACCTAGGGGTAAATCCTGAAAACACCGCTTTGAGCTAGACTCGAACGGGAACTGGTGCACGACAACGGTCCTTACTACACTCTTGGTTACGACACTCCCGGGGGATATGATTAGGATAATTTACATTTTCTTTACAAACCGATTTAAGTAATATATACATAAGATGAGAGTAAATGACCTTGGTTAATCCTAATATGTTTTAAATTGAGAATATGGTGACATTTTAATCTCTAAATGATTTTACGACTACTATTACTCACACAATGCTTTCTGGTTTTAGTCAATGGATGGATTCTAAGGAAGTCATAGTGACTTTGAGAATGATGTACAAGGTGGGAACGGTGGTGGAAATGGGAAACTAAATGGATTGTTGATAGGCGTAAAAGATATCGTCTTTATGCCAAATTAGTTTCCAAAAATATGATCAACAACATATATATTAACCAACTCCCAGACTCAACAAGGAAGAGAAAGGTTATAAATGATAAGATCTCCAGCAATGGAGACCATGGAGAAAAGAAACCTCAATTTTCATCATGCAGGAAATGTGGAAAGAGACACCCAGGAAAGTGTCTCAATGGGACAAAGAAATGTTTTACGTGCACGAAAGAAGGACATAAAATGAATAATTGCCAAAGAAAAATGAAGAGTACTACGGAAGAAGATAAAAATGGTCCCAAGATTCCATTTACAGTCATTTTCCGTAAATGTAGGGGACCTGGCCATTACCCGAGTGAATTTCCTATTCTATAGAATATTTTCTTGGTCAAAGAAGAAGCTATGTGGAAATAAATGGTTGGACAAAAATTTAAAAAGTATTAGCACTCCTTGTTGATGGGTTTACTTTGGAATAATTTTCTCTTGTATTTGTAACCCCGCTGTTTTCCATGTGAGAATGATATTTGAGGAATATTTGTCTCGTCTCTTGTGGATATAGGTATAAATAACCATTTGGTTTTATATGATCATTGGGGTTTGAGAAAATGATAAGTTATTATAATTTGTGATGAAAATGCAAAGTATGATATAACATTTGTGGTTAAATTGTGTTATTTTGAGGAATTTATCTCATTTTGGTAATATTATAAAATATAGTTTTTGAAAAAGGACAACATGTAGACCGTGTGAAAACCCGTCGCGTCGGACAAAGCTGTGGGAATCGAACCCACAACCAATGTGCGATTGGGATTTATCGCCTACCACTAGACTACGTGAAGTCCCTGGTTAGTGTGACTATTTTTTTTGTTAAATGATTTTATTGATCAATAATAAGATGATTTGGGTTCTTATGTCTTATCAAATGAATACCCTTGGTATAGAAAAATGATTTGGTGATTAAGTGATAAATGTTATTTTAGAAGATGTTCGTTTTGTTAGGAACACTATATATGCCCAAGGAAAATAGAATACAATGGGGTTTCATTTGTAGAGTAATGGTGGATTTTTATCTACGTTTTTATTGTTGATTTATAGTGATTTGGGTTATTTATGGAAATGATTAACCTATAATAGAGAATATGTGATGATGTTAATTACTTTTAAGTATGTGACTTTAAGAGTATTTGATGTCATTTGGAGATACAATATAACATGGGAGAATACATAATCAAATTCTTCTATGTTTTGGGTTTCAATATTAGTTTGGATTGTATTAAAGGATTTTAAGGACAATTGGTTATTGAATGGTATCTATTTAACTTTGGGGTATTGTTGGTTTAATTTTAGAAATTAAGATTAGTACATATTTATCTCAATAAATATCCTTTTGGGGGATCATTATATCATTCACTAACCATTTTGGTTTTGATTAATCTTCAAAGACAATGTAAATATATGGTTTATCCTGCATGGATCATGTGATTCTATAGAAGTTTATTATAGCTCTTCCAGTGTGACCAAGTCTTCTTGAATACATATCGTTTAAAAAAAATTGAGTTAGTGGTGTAAATTTATTAAAGAATGAAAATATACATAAAATGTAAGTATATCTCATAATGTTCTTAGTCAATATCATAAATGAATTCCTCTTCCTTATGTAATGTAACATTAAAAAAAATGTTTTCCTAGATGGTACCTTAAATCATCACTAATTTATGGATTTGGGATTGTTGGCCTTTTCATAGCCATGTTCTCTACCACTCTCCATCAGATAATTGATGGTTAGATTTCTCTTCCATATCCATATTTTCCAACATGGAACCCTAGTATGTGTTATTTTCGGTAATCTTCATACTTTCCACTCTTTATTTTAAATAGAGGCCTCATTAATTCATTTTTCGATGTGGGATTTCAACTAAGATATTTTGAAACGTCAAAAATGTGTTATCCCAATACCCTATGTTTTGTTGGACCGATGGTATTTAAAATCATCATAGATTGATGAGTTTAAGGACCTAAATTTTATACTTGTTTGTGATTGATGACCTCAATCACTACCTATAAATATTTACGGTTTTCCTCCAATTATATGTCTCTAATTACCACCTATTTTCTCCTAATCGAGATCATAATTCGATGGTGACCCTTTAATTTATCTTTTCCTCATATTAAGACTAAATTTTAGTAACCCAATTTCCGATGTGGGTTTTCCCAAAAATATATTTTCTATTTTCAACCTTTTATTTTCGAAGAACAATTTCAAATTACGAGGACGCAATTTATTGAAGGAGAGGAGAATGTAACACCCCAAGATTTCATAGTGTGTTATTTCTTCAAAATAATTCAATAACTTGCACTACACGCAACACCGAGCTCAATCACACCTTGACTTACAAAAAAAGCCATTAAAAGAGGTCATGAATAGTATTAACTAAATTTTAAACTTTATATAATCCTTATAATATTAGAATCCATATTATGTGTTTCTTAGTCATAATGCAAGAACAGATTCATTTTTAGTATTGCACTTTTATCAACTTTTAATAGTGAAAACTTTTTAAATACAATATTTTTAACTTTTTGACTAAATGGAGACATCAAAAAAATTTAAAAAGAAACATCCCAAGCTTCCACGGTATTATTTCCTTTGAATAAAACAGTAGTGTGTGTTGTACGCAACTTCGAGTTTTAACACACACCACAACCGATCAAACTAGCCGTTATGAATAGTAATACCTACTTTTTAAAATTATATATATTTTATATTTCAAAATGAACTTCATTTTTGGATTCGGAATATCTAATTTAGCCTAAGGTGAAATTTTGGTACTTTTCGGATAACTTTCATATTTTGATGAATAGTGAAAATTACTAAATTTTAATTAAAAACAACTTTTTTAATCAAAATAATTAATAGTGGTAAATTATGAATTTTAGTAGTTTTAAAGAATATTTAGAATATATTTTCACCATTTAATATAATGTTGGTCATTGGACATAATTTTACAATTAAACCGAACATAAACAAGTGTCAATCTTTTGATAGTTATTATCTCTTAAAAACACGCTTTTTGTTTTGACAGCGGGAATTAATTTTAAATTAATTTCTGCCACTTCTGTGTTTTGAATTTAGGAAAATGGATTCCATATTTGGAATCAGGATGTTCAAATTGTGTAAATAGGTAACTTTTATTTTTAGACATTTTGAATAATTACTGCGGTAAATATTTTATTTACCACGGTTAAGGGTAAATCCGGTAAATAAGAGTTAAATAATAATATTATAATAATACTAAATTACCCTAAAACGTGTCTTAACCCTATTGGTTGATACATGGTCGACCATGGGTATCTTTGGGGCTATTTTGGGACCCCATTGATCCACTTGTAAGTGATAATGACACTTTATTTTAATTAAGTTAAAATGAATACAAAAATGACACAAACATATATCTTTTAGAAAAACAATTTTTACATAGGGTTATATATGTTGGCTTTTTGATTATAAATATTCATTAGAAATATAAAAAGCTTTCCTACATAATTATATTTTATTTATAATTTTTAGACATTAAATAATTTATTTTATTTATGACACAATGATGATGAAGTAATTACTATAATAGTGAAAAATTAAAATAATTGATATTATATATACCCAAATAAATATAATATGAAACTTTTAATGAATTAAACTAATTTTCTAGGATAATATGATATATTAGTTTTGATTTAATAGACTTTGTTCGAAGTAATCAATCTGTTATGAGTTTCACAAAAATCAACTATTGAATAGTGTCAAAAGTGACATAAAAGAGTTCGTAAAACAAATATTATATTATTAATTGATATTAAATTCCTAAAAATATAAGGTTCTGCCAAGAGACTTATATCATGATAGGTTTATCATTAATGGACCACATGGGGGTCGCTTGGATGTATATAGTAAGTTTATTTACCATATTATATAAAAATACAAAGAGACATTGTAAAAGTGAAACTAATTAACTTAGAGTTAATACTTAAAGATAAGGTTAATATAAGTACCCCAACATATCTAAATAGTATTGGTTGAGTGTTTTTCGAAGTATCCCCACCTTAACCTTTGAATAGTCAACTTTGGAGCCATTAGAAACTGAATATGAATTTATTATAAATTAATATTTCTAGCTTTTCCAAAGGTGCCCCTCACACCTCTTATAAAAGGCACTCCTCCTTCTCATTTATTCACACCTTCAAAGCCTTTTGGTTCGGCCAAACTCTGCCCAAATACTCTCCCCACTTCCCTCACTACAACCTAGAGGCCTTAGTATGATCATAAAGCCAACCTAAGGAGCCCTTTTGATCAAATCAAAAAGAAGAACCCGAAGAAGAGGTAATGTTTTCACCACCCCTTTTTAAGTTCCTTTCTTCTTCCACTTCCTATTTCTTTGTTATTACCATTATAAAATAATAACTCCAGTAACATATATATACTGTGATGTTATTATAAATACGGTACAACCATATTCAGTATTCTATCCATCCTTTGAATAACATGTCACCATACATGCGTACGTACGGCTTACCGTCTCCACGTCGTGGTGTAATTGTTATTCAATATATTATTATTTGGATGGGTATAATAATGATGTGTAACTCATGTAAATAATAAATATAACATGATAATGATTCTGTATATATGATATAAAATCCAATTATATATTATTTTAATATCAAAAGAATGATATTGTCGCTCGTGCGTATGTACGGACTACCGTCTCCACGAACGCGATGAGATTCATTGTCCATCATATCCATTCAAGTATAATTATAATTTGATGATTTAAAAATATTATTTAAGGACCTGATATCATTATGAATATGAATAATATACATCCCATTAATAACGAATATGGATCACATAACAAAGAATATAAAGTAAAATGAACCCGTTAACACCGGAAATAACGATAATTCTAAGATATTATTAACAAATCAATGTTAAAAGATCATATATGATATCATATTAAAGTAAATGATTCTTGTATTATTCAATAACATTTTCACCATTATATAGAAGTTAAACCTACCATCGACCAAGGAAAAAGTACAAGTAAGGGATTTTCTTATCACACTTTCAATTCCGTGAGATTTCCATTGTTCGCCATTAAATTATTGAAAGTGGTGTATTGTGTACTGAAATTTGATATATATTATCATGATTATCTTTATATTCATGTTATTCTGTAAATCATTTGGTGGTTATTAACATTTTTCCATACAACTCAGTTGATTAACGTGGTAAGGAGTTTCTTATCTCGCTCTTAATTTCGTGATAATTCCATTGTTCACCACTTAATTATTACATGTGGTGTATGTGTACTGCCCATGATTGTATTCATTGTGTAATATACTTTAATTTATAGGTATTTACATAGTCATGGTATGATCCTTATTTCATGGTTGTTTGTTTCATAAGTTACCAAATCGATAAGGGAATTTGATATTTCAATTTCCACTCATTCGGCTTTACGCATATTTCATTGATTATATTACTCCAAGATTATGTGT
This sequence comes from Viscum album, assembly GCA_963277665.1. Taxonomy (NCBI): domain Eukaryota; kingdom Viridiplantae; phylum Streptophyta; class Magnoliopsida; order Santalales; family Viscaceae; genus Viscum; species Viscum album. Next base: position 376,110,983 of record OY728166.1, on the reverse strand, counting down.
GGAATCACTATTCATTTGATTATGTCATAATTTCCAATCCCCTTCCTGTGGATATACTTTTGATACACATAATCACTCCATTGATAATTCTCAAGTCATTAATATGAATTTGATAAGAGTAATTTTAACTCTTTCACCATTTGTTGTGTTAAACATCCAATTCATTGGTGTTGTTTCTACAAGAATATGTGTGAATATCCTTTGATTGTTTTACACTGAATATTCAATCATATTTAGTGTATTTATAATTTTTCAAACATAATTATGTCATTGATTTATCTTTAACCTAAGGATACGGCCTTTATGAGAGATTTCATCTCAATTTACATTCAACTGAGACTTCTTTGTTGATAAACACCAAATCACTTTTATGTGGTGTATATAATGTACTTTGACATAGTATATCATGAATCCCTTTATTCTAATGATATTACAAATTTTTGATTACCTCAAATATTTGTATTCAAGTGTCTCTCTTTTGGTTAGAATCTCTACCTGAAATACCATTTTAAAATGTTTTAAAGACTTATTCTTCTATATCTTGCTCATTAATGTCCATGTGTTAAAAATGGTTTTAAGGATTTATTTATATGAACATTAAAGTTTTAAAATTAAAACTCCTTTTAAAAGTTTCAAAGTGGTATGGGACACTTTGATTCAAAAAATCTATTTTTAAATGGCTTCTTGACAAATAGTGTGACTTTTAAATGATTTCAAGAAAAGGGGGATATATCCCTCAAATAGTTTTGATGATTATTTTCATCTATGTCAACATCCTTCATTATTCATGATTGAGGTTAATGTGATACAATACAATCTTCCATATTGTATCAAATGAGTTATGTTTGACTGTGGATGATCTATTTTTATACCATTCATGGTTTGTGGTTAAAGTATTGACATTTCGTGTGCTAGTTTTAATACGAATGTTTATTTTATGTTTAAACCTATTCATATGAGGAATGCATTGGACATAATAAGTGACGGGTGGAGCCCGCTATAGCTCCTCGATTCATCGGTAGGACTCATGAGACAAACTAGTGTCTTGGCACAAGGCCTTGGCAAAATCTTATTTGTAGTCTTGGCACGAGGCCTTGGCTATGTGGTTATGATAGTCTGGAATTATGCATTCCATCATTATGAAAGTGGTTATTGATATTGCATGTGATCATTCGACTAGTAGAATATCCATGTGAGTAAGTAAATGGAATTATTTCATTTTACCTTTGCCATTTTATGTTGAAAGTTCATGTTTAAAAGACTTTTGTTTTAGTTATAAATTGCCTTAAGTGTTTATGCTTATTTATGAATGCTTCTGCTATAATGTTATCCTTACTAAGCATCTGCGCTCACCCCTTTCAATGTTTTATTTTTTTTCCCAGGATTATGAAGAAGTAATTTATGAATGACCTGCAGGGATAGTATGAGGGGATAATAAGACAAGATGTTTTTTTTGTGATGTAATGTCAAATTTATGGATGTATCTAGTTATTCCAAGGCTACTAAACTAATCGGTCATTCGAGACTTGATCTTTCTCGTGATCATGCCAATGTTATGTAATAATGCACCGACTCTAGGTAATTAGGGTCGGGGCGTTACAGTTGGTATCAGAGAAAGTTTATTACAAACCTTGGTAGCTAGATTTAGATAAACTCTGATTAGAGCACGTAGACCTAAGATGAACTTTGAGGATTAGTATAAAAGAACTTCCTAGAATTTTGGTATTGTGGAGATTTTGTGAGTTTTCCGAGCAATACATCCCTGTCTGGATACGAGCAGGTAGAGGCGGCTCTGGAACAGATGTACCTAGGGGTAAAACCCGAAAACACCGCTTTGAGCTAGACTCGAACGAGAACTGGTGCACAACAATGAGCCTTGCTGAACTCTTGGTTACGACACTCCCTAGGGATATGCATAGGATAATTTACATTTTCATTACAAACCGATTTAAGTAATATATACATAAGATGAGAGTAAATGACCTTGGTTAATCCTAATATGTTTCAAATTGAGAATATGGTGACATTTTAATCTCTAAATGATTTTACGACTACTATTACTCACACAATGCTTTCTGGTTTTAGTCAATGGCTGGATTCTAAGGAAGTCATAGTGACTTTGAGAATGATGTACAAGGTGGGAACGGTGGTGGAAATGAGCAACAAAATGGAATGCTGATAGGCGTAAAAGATATCGTCTTTATGCCAAATCAGTTTTCCAAAAATATGATCAACAACATATATATTAACCAACTCCCAGACTCAAAAAGGAAGAGAAAGGTGATAAATGATAAGATCACCAGCAATGGAGACCATGGAGAAAAGAAACCTCAATTTTCATCATGCAGGAAATGTGGAAAGAGACACCCAGGAAAGTGTCTCAATGGGACAACGAAATGTGTTACGTGTGGGAAGGAAGGACATAAAGTGAAGAATTGCCGAAGAAAAATGAAGAGTACTATGGAAGAAGATAAAAATGGTCCCAAGAGTCCATTTACAGTCATTTTCCATAAATGTAGGGGACCTGGCCATTACCCGAGTGAATGTCCTGTTCTATAGAATATTTTCTTGGTCAAAGAAGAAGCTATGTGGAAATAAATGGTTGGAGAAAAATTTAAAAAGTATTAGCACTCCTTTTAGATGGGTTTACTTTGGAATAATTTTCTCTTGTATTTGTAACCCCGTTGTTTTCCATTTGAGAATGATATTTGAGGAAGAATTGTCTCTTCTCTTGTGGATATAGGTATAAATAACCATTTGGTTTTATATGATCATTGGGGTTTGAGAAAATGATAAGTTATTATAATTTGGGATGAAAATGCAAAGTATGATATAACATTTGTGGTTAAATTATGTTATTTTGAGAAATTTATCTCATTATGGTAATATTATAAAATATAGTTTTTGAAAAAGGACAACACGTAGACCGTGTGACAACCTGTCGCGTCGGACAAAGCTGTGGGAATCGAACCCACAACCAAAGTGCGATTGGGATTTATCGCCTACCACTAGACTACGTGAAGTCCCTGGTTAGTGTGGCTATTTTTTTTTTGTTAAATGATTTTATTGATCAATAATAAGATGATTTGGGTTCTTATGTCTTATCAAATGAATACCCTTGGTATAGGAAAATGATTTGGTGATTAAGTGATAAATGTTATTTTGGAAGATGTTCGTTTTGTTAGGAACACTATATATGCCCAAGGAAAATAGAATACAATGAGGTTTCATTTGTAGAGTAATGGTGGATTTTTATCTATGTTTTTATTGTTGATTTATAGTGATTTGGGTTATTTATGGAAATGATTAACCTATAACAGAGAATATGTGATGATGTTAATTACTTTTAAGTATGTGACTTTAAGAGTATTTGATGTCATTTGGAGATACAATGTAACATGGGAGACTACATAATCAGATTCTTCTATGTTTTGGGTTTCAATATTAGTTTGGATTATAATAAAGGATTTTAAGGACAATTGGTTATTGAATGGTATATATTTAACTTTGGGGTATTGTTGGTTTAATTTTAGAAATTAAGATTAGTACATATTTATCTCAATGAATATCCTTTTGGGGGATCATTATATCATTCACAAACCATTTTGGTTTTGATTAATCTTCAAAGACAATGTAAATATATGGTTTATCCTGCATAGATCATGTGATTCTATAGAAGTTTATTATAGCTCTTCCAGTGTGACCAAGCCTTCTTGAATACTTATCGTTTAAAAAAAATTGAGTTAGTGGTGGAAATTTATTAAAGAATGAAAATATACTTAAAATGTAAGTATATCTCATAATGTTCTTAGTCAATATCATAAATGAATTCCTCTTCCTTATGTAATGTAACTTTAAAAAAAATGTTGTCCTAGATGGTACCTTAAATCATCACTAATTTATGGCTTTGGGATTGTTGGCCTTTTCATAGCCATGTTCTCTACCACTCTCCATCAGATAATTGATGGTTATATTTATCTTCCATATCCATATTTTCCTACATGGAACCCTTGTATGTTTTATTTTCGGTAATCTTCATACTTTCCACTCTTTATTTTAAATAGAGGCCTCATTAATTCATTTTTCGATGTGGGATTTCAACTAAGATATTTTGAAACGTCAAAAATGTGTTATCCCAATACCCTATGTTTTGTTGGACCGATGGTATTTAAAATCATCATAGATTGATGAGTTTAAGGACCTCAATTTTATACTTGTTTGTGATTGATGACCTCAATCACTACCTATAAATATTTACGTTTTTCCTCCAATTATATGTCTCTAATTACCACCAATGTTCTCCTAATCGAGATCATAATTCGATGGTGACCCTTTCATTTCTCTTTTCCTCATATTAAGACTAAATTTTAGTAACCCAATTTTTTATGTGGGTTTTCCCACAAATATATTTTCTATTTTCAACCTTTTATTTTCGAAGAACAATTTCAAATTGCGAGGACGCAATTTATTGAAGCAGGGGAGAATGTAACACCCCAAGATTTCATAGTGTGTTATTTCTTCAAAATAATTCAATTACTTGCACTACACACAACACTGAGCTCAATCACACCTTGACTTACAAAAAAAATCCATTAAAAAAGGTCATGAATAGTATTAACTAAATTAAAAACTTTATATAATCCTTATAATTTTAGAATCCATATTATGAGTTTCTTAGTCATAATGCAAGAACAGATTCATTTTCAGTATTGCACTTTTATCAACTTTTAATAGTGAAAACTTTTTAAATACAATATTTTAAACTTTTTGACTAAATGGAGACATCAAAAAAATTAAAATGAAACATCCCAAGCTTCCACGGTATTCTTTCCTTTGAATAAAACAGTAGCGTGTGTTGTACGCAACTTCGAGTTTTAACACACACCACAACCGATCAAACTTGCCGTTATGAATAGTAATACCTAATTTTTAAAATTATATATATTTTATATTTCAATATGGACTTCATTATTGGATTCAGAATATCTAATTTAGCTTAAGGTGAAATTTTGGTACTTTTCGGATAACTTTCATATTTTGATGAATAGTGAAAATTACTAAATTTTAATTAAAAACAACTTTTTTAATCAAAATAATTAATAGTGATAAATTATGAATTTAAGTAGTTTTAAAGTATATTTAGAATATATTTATACCATTTAATATAAATTTGGTCATTGGACATAATTTTACAATTAAACCGAACATAAACAAGTGTCAATCTTTTGATAGTTATTATCTCTTAAAAACACGCTTTTTGTTTTGACAGCGGGAATTAATTTTAAATTAATTTCTGCCACTTCTGGGTTTTGAATTTAGGAAAATGGATTCCATATTTGGAATCAGGATGTTCAAATTGTTTAAATAGGTAACTTTTATTTTTAGACATTTTGAATAATTATTGCGGTAAATATTTTATTTATCATGGTTAAGGGTAAATCCGGTAAATAAGGGTTAAAATATAATAATATAATAATACTCAAATTACCCTAAAACGTGTCATAACCATATTGGTTGATACATGGTCGAACATGGGCATCTTTGGGTCGATTATGGGACCCCATGGATCCACTTGTAAGTGATAATGACACTTTATTTTAATTAAGTTAAAATGAATACAAAAATGACACAAGCATATATCTTTTAGAAAAACAATTTTTACATAGGGTTATATATGTTGGATTTTTGATTATAAATATTCATTAGAAAGAAAAAAATATTTCCTACATAATGATACTTTATTTATAATTTTTATACATTAAATATTTTATTTTATTTATGACACAATGATGATGCAGTAATTACTATAATAGTGAAAAATTAAAATAATTAATATTATAAATACCCAAATAAATATAATATGAAACTTTTAATGAATTAAACTAATTTTATAGGATAATATGATATATTAGTATTGATTTAATTGACTTTATTCGAAGTAATCAATCTGTTATGAGTTTCACAAAAATCAACTATTGAATAGTGTCAAAATTGACATAAAAGAGTTCTTAAAACAAATATTATATTATTAATTGATATTAAATTCCTAAAAATCTAAGGTTCGGCCAAGAGACTTATATCATGATAGTTTCATCATTAATGAACCACTTTGGGGTCACTGGGATTTATATAGTATGTTTATTAACCATATTATATAAAAATACAAAGAGACATTGTAAAAGTGAAACTAATTAACTTAGTGTTAATACTTAAAGATAAGGTTAATATAAGTACCCAAATCTGTCTAAATTCTATTGGTTGATTGGATTTCTACCTATCCCCACCTTAACCTTTGAATAGTCAACTTTGGAGCCATTAGAAACTGAATATGAATTTATTATAAATTAATATTTCTAGCTTTTCCAAAGGTGCCCCTCACACCTCTTATAAAAGGCACTCCTCCTTCTCATTTATTCACACCTTCAAAGCCTTTTGGTTCGGCCAAACTCTGCCCAAATACTCTCCCCACTTCCCTCACTACAACCTAGAGGCCTTAGTATGATCATAAAGCCAACCTAAGGAGCCCTTTTGATCAAATCAAAAAGAAGAACCCGAAGAAGAGGTAATGTTTTCACCACCCATTTTTAAGTTCCTTTCTTCTTCCACTTCCTATTTCTTTGTTATTACCATTATAAAATAATAACTCCAGTAACATATATATACTGTGATGTTATTATAAATACGGTACAACCATATTCAGTATTCTATCCATCCTTTGAATAACATGTCACCATACATGCGTACGTACGGCTTACCGTCTCCACGTCGTGGTGTAATTGTTATTCAATATATTATTATTTGTATGGGTATAATAATGATGTGTAACTCATTTAAATAATAAATATAACATGATAATGATTCTGTATATATGATATAAAATCCAATTATATATTATTTTAATATCAAAAGAATGATATTGTCGCTCGTGCGTATGTATGGACTACCGTCTCCACGAACGCGATGAGATTCATTGTCCATCATATCCATTCAATTATAATTATAATTTTATGATTTAAAAATAGTATCTAAGGACTTGATATAATTCTGGATATGAATAATATACATCCCATTAATAACTAATATGGCTCACATAACAAAGAATATAAAGTAAAATGAACTCGTTAACACCCGAAATAACGACAATTCTAAGATATTATTAACAAATCAATGTTAAAAGATCATATATGATATCATATTAATGTAAATGATTCTTGTATTATTAAATAACAATTTCACCATTATACAGGAGGTAAACCTACCATCGACCAAGGAAATGTACAAGTAAGGGATTTTCTTATCTCACTTTCAATTCCGTGAGATTTCCATTGTTCGCCACTAAATTATTGAAAGTGGTGTATTGTGTACTGACATTTGATATATATTATCATTATTATCTTTATATTCATGTTATTCTGTAAATCATTTGGTGGTTATTAACTTTTGGCCATACGACTCAGTTGATTAACGTGGTAAGGAGTTTCTTATCTCGCTCTTAATTTCGTGATAATTCCATTGTTCACCACTTAATTGTTACATGTGGTGTATGTGTACTGCCCATGATTGTATTCATTGTGTAATATACTTTAATTTATGGGTATTTACATAGTCATGGTATGATCCTTATTTCATGGTTGTTTGTTTCGTAAGTTACCAAATCGATAAGGGAATTTGAGATTTCAATTTCCACTCATTCGGCTTTACGCATATTTCATTGATTATATTACTCCAAGATTATGTGTGGAATCACTATTCATTTGATTATGTCATAATTTCCACTCCCCTTCCTGTGGATATAATTTTGATACACATAATCACTCCATTGATAATTCTCAAGTCATTAATATGAATTTGATAAGAGTAATTTTAACTCTTTCACCATTTGTTGAGTTAAACATCCAATTCGTTGGTGTTGTTTCTACAAGAATATGTGTGAATATCCTTTGATTGTTTTACACTGAATATTCAATCATATTTAGTGTATTTATATTTTTTCACACATAATTATGTCGTTGATTTATCTTTAACCTAAGGATACAACCTTTATGAGAGATTTCATCTCAATTTACATTCAACTGAGACTTCTTTGTTGATATACACCAAATCACTTTTATGTGGTGTATATAATGTACTTTGACATAGTATATCATGAATCCCTTTATTCTCATGATATTACAAATTTTTGATTACCTCAAATATTTGTATTCAAGTGTCTCTCTTTTGGTTAGAATCTCTAACCAAAATACCATTTTAAAATTTTTTAAAGACATATTCTTCTATATCTTGCTCATTAATGTCCATGTTTTAAAAATGGTTTTAAGGATTTATTTATATGGACATTAATGTTTTAAAATTAAAACTCCTTTTAAAAGTTTCAAAGTGGTATGGGACACTTTGATTCAAAAAATCTATTTTTAAATGGCTTCTTGACAAATAGTGTGACTTTTAAATGATTTCAAGAAAAGGGGGATATTTCCCTCAAATTGTTTTGATGATTATTTTCATCTATGTCAACATACTTCATTATTCATGATTCAGGTTAATGTGATACAGTACAATCTTCCATATTGTATCAAATGAGTTATGATTGACTGTGGATGTTCTATTTTTATACCATTCATGGTTTGTGGTTAAAGTATTGACATTTCGTGTGCTAGTTTTAATACGAATGTTTATTTTATGTTTAAACCTATTCATATGAGGAATGAATTGGACTTAATAAGTGACGGGTGGAGCCCGCTATAGCTCCTCAATGCATCGGTAGGTCTCATGAGACAAACTAGTGTCTTGGCACAAGGCCTTGGCAAAATCTTATTTGTAGTCTTGGCACGAGGCCTTGGCTATGGGGTTATGATAGTCTTGCATTATGCATTCCATCATTATGAAAGTGGTTATTGATATTGCATGTGATCATTCGACTAGTAGAATATCCATGTGAGTAAGTAAATGGAATTATTTCATTTTACCTTTTCCATTTTATGTTGAAAGTTCATGTTTAAAAGGCTTTTGTTTTAGTTATAAATTGCCTTAAGTGTTTATGCTTATTTATGAAATATTCTTCTATAATGTTATCCTTACTGAGCATCTGAGCTCACCCCTTTCAATGTTTTATTTTTTTCCCAGGATTATGTAGATGTAATTTATGAATGACCTGCAGGGATAGTATGAGGGGATATGAAGACAATATCTTTTTTTTAGGATGTAATGTAAAATTTATGGATGTATCTAGTTATTCCAAGGCTACTAAACTAATCGGTCTTTCGAGACTTGATCTTTCTCGTGATCATGCCAATGTTATGTAATAATGCACCGACTCTAGGTAATTAGGGTCGGGGTGTTACAGTTGGTATCAGATGAATTTTAGTACAAACCTTGGTATCTAGATTTAGATAAACTCTGATTAGAGCACGTAGACCTAAGATGAACATTGAGGATTAGTATAAAAGAACTTCCTAGAATTTTGGTATTGTGGAGATTTTGTGAGTTTTCCGAGCAATTCATCCCTGTCTGGATACGAGCAGGTAGAGGTGGCTCTAGCACAGATGTACCTAGGGGTAAAACCCGAAAACACCGCTTTGAGCTAGACTCGAACGGGAACAGGTGCACGACAACGGGCCTTGCTGCACTCTTGGTTACGACACTCCCGAGGGATATGCTTAGGATAATTTACATTTTTCATTACAAACCGATTTAAGTAATATATACATAAGATGAGAGTAAATGACCTTGGTTAATCCTAATATGTTTCAAATTGAGAATAAGGTGACATATTAATCTCTAAATGATTTTACGACTACTATTACTCACAAAATGCTTTCTGATTTTAGTCAATGGCTGGATTCCAAGGAAGTCATAGTGACTTTGAGAATGATGTACAAGGTGGGAACGGTGGTGGCAATGAGAAACAAAATGGAATGTTGATAGGAATAAAAGATATCGTCCTTATGCCAAATCAGTTTTCCAAAAATATGATCAACAACATATATATTAACCAACTCCCAGACTCAACAAAGAAGAGAAAGGTGATAAATGATAAGATCTCCAGCAATGGAGACCATGGAGAAAAGAAACCTCAATTTTCATCATGCAGGAAATGTGGAAAGAGACACCCAGGAAAGTGTCTCAATGGGACAACGAAATGTTTTACGTGCGGGAAGGAAGGACATAAAGTGATGAATTGCCGAAGAAAAATGAAGAGTACTATAGAAGAAGATAAAAATGGTCCCAAGAGTCCATTTACAGTCATTTGCCGTAAATGTAGGGGACCTGGCCATTACCCGAGTGAATGTCCTATTCTATAGAATATTTTCTTGGTCATAGAAGAATCTATGTGGAAATAAATGGTTGGAGAAAAATTTAAAAAGTATTAGAACTCCTTGTTGATGGGTTTACTTTGAAATAATTTTCTCTTGTATTTGTAACCCCGCTGTTTTCCATGTGAGAATGATATTTGAGGAAGAATTGTCTCTTCTCTTGTGGATATAGGTATAAATAACCATTTGGTTTTATATGATGATTGGGGTTTGAGAAAATGATAAGTTATTATAATTTGGGATGAAAATGCAAAGTATGATATAACATTTGTGGTTAAATTATGTTATTTTGAGGAATTTATCTCATTTTGGTAATATAATAAAATATAGTTTTTGAAAAAGGACAACACTTAGACCGTGTGACAACCCGTCGCGTCGGAAAAAGCTGTGGGAATCGAACCCACAACCAAAGTGCGATTGGGATTTATCGCCTACCACTGGACTACGTGAAGTCCCTGGTTAGTGTGACTATTTTTTTTGTTAAATGATTTTATTGATCAATAATAAGATGATTTGGGTTCTTATGTCTTATCAAATGAATACCCTTGGTATAGGAAACTGATTTGGTGATTAAGTGATAAATGTTATTTTGGAAGATGTTCGTTTTGTTAGGAACACTATATATGCCCAAGGAAAATAGAATACAATGTGGTTTCATTTGTAGAGTAATGGTGGATTTTTATCTATGTTTTTTATTGTTGATTTATAGTGATTTGGGTTATTTATGGAAATGATTAACCTATAACAGAGAATATGTGATGATGTTAATTACTTTTAAGTATGTGACTTTAAGAGTATTTGATGTCATTTGGAGATACAATGTAACATGGGATACTACATAATCAAATTCTTCTATGTTTTGGGTTTCAATATTAGTTTGGATTATATTAAAGGATTTTAAGGACAATTGGTAATTGAATGGTATCTATTTAACTTTGGGGTATTGTTGGTTTAATTTTAGAAATTAAGATTAGTACATATTTATCTCAATGAATATCCTTTTGGGGGATCATTATATCATTCACTAACCATTTTGGTTTTGATTAATCTTCAAAGACAATGTAAATATATGGTTTATCTTGCATGGATCATGTGATTCTATAGAAGTTTATTCTAGCTCTTCCAGTGTGACCAAGTCTTCTTGAATACTTATCGTTTAAAAAAAATTGAGTTAGTGGTGGAAATTTATTATAGAATGAAAATATACTTAAAATGTAAGTATATCTCATAATGTTCATAGTCAATATCATAAATGAATTCCTCTTCCTTATGTAATGTAACTTTAAAAAAAATGTTGTCCTAGATGGTACCTTAAATCATCACTAATTTATGGCTTTGGGATTGTTGGCCTTTTCATAGCCATGTTCTCTACCACTCTCCATCAGATAATTGATGGTTAGATTTCTCTTCCATATCCATATTTTCCTACATGGAACCCTAGTATGTGCTATTTTCGGTAATCTTCATACTTTCAAAACTTTATTTTAAATAGAGGCCTCATTAATTCATTTTTCGATGTGGGATTTCAACTAAGATATTTTGAAACGTCAAAAATGTGTTATCCCAATACCCTATGTTTTGTTGGACCGATGGTATTTCAAATCATTAGAGATTGATGAGTTTAAGGACCTCAATTTTATACTTGTTTGTGATTGATGACCTCAATCACTACCTATAAATATTTATGTTTTTCCTCCATTTATATGTCTCTAATTACCACCAATGTTCTCCTAATCGAGATCATAATTCGATGGTGACCCTTTCATTTCTATTTTCCTCGTATTAAGACTAAATTTTAGTAACCCAATTTCCGATGTGGGTTTTCCCACAAATATATTTTCTATTTTCAACCTTTTATTTTCGAAGAACAATTTCAAATTGCGAGGACGCAATTTATTGAAGGAGGGGAGAATGTAACACCCCAAGATTTCATAGTGTGTTATTTTTCAAAATAATTCAATAACATGCACTACACGCAACACCGAGCTCAATCACACGTTGACTTACAAAAAAAGCCATTAAAAGAGTTCATTAATAGTATTAACTAAATTTTAAACATTATATAATCCTTATAATTTTAGAATCCATATTATGAGTTTCTTAGTCATAATGCAAGAACAGATTCATTTTCAGTATTGCACTTTTGTCAACTTTTAATAGTGAAAACTTTTTAAATACAATATTTTAAACTTTCTGACTAAATGGAGACATCAAAAAAATTTAAAATGAAACATCTCAAGCTTCCACGGTATTCTTTCCTTTGAATAAAATAGTAGCGTGTGTCGTACGCAACTTCGAGTTTTAACACACACCACAACCGATCATACTAGCCGTGATGAATAGTAATACCTACTTTTTAAAATTATATATATTTTATATTTCAAAATGGACTTCATTTTTGGATTCGGAATATCTAATTTAGCCTAAGGTGAAATTTTGGTACTTTTCGGATAACTTTCATATTTCGATGAATAGTGAAAATTACTAAATTTTAATTAAAAACAACTTTTTTAATCAAAAAAATTAATAGTGATAAATTATGAATTTTAGTAGTTTTAAAGTATATTTAGAATATATTTTTACCATTTAATATAATGTAGGTCATTGGACATAATTTTACAATTAAACTGAACATAAACAAGTGTCAATCTTTTGATAGTTATTATCTCTTAAAAACACGCTTTTTGTTTTGACAGCGGGAATTAATTTTAAATTAATTTCTGCCACTTCTATGTTTTGAATTTCGAAAAATGGATTCCATATTTGGAATCAGGATGTTCAAATTGTTTAAATAGGTAACTTTTATTTTTAGACATTTTGAATAATTACTGCGGTAAATATTTTATTTACCATGGTTAAGGGTAAATCCGGTAAATAAGGGTTAAAAATAATATTTAATAATACTGAATTACCCTAAGACGCGTCTTAACCCTATTGGTTGATACATGGTCGACCATGGGCATCTTTGGGTCTATTTGGGGACCCCATGGATCCACTTGTAAGTGATAATTACACTTTATTTTAATTAAGTTAAAATGAATACAAAAATGACACAAGCATATATCTTTTAGAAAAACAATTTTTGCATAGGGTTATATATGTTGGATTTTAGATTATAAATATTAATTAGAAAGATAAAACGATTTCCTACATAATGATATTTTATTTATAATTTTTAGAAATTAAATAATTTATTTCATTTATGACACAATGATGATGCAGTAATTATATAATAGTGAAAAATTAAAATAATTGATATTATAAATACCCAAATAAATATAATATGAAACTTTTAATGAATTAAACTAATTTTCTAGGATAATATGATATATTATTATTGATTTAATTGACTTTGTTCAAAGTAATCAATATGTTACGAGTTTCACAAAAATCAACTATTGAATAGTGTCAAAATTGACAAAAAAGAGTTCTTAAAACAAATATTATATTATTAATTGATATTAAATTCTTAAAAATCTAAGGTTCGGCCAAGAGACTTATATCATGATAGGTTCATAATTAATGGACCAGTTGGGGGTCTCTTGGATGTATATAATATGTTTAATAACCATATTATATAAAAATACAAAGAGACATTGTAAAAGTGAAACTAATTAACTTAGAGTTAATACTTAATGATAAGGTTAATATAAGTACCCAAACCTATCTAAATTCTATTGGTTGAGTGGGTTTTGACCTATCCCCACCCTAACCTTTGAATAGTCAACTTTGGATCCATTAGAAACTGAATATGAATTTATTATAAATTAATATTTCTAGCTTTTCCAAAGGTTCCCCTCACCCCTCTTATAAAAAGGCACTCCTCCTTCTCATTTCTTCACACCTTCAAATCCTTTTGGTTCAGACAAACTCTTCCCCAATACTCTCCCAACTTCCCTCAATACAACCTAGAGGCCTTAGTTTGATCAGAAAGCCAACCTAAGGAGCCCTTTTGATCAAATCAAAAGGAAGAACCCGAAGAAGAGGTAATGTTTTCACCACCCCTTTTTAAGTTCCTTTCTTCTTCCACTTCCTCTTTCTTTGTTATTACCATTATAAAATAATAACTCCAGTATCATATATATACTGTGATGTTATTATAAATATGGTACAACCATATTCAGTATTCTATCCATCCTTTGAATAACATGTCACCATACATACGTACGTACGGCTTACCGTCTCCACGTCGTGGTGTAATTGTTATTCAATATATTATTAATTGGATGGGTATAATAATGATGTGTAACTCATGTAAATAATAAATATAACATGATAATGATTCTGTATATATGATATAAAATCCATTTATATATTATTTTAATATCAAAATAATAATATTGTCGCTCGTGCGTATGTACGGACTACCGTCTCCATGAATGCGATGAAATTCATTGTCCATCATATCCATTCAAGTATAATTATAATTTGATGATTTAAAAATATTATCAAAGGACTTTATATAATTCTGGATATGAATAATATACATCCCATTAATAACGAATATGGCTCACATAACAAAGAATATAAAGTAAAATGAACCCGTTAACACCCGAAATAACGATAATTCTAAGATATTATTTACAAATCAATGTTAAAAGATCATATATGATATCTTATTAAATTAAATGATTCTTGTATTATTCAATAACAATTTCACCATTATACAGGAGGTAAACCTACCATCGACCAAGGAAAAAGTATAAGTAAGGGATTTTCTTATCTCACTTTCAATTCCGTGAGATTTCCATTGTTCGCAACTAAATTATTGAAAGTGGTGTATTGTGTACTTCCATTTTATATATATTATCATGATTATCTTTATATTCATGTTATTATGTAAATAATTTGGTGGTTATTAACTTTTTTCCATACGACTCAGTTGATTAACGTGGTAAGGAGTTTCTTATCTCGCTCTTAATTTCGTGAGAATTTCATTGTTCACCACTTAATTATTACATGTGGTGTATGTGTACTACCCATGATTGTATTCATTGTGTAATATAATTTTATTTATGGGTATTTACATAGTCATGGTATGATCCTTATTTCATGGTTGTTTGTTTCGTAAGTTACCAAATCGATAAGGGAATTTGAGATTTCAATTTCCACTCATTCGGCTTTACGCATATTTCATTGATTATATTACTCCAAGATTATGTGTGGAATCACTATTCATTTGATTATGTCATAATTTACACTCCCCTTCCTGTGGATATACTTTTGATACACATAATCACTCCATTTATAATTCTCAAGTCATTAATATGAATTTGATAAGAGTAATTTTAACTCTTTCACCATTTGTTGAGTTAAACATCCAATTTGTTGGTGTTGTTTCTACAATAATATGTGTGAATATCCTTTGATTGTTTTACACTGAATATTCAATCATATTTAGTGATTTTATATTTTTTCACACATAATTATGTCGTTGATTTATCCTTAACCTAAGGATACGGCCTTTACGAGAGATTTCATCTCAATTTACATTCAACTGAGACTTCTTTGTTGATATACACCAAATCACTTTTATGTGGTGTATATAATGTACTTTGACATAGTATATCATGAATCCCTTTATTCTCATGATATTACAAATTTTTTATTACCTCAAATATTTGTATTCATGTGTCTCTCTTTTGGTTATAATCTCTAACCAAAATACCATTTTAAAATGTTTTAAAGACTTATTCTTCTATATCTTGCTCATTAATTTCCATGTTTTAAAAATGTTTTTAAGGATTTATTTATATGGACATTAAAGTTTTAAAATTAAAACTCCTTTTAAAAGTTTCAAAGTGGTATGAGACACTTTGATTCAAAAAATCTATTTTAAAATGGCTTCTTGACAAATAGTGTGACTTTTAAATGATTTCAAGAAAAGGGGGATATTTCCCTTAAATAGTTTTGATGATTATTTTCATCTATGTCAACATACTTCATTATTCATGATTGAGGTTAATGTGATACAATAAAATCTTCTATATTGTATCAAATGAGTTATGTTTGACTGTGGATGTTCTATTTTTATACCATTCATGGTTTGTGGTTAATGTATTGACATTTTGTGTGCTATTTTTAATACGAATGTTTATTTTATGTTTAAACCTATTCATATAAGGATTGCATTGGACTTAATAAGTGAAGGGTGGAGCCCGCTATAGCTCCTCGATGTATCGGTAGGTCTCATGAGACAAACTAGTGTCTTGGCACAAGGCCTTGGAAAAATCTTATTTGTAGTCTTGGCACGAGGCCTTGGCTATGTGGTTATGATAGTCTGGCATTATGCATTCCATCATTATGAAAGTTGTTATTGATATTGCATGTGATCATTTGACTAGTAGAATATCCATGTGAGTAAGTAAATGGAATTATTTCATTTTACCTTTGCCATTTTATGTTGAAAGTTCATGTTTAAAAGGCTTTTGTTTTAGTTATAAATTGCCTTAAGTGTTTATGCTTATTTATGAAAGCTTCTGCTATAATGTTATCCTTACTGAGCATCTGAGCTCACCCCTTTCAATGTTTTATTTTTTTCCTAGGATTATGAAGAAGTAATTTATGAATGACCTGCAGGGATAGTATGAGGGGATATGAAGACAAGATGTTTTTTTTATGATGTAATGTAAAATTTATGGATGTATCTAGTTATTTCAAGGCTACTAAACTAATCGGTCTTTCGAGACTTGATCTTTCTCGAGATCATGCCAATGTTATGTAATAATGCACCGACTCTAGGTAATTAGGGTCGGGGCGTTACAATTAAATAATTATATTTATTAATGACAATATCATTTCTACCTTCTTACCATCAAAATCATTGGAAAATTATATTGTTAATTTTGCGGGTCTGTGTGGACAACAATCTCCTCAAAGTGATGTGATTCAGTTTTCAATTTTTCATTACATTGAATTATATAAGATATATTAAATTAATATTTATTAAATATATGATAAAATAATGATTCTTTAATGGTGTTTTATTATTTACATTCTTTTTTTTACATCCATCAAAAAATAAAATAAATGTTCATGAATAAAAATTATATACTGCCTCTATGAATGGTGTTATTATCTTTTCAATCCATACAAATATGGATGAATCAAAAAAAATATATCATGAATATATATAATATATTTTTCATTATTAAACTAATGGGTATTATGTAACCATTCTAAATGAGTACGGACCAAAACTACCAAAACAAAACATACAATAAAAACGAATTATATGTCTCTCAAAAAAGTGATTTTACTAAATAAATAATAAAACATGGGTGAAAAAGGCTAACAAATAAATAATATATTGTATGATATATATAATTATGATTTTTTCATTTATATATGTTAATTATATATATATATATTATACCAGTGTATCCTATGTGTACGATGTATGTTGGTCTTAATGTATGGTATTTCTAGTCAGTATTTTATTTTATAGTGACAAATTCCATATTCTCCACCAGTTTCATTTATATTTTCTATATATTAACCATTTGAAATTTTAAAAAATTCATATTTTTTAATGATATTTAATGTATTATTTTATTTTATACTTTATTAGGTATTAAAATTCAATGGATTACCAGAGATGAAATTCGATTTTTATCTCACTATAATTTAGGTGGGACACTTGACATATTCTACCTTTTATATCTTTTGTGTGTTCTATATAGTAACCATGAATGTGTTTTATGATAAATATTTTAAAAAAATATGGGGATATAAATTTCAATATGAAGTTTTTAATTTCATTGTCTTATGATTAAAAAGATACAAAAATATATTAGTGTTTTAGTTTACAATATCATTATTTATTGGTTTTGTTTATGATTGTGTTTCCAATGATGAAATATTATTATATAACTCTATATAAAAAACTATGTTTTATTATCATATATTTATTTCATTATAATATATAACTTCATTTCATTTTCCACATATTATGCACTCAGGAAACTAAAAATAAATTTTATAGTAAAAATTGATGTTATTTTTCTCTTTGTTCGAAAAAACATTGACATCCATATTTATGTTTTTTAAAAATATATTTAATGAAAGTTTTTAATATTGTAAAATTATTTTTTAACATC
The DNA here is from genome assembly GCA_963277665.1 of Viscum album. Taxonomy (NCBI): domain Eukaryota; kingdom Viridiplantae; phylum Streptophyta; class Magnoliopsida; order Santalales; family Viscaceae; genus Viscum; species Viscum album. The sequence goes on along the minus strand of OY728166.1, from coordinate 376,092,574 downwards.
ATTTTAACCCCATTTTACATTTCTTAAATTGTTTTTTTAAAAGTTATCTTCTTTTTGTTTTCGAAATGATGTACTTTTTGGATTTTTCTAAAAAGTTTGAATGAAATATATTACTTTAACTTATATAAATTGAATGAGATTTCCCACTATCATTAAAAATAATTTATTTGAAGAATCCATTAAAATATTACATGATTAATTTAAATTAAAAAAAATCATTAATAATTGGTAAAAGTTTTTGTTGTAAATGACTGTTTTCCTCAAGAAATATTTTAAGTAATCATTCAAAATCATTTTCCATGTAAGATGACATCATTGGATATTAAAAAATATTTACTTTGTATATTATCTTATGGAACCATAATTTTTATTTTTATATGTGGTTAAATTTATGATGGAATTTTATTCATGAAAACCATTTTTTATGGGTTGATGAAATATTGAAATAAATACAAAACACGATTCTTTTTTAAGAGTTATTTTATTATAAAATTCTTATGAAACACATTACTTTTAATGGGTTTTGATATATTGAATGTTTTATGAACATGTGGGATACATATGTATTATTTTTCATCACGTGATGTGAGGTATCTATATCACCCTATAAAGCATTGGATAAATATGGTTTAATCATGAGGTAAATATTTTATGTTTGAACCTAATTTTATGTTCACAATTTTATATGAGGAATTGGTATTAATATCTATAATTTCATGCATGGACATGAATTTGATATCTATAATATTAATCATGGAGATAGTTTTTAAGTACACGTTTTTACTCATTTTCTTGGCTTTCATTTATATATATTTATTCATGGATCTGGATTTATGTCTATATTTTATTTTTGAAGGATTAAAATCATGTTATTAACTTGATGATTGAACATTTTTCTCTTTATGCATGTTCAAAAAGATATAAAATAATGTTTAATTTACAAAAATATGTATAATGAATATTTTATGCTATTATGGATCATGTTTTCTTAATTTCATTAGTATTTTAGTCTTATAAAATCCAATATTTACGATTTTATTGAAAAATATAGTCTATGATTTACATGTTTTTATTTTAATAATTTATGTTCGTGTTCTTAAACAGTTATATTCATGTTATTCTCATGTGATTATTGATATATCCCTTATTTTAACATACTATGAATTTGATTTCATACTTTATTATGTTTCAATTCACCAGGTCATAATAAAATTTAACAAGTATAATATGTCTAAAACAGGTTCTTGTTAGGAATAATATTTTCAAAAATGACATAGGTATTTTATGGACTAGTTATTTATATTCTTGAGTTTCAAAAGTCCCGAAAACAATATGATATTATCATGGATCATTATTTTATCTAATGAATATTATAATATTAATTTGTGATATATATGTATAGAGTATATGGGTCACTATAATGGGTATCATAGAAAAATATACTTAGCCTTTGGGTATTAGGATGCGAAAACTTTAGTGATAAACATAGGGATAAATCTATATAAGATAACATCATAATGTTATTTCCAATGGTCATAAATGACCTAGGTTAAACCATAGGTTTCATTGGATGAAAATAATTTGTTTTGGTTATATTCCAAAGGAATTATTTTTTAAAAATTTGTTTTTTCAATCTGATTACATTTTCTCACACTTTGATTTATGATTATAGTAATTGTTTGGAACCTAACATAATTATGGGAAAAAAATCAACGACAAATGCGATGATCATCCTCGTTACTAGCCAAGTAGACTAAAATAATGGTTACAGTCTATTTTGACTATTCACATTCAACTCTCTAAATATATTGGTGTTAAAAAAGATCATGTTGAATATCCAAATGCCTCATGGAGTGTGAAACATTTCATTGAATCATTTGTAGAAAATATCCCACCTTCATTTATGGGTATTTTTATTCAATATTTGATGAGAAAATGATCAATATGATTTAAAATATATTTTAAATTCATTAGTATAGGGTCCATGAAAATTATTACCCAACTATTAATTATTTTCAAGGAAAATTAGATCAATGGTGAAATATCATTAATAAAATGAGGAATGAGGGGTAAATTTAGTTCACAAAAATGGATAATTATATGTGATTTTTTTAAATTGTAATACCCATATATTTTATAAAAAATAATGGCGAGTGAATTCATTGGGTATATGGAAAATTACAGTAGATCAATTTTTACTTATTAAGGAAACTTTATAAACACTCAAATGATATTGTTATGCATTAGTCATCTGGACTAAAAGGAAAATTTATCGATTCATTGGTGGTTTAAAAGAACATCACCAAAAAGAATTATACATTTTAGATTTTTTATTCTATGAAAAAATTAATCAATGTGCAATAAAAATAGATATTGAAGCTAGAAACACTCACAGATATGGTCATAAGAAAATAAAGAGAGTGTTTCATAGTATTTGTAGTGGTTTTTTACATGTTGATAATAAATATTCTCAACATAATTCTTTCCAACATTTTGATCAGGTTTACTAAGTTGAATTCCTAAGAGGAAGAAGATAATATTTTATGTGTAATAATATTATATTACAATTAAAATAATTCTATAAATATGTAAATATTTCATTCAATGATGATGACAAAGATATGAATAAAAAATAAACCACTGACACTTTGGTGATATTAATTTAATAATTTTTTTCATTCTGAAAATCCATTCCCTAATCCAAGGGAAAATAAAGATAAAAATCCACAAAAACCTATTAATTCAATGTATAAAGAGACATATTAATTAATTAAAATATTTTAAGTTAATCATAATAGTTATAGAAGACATATCCTCTACTCAATAATTGGGGATTCCATGATAATGTTTTATGAATAAGACAAATAATAATATTATCCTTTTACGAAATTTGATGTCATTCTATTATTTTTTTGACTCTCCCTCTATAGACTACATATATATATTTCTAGGTTATATAAATAATATATGATATTATAAATCAACCTATTATTAAAATTATTTCTTTGTTGGTCATTGAAGGAAATGAGATCAAATCATCCATGGGTGTCATCTTGTTCACACACATTCTGAATGATTTTTTATGTTAACTATTAATGGAATTGTATAAGGTAAACTTTTTGATATTTTCATAGATTAAAGTATTATTTTCCATATTTAGTGACTTGTGTTAATAATTTTTTCATTGGTAAATATTTATAGGCTAAAATATTCACATAGAAATCTTATAATTCATTAAAAGATCTTTAGGCATAAAACAAACAAATTGAATAACCATTTCATTTAGATAGAGACGCAGTGGAAATGGATGTAAGTTTACATATTGGATGAGATTATTCATATGACAAGGAAAATACACAAGTAATATTATTTTATCAATTCATTATCTTGTTATTAAATAAATGTAATGAAATTTTTAGAATGACCTTGAATTTAAAAAAACTATTCTTTTAATTTCCATTCTATGTAATCAATGGTCTTATAACTCCTTAAAAGTTTCTGGATTTGTGGTGATTAAATTATTTTGACTATGATGTTTAGACAACTATATTATTCATATGGTGTTTTTTTCTCTTATATTTCTATATTTTAATTTACCAATATTTTTTCCATATGTGGGAACCTATTTTTATGTTAATTCATACAACCATTATGTTTCAAATGTTCCCTTTTAATGGGAGTTTTTATTATTAATTTGTACAATGTGGGGTTATAAAATGTTATTTTCCAATATTAAACCATTGAAGAATGCAGAATATAAAAGGGAAAATTTTATTTAAGGTGTGGGGAAAATATTGAATCCTATGGTTTTATGAGTTTTTTAAAATAAATCTAATTTATTCGATAGATTTCAGTACAGAAAACACATAGTGAAAATCAACTACGATATAAAATATGAATATTACTAGTTAATTTAAAATTAAATAACTAACCATAGGATTATAGGGTATGAATAGAAAAAACTATATTTTGAAAAATATGCAGTTAGACATGATTAAATTTAATTCTTTGGTTATTAATTATTTATAAATAGAAATTAAAAGCTGTTGAAATAAAACGAAATATATTTCCGAAAACATATTTTTAATTGTGTAATGTATATTTTCTTAATGAATTAAATTAATCACTATGGATGAATTATTTTAATTAAATATATATATCATATATCATGTAAACATTTTTAAATTCTTTGTAATACTTTTCTACGCATTGTATATGAATAGAGCCTGTTATACGTTCAAAAATGTATTTTTATTAAAAGAAGTTTTCATTGAATATTTCCTGACAGTTAAAAATTTAATTACTCTACTTTAATAATTTAAATTTGAAAAAAATTATTCCCTATATTTAACCATATGGTTTCTATTTTCCAAATAGTTCCCCTTAATTATTTGGTCAATATAAATAGTTACCATGTTAATATTTATCACCACAGTATGGGTAAATAAGGATAATCAAGGTAAACCATAATTGATAAGGCCATAAATATTCAACCTATTTCATACTGGATAAAGATAATAGAACAATTATCACCTAAATATTGAAATTGCAAATTATTAATGGATATTGTTTATGAAAATTCCCATTATAATATTTTAATACATGAATGTTACAATATATCACTCTCTGACTTTCAAATGTATGGTAAGCATCCACAAAGGGATTGAAATAAGTAATAAATGAAGATAAATTTTAATACTAATGTTAATAAAATATATTTCATTTTATATATTTATATATAATTCCTCAATATTATATAATTACATTATCTTTTTGTGTAATGCTAATAATGTATTTATTTAAATAACAGAAAAATAATATAAATAAATTTGAGTAAAATTAAATTTTATATAACATGAATGATATAATGTCTCCCATTAATTTTCTATATATATTTGAAAAATTAGGATCATTAGAAATTATAATAATTTAATAAAATACATTACATAATTTATTAACTGTAAAATTAAATGAATTGTTGTAAAATGTTTATTTAATGTTATTTTATAATAAATATTATTATATTTTATAATATAAATCATAAAAAATATAGATTAATGAAACTGATATGAATATATTTTTAAACATAAACCATAATCTATATGTTCATATTTTTTTATTTTATAGTTACATTATTAAACAATATAAATTTGAAAAAAAATAATATTATGGTAACTCTCAAAATTGGTAACAAGTTGTTAAAACAAAAATATATGGGTGAATATGTGAACAAGGCTTATCCATATATTATTTAATGATAGGATTAAGACTCATAATCATATTTTATTCTAATATTATAAATTTAGAACCATTAATAAAAAATTACGTATATTAATTTAATATTTTATTGAACACCAAGTGTATCCCAAAACTTCAATTCTAAATGGTATCCCACCATTATCGTATTCACATCACATTGAGCCTTCGTGATTGGAAGACCTCTTCCATTTTTCCTTCTTCACATCCCTATAAACTTTTTATCGGTTCTTTTATTCTAAAATTGCTAACCCTATATCCCATAATAGGATATCTAAAGGAGTCCTTTCAAAAAAGAGGTAATCACCTAAACTTGTAACTGTAATTTTAATTTTTCATATTCCTCATATAAATTTGTTTTATTATTAATAAAATAATAACATAATTATCCTAAATAAAATTAAATTATATAGTTTTTACAAAACTATATTTACTAACCCTATATCTATAAAATTTTAAATTAAAATAACACATGTTTGTACGTACGACTAACCATCTCCACATAGAGTTATAATTTTCTATTCATCGCCATATTTTATTAATGAGTATTATAATGGTTTTAATGTTAATATATAATAATTAAAAACATATTTATCTTATGTAAGGATAATACCATATCATTGTTATAAATACTCCAACTCTAGTAACTCAGTTACAGTTCATATATTATTACATTGGCACTATATAAAATTGATCAAATCCCAAAGGAGTGAATCATTTAGTTTTTTCTAGTAAAATAAATTAATTATTGAGACTAAAAATATTAAAATATAAAATACACAATGGTTTTTCATTGATACACCCATTACTCCCCTTAGCACATCTCATTATAACAATTATAAAACATCCAAGTATCCTAGGGAAAATAAATCATAAGAATGGGGTTAGAACCGATTCTCAATAAGAGTATTTGTGTAGTTCAGGATATAATGAATAAATAAGAATAACATAAATGAAAAGGTAAATAAATTAAACACCTTACATATAAATAATAATTTAATAAAACTTATCAATAAATGAAGATCATAATAGTCCAAATAAATAATCAAATGATCATGAAACATATCCATGAATATTTAAATTATTAGAGTACTCACATGGACATAAATTACTATTCTAGTAATGTGTTTATGTATAAAAATTGAAATATTTTACATAAAATTAATATGTTTTAAAATAATTTTAAAACAATGGGAAATCACATATTGAATTTAAATAACTAATTTGTCTTTTTTGACATGTTGATGCATCAAGGGACGATCTATAAAAAGGGCCCACCAACAACATAATATTCCCATCAAAATAATCATACGAAATGGGTAAATCATAAAAAACATAAACATTATTATTGAAAAAATAACATGTAATATATTAATACATTCTAAATTAATAAAACTATTCGCATAACATCTCGAGTAATATGGTGAATTGTAATAAAATAGTACATACCCCTTAAAAGGGATAATAAAACATCTATATAAATAATAAGGATGGTACCATTACAATAAATATCCATTTAATCATAAATAAAATATAGGTATCACTTGACTGGTGAATATAAATATAATAAAATATTATTTACAAATACTCTTGAGGAAAATGACATTTTATCTTTGAAAATATTTTTTTTACAAAAATCTCAAAAAAAATATTTGAAAATTATTTCTTTGAAATTAATCTTTGAAACATATAATGTAATATTTTATATAATTTAGAGTAATTATAGTGGTAAAATATATTCCTTTCATACATGTTAAAATAATTATTCCTTTCAAATTTTTGGTAAATTCAAACATGGCCTATTCAGAAAGAAACAACACGAGTCCATTAAATTTTTTTTAATAATTAAAACATGGGTGAAAATTACTTTAATAAATAATTTTGTGATTAATAAAGTAATTTTAGAAAAAAATTGATAATATTTTTTCAAAAGTTAAATGATTGTTGGGAAAAGAGTGAAATGAATCAAATATTTCATAAAATAATTACTCATTCAATTTATGTTATAAATTGTGAAAAACATGATACTATTAAATAAAATGTAATTCCCTGACACAATCATTGAGAGCCATTGCAATATTTTATTACATTAGCAATTTTGTAAGGAATCAAATCCTTATAGATCAATTATTTTAACAGTCTAGGAAATATATATTACATAAATGATACCCAAAATACTTTCGGAAATTGAAAATAAAAATATTATATATAATAAAATGAAATTAACTACATTCTTTATTACTTATTAAAATATAAATTCATCATAACCTTTGGAATCGAATCATAATAATAGTAACCCCAAATTATCATTAACAGTGAGAAATGACGGAGATGTCTTGAATCACTAAAAATAAATTCATATGGAATGCAAAATAATTGATATCACATGACATTATAATAACTACATAATGATATATCAATATATAAAGGGAATAAATTGAAAATCATGCAATCATAATTAATAAATAGAGAATTAAATGAATATAAAAATATGTTGATGAAAAATATAATTGATGAATAATAATTGAATCTAAATGAATGAAATAGTTACTAATTGGATAAAATGTTCCCAATATACATTTTCACTTTACAATTAATAATATCCACAAGGTATTTTACAACATATCATGTGAAAAATGATATTATTCAGCCAAATGATTCATCTCATGAGAGTATTGATAAATCCTGGCTCTATCTATTACCCAGACCCTCCCATGTCATACCAATCTATAACATTCCTCACATTCATGTAAAATGTACCTTATCAAAATACATGTTTTCAATAAAGGGTATATATTTATGAATATTTCCTTGGAGGTGGATTAGTAAAAATAAGGATTGTTGATATTAATCAGTGGAAATTACATTTAATGATCAAAAAACAATATTGAAATTTGTCATCCTGATGTATGGAATCTACTACTATAAAGTTGCTTTTTGAAAATAAAAAAAAAGGATTTGAGGAGGAGAATGACTTTTGAGCATTCTAATGTGTCTCATACAACCATATATCATTTTAATTATAAAACACATGAAATAATGATATTAAATGAAAGTTATAATATCATTATTTTATGTATATTCATGATATTACATGTTAAATGTTTGTAAATACACAAGAAAACTATGAATTGGTGCCTAATAACAAAAAAGTCTCAAATGAATATAAATTTAGACAAAATATCTTACCTTATTCCTATTTTTATTTTCGGGGTATTTATCTTCGTATATAGAGGCTTAAAATATTTTAATAACTTATACCAGAACCACAATCATGTTTATAATATCATATACTATCATCTAATAATATTTTATTACATATTTGTTGACACTCATTCATTAATTTTAGTACATTGTGTGTTAATTACCCAGTTTATTGATGTATGTTTTGACTTGTAATTATGTTGTTCCTATTAATTATATCATTATTCAATAATATTCAGAATTTAAACAATGACTTAATTATCATTGTTTTTCAGTACCTATTTATTTATAATAGTTCATAATATTTAGAGATATGAAATGAAGTGCACTGTTCTTAGAGACGATATGTCGTACGTATGCATGATCATTAATTTCATTACATTGTTATTTTTAAAAGAATTGAAAATAAATGATAAATATCTATATTATAATTCTATTTTCATATATATTTTATACATGTTACATAGTTTTATTGAAATCATCCTTAATATATTCCATGTATATAGTGAATGAGTCACATCGCATTGAGGAGGCGACAGTCCACACTCCCACTAACGATGACATCGTATTTATAGAGAATATAAAGTATAATATTATGTATTATCAAAGAATTTAACTAACCTAAATATATAATATATATATATATATAATATAAAATATATAAACATATTTTCCATTATTATTTCCACCATGAGAGGTATCATAGTAAAAAATGAATAATCATTATTTCGTGAGGCACTACTTCACCAAACACAAAAACAGGGTGTCCAATACCTATTTTATTGAATTTTGTATAATTTTAGGTCGAACCATAACCAAAAAAAATACTAGTATATTTAGGACACAATTTTTTTTATAAAATCATGTAATAATAATAGTTTAGTTATTGGATAATGGAAATAAAACTAAAAAAGCCTAAAGAATTTTGTCACCATTTAATCAAGTAACTCCTTCTGGTTTGCAGAAATGATCATCCATAGATTTATTAATGACCAATATGTGTATTCTAGGATGAGATTATAGATTATTATAATATATTCGGGTGGGTCTTCATTGATGAAATGTTTCTTGAGTGGTCCGAGAAAGGGATTGAGTTCTTTCCTTTTTATAGTGAATGGGGAGTGGCGGTCTTGTAAATAAAAAAATGTATTAATTAATGGGAATTATACCTTACATAATTTTCCTAAAATCATAAAATAATTGGTTAAATTGGAATTACGATCAAATAAAACCTCTACCATAGAATGAAATATGTTCATTTTAACTTCTAAGATTCCATAATTTTATCATTTTGGGTATGATTAAATCATTTAGTTTTCCAACAAAAGTAATATAAAATTAAAACTAAAATAAAGTGATATTTATTAGAAAATATATATATGATTAATTATTAATGCAATAAATGATTAATAAAATAGAAATAAAAAGTGTTTTGTAAATTAATTTTAATACAAGCTCTCATGACGTGCTAAAACACTACTTAAACGCGCATTGTGTTATCAATTTTTTAATAGTATATAGGTCAATATGTTAGTTATAAAAGATAAACTTGTATATTAATTGAACATATTTTATATTTAGTAAAACATAAATATCTACTGGATTAATATACTATTTTTATTAACATTAAATCATTATATAAAATATCATTTACTGTAAAATAATAAAAATATAAATATTGATATTATTTATTTAATTTAATTTTAAAATATCAGAGAGCTATTTTAATTGAAAAATATTAACCTAAAATGGATTAAAATTATATATTCTTCTTAAAAATAATTATTCAAAATAATTTAATCAATTTACATCACTTTTAATATTTATAGTATCATTTATTTTAGTTAATTATTAACTAAATAATAAATGTGTTAGAGTATGATAAGTATTTTAAGAAAAAAAATCATCTATGTAAATTAATAAAAAATTATTAAGATATTAATATCTTATTTTGATTTCAAAAGGATATTTATTATAAAAACTATGATTTTTTGAATGTATATCAATGTTTAATAAACATTAAAAGCGACGAAAGATCAATTTTTTTTATTTAAATAATCATTTTTATAGGTAACTTCAATTTAATAAGATCCCAATAACCAATAAAGTTAAATAAAAAGGTTATGTGGTTGAAATATTGGCCAAAACCGGATTTTGGACAGGTGTATAGGTCATTTTGGCCATTAAGATTAATGATTAGTCTCTAAATAAGATTTGTATGTCCTTAATCACAACAATTAAATTTAATCACTTGAACTAATAAATTTGGTAAGAAAAATATTTTCATCTTATTATACCATTGATAGTATTCTTATTACAACCATGTATTTCAGTTTTCCAAAATTCAAATCACAAAAGTCTGAAAAGTAATATTAACATTAAACCCTGAGATGTAATGAGAAAAAAAGATTTTAAATTATAAAAGATCTATGTTCAATAGTGATTTATATCTAATACTACAATAAAAATGATTAAAATGACCTATCATGGATTAATATATTTATCATTTATCACTTGTGGCTTTCAAAAAAAATTTGAAATATAATTTAATAGTTACAATTATTTAAATAAAAAAGTTGTTTTCAATTATATGGACATTTTTTCCCAATTCATCCAAAAATGAAACTTCTCAAAAAATAAAAAAAAATCAACATATGTTAGTTAAAATATTATGAATCCAAAAATAATGATTATTGTTAAAAATAATATTTATAAATGTATCAAAATTTATTTTAGAAAAAAGTGCACCATTAAAAGAAGGTAAAAAATCGGTCTTTCAAAAAAGTTAAAATCGTGTTTTTTATAACATAAGATTATGATGGTATTGTATATTATGGATATTGGAAACAAAATAAATTTTATTCTAATCTTAATACATTTTAATTTATTTCAGTGTTATATTCTCCCCACGTTATTTAAATTATGTCCTCATATTTTAACCATGATCTTAGTAATCAATAGATTGATATTTGAAAATACATTTGTTGAAAACTGACATCATAAAAAGGGTAAATAACACATCTTTGAAATAATATGGTAAATTAAAAACAAATTTCACCTCAAAACTAGGATTTATAATATGATAACATTATGGAAAATATGGATATGGAAGAGAAATCTAATTATAATATTTTGATGGAAAGTGATAAGGAACATATTTGTCTAAAAGTCATAGACCAAAAAATTATAATCCATAGGCGTGAATAAAGGTCATTGATATCATCAAATGATTATGATAGTAGGAGAATAATTTTGTTTTAAGACACTTTTTCGAATGGTTAAGAATTATTTCACTCTGTTTGAATATATTTAAATATAAATTTCTATTTTATAAACACAATCATATATTTTTGTTATGCCTCTAACTATTTCTACTTAATCTATTAAAACATGATGCATCATATGGTGATGTAATATATTATCCTATAAAATCTACTCCATTCATCAACCATTTTATAAATTATTTACTTTTACTAAATATTATGATCCATCACATTGGAAGGAATGTCTGTGAATTTCTAAAATGAAGTAATTATAAATCTAAACAACATAAATTAGCTCTTTAATAATCACATTAAAATTATGTGGACATCATCACAATGTATTCACTAAAATCATGTTAATTACTTGAATTTTCATAAAACCATATTAGAAACGCGAATTATCCCTTATTCCTTATATAAGACACATGTTAGAGAATATATATCTTAGATGCAAAGTGTTGTAAACTCCATCAATTATAACATATACCACATAAAAACTAGTCATTAATAAGTTCCAAGGTAGTCCTTACTTTTCTAAATCAATCATATCTTCATTTTTATCTCAACATCAAGAATATATTGTGTGTTTTTATTTCCTCAATAAAATTTTTTAATTATTTTTTACTTTTACTAAATAAATTTTTAGGGTACCATTAATAATATGATCTCTAATCAATAACAAAAAAAGTAATGTAGTACAATCCTCATATATTTCAAAATTATAATTAATAGTAACTAGCGAATAAAATATTCAAATTTCATTGTAATTGAATCCTTGTGAATAAAAACATTTATTATTCAACTTAATATTTAATCCATTACTTGGATACCTTATCCTATTAATTAATTACTCATTAATTTAATATTTCACTAGTATTCCCATAATCATCATCATATATAACAATTAATCATACCACCTTGCTGATTCTCTTCCTGATCATTCTTCTTGGAACATCGATTTTCATAATGTCCATTCAGTCCACACATAAATAAATTTACCATTGATGATGTATTTTGGAGTCCAATATTCATATCCATATCATCAATAGAACTCTAAATTTTTCAAATGAGATTACATTGTTTGGGTCTTTCTTCTCAAAAATTCATAACATCTTCATAGCCCTCTAATTAATTCTCTTGGGGGATTATTTTCACATTCATGACATACATGAAATTGAATTTAGTTTCTTTAATGGTCCCTATTGCCAATACTCAATGTAAACTCCTACCATATATTCCTTAATGATTTTGCAAGTTGGTTAAGGTAAAAAAATTTAATCATGTTTTGTGAATATTGATTCGGATAGATGAAAAAAATATGTCACAACAGTGATCATTACATTTAACTTCTCATCATTAAATTTTCCATCACAATTAATGTTGATCTAGTTCCTTAGTGTTCCCTCCATTGACTTAAACCAGAAAGAATATTGTGAGAAAAAATAATCAAAAAATAAAACCACATAATTATGAAAATTCACTATAGGATTCCTAAATCACGACTCTTATGTCGTTAATAAATGTCACCTTAAGTTTATCTTGGGTTATTCATAGTTATCTTATACATAAATCATTCTTCATGGTTTGTAAATAAAATTAGAATTATCCAAATTGTATCCCTAGGGAGTGTCAATCTAGGTGAGCAGTACAACCATATTTTATATACCTGGTTACACATATTTTGGTTTGACACACCTAGTTAGATTTGTTATTCATAGGAATATGTGTTCTAGAACCACATCAATAAATAGTATCTAGATACTAATTTATTCCTTAAAATACCCAAATTATCTCTATATTATCTCAATTCTTGGATTTTTTTAAATACTTATCCTAAAAATAAATTTGAGATTATGTTCCTTAATCTGAATATTCTTATTCTAGATCCTATGGTTGTTGCTAAATTTATATTGATACTAACTACAATATCCTAAACTAGATTCCTATATCCAGTGCATTATTTTATTACATTTCTATGATTATAAGGAATAAAATTTTAAAGGACTAATCAGTTTAGTAGTATTAGAAATCAAAATTACATACATGATACCAATAATAAATTTTTAAATATAAATTAAAAACATGATACATAATAAAACGAAATAAACTACATAATTGAATACTTATACAAATATTATCAATTCATAACATGGGTAATAGAAACATAATAAGGGTGATATCAAATGCTCAATAAGGGTAATTAAAGAATAAGAAATAGTGAATCATTAGGAAAAAATAAATATTTAATGGTAAATAACTCATAAATAATTACATTAAAATTAAAATATAAGGAAATATCAATATAGAAAGTGAATAAACTGAAACTAATTCCATCAAAATAAATAAAATTAGAATGAAATGTATCAATTTATATGTAAATGAAAAATCTCAAAGATGAATAATTACTAAATCTAAATGAGGAAAATGATTACATATTAGACTCCTTGTTTCCTAGGTACACGGTACCATTACCATGATGAATGTTCACCAGATGTTTTACAACATATGTAAAAACACTTTATATTTGTCCAAATTATTCATATCAGGAGACTACCTATTCATTAAAGAGCTATTTATAACCAGACCCTCTCATGTCATATTAGTCTGTAGCATTCCTCGTATTCATGAACAATATGATTGATAAAAATATCTATTTTATAAAAAAGGATAAAAATTTATCAATAGATCACCAATTAAGACTAACTAAGAAAATTGTATTTTGATATTAATAGATGGAAATTCAATTGTTAGAACTTAAAAACAATCTTGAGGGGAAACAAATTTTAAACACTCCAATGCCTTCAATACCACTGTGATCCATTTCCATCACAAAACCCTAGAAATATTAGAATTAATGAAACCTATAATATCATGATAGTATGGATATTAATTATGTAACAAGTTAACGTTACATAAATAAATCAATTAAAATTGAATTGGTGCATATTAACAAATAATCATAAGTTAAATGAATATTGAGATGAAATCACTTACCATATCCTTAAAATATGTTGTGTGGTATTTATCTTCTTGTATAGTGGTTTAAAATAAGTTAATAACTTCTACTAGAACCATAATAATGATTAAAATATCATATATTTCCTTATTATTATATTTATTTACTCGTTTGTTAACACTATTTAAATATTTTCACTACTTTTGGTGTTAATTGTGTAGTTTTCAAAAGTACATTTGGATTCAAATGTGATGTTCCTAAAAATTTGATCATGATTTCATCATCTCTCGATTGTAAAAAATTATTTATTTATCATGTATATTATGTGAATATGTATTTATAATAGTCCATAATATATGTAGATATGAAATGAAATGCACCGTTTATGATGACTATAGGTCGTACATACACATGAATGCTGATTTCATTTTGTTGTTGTATTTTAATGAATGAAAGGTAAATTATAAATATTTATATTATAATTCCATCATAATAATTGTGTTATATATGTTACATATGTTTATTAAAATCATCCTTAATATGTTCCATGTATATCGTGAATGAGTCACAACACTTGTAAAAAGCGATAGTCCACACTTGCACAAACAATGTTATCATATTTATTAAAAAATGAAAGCATAACTGTATGTGTTAAAAATAAAATATAAGATCATAAATATATAATAGATATTATATATTATATATAAAAATATATTTTTCAACATAATGGACACCATGATATATGGTAAATGAAAAATGGAAATTCATCGTTTCGTAAGGAACTTGTTCGCAGTACATAAAAACAGTATGTTTGTTTCCCATTATATGGATGTCCATGGAAGTATATGTCAGAAAATTAATAATAAATAATTTTATATTTAGGATACTCTTTAATTATGTAATACTAAATTAATAATAATTTTGGTATTGGATAATTCAAATAAATCTAAAAATCAGTTGAATGTATGTTAACTTTTATTCAGGTAACTCCTTTTTGTTTTCAACAAAGGGATTACTTGGGTTGATTTATGACCAATAAAAGGATTATAAGATCCATGGAGGGATTCACAAGATCTATGTTTTTATATTTTTGTTTATCCAATGCGGCTTGATGGGTGTGAGTAATAGGTTGAGTGCCTGCATTTTTACAGTGGATAGGGAGTGGCACTCTTGTAAATACCAAAATATATTCAATAATGGGAAGTATAACTCCTATAAAGATCCACTAAAATTTATAAATTATTGATTAAATGTGATCAATTTTCTATTAAATCTTCCACCACTAATAATATGACAATTTTAATAAATTTGTGCCTTAACTTCTTTGGATTCCACAATTTTATCATTTTGGTTTTTATTAAATCATCTATTTTTCCAACATATATAATTTAATTAATCATACTAAAATAAAGTGATATTTATTATAAAATATATATCCAATTAATTATTAATATGATATATAATTTATAAAATAAAAATCACATGTGTATTGGAACTTATTTTTAAAATGTGTGCATATAACAAACTAAAAAACTGCAAAACCCCGAATTTGTTAACAATGTATTTAAGACATATGGGTAAAAATGGTAATTATAAAAGATCAATTGGTCCATTAATATAACATACGTAATATTTATTAACAAGTATAAATCACTGGTCTGAATATTGTATTTTAATTATTTTGATATCTTTTAATAATAAATCATTTATTGTAAAATAAGAATAATGTAACTTATGAAATTATTTTTTTAATTTTAATTTTAAAATATAAAATAAATATTGGAATTAAATTTTTTAGGTTTTATAGTTTTTTCAGAAGATATATTCATCTAAAATAAATTAATGACAATAATAAAATTAATATACATCAGTTTTAATATTTATAGTAACATATATTTTGGTTAATTATTTGCGGCATACTCATTACATTATCATTTCATCATAATTTTAGGCAACTAAATAATAAATAAAAATTATTGATAAATAATTATGATAATAATAACCCTTTTATATTTCAAATAGTTCTATATAATGGGAGATTTGATTTTATTTATTTATCTCAAAGATTTATAAACGTTAAAGGTGAGGAAATAACCATTTTTGTCATTTTCCTTACATAACCTTTTATATTGGGAACTTCAATTTAATAATATCTCAATAACCCATTAAATTCAATTAAATAGGTGATGTGGTAAAAATAATGGATTTTTTACAATTGGATAGGTAATTTTGATCCTTATGATTTTGGTTTAGTCCCTCATTATGATTAATCATACATTAATCACCATAATTAATTTTAATCATTGTCACTAATATTTTTGGTAAAAAATTGATTTTATCTTATTAGACTAAAAATATTGTTGTAAATAAAAATATTTGTGTATATTTTCCAAAATTCCAATAACAAAAGTTTGAAAATTAAGATTAACTCAAATCTCATAAAGGTGGTGAAAATGGGTTTTCAATGTAAAAACATTAATCATTTAACTAAGTATTTATATCTAATTTTAATATAAAAATTAATCCAATGAAAAAATTGTATTAATATATGTATAATTGATCTATTGTGACATTAAAACCCATTTTAAAATATAATTTAACACTACTAATTATTGAAACTAAATAGATGTTTTTAATTGAAATGATGTACTTTTTACTTTTAATCAAATAATAAGACATATTTGAAAAATAACAAAAAATATCCCTAATATAAATTTGATTTTATGATTCAAAAAATGATGTTTATTTTGAAAATTAATATTTATAATATTGAAAAAAAATATTTCATAAAACAATTATGTTATTAAAATGTGGTAAAACTCGGACTTTTATAAAAACTAATCTTGTGTTTTGTAAAATACATGCTTATCATGGTGTTCCATATAAAGGATTATTGAAAAAAATTAATTTCATTTGAAAATTGTCAAATTTTAATGTGTTGGGGTTTTTCATTCTCCCCATCTTAATTAAATTTTATTCTCTAAATCAAAACATGATCTCAGTAATAAATGGATTGATATTTGAAAATACTATTGTTAAAAACCCACATCGTAAATAGGGTAAATAATACCTCATTTAAATATATGATAAAATGAAAAGAAAAGTTTACTAAAAAAACTGGGCTTCGAAATATGAGATCATTAGTAAAAATATGGATTTGGAAGAGAAATATCTCTATCATGTTATTATTGATAGTGATAGAGAACATGTTCAACTGAATGTTATAAACCACAAATCCAAAAACCATCGGTTTGAATGATGGTCAATGATATAATTAAATAATGATGATAGTATGATAATAATTTTTTTAATATAATTTTATACATGTTTAGGAAATATTGTACTCTATCAGAATATAATTAATTGTACAATTCTATTTCAAAGTCGCAATATTTCCCTTTGTTTGCGCATTGAAATATTTATACCACATCACATAGAACACGATTAATTATATGGTGATGTAATATTTTATCCTCTAAAATCGTGTCCAATGAGGATACATTTTATAAATGGTTAACTTTTCCAAAAGATTGTGATCGAACAACATGGAAAGAAGATATCTAAATTTTCAGAATTTACTTATTATTAATCGAAACAAAATGAAGTAGCTTCCTAGTCATCACATAACAATGAAATGAACATCTTATTTATGTATACTCATAAAATATGTTAATAAATTGAATTACCATACAATTTTATTTGAAACATGCATTATTCCTCCTTCCTTAAGTATGATACATGTTAGTGGGTATATTGTTTAGATCCAAAAGTGTTACAAACATTATCAATGTTATTAGAGACTATTATTGTAGAAGTCATAAATAAATTCCAAGGTTTCCATCATTTTTCAAAATAATTCATTTCTTCATTATTATCTCAACATTAGGAACTTATTATGGATTTTCTTTCCCTGAATAATTTTTTACCTGAAAAGCGTAACTTTTTACTAAATAAATATTCTTTGTACCATTTATAATATGATCTCAAATCAATAATGAAATGGTATTTCAGTTCAATCATCATATATTTCATAATTCATATAACCAGTACATTTTCGACAAAATATTCAAATGACATAGTTATTTAATTCATGATCATAAACACCTAGATTATTCCACATTATTATTAATCCATTACTAATGATACCTTATCATATTACATATTACATATTTCCTTTTAACATTTCACTAGTAGTATTATCATCAATATTAATATAACCATTACTCATACCACATTATTGATTATCAATATTATCATTACACATAGAACATGACTTTGCATAATAACCATTCATTCAATGCATAAATAATTTACTATCAATGATGCCTTATAGAATCCAATATTTTCATTCATTTCATTTCAAGAAATCTTAATTTTTCTTGTTTAGTTACATGATTTATGTTCTTATTTTCCATAATCAAAATATATACTTAAACTATTAAAAAATTCTCTTCTTTGATTCATCGTACATTTTTTCCATTGAGAAAATTGAATATTTTTTTCATGGACTCTATTACCTGAACTCTCAGTGAAATCCTTCATTATCTTCCTTAGTGATTCATAGATTTGGTTATGGTACTCATTATTAATCTTCTTATGTTAAAGATGATTATGCATGATCACACTATCCTTCACTACAGTGATCATTCTATTTATATTCTCATCAAAAAAATTTCCATCACATTCAACATTATAATAGATCATTTTGGTTACCTCCATTTATGTAAACAAGAAATCATTGTGTGATCAACACTTATCAGAAAAAAACCACATAATCAGAAATATTTCATATAATATTCCCAAATAATGTCACATACTTATTACACTGAGGCAACCCTATAACACCTTGTCAAATTTGTTACTCTTTGGTACACATATTACATAATCATTTCCACTTGTAGTATCTATGAAAATATGTATTTATGTGAATGACAACATATTCTCTACCTTACAGATATTCTAGGATGATCTTTTATACTTATCCTTGAAGTATATCATAGAGTTATGTTCTTGAATTTATTTTTTCTAAATGTAGTTCTTAAGGTTACTACTAAACATTAAAAGATACCTTGAATAAATCCCCCACCCAAATGCCCAAATTCCATGGAATATTTTATTACATTTTCATGATTATATATAATAAAATCTCAATGGACTAATCAGTTTAGTAGTCCTGGAATTTTCAATTACATACTTGATACATATTATAGATTAGGAAATAGATAATTCATACAAAATAAATAATAAAATAAAATAAAATGAATCCTTGAATTCTAATCCAAATATATCTTATTCAAAACCTAGGGAATTTAAACATAGTAATGGTGATAAAAAAATTCTCAGTTATGGCATGTAAAGTGGAAAACATAATGAATAAATAGGAATAAATTGACATGTAAAAACATAAAAATAGTATCATAGTACATTAAAATTTCTAGATATTGATATATAAATTACTAAAGGAATAAATTTAAGCTCATAGAGTCAAAATCAATAACATAAGAATAAAATTCATCTATATATATCTCAATGATATATATAATAGACGAATAATAAATGAATATAAATTAGGGAAATAATTAATTAATAGACGCTAAATTTTATAGGTATGTGGTAACATAACCTTCAATACCATTCAAGAGATAGTTTACAACATATTTATTAAAACCACATATTATTTGGAAAAATTTTTTGTCTCATGATACTTCTGATGCATCGATAGGATATCTATAATGAGGCCCCACTCATGTCGTACCAGTCCATTACATTCCTCATATTCATGAAAATGATCCTTATAAAATTATTTTTATAGAATAATGGATATGTGTTAATAAATAGTCACCTAGTGGAGGCTATTTAACAAAAAAATTTGATATTAATGGATGTAAATACCATTTAAATATCATAAAATCTATCTTGACAGAAATGAAATTTTAATATTTTCAAAGTGCCCCATACCACCTTGATAAATTTCCATCAGAAACCCCATGATAGAATAATGTTATATGAAAAATATAATATAATGATAGTAATTATATCCATGATATAACAAGTTAAATTTTAGTAAATACTCCAATTTAATGTGATTTGGTTCATAATGACTAATAATTATCAATTGAATTTAAATTGATTAGAAATCCTATAAATTAACCTTCATTTCTCTACTATGGTATTCATCCTCTTGAATAGGGTTTTAAAAATATGTGAATAACTTAAAATGGAACCATAATCCTATTTATAATATCATATATTAACTTATTATAATATTTTATTATCCATTTATTAACACTCTTTCACTAATTTTCACTAGTTTGGGTGTTAATTGCATAATTTTCTCAAGTATTTTATCCTTTATAATTTGTTGTTCCTATTAATTATATCATGATTTCATAATATATATAATGCAAACCATAAATTATGAACCATATATATTTATTTATAATAGTCTTTAATAATTGGAAATAATAAATGAAGTGCATCGTTCATAGAGACGGTAGACTATACATATTCATGAACAATACTTTAATTTCATTGTTGTATTTAACAAAATATAAATTAATTAATAGTTATGTATATTATTATTATATTATAATATCTATTATATATTTTTTACATAGTTTTATTAAAATAATCATTAGTACATTCCATGTATAGCATGAACGAGTCATATTGCTTTTCGGAGGTAGTTGTCTACACTTCCACAAACGAGGTTATCCAATTTATAAAGAATTGAACCTACAGGGTTATGTGTTATAATATAAATAATGAAGAATAAATAAATAATATATATCATATATAATATATATAAAGATATTTTCCATCATAATGGACACCATGACATGTGGTAAAGAGAAATGTAAAATCAGTGTTTCGTGAGCCACATAACGTCCCGAATCCAGATGCCACTAAAAGGTGCCCCATACGTAGTTGTCTTGATGGACTCAAGCACATTTCCCAGCATTCCATTGGGTTCTGACTAGAATCAAGGATATAAGATTTGATTGTGTGGAATGTATTCCCTCATTGGTGAGTGTAACACAACAGTATAAATAATAAAAAGAGTGGAAACAATCAACAACATGAAACTAAAGTAATCAAATAAATAAAAAAAGGTAATGATAACCAGAAGGCATATAATATCAAAATTATGCATCATGTTACATGTTTTATGTATGATGTGAAAATAAGGTACACATCCATCATGTACAATACAATACTATTGTACAACTACTCAAAATGAAATACACTATCATCGCAAGCCTTGGCATGGTCCCATTCTCTCTTGCTCCTAAGAAGCATTCAAGAACGTATATAAGGTGACATTCCCCTATCGACTCTTCCGTTAATGTAGTCTATTTTGGCCCAATTACGTGATCCAAACAGGATGTGAGAAATAAATTCGAGTAAGAAACCACCAAGGTATGGTCAATCTATTAGTGAGTATATGCATCAGTACTGTATAATATGGAATTCATTAATCTAGAAAGTACTAAAAAGTAAACAATCCAACAAGTCTTATTCAATTTATATCATTCATGTTCATTAAAAAAATAAATTAACTCAAATCATAACATCATAGGTTCCGGCCATGGACAATCAATCCCATATTCAAGGAAAAACAGAAGATATTTCAATAATAAATTTATAATGTAGAGTAAAAATTGAATCCAAACTTTTTTTTATCTTATTAGACTCACTATAAGTCGTTAAAATAGTTAAACCTCTGTTAAAACCATTCCCTCAGGTGGTCCACATACATAAAAAATCCTTGCACACACGAAAGTTCCCACATGCATAACAAAATATAGCACATAACCCCACAAAAACATTCCCACATGCATTAAAAATATCATCCCACGAGCTGAATAACTCATTAGGTCCAAGCCTGACATATATGAAATTTATTTTAAGGAAACACATGAATTCATTAATGTATTACATGGTTAAAAAATACAAGAAATTAAATATGTGCGCATTTAATCAGACAATTCATTTATAACAACCCATAATAGGTAAAACATAAGCATAACCATGGTTATCCCAATACAAAAGTGCTAATAACAGTTATCCAAGGGAAGCGCTTCCAAAGGGTTTCTCATAATAAAAAAATCAATCAAATAATGCTCTAATTCATATAATCAATTATATAAACATCATTAGGCATTAACACAGGTCAATTTCTCAACCCAATGACACTCCATATATGGGTGAATGGCACAATAGCACATATAAACAACATGACATTAATAAATAAACTTGACACCGCCTACCTCATTGTAGTATGAGCCTCCTCATCTTGCATCTACATTCAATTAAAGCTAGAACAATATAGATCTACAAAACAATGATATTCAATCAAACTAAAATGACTTATTAGAGAAACAATATCACCAGTAATGGATCAATGGTAATTGATAGCTTACCGATTGGGTTCAAACGAGAACGATGGTGATTGATTCAGAGAACGAATGATCAACCGAGAAGGGGTTGATGTTGGTACACTACTTCTGAGTTCCTCTGGTTATCCTTTTTCCCATATGATTGAATAACAAGGCTACTACACGTTTTAATGGAAAAATACAAATTACATGGCCTATAAGTCAATATACAAATAGTGTATATCAATTAATTGTTCATTTAGTGGCTGAATTTCACCAACATACATTCTAGGGCCTACCAATATGAAAGCATGGTGTGTAATAAGATGTAGACTATGTGTAGTTGGATTCCCCCCTTTTCTCACTGATATGCCCACACACTGTGTATTCCCTTCATTTATCGACACACTACACAATGTGATTTTGGGAGTACATGGCATGTAACCCCTAATTCATGTCCTTTTCCCGAATTTCCCTTTTTATCTCAAAAACAACTCAAAGGAAAAAAGAAAAGAAGAAAATATACCTCAATGGAAAAACCGTGTTCTTACAAACATCCCCATATAATGATTTTCATGCCGAAATATTCAATCAAAGGGTGGTGAAGGAATATCCGAGAATAACTCCAACCCATTATCATGTACGTCAACCTCCCTCTCCCTAGACTAGTTTTGTACTATGCCTTGGTTCCATAAAACACGTACGAGAGGACGTTATTGGCCTCAAAGAACACTTGTTTTCCTATCAATAATATTAATTAGATGCTCCATAATGGATGCATTAACCTGAAGCTCAACCTCCTTAGGATGAAAAAAATCAGATGGGGATGAGTGATAACAATGTAGTTGATACACAGTGAATACTTCATGCATGGAATGATACCTCTTAGGTAGCTGTAACCGGTAGGAAATCGGCCCAACAATCTCTAAAATATTGTATAGACAAGAATATATTAGTGATATGATTCGTTGTCTCTTAATCCTCTTGTGTCTCTCACTCAGCGGGACACGATGGAAAACAAGATCCCCAACCTCAAACTCCAAAGGTCATCTCCATAGATCAGCATATAATTCTTGATGACATTTCACATTATCCATCCACTTATGAATCTACTGAACATGCTAAATGGTATCCTGAACATGATTAGGACCCACCATTACTTTCTATCCTAGCCTTATCAAATATAAGGTGGATTGGCATGGTCTTTGTTTTAATGCCTTATATGGAACCCTTTGAATAGTTTCATGGAATCTATTATTATATGTGACATATTCTAGTGGAATATGCTTCTATAAATATCCCCAAATTTATTGTACATTTGCACACAACATTTCCTCTATCATGGGTATCATAGGATCTGATTTTCCATTAGTTTGAGGGTGGTAAACTATGTTCAGAAGAACCTGTTTATCGAGTTCCCTCTAAAAAATATGCGAGAAATAAAATGTAATGTTAGAATCCCTAACTAAAATAATATAGTGAGGGACACCATGAAGATTTACAACCTCTAAGATATACATATTTTACAAGATCATCCACACTAAAGGTATCCTTGATTAGAAAAATGTGAGTGTTCATTGTAAACCTATAAAAAATGAATCACACAACATCATTTTCTCTAGGTAACCTTTATAACCCCATTAAAAATCCATTGCGACATCAACCCATTTTCATTCTAAAATTGGTAACTTCTATAATAGCCGAGTCGATCGTTGATGTCTCACCTTCACTTGCTGACAGGTGCAATACATCATAACAAAACCATCACATTCCCACTTTATACATGGCCACCAATACTGATGGTGCAGGTCACAGTACATATTGGTGACTCTGGGAAGGAAGTAACCAAATGATTCATAAAAATCATGGATCACCTCCTTGTGAATCTCTCCTACAACCTAGACACGTCACTGGATACACAGAACATCATCCTCACTTATCGTCCATCGAGGAGGAGGGTCCTCACCTTCTACACTCTCTCATAGAATTAGGACTTCATAATCTAATATATGTTTCATTCTCACAATTCCTAATTGGGTTGAGGTAACTATCCAAGATGAATGATAAGTTATTCCTTAACTGTCATTATCCAATAAATGAATCATAGATAACAAATCCAAAAACTTCCACTCACCACTTGCCTCTTGTACTACCTGTATCCATGTCCTCCTTCTCAGTTCATCATACACTACAATGCCTTTTACTGGAATGTAGGAAAGCTCAAAATTGCACTACTAAAGGTATTAGACCCACCATCACTATCTCAGATTCAAATCTCATTGAGTAATGATGTATTGGAGATTTTTGTGGTCCGTGTATTGCACAAAATTCTCTCCAAGGAAATAATGTCTCCAACAACACAAAGCATGAACAACTACAACATACTCAAGATCATGTGTCGGGTAATTCCTCTCATGTGCCCTCAACTGCTGAAACCTATATGCAACAAAATTATCCCTCTATGTAAAAATATACCCACCGCAATACATGATGCATCACAGTACACAATGTAACTCTTTCCTGGATATGTAAATAACATCACCATTACTGAAGTCAGACACTCCTTCAACACTTGATAGGAAGCATCACAACAATCTAACCACTCAAAATTCACACTTTTCATAGAAAATACATTCATTAGTGCTGCTAATCATGATATATCCTACATAAAATTATTGTAGTAACCAGCTAGCCCCATGAAACTCTATACCTCAAAAACATTCTTGGGATACTCCCATGTAACTACTATCCTCACCTTCTTCAGGTCCACTGATACACCAGTTTCTGAGATGATGTGACCTAAGAAGTGAATACGATCCTTCCAAAAGTGTCATTTTGTGAGAATATAAAATAACTAATGAACTCTCTGTGTATTCAAAACTATCTCAAGGTGTTTATCATGGTCATGTAGACTATGGAAATACAACAAAATATCTTCCATGAAAACCACCAAAAAATATTATAGGTAAGGATTGAACAATCGGTTAATCATTGCCATGAAAACAATTCGCACGTTCGTGGGACCAAACAAATTAACCAAGGACTCATATAGACAATACCTACTGCAAAACGTAGTATGAGTAATGTCTGCAGCTCGAACACATACTTGATGATATCATGGCCTTATGAAAATCATAAAAAACACTAGTGATTCTCCAAAATGATCAAATATGTCGTCTATCTTTTGAAATGGATATAGGTTTTTAACCATTAACTTGTTCAATTTTCAATAGTCCACACACAACATAATGGTATCTTCTTCCATTGTTTTGAAAAGGTCTGCCAGACCCCAAGGAGAGGTATTGGTTCATATGAAACCCTTAGCCTATACATCTTTAAACTGCCTCTTGATCACTTTTGACTCCTTCGTAGCCATCCTATAAGGTGGAATGGATACTGATGAAGATCCCGGAACTATATCAATAGGGGAATTTACCTCTATGATGGACGTATGCCTGAAATGTTTTCTGGGAAAATATCCCTAAAATGATCAATCACTAGAGGGAAATATTCCTGACATGTTCCCTAGTCATCCAGATATAAACTAGAAATTTGAGTTATCATCTTACACACTCTACGATGCTCGGGTCTATCTCGGCATGAATGGACATCCCATTTTCCCTTGTATAGATGATACACTCCCTCTAGTGATGTGAAACTCCCCCTTCAATGATTCAAATCTACAATGGATCATAATTTAACAAAATAGACTATTCTATGAATGAAATCAAAGCCTATCGACACTAAGACATATATGTTCCATGGAATGTGATAGCCACCAATATCAAGGGGGATGTCCTTGCCCTGACGCACACATGATGTTGTAATCACTAATAGAGTGTCTACTCTCATAACATCATAAGTTATATAAATATAGATCCCAAGTCGTTCCACAATAGCCAAATAAATAAAACAATGTGTAAAACCAGTATAAAAAACGAAGAAGATATAATAGAGGAAACTATGATAATACCTCTGATATTAGAAGGTATGAGATCTTATTATTTCTAGGTATTTTTCACTGGATAAGTCTGACCTTCACCACTGCCCTGTGACACTGCATATCTTCCCTATGATAACCCGCCCTACTATCACTGAGAACATGTGGAATGACTACCATGGTCACAACCACCACATTGTCCTGAACACCTTGAAGTATTCTTGTTTCCAAATATGTGAGGAAATAATGACCCAAAACCTGCATGTGTAGTCTATAAAGAACCACTCTCAGTAGCCATTAGTGGAAATGAACTATAGTAGTGCTATAAATGAAACATTCTACTGAAATCGCAACAATAAATTCCTTCCTTTTTTCACTGAGGTCTCCTGTTCCAAACCTTTCTTAACTGGTAACATGTCACCTAGAAACCGTAGGATACATTATATCTATTTCTATAACCGAGAGAGAACTCCAAATGATGCTCCCTCTTGCCGGTTGAGACAATACCAGAAACCGGTGCCAAACACCATAGCTCTCACCACTAGATTCCAAATGATTTCACTCAGTGATCCGTTCCTATTTCAATCTAAAAAAGAG
Organism: Viscum album; assembly: GCA_963277665.1. Taxonomy (NCBI): domain Eukaryota; kingdom Viridiplantae; phylum Streptophyta; class Magnoliopsida; order Santalales; family Viscaceae; genus Viscum; species Viscum album. The sequence continues at coordinate 376,064,980 of OY728166.1, read as the reverse complement.
AGAAGGAAACCTCAAGACATTAACATTTGTTCATATATCTAACCTATTAACATCCTTGATCATCTATCTTTCGATACATCGTCACCAATTAGAATATGTTCAAATCACTTAAGCTCAACAAACCTTGCTGAATAGTCCATAATTGAATGTGTTCCATACTCTACGTGCATGAACTCCCAGTCTCTGTAACCCTCAGCATCTCAATAATATAGTAATCATAGAAGGATGCCTAAATTTTTTTCCTTTTCATATCTCAATGATGTTATTACTGAGTGATGAAATCCCCCATCTCATGGAAGAATCACACATCATATATGTTGTGAGATTGACCCTCCTCTAAAGAGGAGTATCTAGATGCCTGATTATAGTCCTCATTGATTCCATCCATTCATCCACATCCTTTGTTCCTTCATCCCTAAAAAAATTAGGCATATGCTACAATTGGATGATTCGTGTCAGAGCTTCCATAGATGTGGAAGCATGATGTGCTCCCTGAAAAGCCTGTCTGAACCTCAAAAATACTTCATAGAATAGTTCATCTACACCTTCATCTATTATAATAGATTGTTCCGTCGTTGGAACAACTATAGGATCCATCGGTAGACCATGGCCTACAATTTCTATAGTATGATAATCACTTCTATCATAGTGTACAAATCTTTGGTCGTCAGGACGACATGACTCTACAAGGTCAAGAACATGCCTTAGTGCAATCTTATCATAAAATTTCTATGTTCAAGAGTTCTAAAACAAAATAGGATAAGACCCTAAATGTTTGAAAAAAGGGACTACACTATTTGTAGATAGAATACACAGCATGTACCCTTATGATGTCACATGGTCATGTTCTACCACCGGCCTAGGCGTGTATGAACACCAAGTACATGGAATGTTCCATGTGCACACGGAATTTACACATGTCTATCCTCTTGAAGGGTACTGCCTCATGGTGGGTCTAACAGGTTCTACAAGGGTGGGTTACAGAACATGTACTGAATGTACAGAGTGTGTTCTGACCAAAACTCAATATCCATTGTTTTCTATCATAAGGAATGTAACATGGCCATATTATACATGACATGCACCAAAAGTACCCTGACTGTATTTAAGAATAGTATTTCTTCCCCAAACAGGAAGATCACATGGAGAGTGTATATAGAGTAACACACCATGTTTTATGGGTTTTCAGATAGTATGCTTTAAAAAATCACTAAAACACATGTTTTTTGCAAAAAAAATCACGTTATTTCGAAATCTTATCCATAATGGATTATACTCCCCACTAATCAATGCCTGGGACCCAAACATAATGTAGCATATCATAATTCAATATAATAGGATGAATCATGATATGTCCAATTCATGTCCAAGAAGTCCCATACACCTCAGGAACCAATGTTTGGAATTCATTCAAACCAACCCATCATGAAATCCAATACACCTATCGTAATAGCAGGTATATCTATCAAGGTACTATAAAAATATGCATTAGTAATTATCCCTTAATGTCATGTAAAGTATGAATGGAATTTGATTTCTAAAAAGTGACTATATTATGTATGATATGACATACCCTCATCTCTTCGATATGCAATAAAGTAGAGACCCAATAACATCAATAATAATAGCAGAAAACAAGTGTGTCCCCCAATGGTGAAATAAAATAATCAATAAGAGCTCAAAATTAAAATGTACAATTTATTTCGCGGTAATATTGATTTTCCCAACACACATGGTTTCTATTCCTAGGTACATATAGTTTCCAAATTTTCTATCCTTTATATCTTCACCAAATAGTAAAAAATACTATTATATAAACCCTTATGATACTACCTTGTAACGTCCTAGATTCAGATGCCAAAAAAATTTTCCTCATACATAGTTGGCCATATGGATTCAATTGTATTTCCCCAAATACCTGAGGTTTCTGACTAGGACTAAGTGCCAAGGTCGTGATATTGTGGAAATAATTCTCTCATTGGGAGAGTGTTGCACAATAGAATAAATAATAACAATTGTGGAAGCAATAAAGAGAATGAAACTGAAGTAAACAAGAGAGGACTAAATGTTAAAGTTAACCAGACGGCATATAATATCCTTATGACAAATCATGTATCATGTTCTAATAAATAATAGAAAAAATTTACTATTATAATTTACATTACAGTATTAAGGTAAAACAATAAAAAATGGAACATAACAGCATAATTAGCCTTTTATAGGTCCCAAGATCTCATTCTACTTACCTGAAATCAAGTACATTTATATGGATCCATGAATATATTGACACCTATAAGAAAAATAGAATGTTTAGTCCCAAAAACATGACCCAAATAGGGTGTGACTGTCAAATCCCAGTATTAAATCACCAATACTCTCTGCCAATTTATTAGTGACCATATGCAACATTAGTGTATAATAATGAAATCATTAAACTAGGAATTTCTCAAATGTAAAAAATCTAAAAGTAATGTTCCATTTATACCATTAATGTTCAGTAAGAAATTAAATTACATAGAATCATATGTTCATCGTATCCAAACACATCCAGTGAATACCATATTAAAGAAAACACAACAGATACCTCAGTAGGCTATTTATCTAGAAAAAAGGAAATCGAATAAATGCTGGTTCTATTGTATGTTAGACGAGTCAAAAGTCATTAAATTAGTCAAACCTCATTTTAAAACATTTCCCTTTGGTAGTCCATTGTGATAAAAAATCCTTGACCACATGCAATTTACAACATGCATAAAAAAATGTAGCCAATACGGAGAAAAAACCATTCCCACATGCATTTAAATATTTTTCAACAGTCTAGATAATTCAAAAGGGCCTACCACGACATATCAGAAATTCATAATAAGGGAAATCATGAGACATTTACACTATTACATGGTTAAAAAGAAAAAAATTCACATTGATAATCATTTAATTAATCAATTTCTTTAAAACAACCCATAACAGGGAAAACAAAGGCATAACCATGATTATCCTAAGACAAAAATCCCAACAATAGTTATCCAAGGGAAAGACACCTGTAGTGTGGCCCTTAATAAAAACAAATAGTATAAAAATGATTCAATTCGTATAATAAATAACCTAAACATAATTAATATTTAACAAGGGTTAATGTATCAAAAAAGAGACACCCTGAACACTGGCATGTTTCACAACAATAGATATAAAGAACTTGACATTAAAAAATAATAATGATACCACCTACCTCATCATAGAAAGAATCTCCTCATCGAATCACTTCTTTAAATTAAATATAAAATGGACTAGATCTACAAAAAAATGATATTCGATCAACCTTAAATAACATATTTGAGAACAAAAATCACAAAGAACAACTCAAGGCTAATTGAGATCTTATAGATAGAATTCAAAAGAAACTAATCGTTCTTGATTTAGAGTTCATATGATCAAATTGGAAGTGGTTGATGTACCAGTACTCCTCTTGAGTTCCCATGTTGAGCCTTCTATCCCAATTATAGAAGAACGAGGATACATTCTATTTTAAGAGAAAAACACAAAGTACACTGTTTGTAAATCTGTATACACAATTGGTATAAAATTTAGTGGTTAGTTTTTGGTTGAATTTCACCAACATATTTTCCATGACCATTCAACTTGACTACATAGCATATACTAGGAAGTACACGACATATAATTGGTTTTCCCCCCATTTATCACTGACATACCTGCATGCAATGTATTCCATTCATATAAGGACATACTACATGGCATGTTCTTGGGAGTAAAATGTGGGTATCCTTTAATTCTAGTAAATTGGAATTTTTTTTTTGATTTTTCTGAAAACAACATAATGGGAAAATAAAAGATAAAATTGAACGTCAAAAGAAGAATCAGGTTCTTACATGGTATAAGTTCACCAAACACAGAAAAATATTGTTGTTACCCAATAGATGGAAGTGTGGTTAATATTTGTTAGAACCATTATCAAAACAACATACTAAAATATTTGGATAATGTCTTTTTATAATCTTGAAATAATATGATTTTTCTTATTGAAGAATGAAAATAAAACTAAAAATACTGAGGATGTTTTTTACCACTTAATCAGGTAACTCCTTTTCGTTTTCACCAAAGGAATTCATTATATTAATTTATATCCAATTGGATGATTATATGATGAGGTTAAATATGTTGATGAGGTATTTGGGAATATCTTGGTTAATTTAAATTTTCTTTTCTAGTGTGAGTAAGGGGTAGAGTTATTTCCTTTATATAGTTGATGGGGTGTGGCACTCTTGTAAATATCAAAATGTATTCATTAATGGGAAGTATAAATTAACTAAACTACCAAAAAAAATTAGAATAATAATTAATTAAATGGTCTAACTATTGAATTCAAACATCCTACACACAAAAATATGTGAATTTTAATAATTTCGTTCTTTAACTTCTACGAATCCAGAATATAAACATTTTGGTTTTTATTAAATCATCTCATTTTCCAACCCATTAAATTTAATATTTAAATTAAAAATTATGTGAGATTTATTAGAAAATATATATACAATAAATTATAGATATTATATCTAATTTATAAAATAAAAATCTCATGTATTAGAAAATTAAATTTAAAACAAGTGCATGTGAAATGATAAAACACCACGTAAACTTGTATCATGTTAATAGAGTTTACCAATATAGTGGGTATTATGTTAATTATAAAAGATAAATTGTTCCATTAATATATATTAGTTAATATTTATTAACACTAAAAAATCAATTGGATGATTATTGGGTTTTTATTAAATTTAAATAATTTTATATAATATAAAATATTGTAAAATAACAATTGTTTCTATTTTGACATTATTGGTATTATTTTAATTTTGGAATATTAAAACAATTGTTGCATTCAAATGTGTCATGTATAAAAATGTGTAACATGATATACTCATCTAAAATAATAATTTAATTCATTAATTTAATAAATATAATTCAATTTTTATATTTATAGTTTTATTTATTTTAGTTAATTAGTAACTAAATAATCATTAATATTTGAGTTTCCTAAGAATTTTAAGAATCTAAATTCTATATAAAATTAATGATAAATTATAATGACAATATTAACACCTTAGTTATTCAAAATAATATTTATAACAAAAAATATATTGTTTTTATATGTATAAACGTTTTATAATTGTTAATTGTGAGGAAATCTCCCTATTTTTATTATTCCTAACATGAAATTATATATAGGGAACTTATGTTTAATAATATTCCCATAACACATAAAATTTGAACCAATAATGGATGTAGTAAAAATACTTGTATGAAACTGATTTTGGAAAATTTTACAGGTAATTATAGTCTTTAATAATATTTTTTACCCCTTATTAAGCGTTTTCTTACCTTAATCACTATAATTAATTTTCATCACATTGACTATACATTTTGGTAATAATTTTTTTTATATTACTAGAAATATATTATTATACGAATTACATCTGTGTATAATTTTTTCAATAATAAATTAAAAAAGAACAAAACTTGTGATTAACACATATCCAGAAGATGTGGTGAGAAAATGGGTTTTAAATGTAAAAATGTTCAAAAGTTAAATATGTAATTATATATAATTTTAATATAAAATTGATCAAAATGAAAAAATGGATTAATATATGTATAATTTACCTATTTAGACATTAAAGCACAAGTTAAAATATAAATTAACACTAATAATTATTTAAATAAAAATTCTATTTTTAATAAAAATTAAGTATTTTTCAATATTCATCGACAAATGAATCTTATCAGAAAAACACCCAAAGAACACCATAATATTGTTTTAATTTTTTGAATACAATCATCATTATTATTTTGAATAATAATATTTCTAAAATATCCAAAATTTATTTTAAAAAAAATTGTGATATTAAAATATTTAAAATATTATCTTCCATACAATTTAATCCCATATTTTTTATAGCATTATCATATCATGATGTTAGTTATAAAGTATGATAGAATGAAAATTAATTTTATCAAAAAATTAAATAATTTTAATGTCTTGGGGTGTTATAAAAAAATTTCCCTATTGTCTATAATTTTAGAAAATGTATTTATTTTATGACGTAAATTCCAAAAAAAATCATTACAAGGGAGACTTAAACAAAAATAATATTTAATAATGATGTGAGTTTCAAATAAATCGTTACCTCTTTTATAACATTTGAATGATATGCCACATGAATGAAATTAAATCAAATAAAAAATTAATATATGATAATGTTAAATATATTTATGATATAACATATCAAATGGGGTAGTTTATACACCACACCAGGGAAGAAGTGTTGAATATGACATATGTCTGGTTGAATTAAAAGTGAGATGATAAACCCTTACCACTTTTTATACATCCTTCACATGTCTCCAAAACTCCTATATACTAAATATTGGATTATTATTCATATTCTATAGAACCATACTCATATATCCAATACCATATATTATTTACTTATTGTATTTTATTACCCATTTATTAAAAATTATTCAATAAAATAATTATTATTGGACATAATTTATTCCTTTTCATGTATGTCTTCATTATATAATTTTGTTTTTTACTTTGAAAATTGTTAAATAATTTTCATAATGTTATTCATTATATAAATATAATATATAGTTTTAATATTTTTATTTATATAAAAACATAAAATCTTTGTATATAAATAGATTTCATAGTACATATATATGGTAGGTCATACATATTCCTAAATGACATTTACTATTTCTAGGAGGACATAATGTAAGGAATATAAATCATATATGAAAATCTCAACAGTCATTGCAATGTCTAACATATCTCATATATTAATTCATATTATCATATTTTTTTCAACCTTTTAAATAGTTAGTGAAAATGAGTCATATCTCTTTGCGAGGTGGTAAAATATCATACACACAAGTGACATTATAATACTTTTAAAAAAAGGCATGTGATATGGAATATAGGATATCATAATTTAATTTTTATTAATACTTTAACATTATAATGTAAATTATTTTAATGTATCATTATTACCATCCATGTAAAATGGAAATTGAAAAAACATCCCTTCGGTTCACAATGAGGCAGTCCTCAGCACACACGACCAATATTGTTATTTTATAATGGGTTATAAGGTAATAAGTTATATGGGATATTATAATTCGAAATGTATATTAATTTCATAAATATCATATAAATATTTAAAACCCATCATTAGATTCAATAGTGGTGTGAAGTTTTTGAAAACTAATTAAATTGATTCACAAGGTGGTAGTCCAACGTACACATGATCAATGGTTTTGTTTCCAATTTGATGGAATAGGAGAAGAATATTGTATATTAAATTAACATAATAACAAATCATTATTTCTAATTCAATTAAATATAACAAAATTAGATCCAAAATTGATATAAAACACTATTTGTCTGAGTAGAATTCCAAATTTTTTAATAGGTAGAATAAAGAAATAAAAATATGCCTATAATAATCATGATTAATTTATCCGTCACTATAAATGAACCGATAGAGAACATAATCAAGGGTTCACAAAAGATAATTACAAATATATATAATGAATTTAGATGAGAAATCATTCCCTCTAAAAACGATTCTCCCACGATGTAGTTTGGGGATACATATACAAAATCATAATAAAAGTAGGGTTTCCTTCAGATCAAATAGCTAACTAGTTGCAATCAATATTCACCTAGGTAGATCCACAATATGGATTTCACCAACACAATTTATGGTAGTAACATACTCAAATTTCCCAACATGTCTTCCAACAATCTATATTGACAAAATTTATTATATCTCAATATCATTTTTCTTGAGTATTGAAATACATTTTTTAAATATTAATATCATATATGATTTACCACATAATTAGAATATGAAATAATTCATCAATAAAGATGCATTGACGTTTTTTTCATCCACATTAACTGCATATAAAATTGTGTCGCCAATATATATATCTCCATTGTAATTCTTAATGATCTGAATTCCTCATATTTACAAATAAATGAAATGAAAGATATATAATGTGAGAACCAACATCCTGAAGTATGACATAGTTTATTGTTCAAGTATAGTAAATCCAAATTTTTAAATCCTTATTTCTGTTAAAGGGAACTTCTTTAATTAAATATTCCAAATTAAATTATTTTGATGATATATAAAATTATTCTTCTCACATATTTCATATGATTTTTTTTAAAATAATTAAAAATGGAATCATGACATGAAGAAACCATGATAGTTTTTTCTGTTAATATCATGTACAACAAACTAGAAATAATATTGGATTAGACATTCTCATCAACCTACTAACATTTCCCAGCTTTTCAAATTATTTTTAGGGTCTTCTCAAGACTATTCATATTTTTCTAAAAACGTTGATGAACCCATATCACCACCTTCCTGGAATATTTAGTTGATCATATTTAGGAAACCTTCTTTATTTGCGTCACTTTGAAATACAAGGAATACACAATCACTAATATGTGAAATTTTATGTTCAATGACCATTAGGGATGAAAATGATTATCATGGGTTTCAATAGATCCTAGAATGATGAAATTATTGATATAAATAAGTAAAAATATAAAATATACTTACACCATACTAATAGAGAGTTTCGGATTAGCCCCATCCCTATGTAAACTGAGAATCATTATTTATTAAGCTATCCTTGAGTATAAGGAAATATTTTATTACATTAGTCAACATAATTATTTCCACAACTAAAACACATTTACATAATATTAATGAATGATAAATACATTCATCTACTCAATATTTACATTTTAATTAAATGTCTCTATTCATTAACAATTTCGTGACGTCCATTTCATTTATGTTTGACCCATCATTCATATTCATATAAAATAATAATTAAATAGTATCCCCACAAAACATGGGTGAAAATGGATCCCCCAAAATAATGCCTTCAATATGGTAATATACATTATATTCCATCTAATAAATGTTTCCTATACCCATTCAATCATTACTATTTTTTTCATAATAAATATTTGATTTTGATTTCATTTTTTTGTCAACCTCCAAATATTTTCCCATGTGTTGTTCATTATATTTCAATGAAGATCCACTTGTATCACCACATCCCAACAGTCAACCTTAAAAAATTTATCATGTAAATATAGTTATTCATGAGACTATAAGGATGTTTTATACTTTGTTATCATACATATAGTCTTAACCCATCCATTTTATCACAAACAATTTTTTTATTTATTTATTGATAGACTATAATTTTAGAGATTGTTTCCTTATTTAGTAATCCACATCACAAGGTATGCCATCTGAGTACAGTAATACAACATGAAAATTTGATTATCCATCCAAATACTAGTTAAATTAATCCTAATGAATACATTTTTTCAAATGAAAATTATGCTCACCTTGAGCTAAAACCTGGAAGAATGTTTTAAAAATCACCCATGTTTAGTTATTAAAATATCACTACAATAAAATATTTAACCAAGACAATTTCATTATAAAATTTATGGGCTAATTAATAAATAATACCCATTAATTATTCCATTATCAATACATACTTCAAATAATAATTTTTTTTAACAATAATTATTTTACATCCAAACACCCAATAATATTTTTTGTGGGATTATTTCCGTACAAATAATGATACAAAACCTTGTGTGTGTAATGAAATATCAATTAAAAGTTTTATATATAAACCAATGAATAAATGGATTTGATCTAATGCATATATATTATGTATATTTCAATAATCATAGTCAGATCTATTTTTAAAGATAATGTGGTTCCTCTTTTACACAATTTTATTCAACCGTGATATTTTAAATACCTGATAGTTGAAATTTAATCCCTTGTTTTAAAAAACATTCTACTATGTGGGTATTTATTAATTATAAACAATTTTCTATATGAAAATCTGGATTCATTAATCCAATTTTCTTTTTTCTCTTTTTTGTCATCAACTAATACACTTGAATACCACTATTTGTGTAATCATCATCAACCTTGAAATCCTACTAAAATCATAATAAATGTAACATAATATCATTTTTATCTAAATATTTGTGATTAATTGACCTAAGAAAATATATATTGGAAATATTGACAAATATTGAAGACTTTTACTTCTTTTCATGTTATGTATTGTGAAAAAGCATCACATTTTTAACAAGAGATAGATATATGAGTATTATAACTGGTGAGATACGGGGGAATATTTTGATCTATCATGGTTCACCATTTTTTCTAATGGTTTTTAACATAAATAGATGTATTGGTTGTCATAATCAGATGCAAGAAGTTGCTCGAGCAGAAACTACCCGAAGCCCACCTCCATAGGTAATGGGGTGGTGATAAGAACTACAATTAATATACTATATGTGGGTATTTTTCCTAAATAATTTTATGAATTTACCCAACCATATCCATTCATAATAGTAGTGTAATATTAATTAAAGATACAACTACAAGAATGTAAACCAAAAATATAAAACCTCTAGGGTGGACAAGAGAATGATAGTGAAAACACAATTATAAAATGAAAAAAAATGATTTTCCAACTAAATATACATACCAACAAAATAAAACTAGAATATTATACTAATGAGAGATCCAAAATCATGATCTATAAAAAACTAATATCGTATGGGTTCTAGAAAAACGTGTATCCCTTATCTCCTCTGATGTCACTGATTAACGATCTAACATCTACATATGACATGACATAATTGGCCCAATCCTATGAAGTGGTGAAATTAAACATACACAGAATGATTCCCCAAATGATGAATGACGTAGTAAGATATATAATATAGAATAATGATAGTACATAGTACACATGATACAGGATATAGTGAAAAACAATAGATTATCCCAAAAAAGCTAGATTAACCTAGTCCAAGCCAAGGGGGCTCAACACAGTGAGTAGATGAAATAAATATTGAGTCTCTTCCAACCATAGTATGAGATTATACTCATCCATCCATGATAATATAGACACGTAAAGAATGTTTAATACCCCATAATTCATCGCATATCATAGAAAAAGAGTAATAAAATCTAAAAGTAATGATACAAATGTATAAAAATATATATATTCTCAATCAAAAGAATACCCAATGAGAGAGTAAGGGGATATCCATGTCACATATCATCCCAAGAAGTATATTCACAAAAAGTTCTAAAATACCATCCATGATTCCCAATATCTCACACCCCTTCCCAGATGTATCCATGTCGTGGACCACACCTCACCACTATACGACACAAATGATGGGGAACAAACATGAAATAGAGGACCCAAATACTATTGTGTAAGTAAGCTTACACTATTTTTGTATCCCTAGATGAACCTACCCATGCTGATGGGGAGTACTAGTCCAATGTCATGAGGACCCATGCCATATCTGATGGGGGGTCTATTCGATAGGTAGAGGTACTACATCCATGATGAGGAGGGGTTCTACTCTATAGGTTGAGGACCCATTCCATGGTGTGACAGGGGTGTTCAACTTTGTTCATCAAGGAGTCATTCCTTCTCAACTACTGGGGTTCCATGCATAATTTAGGGGATAGTCACCCATTATTATGGGGGTTCAACTCAATAGGTTGATGATTCACCCCTTCTATAATAGGATGGGGTTCCAATCTGGTCAATGAGGACCCATACACAATCTTATAGAGGTTTCAATCGAATGGTTGAGAAAGAACACACATACTGAAGGAATTTATACTCTAGGTCAATGACCCAAGCCCTGGTGTACAGGGGGTTCTATATTAGTTATCAAGGACCCACACCCTATCTGATAGGGGTTCCACTCTATTGTTAGAGGAAATATGCCCATATCGATGGGGGGGGTTCCACTCTATATGCCAAACACCCCTTCCTTAGAGTGATAGGGGGTTCCACTCTGGTCATTGAGGACCAAAACCCTATATAATAGTGGGTTCCACATTGTATATAATTTTAGAGGACCCATATATAAGATGTTATGTGGTTCAACTCTCTTATCTATGACGATGTTCAACTTGATCACTATCATTGTATGATGATTCATAAATATGATAAGTGCCTAGAAATAATCCCATCATTTCTAAAAAATCCACAAAGGAGGGATCCATCACATTCCACATAGAAAAAAAATCTAGATAGGCTACCCACTGGCGAAAATATGAGTCTAAATGAAGGATATACCAATGATTGATGATTCAATAAATGAAACCAAAAGGTACATGACATGTGAGGGGAACCAAATGGTGTGTGGTCCCGCTATGCAGTCTTTCTTTGTCCTCTCTAGAACATGGATTGTTGTCCATGTAGTAGAACATGACATGTAAGTCTAATACATGACATGTATTGAACACTATCCTAATGAGCGCATTAAGCCCATTGACAGTCTGAGGGAAAAAATGTTATTCTAGAAACAAGCTAATTAAAATGGTCCTAGATGGATCAGTAGATCTTTTAATTTTGACACTCATTGGAAAATAATTGGGATACACCATTCACTAGCTTTAATTAGAGTGTCAATGGAAAAGTCACATTTCACCACATGACATAAAAGTAGGGCTTCCTAGGCCTGATCCAGGAGTATGAATTCGACACTCGGTATGGTTATTGAAATTTTCAAATTAATATCGGTGTGTTTATTCTACATATAGATCTTAAATATTACACTATATGAAGAAGATACGTCAAAAAATTATTCACAATAATTATAGTTTTATTATTTTTTAGAATTCCATTGACCTAAACCATGATTCCAAAAAAGGTATCCAACATTGGTCATAAAATGATAGTCTCAATTCCAGGGTCATGATTCCACTGAAGGTTTGTCAATCAATAATTTCACATGTTTCTTATATCCAATTAATTGTCTTAAATACAAAAATAATAATATTACAATTATAATAATATTATTTTTAAAACCTATTATTCATTAAAATAATGCATCCTCAAATGGCTAACTCATTGGTTGTACTCTGTCCCAAACCTCCTTTATGTACCTATACATCTTTTTTTTTTGTTTTTCTAATTTTAAATTAAAAATAAAATGTTATTATTAATTACCTCAAATAGCATCATCATTTAATACTAACAAAACTCATATTATTATTATTAAAAATAATATGAAAACATTCTATTTACCTAATATTCATGTCGAATAAGGCTTTCCATGTGGATCGATTTTTTAAAATTACATCCATTAGATTTTATTATCTAACAACAATTTTATACCCATATTATTGTTATTATTATTTTATATAATAATCATAAAAAATCATTGCTTAATTATTAAAATATATTGACCTATAACTATTTTTTTACTATAATTTATAATGTTGACCATGTTAGTCCATATCATTGTATATTTGAGTCTATCGACCTACCCATCCACACTGAGAAACCTATTCTATGATAATCAATGCATGACCTCTACACGAAACCATTCTAGTAAAACCACACATCATCTCAATGTGGAAACTGGGAAAATAGTGATCACTAATCTGATCCCCAACCACCTCAGATAACAATGACCACACCAGTAGTACTAAATTGGTTCATTCAAAAAACAATATTCCACTCTATTATTAAGTCATTGAAAAACAATAAATTCACACGTATTTCATGCTAGGACCATGAATCTGGGGGTTCAAACTCTGTCAGAGCCACCCTGAAATTGTCGAATCGTCACCTTGTGGCCAAACGATGAAGAACGTGAGGAACAGTGGGATGAAGCACCAATAAAAATTTGGTAAACATCTTTGGACAATAATTATTGGGAAACAATTTCATAGCGGGGAAAACATGGTGGGAAACATGGAATTGATGAAATATAAATTGAATGAATAATATAATTTCATACATGGGATCATGATAATGATCATTTAAATGAAAATCATGGAATCCAATTTCATAAATATAATAATTCCAATTAAATGAGTTTGGGACTACAATTTATGAGTCCTAACACTATTATGTATCATTTTTTGGTGAGGAAGGTGTATTTCAAGTGATGAAGATGGTCTGTTATATCATCTTCTTATCAATTCATCATTATCTGATCAGTAGACGTCATCTAATCTCAAAAATACAGTATTGAAAGGGTGGAGGATACTATTAATGATCCTAATATTATGTTTAAATCCCTAGAGATTCTACATATTATCGTACTTTTTGAAAAAATGGTTCGTATAATTTAATTGAAAATAGGTAAATAAATTATTTATGGAAATTAAATGCATCCCCCAATAGTTATCTTTGATAGAAAAACCATGTTGGCCAAAAGTATGATAGAACATTGGAAAAGTCCCCATTCGGAACATGATTGTGGTACTATATTTCATGTCCATGTCCGTATTTTGAGTTATTTGTGTTAGTTTTATAAAATAAATCAATGAAATTAATTAATTTTTTTCAATGCACCCGCTAAAGGTTTCTTATTCTTAACATCATGCATCGACCAACCTTATGTCACCCCTAGGGTAAAGAAGATGATATAGAATCAACTGTGGTCTCAGATATCCAATTAGAATCATTATTTAGCAAATTTTTTTTGACTTTTTCAAAAAAAATACAACGTGTTCACAAAATAAAAATATTTTTTATTCTTTTATAAAATTTTTTATCAGATCATTAGGCCTCATAATTTTGTGTCGTATTAGCACATAACTCCAAAAATATTCCTTAGAATATTCCAAAGATTTATTTGTATAAAATTAGAGTCTCTAAAATATTCCAATTTTCAAATATTTTCCTCTCTGAAAATAACATACTTTTGAAAAAGTTGGTATACTGAACCAACATCGAGAACATCCATACATCATTTGTACAAAGAGGTTTATGGCCCATGGAGAAGTAATAAAACTCTAAAATTACCTATTATCCTAACATGACAGGAACCACCATTACTCACTAAAATGATGGTGTTATTCCCTTATTTGAAAAATATATCATCTAGATCTCTAAAGGATATCTGGTCATGCAATATCTATTAGTAGATATCCCATAATTATGCCTCCCAGACACACTGAGGAATCAGAGGGGTAAAAACCATCAATATAGGGTATGTTGCATCAACGTCACACACATGGTTCGAATACATATAGAAAAACTACACTACCACCTAACTCGATAATAGTAGAAAAAAACCTTATTGTTGTCATTTTCTACCATAGTCATTCCCTGGGTGGCTCTGAAGATCATGTAACTTCAACCATACTAGGGTCCACAATGAATCCTATGTCTTAGAAGATATATCCTATGAACATGGCCTTGGAATATAGAACTGAATGCATGATATCTACAATATGACTAGAACTCTTGGGATCATGTCTACCAACATCCTATTATTTTTCATATTCTCTAACTCTGATGATCATGACACAAGGATACCATTTGAATATACCATCATGATCTGACCTATGAAATATTACGGATAAAAATTATTATTATTTTTAACTCTGATGTGTCATTCATCATTCCAAAATGTATCAACACAAAATCATAGAAGCCAAAACAACCCTAACAATCCATTATCGGTTCATCTTCCTCATGAACAATGATCTGGTGATAACCCATCCCGATGACAACCTATATCATCCACTTCAACCAAATCTATTGTCCAAATAACTCATAGATTCTCGTGGGAGGATACTCATTATCATACCTCCTATCTCCGGTGACTCCAAACCACACATTACCTCAACATCTTACCTACCTTTTTGGAAATGACATAAGGGTGCCAATGAGAATACATTGGGTCATACAAATACCTAACTCCCTAAAACCCTACAACCCTACAAACATTTATCATAGCTATATGAGGCCATCTGATGTTATTTTGTAAACATTGGACCTTCTCTATTGAAATTATAAATAGTGATCCATCTCATGGGTGGGAGTTAAACCTATAATTTCCTCAATAACGACATAATAATCCCCAACCATAATTTCTAGAATCTAAGAGCTCATAATATCCACAATTGTAAGGGTATAAATTTTCATATGATAAAGAACTGATCGTAACCTCATGTGAATGAGCTCATCCAACCATACTTGGGGATCGGTCTTAAAAATGGTGGAAAATAGTATCCCATAAAATTAGAATAATTACTAAACTAACATGTAGAGAACATCAGATTATGTATGCTTGGAAAACATTTCATTCTAGAAAAACATTGTAAGATATCCCTACTACTAAAGAAATATCTGATGTGAGCCTCTCGGTCATTAGAGAGTAATGTCACCCCATCGATGAGAACATGAAAAAACATGTCCTCTATAAAGGGGATATGCATAGGGGAATGTGGATTTTGAATCTATTCTAACTATGACATCTGAATAAGTAGTGACATTAGTTGGACACTAAACCACACTAGATCCTCCCAGATAGAAGCCCCAAATGCCAATAACTCATCAATTCCCATTCCATAATGATCACTGCAACCATATATATCTTAGAAACACTATAAAATCTTCTCATCATTAACATGAAGGTAAAAGGAACTCATCCTCCACTATATAAAATATTCTTTTGGAGGAACCAACTAACACAAATAGTTTTTAATCATGTCACGAGGATTCCTCTTGGGGGGTGGATGTGTCGTTAATACTGTTGTGTCTGATTACACACTAAAATATATCCATCACAATACTCTACAGACAACCAACATAATTATATAGAGTTATCATTCTAATTAAAACCATGAAATTGGATCCCAAATGACTGAGATATCCAAAACATTAGATAGAGAGAATCATCAACCACCTAAGACGTGTTTCCATATAAACATGAAAAATGGGTGATCCTATATTAGAAACATTTAATATCAACTCATAATGGGTTCATCATCCACGAATACCACCAAAACCAACTTTATTACTACGAAGAGAATTAGTTGTGAGTAAAACCATTTGATCGGTTGGGATGTACAGATGTCTGAAATATCAGATCACTAACTGAAGGTAAACCTATACTACATGGGGATATGGCACACCGTACAAACACAAAAACATATAGTGACAGAACATGCATAGTGCTCTAACCATTTGTGTATCATCATCCTTTAATAATGGTAAAAACTGTTGGTTGACCGGTGGGGGGCTTCTACTTGGCCACCTCGAGGAAAATATATTGTGAGATGGACCCAAAACTAAGGCCTCTTTACTAATCATATATTCTTTGTGATCCAAAAATTAATATCCATGTTGTATGGATTCATGGAGGCATCTAAAAAATTATATTGACACACTGTGGTCAAATATGTATATATATATATATATATAACAATGGGGACCTAGTTCAAGAGATATAGGAAATGACTCAATCATATATGATTCATGTTTTATTGATAACTACAACCAATATCTCGATATGATGGGGATAAAATTTGGTACATAATTTCCTAGAGAAGGATATTTTGTTCTCCCATGCCAACACTAGGTTGCACACACCAAGATCCAAACATGAGACACATTGAAAATGTTTCACTAATCCCAACCAATTCATTGTTACGGGAATACTCTAGAAAATGACGTATGGAATGAACTACTCTGATATAATTCTATCATGACCCAACCCAAGTTAGGGATCGATCCACTACTAACCCAATACCTCCTTCATATTCATGTGGTGACGACAAGTGCTGAATGAGATATCCTAAATCAGAGACCCTTACCTATGTACCTGTATTCATGCACCCAACCATCTCAATAAAATATTG
Source organism: Viscum album (assembly GCA_963277665.1). Classification (NCBI taxonomy): domain Eukaryota; kingdom Viridiplantae; phylum Streptophyta; class Magnoliopsida; order Santalales; family Viscaceae; genus Viscum; species Viscum album. The sequence continues at coordinate 376,047,194 of OY728166.1, read as the reverse complement.
AAGATGAATAAAAAAATAATCAAGATAAAAAAAGTTAGACATTCCGGAATAACGTATTGGATGTATGAGATTGAAATAATGCAAACTGAAATGTATAGGGGAAAAATACACACCCAACCGAAAATATGTCCCAAATTGAAAAACATGGAAATGTAAACTATTGGGAGATCTCAATTCCTAGTCTCCAAACTACGGCCACTGTATACAGTCCACAACACCTGATATCCCTGGGATCCTCTAAATTCAATAGCATCCTCTCTATCTTTTACATAAGATACTACACGTGTGGTCCATGCCTCTCTAAGGGTGGGTACATACATACCCAATAGGATTCCCCATAAGCTGAAGGGGATTAGTATGAAATACATCTGCAATAAATTATTGTCGATAGTGCATTGGATGCATGATATAGAAAAAGGTAATATCTCAACCCAAATCTAGAGAGAGTAACCTCAACCAAGTATATGGTAATGACATAGTGAGTAGATTAACAACACTCTGAGTCTTCACCACCCATAAATTGTAAGAAACTCATCAAACTACGAGAATATAAACATGAAAATCATATGCCATTCCTTGAGCATCATCTCATAATATGGAAATAGATTAAGGGAATACAAGGTTATGGATACAAATGAATATATATATATATATATATATATTCTTAGTCAAAAAACACAAATGAAAGATTAAGGGGATCACCATATCACAACTCTGCCCAATAATAATAGCCACCAACACTTCTAAAAGACCATATATGATTCCCAAAATGATGTAGGGTTATACTCAATAGGTCGAGGGAATGCACCTTTGTAACTCCCTGACCCCAATTACCCAGAGTCGGTGCATTATTATATAATATTGGTATGATCACAAGAATGATCAAATCTTGAAAGTATTATTAGTTTAGTATCCTTGGAAGCACTAGATATATTCATAAAGTTTACATTACATCATAAAAAGAAAACTACAATAATATAGTCTCCATATTCCACACTCTAATCTCCTCATACTATCCCTACAGGTAATCCATAAATTTCCTCTTCACATCCTGGTAAAAATAAAACATAGAAATGGGGTGAGCTCAAATTCCCAGTAAGGATAACAATATAGAGGAAACATTCATTAATAAGAATAAACATTTAATGAAATTTATATATAAAACAAAAGCCTTTTAATCATGAACTTCAACATAGTATGGAAAAAATGAAATGAAATAATTCCATTTACTTATTCACATGGATATTCTACTAAATGAATATTCACATGAAATATCAATAACCACATTCATAATGATGGAATGCATAATGCCAGACTGTCATAATCACATAGCCAAGGCATCGTGCCAAGACTACAAATATGATTTTTCTAAATGACTTGTGATAAGACACTAGTTTGCCTAATGATACATACCGATGCATCGAGGAGCGATAGCGGGCTCCACCCGTAACTTATTATGTCCAACGCGTTCCTCATATGAACAGGTTTAAACATAACAGAAACATCCGTATTAAAACTATCATAAGAAATGTCAATAATTTATTCATAAACCATGAATATTATAAAAATAACACATCCATAGTCAAAATATCACCAAACCATCAATAAAATATGGACTTATTATGAAGTGCCCAGATCAGTGTGAATCACTGAGAGGGGGAGGGGGTGAATCAGTGATCCCTTAAAACTTTTTACTAATTGATTCCTTATCAATTAAACCTCTATGGCTGGTTAAAGCCTCGATCCACTCTTCTTGTATCTCTCACCTTTCCACGAATGATGCAGTAAATGTAAAGGCACTGGACACAAGGATTTACAAGGTTCGGCACCAAAGGCCTACGTCCTTGCCGTGTTGGTTATATGCCCCAACATGGTTTCTTCCATTATAACTTGTTAGAATTACAATGGTCGATACAGAGTCCCACTGTATCTCTCCTGAGTCCCACAGGAGGGTCTTTATACTGCGTCCCACAGTGTTACCAGAGTCCCACTGGCCTGCTCCAGAATCCCACTGAAGACTTCTTCCACCCTGAGTCTCATAGGGGGCTTCTCCTGGCTCCTAGAGTCACACGAGTAGCTCTTCTTCTTGTTCAGCTCTTCAAGTATCTTCAGCAGCCTGGGATAAAGACTGCTGGCCTTGCTCTGTACCTCTGATCACTTGTGATGATCAGGTCTTCTCGTCTTGCTCAGGATTTATCTCCATCTTCTCAGGATGACCTGGCCTCTCTCCAATTACTGAATACTCAGACAATTGATGTCTTTAACTTCAGTCTGGTCTAGTCTCACATCAAATCAACTTCATGCACTGAATGAATGGCATCACAATATCTTCAAGAACTCCTGGTCTTGGACTCCTCAAATGCACACAACCAGATTTGGCTTTGTTCACGTCTGCATGTGCATGCATGCATGCATGCACTCTCCTCTTTCCTACTCTTGGTGCAATAAACCCACAAAGGGTGTAGTATATTTAAGCACACACCAGCTTCTCACTCCTTCACACACTTTATTCAATTTGATTACACACTTTAATGTGTGTTATACTTTAGTGTGAGAGTCTTCCACTTCTTCTAAGTGTGTTCACACCACTAAGTGCACACACATAGGTTCGGCCAACTAGTTTCTTGTTTGCACACACACACTCAAGGTGTGTTCTTCAATTTTCATATACAAGGTTCTCCAATTTTCACACAACTAGGTGTGGTCTTTGGCCTTATTCACTTAAACACACTTGGCTACAGCCTATTCCACTTGCACACACTTCCTCTCGGCCTTTTTTCACTTCACACACAATGTGTGGTCTTCGTAGCACTTGGCACACACTTAAATGGCCATAGAGAGTTCTTGTTCTTCAAAATGTGCACACACAAGGTTTAAGTCTTCTCTCTCACTTCCACACACAACCAAGCCTCGAGTTCTTCCTCTTCAATTTGCACACACACACTAAGTGTATTTGTCTCAATATACCCGAACTCAAACTAGGCGCGAAAGGAGGTGTGGCCCTCTTCTTGTCTTCAAATGCCGCGCAGGATCAAGTGTGCAAGGGTGCAACACTGCCGCGGGCGCTTCTGTCACGCAATCCTCAACGAACCACGAAGGCGCGCAGGTGATGCGGCTCGGCTCCTTCCTGTCGCGCAAGGGATGCGCGCAGGGTCTCCTCCAACTTCTTTTGCGCAAATATGCGCAAAAGGGACTTCACAAAGCCAAGGGTGGCTTCGGGCTGCTTCGTCGCGCAAGTGGGTTGCGCGGAGCTCCAAACTCTTCGCGAGGTAGAGCACTCACGGGACTTCGAGTTTTCAACAGATCAGCAAGCATAAACGAGAGCATGGGCTCTCTTTTTATAGGCAGAGGGCCTCTGTTCAATCCACGTGGATAAACTTTTGAATCCCCGAATTTTTCGGGTGTTTCATGATTTTGAAAATCTTGATTTCTTTCCTCTGTTTCACGCGGGTTCCTTTCTTTTGTTTTCCTCCACGTGCATGTGCATGAGGAACGTTTTCATGCCTCTTCAAAGTCTATCCATGCATAACATGAATCCCCCGAAGTCTCGGAAAACTTCGTTTTGCCTCGGCCTAACTTCAAATTCTTTCTTGATGCATGCATGCAACATTTTAATGCATGCATGAGTTCGTTATGGCCTAACGATCACAGTGGAGGTCTCGGTTTGCTCGGAGGTGGCCGGGAACTCAAAAACCTTGCTCGGGTTGCTCCTGGTTCGACGGAGGCACGCGGGAAGGCCTCTGCATGGCTGGAGGTTGAGGACGATCGGTAGATGCATCGGCCGGTTAAGATCTGGCGCGCGATTAGATGGGCAGCTCAGATTAGATCGCGTGCGGCGCGATGCATCGGGCGGCCGATATCTGCCGCGAGATCGCCTGGACGGCTGAGATTTGCTCCCGGTGATTTTTCCGTTTCCCACATCGAAACGGGGCGCGGTTTTGCCGCGGATTATCAACCTAGCGCTGCCTCTCAACGCTCAGTTGAACTTCCCCCTCCACGGTGCCACCCCGCACCGTGTTCTCTCTGCGGGCGCGCTCTGCGCCCACTCTGCTCCCTGCGGGCGCGCCACTGGCGCCCACTAAGCATCCTCGAGCGCGCTCCTCGCACTCACGCTGCGCGGGCTTCATCGCCGCGTGGCTTCGGGGCTTATACACGTCCCCAGCCTCTCTTGGGGTAGCCCCATGGGATCCCCTTGGGCGTGGTGACCTAGTCCCACATGTGCCTTGGGTTGAACCCTTAAGGCAGGCCCTTGGTGGCTTACTTTTTGCTTAAGTATAGAGCAAGTCCTTTGTGTAAAAACAATGTGACCAAGTTCAAATGCCAAATGCCACTTCCACCTCTAAGCCATTCTTCACAATCAACTCTACTTGTTCATTAGAATTCCTCCATCCTCCTTAACGTATATGCTAGTATTAGGAGGTGAAATTCCCGAAGGTTCTTCATCTTCAACCGAACTCCTTAATCAAATAGATTCTTCAATGTTCTTCATTGATCTAATCAGAGATCAAATTGGATCTTCTTCAAATTCTTATGCACTAAGTGATAGTGCATGGACTTCTTTAATCCACTTCATCCACTTAGAACTTATGGATGGATCACTTTCAACTCCTCATGCATTGTCACTACAATGCATGGTCTTATAATCATGTTGTGACTTTGTATCATCTTGATACAAGTTCTTTACACTTAAGGATCATCTCATCAATCGTCTGATGTAGTATAAGAATGTTTCAACCACAACATCCTATGTCACTTAGTGAATCTCCTAAGTGACATGCCTCTAAGTACCATGGCCATTCTCCTTCATCACCATCACCATCACATCCTTTGTCATTCACATCTTGACATTCCTTGACATCCATTCATTCCATGACAACAACATACCTCATTGACAACAAATGCAACACAGTGCACTTCAATCTCCCCCTTTGTATTTGTTGTCAATACACTTCTTCAGCACATATGAATGGGTCAATATGTGTGCCAATATTTTCTCCCCCTTATTGGCAATCAAATGCAAAGGTGTGGTGTGGTTCACTTTCAAAAATATCTCTTCCTCCCTTCGAATAGAATCTTCTTGAAAAGCACTAAGAGAGGGATGATGTCACATGTTCTCTTTAGCAAAGAACCTTTAGTAAATCAGCTCTAAGTCTACTTGGGCTAACCCGGTGTTGAAAACAAGACTGATATGACCAAGGAATTCAAAGCTGTCCATAATTCTCTACACATGTGAGATCATACTTAGGGGTTTGAAATTTTTCAGATATAACAATGAATTTGCTAAATCCTGCACAACTTCACAAAACTCATTAGAATGTTCAGGTGCAAAGATAAAGATCCCCCTTTCAACCATTTGTCTTCAATCAATACTCCCCCTTAATTGTCATGATGAATACAATTAAGAAACATGGGATGAAAGTATGATTGGATTACCTTCACTTTTCTCAAGATGGTATTAAATCTCAGAATCCCATCTTCTACAGATTGGCTCCCCCTCAAGGGGTGCACTCCATTCTTTCCAAACCATCCTCCAGTTGAGAATGATCATCATCTTCAATTCCCTGTAATGTTAGCACATGTAAATACCAGAAGTATACGGGAATAAGATGGAACCTCCTTGGTTCATCAATGTGAACAACAAGGTTGAGAAGATTCTCTCAACCGAGATGTCCCATTTTCACCATTCTTCACACTTGCACATTTGATCTTCAATGATGTTTGTGCTGGTGTGGATCTCAATACATCTTCATGTGAAATATTCTTCTTCCCTTTTGCCTTAGCAATTGCAAGAACATCATCTTCAGCTCTTTGCAGATCTTTGGCAAGTTGCAACTGATTTGGCCATATGACTAGTAAGTCACTTGGAAGTGTGGCCTCAGTTCTGGATATTCCACATGGTTCTTTTGATGCTGTCAAGCTACCTTTCTTAGGAAACTTGTTTTCAATCAATCCCTTCTGCTTCTTCTGGATTGATTGTCTGTTTGAGTCCAGTCTGCCTCTATTGAATTTCATGGCTTGTTTACAAAGATCCATGATATGTCCTTTCTTTCCACAGTAGAAGCATGTTTCTTGGTGGTCCTTCTGGATGCATCACCCTTCTTGGATTTAGACTCCAAGGACTTCTTTTCCTTTTTCATAATCTACATGGGAGCATCTTCCACTTTCTTATGCTTGCTTCCTAAGGATTCTTTTTGAGCCAAGTTCTGTGATCTTTTCTTCTTTTGAGCTCTGGATACAGTTGGATATTTACATGTATCTTTTTGACCACTTTTGCAATCATCCCGGATGTTGTCAAGTAATCCAAATCTATTTGCAGTAAACAGATGTCTCTGGACCTGTGGATGCTGCTTCTTTTCCTCTGGCTTGATCCCCCTAGGCATGGGCTTCCTCTGTGCTTTGGCATTCAGTGGATTGTACCAACAATCCTTTGCACAATGCCCATACTTGTTACAACACCAACATTGACCCACAAATCTTGACCTCTTCAGTCCTTCTGATTGTAGGGCACTTTTCTTGACTTGTTGTGCTGTTTCAGGAGAGCTTTCTTTCGTCATTGACTTCATCCATACTTGTTCAGAGTTATTCTTCCATCCTGCACTTTTTGTGGAATCACATTTAGAAGCATGAGTACAAGATGGGATGGATGGTACCTTCTTTTTAGAAGATGTTTCCCTTTCATTAGTGGATGTCTTTCTTTTAGAATCATCCTTCTCAAAGCTCACTTGAGTAGCAACATTTCTTCTTTCAGCTGACTGGGAGGCTTCAGCTTTGGGTGATTGCAGATTTTTAAATATCACCTCCAGTGCAAAGAATTTCATGTTGAGGGAGTTCTTCTCATCCTCAAAAAATTTTAGCCTACCTTCCAAATTCTCTTTCAGATCTTTCATCTGGTCATCATGCACATTTTTCAATTCTTGCAATGAGTTGTCAAGCTCCTTCACCCTATTTACTTTGTCTTCAAGTTGAGCATCTCTGACATTCATTGACACTCTGTGCAATTTTTCCAGTGCATGGAAAACTTCTTTGATCACTATCATAAAGATTTCATTCTCAGAAAGGATTCTTTGCAATTCTTCAAGAGTTTCTTCATATCTTTCATTGCAAAGAGAAGTGGTTTCATCTTTAGCCTTCACCAGCTTTCTGAGAGTGTTGGTTATGCCAACCCTTTTTTCCAATTGATCTTCCATAGCATTGGCTTCTTCTTTTAGCTGTGATTTTTCTTCTTGAAGATCAAGGATGCCTGTAGCTATACACATTGCCACTTCCTTGGGGACTGTCTTCTGAAGATATTCAATTGCATTTTGAAGATCATTCATTATTCCAACATCATCACAGCTAGGACAGGCTTTCTTCATCTTCTTGCCCTGTTTCCTCTTTCTATTTTTCTGAGTCTTGGCAGATATCTCCATTTGAGGCTGGTCACTCATTTCCTCAAATCTGCACTTCATAAAGACTCCCTTGGATCATTTAGAGGTAACCTTCCCTCTGATACCAATTGAAGTTCCCAGATCAGTGTGAATCACTGAGAGGGGGAGGGGGTGAATCAGTGATCCCTTAAAACTTTTTACTAATTGATTCCTTATCAATTAAACCTCTATGGCTGGTTAAAGCCTCGATCCACTCTTCTTGTATCTCTCACCTTTCCACGAATGATGCAGTAAATGTAAAGGCATTGGACACAAGGATTTACAAGGTTCGGCACCAAAGGCCTACGTCCTTGCCATGTTGGTTGTACGCCCCAACATGGTTTCTTCCATTATAACTTGTTAGAATTAAAATGGTCGATACAGAGTCCCACTGTATCTCTCCTGAGTCCCACAGGAGGGTCTTTATACTGCGTCCCACAGTGTTACCAGAGTCCCACTGGCCTACTCCAGAATCCCACTGAAGACTTCTTCCACCCTGAGTCTCACAGGGGGCTTCTCCTGGCTCCTCGAGTCACACGAGTAGCTCTTCTTCTTGTTCAGCTCTTCAAGTATCTTCAGCAGCCTGGGATAAAGACTGCTGGCCTTGCTCTTTACCTCTGATCACTTGTGATGATCAGGTCTTCTTGTCTTGCTCAGGATTTATCTCCTTCTTCTCAGGATGACCTGGCCTCTCTCCAATTACTGAATACTCAGACAATTGATGTCTTTAACTTCAGTCTGGTCCAGTCTCACATCAAATCAACTTCATGCACTGAATGAATGGCATCACAATATCTTCAAGAACTCCTGTTCTTGGACTCCTCAAATGCACACAACCAGATTTGGCTTTGTTCACGTGTGCATGTGCATGCATGCATGCATGCACTCTCCTCTTTCCTCTTCTTGGTGCAATAAACCCACAAAGGGTGTAGTATCTTTAAGAACACACCAGCTTATCACTCCTTCACACACTTTATTCAATTTGCTTACACACTTGAATGTGTGTTATACTTTAGTGTGAGATTCTTCCACTTCTTCTAAGTATGTTCACACCACTAAGTGAACACACATAGGTTCGGCCAACTTGTTTCTTGTTTTCACACACACACTCAAGGTGTGTTCTTCAATTTGCATAAACAAGGTTCTCCACTTTTCACACAACTAGGTGTGGTCTTTGGCCTTATTCACTTACACACACATGGCTACAACCTATTCCACTTGCACACACTTCCTCTCGGCCTTTTTTCACTTCACACACAATGTGTGGTATTCTTAGCACTTGGAACACACTTAAATGGCCATAGGGTGTTATTGTTCTTCAAAATGTGCACACACAAGGTTTAAGTCTGCTCTCTCACTTCCACACACAACCAAGCCTCGAGTTCTTCCTCTTCAATTTCCACACACACACTAAGTGTATTTGTCTCAATATACCCGAACTCAAACTAGGTGCGCAAGGAGGTGTGGCCCTCTTCTTGTCTTCAAATGCCGCACAGGCTGAAGTGTGCAAGGGTGGAACACTGCCGCGGGTGTTTCTGTCGCGCAAGCCTCAACGAACCACGAAGGCGCGCAGGTGATGCGGCTCGACTCCTTCCTGTCGCGCAAGGGATGCGCGCATGGTCTCCTCCAACATCTTTTGCGCAAATATGTGCGAAAGGGACTTCACGAAGCCAAGGGTGGCTTCGGGCTTCTTCGTCGCGCAAGTGGGTTGCGCGGAGCTCCAAACTCTTCGCGAGGCAGAGCACTCACGGGACTTCGAGTTTTCAACAGATCAGCAAGCATAAACGAGATAATGGGCTCTATTTTTATAGGCAGAGGGCCTCTGTTCAATCCGCGTGGATAAACTTTTGAATCCCCTAATTTTTCGGGAGTTTCAAGATTTTGAAAATCTTCATTTCATTCATCTGTTTCACCCGGGTTTCTTTCCTTTGTTTTCCTCCACGTGCATGTGCATGCAGAACATTTGCATGCCTCTTCAAAGTCTATCCATGCATAGCATGAATCCAACGAAGGCTCGGCAACTTCGTTTTGCCTCGGCCTAACGTTGAATTCTTTCTTGATGCATGCATGCAACATTTTAATGCATGCATGAGTTCGTTATGGCCTAACGATCATAGTGGAGGTCTCGGTTTGCTCGGAGGTGGATGGGAACTCAAAAACCGTGCTCGGGTTTCTCCTGGTTCGACGGAGGCACGGGGGAAGGCCTCGGCATGGCTGGAGGTTGAGGACGATCGGCAGATGCATCGGACGGTTAAGATCTGGCGCGCGATTAGATGGGCGGCTCAGATTAGATCGCGTGCGGCGCGATGCATCGGGCGGCCGAGATCTGCCGCGAGATCGCCTGGACGGCTGAGATTTTCTCCCAGTGATTTTTCCGCATCCCACATCGAAACGGGGCGCAGTTTTGCCGCGGCTTATCAACCTAGCACTGCCTCTCAACGCTCAGTTGAACTTCCCCCTCCACGGTGCCGCCCCGCACCGTGTTCTCTCTGCGGGCGCGCTCTGTGCCCACTCTGCTCCCTGCGGGTGCACCACTGGCGCCCACTATGCATCCTCGAGCGCGCTCCTCGCGCTCACGCTGCGCGGGCTTCATCGTCGCGTGGCTTCGGGGCTTATACACGGCCCCAGCCTCTCTTGGGCTGGCCCCATGGGATCCCCTTGGGCGTGGTGACCTAGTCCCACATGTGCCTTGGGTTGAACCCTTAAGGCTGGCCCATGGTGGCTTACTTTTTGCTTAAGTATAGAGCAAGTCCTTTGTGTAAAAACAAAGTGACCAAGTTCAAATTCCAAATGCCACTTCCACCTCTAAGCCATTCTTCTTCATCAACTCTACTTCTTCATTAGAATTCCTCAATCCTCCTTAACATATATGATAGTATTAGGAGGTGAAATTCCCGAAGGTTCTTCATCTTCAACCGAACTCCTTAATCAAATAGATTCTTCAATGTTCTTCATTGATCTAATCAGAGATAAAATTGGATCTTCTTCAAATTCTTATGCACTAAGTGATAGTGCATGGACTTCTTTAATCCACTTCATCCACTTATAACTTATGGATGGATCACTTTCAACTCCTCATTCATTGTCACTACAATGCATGGTCTTATAATCATGTTGTGACTTTGTATCATCTTGATACATGTTCTTTAAACTTAAGGATCAGCTCATCAATCGTCTGATGTAGTATGAGAATGTTTCAACCACAACATCCTATGTCACTTAGTGAATCTCCTAAGTGACATGACTCTAAGTACCATGGCCATTCTCCTTCATCACAATCACCATCACATCCTTTGTCATTCACATATTGACATTCCTTGACATCCATTCATTCCATGACAACAACATACCTCATTGACAACAAATTCAACATAGTGCACTTCAATCTCCCCCTTTGTATTTGTTGTCAATACACTTCTTCAGCACATATGAATGGGTCAATATGTGTGCCAATATTTTCTCCCCCTTATTGGAAATCAAATGCAAAGGTGTGGTGTGGTTCACTTTCAAAAATATCTCTTCCTCCCTTCGAATAGCATCTTCTTGAAAAGCACTAAGAGAGGGTTGATGTCACATGTTCTCTTTAGAAAAGAACCTTTAGTAAATCAGCTCTAAGTCTACTTGGGATAACCTGGTGTAGAATAAAAGAGTGATATGAACAAGGAATTCAAAGATGTCCATAATTCTCTACACATGTGAGATCATGCTTAGGGGTTTGAAATTTTTCAGATATAACAATGAATTTTCTAAATCCTGAACAACTTCACAAAACTCATTAGAAAGTTATGGTGCAAAGATAAAGCTCCCCCTTTCAACCATTTGTCTTCAATCAATACTCCACCTTAATTGTCATGATGAATACAATTAAGAAACAAGGGATGAAAGTATGATTTGATTACCTTCACTTTTCTCAAGATGGTATTAAATCTCAGAATCCCATCTTCTACAGATTGGCTCCCCCTCAAGGGGTGCACTCCATTCTGTCCAAACCATCCTCCAGTTGAGAATGATCATCATCTTCAATTCCCTGTAATGTTAGCACATGTAAATACCAGAAGTATAAGGGAATAAGATGGAACCTCCTTGGTTCATCAATCTGAACAACAAGGTTGAGAAGATTCTCTCAACCGAGATGTCCCATTTTCACCATTCTTCACACTTGCACATTTGATCTTCAATGATGTTTGTGCTTTTGTGGATCTCAATACATCTTCATGTGAAATATTCTTCTTCCCTTTTGCCTTAGAAATTGCCAGAACTACATCTTCAGCTCTTTGCAGATCTTTGGCAAGTTGCAACTGATTTGGCCATATGACTAGTAAGTCACTTGGAAGTGTGGCCTCAGTTCTGGATATTCCACATGGTTCTTTTGATGCTGTCAAGCTACCTTTCTTAGGCAACTTGTTTTCAATCAATACCTTCTGCTTCTTCTAGATTGATTGTCTGTTTGAGTCCAGTCTGCCTCTATTGAATTTCATGGCTTGTTTACAAAGATCCATGATATGTACTTTCTTTCCACAGTAGAAGCATGTTTTCTTGGTGGTCCTTCTGGATGCATAACCCTTCTTGGATTTAGACTCCAAGGACTTCTTTTCCTTTTTCATAATATTCTTGGGAGCATCTTCCACTTTCTTATGCTTTCTTCCTAAGGATTCTTTTTGAGCCAGGTTCTGTGATCTTTTCTTCTTTTGAGCTCTGGATACAGTTGGAGATTTACATGTATCTTTTTTACCACTTTTGCAATCATCCCGGATGTTGTCAAGTAATCCAAATATATTTGCAGTAAACAGATGTCTCTGGACCTGTGGATGCTGCTTCTTTTCCTCGGGCTTGCTCCCCCTAGGCATGGGCTTCCTCTGTGCTTTGGCATTCAGTGGATTGTACCAACAATCCTTTGCACAATGCCCATACTTGTAACAACACCAACATTGACCCACAAATCTTGACCTCTTTAGTCCTTCTGATTGTAGGGTACTTTTCTTGACTTGTTGTGCTATTTCAGGAGAGCTTTCTTTCATCATTGACTTCATCCATACTTGTTCAGAGTTATTCTTCCATCCTGCACTTTTTGTGGAATCACATTTAGAAGCATGAGTACAAGATGGGATGGATGGTACCTTCTTTTTAGAAGATGTTGCCCTTTCATTAGAGGATGTATTTCTTTTAGAATCATCCTTCTCAAAGCTCACTTGAGTAGCAACATTTCTTCTTTCAGTTGACTGGGAGGCTTCAGCTTTGGGTGATTGCAGATTTTTAAATATCACATCCAGTTCAAAGAATTTCATGTTGAGGGAGTTCTTCTCATCCTCAACCAATTTTAGCCTACCTTCCCAATTCTCTTTCAGCTCTTTCATCTGGTCATCATGCACATTTTTCAATTCTTGCAATGAGTTGTCAAGATCCTTCACCCTGTTTACTTTGTCTTCAAGTTGAGCATCTCTGACATTCATTGACACTCTGTGCAATTTTTCCAGTGCATGGAAAACTTCTTTGATCATTATCATAAAGATTTCTTTCTCAGAAAGGCTTCTTTGCAATTCTTCAGCAGTTTCTTCATATCATTCATTGCAAAGAGAAACGGTTTCATCTTTATCCTTCACCAACTTTCTGAGAGTGTTGGTTATGCCAACCCTTTTTGCCAATTGATCTTCCATAGCATTGGCTTCTTCTTCTAACTGTGATTTTTCTTCTTGAAGATCAAGGATACTTGTAGCTATACACATTGCCACTTCCTTGGGGACTGTCTTCTGAAGATATTCGATTGCATTTTGAAGATCATTCATTATTCCAACTTCATCACAGCTAGGACATGCTTTCTTCATCTTCTTGCCCTGTTTCTTCTTTCTATTTTTCTGAGACTTGGCAGATATCTCCATTTGAGGCTGGTCACTCATTTCCTCAAATCTGCACTTCATAAAGACTCCCTTGGATCTTTTAGAGGTAACATGCCCTCTGATACCAATTGAAGTGCCCAGATCAGTGTGAATCACTGAGAGGGGGAGGGGGTGAATCAGTGATCCCTTAAAACTTTTTACTAATTGATTCCTTATCAATTAAACCTCTATGGCTGGTTAAAGCCTCAATCCACTCTTCTTGTATCTCTCACCTTTCCACGAATGATGCAGTAAATGTAAAGGCACTGGACACAAGGATTTACAAGGTTCGGCACCAAAGGCCTACGCCCTTTCCATGTTGGTTGTACGCCCCAACATGGTTTCTTCCATTAGAACTTGTTAGAATTACAATGGTCGATACAGAGTCCCACTGTATCTCTCTTGTGTCCCACAGGAGGGTCTTTATACTGCGTCCCACAGTGTTACCAGAGTCCCACTGGCCTACTCCAGAATCCCACTGAAGACTTCTTCCACCCTGAGTCTCACAGGGGGCTTCTCCTGGCTCCTCGAGTCACACGAGTAGCTCTTCTTCTTGTTCAGCTCTTCAAGTATCTTCAGCAGCCTAGGATAAAGACTGTCGGCCTTGCTCTGTACCTCTGATCACTTGTGATGATCAGGTCTTCTCGTCTTGCTCAGGATTTATCTCCTTCTTCTCAGGATGACCTGGCCTCTCTCCAATTACTGAATACTCAGATAATTGATGTCTTTAACTTCAGTCTAGTCCAGTCTCACATCAAATCAACTTCATGCACTGAATGTATGGCATCACAATATCTTCAAGAACTCCTGGTCTTGGACTCCTCAAATGCACACAACCAGATTTGGCTTTGTTCACGTGTGCATGTGCATGCATGCATGCATGCACTCTCCTCTTTCCTTCTCTTGGTGCAATAAACCCACAAAGGTTGTAGTATCTTTAAGCACACACCAGCTTCTCACTCCTTCACACACTTTATTCAATTTTCTTACACACTTGAATCTGTGTTATACATTAGTGTGAGAGTCTTCCACTTCTTCTAAGTGTGTTCACACCACTAAGTGCACACACATAGGTTCGGCCAACTTGTTTCTTTTTTGCACACACACACTCAAGGTGTGTTCTTCAATTTGCATATACAAGGTTATCCACTTTTCAAACAACTAGGTGTGGTCTTTGGCATTATTCACTTACACACACTTGGCTACAGCCTATTCCACTTGCACACACTTCCTCTCGGCCTTTTTTCACTTCACACACAATGTGTGGTCTTCTTAGCACTTGGCACACACTTAAATGGCCATAGGGTGTTCTTGTTCTTCAAAATGTGCACACACAAGGTTTAAGTCTACTCTATCACTTCTACACACAACCAAGCCTCAGGTTCTTCCTCTTCAATTTGCACACACACACTAAGTGTATTTGTCCCAATATACTCGAACTCAAACTAGGCGCGCAAGGAGGTGTGGCCCTCTTCTTGTCTTCAAATGCCGCGCAGGCTCAAGTGTGCAAGGGTGCAACACTGCCGCGGGCGCATCTGTCACGCAAGACTCAACGAACCACGAAGGCGCGCAGGTGATGCGGCTTGGCTCCTTCCTGTCGCGCAAGGGATGCGCACAGGGTCTCCTCCAACTTCTTTTGCGCAAATATGCGCAATAGGGACTTCACGAAGCCAAGGGTGGCTTCGGGCTGCTTCGTCGCGCAAGTGGGTTGCGCGGAGCTCCAAACTCTTCGCGAGGCAGAGCACTCACTGGTCTTCGAGTTTTCAACAGATCAGCAAGCATAAACGAGAGCATGGGCTCTCTTTTTATAGGCAGAGGGCCTCTGTTCAATCCACGTGGATAAACTTTTGAAACCCCGAATTTTTCGGGTGTTTCAAGATTTTGCAAATCTTGATTTCTTTCCTCTGTTTCACGCGGGTTCCTTTCCTTTGTTTTCCTCCACGTGCATGTGCATGCAGAACGTTTTCATGCCTCTTCAAAGTCTATCCATGCATAGCATGAATCCACCGAAGGCTCGGCAACTTCGTTTTGCCTCGGCCGAACTTCGAATTCTTTCTTGATGCATGCATGCAACATTTTAATGCATGCATGAGTTCGTTATGGACTAACGATCACAGTGGAGGACTTGGTTTTCTCGGAGGTGGCCGGGAACTCAAAAACCGTGCTCGGGTTTCTCCTGGTTCGACGGAGGCACGCGGGAAGGCCTCGGCATGGCTGGAGGTTGAGGATGATCGGCAGATGCATAGGACGGTTAAGATCTGGCACGCGATTAGATGGGCGGCTCAGATTAGATCGCGTGCGGCGCGATGCATCGGGCGGCCGAGATCTGCCGCGAGATAGCCTGGACGGCTGAGATTTTCTCCCGGTGATTTTTCGGCGTCCCACATCGAAACGGGCTGCGGTTTTGCCGCGGCTTATCAACCTAGCGCTGCCTCTCAACGCTCAGTTGAACTTCCCCCTCCACGGTGCCGCCCCGCACCGTGTTCTCTCTGCGGGCACGCTCTGCGCCCACTCTGCTCTCTGCGGGCGCGCCACTGGCGCCCACTATGCATCCTCGAGAGCGCTCCTCGTGCTCACGCTGCGCGGGCTTCATCGCCGCGTGGCTTCGGGGCTTATACACGGCCCCAGCCTTTCTTGGGCTGTCCCCATGGGATCCCCTTGGGCGTGGTGACCTAGTCCCACATGTGCCTTGGGTTGAACCCTTAAGGCTGGCCCTTGGTGGATTACTTTTTACTTAAGTATAGAGCAAGTCCTTTGTGTAAAAACAAAGTGACCAAGTTCAAATGCCAAATGCCACTTCCACCTCTAAGCCATTCTTCTTCATCAACTCGACTTCTTCATTAGAATTCCTCCATCCTCCTTAACATATATGCTAGTATTAGGAGGTGAAATTCCTGAAGGTTCTTCATCTTCAACCGAACTCCTTAATCAAATAGATTCTTCAATGTTCTTCATTGATCTAATCAGAGATCAAATTGGATCTTCTTCAAATTATTATGCACTAAGTGATAGTGCATGGACTTCTTTAATCCACTTCATCCACTTAAGTCTTATGGATGGATCACTTTCAACTCCTCATGTATTGTCACTACAATGCATGGTCTTATAATCATGTTGTGAATTTGTATCATCTTGATACAAGTTATTTACACTTAAGGATCAGCTCATCAATCGTCTCATGTAGTATGAGAATGTTTCAACCACAACATCCTATGTCACTTAGTGAATCTACTATGTGACATGCCTCTATGTACCATGGCCATTCTCCTTCATCACCATCACTATCACATCCTTTGTCATTCACATCTTGACATTCCTTGACATCCATTCATTCCATGACAACAACATACCTCATTGACAACAAATTCAACACAATGCACTTCATATTATATCATAATAAATCAACTCAAATAAACTTAAAATCCATTAATGGATTTTGACTTAGATGAAATCCAAAATCATTTTAAAGAAATATCTCTTTCTATTTTGAAATAATTTAAGAGTCATATATTTAGAAAATAAATCATTTTAGTTGAAAATATTATTATAATCTTTTAAGGGAAGATTCAAGGGTTGTATAATGGTGAAAAATATCTGCACCCGCCGTATAAGTTAAAAAAACATTCTTACCTTAATTCTGTCAAAATGTTAAAAATGACCTTTTCTGGTAAACAACGGAATGATTCTTTTATAAACCTCTAATAAAAAGTCAAAAAAGGGTATAACTGACTTTAACCCATATTCTTGTAAATAGTAAAAAAATTTTGAAATACATTTTTAAGAAACATGGATTTGGATGATAAAGAAATCCCAGTAGATTATTACATATAAACAACCTCAGATAATAAAGAGATCGAGAAATAAACCCTTACCTTATACCTTTCCGTGGTTGAAGGTATGTTAACCTCCTGTATAATGGCTAAATAATTGTTATTAAATTTTTCAATAATCATATATATTAATATGATATCATATATGATCTTTTAACATAGATTTGTTAATAATATCTTAGTATTATCATTGTTTCGGTTGTTAACTTACTCGTTTTATTTTATATGTATTTTTATGTATGCCTTGTTTTTCATGTATAGTTTGTATATTATTCCTATCCAGGATGATATCAAGTTGTTAAACATTATTTTTAAATCATAAAATGATAAATATACTTGAATGGATACAATGGAGAATGAATCACATCATGTTCGTGGAGACAGTGGTCCGCACGTACGCACGAGTGACAATATCATTCTTTTGATATTAAAATAATACATAATTGGATGCTCTATCATATATACAGAATCATTATCATGTTATACTTATTATTTACATGAATTAAAATTCATTATTATACCCATCCAAATAATAATATATTGTATAATAATTAAACCACGCCGTAGAGACGGTAATCCGTACGTACGTACTTATGGTGACATGTCATTCAAAGGATGGATAGAATAATGAATATGGTTGTATCATATTTATAATAATATTATAGTATATAGGAGATACTGGATTCATTATTTTAGAATTTAAATAACAATGAATGAAGAAGTTGATGAAGAAATGAATTTGAAAAAGGATGGTGAAAACATTACCTCTTCTTCGGGTTCTTCCTTTTAATTTGATCAAATGGGATCTTTAGGTTGTCTTTATGATCAAACTAAGGACTCTAGGTTTTAGTGAGGGATTTTTAGAGAGTATTTGGTCTGGGTTTGGCTGAACCAAAAGGCATTGATGTTGTAAATTAATGAGAAGGGGGAGTGCCCTTTTATAATAGGGGTGAGGGGTACCTTTGGAAAAGCTAGAAATAGTATTTTATAATAAATTCATATTAGGTTTCTAATGTCCCCAAAGTGGATTATTTAAATGTTAAGGTGTTTGTGGTCTATAAGAACTCAACCATTATAATTTAGATAGGTTTGGGTCAATATATTATCCTTATCTTTTAGTTTTAACTCTTAGTTAATTATTTTGACACTTACCATGTAACTTTGTATTTTTATATTATATTGTTAATAAACTTACTATATTTCTCCAAGAGACCCCAAGTGGTTCATTAATGATATAATTATCATGATATAAGTCTCTTGGAAGATCCTTAGATTTTTAGGAATTGAATATCAATTAATAATATAATATTTGTTTTGAAAACTCTTTTATGTCAATTTTGACACTTTGAAAAACTGATTTTTTTGAAACTCATAACAAAATAATTACTTCAAAAAAAGTATATTAAATCAATACTAACATGTAATATTAACCTATAAAATTAGTTTAATTCATAAATAGTCTCATATTATATTTATTTGGGTATTTATAATATCAATTATTTTAATTTTTCATTATTATGGTAATTAGTACATCATAATTGTGTCATAAATAAATTAATATATTTATTGTCTAACAATTATAAATAAAATATAATTATGTAAGAAATATTTTTAGCTTCCCAATTAATATTTACAATATAATTTATCTTATGTATAACCCTATATTAAAAATGTTTTAGTAAATGAACATTGATTTTAACTCTTTCAACTCTTCTTTGAATTAATTAATAATAAATGACCTAATCTAATCCAAGTGTACCTAAATGATAATATTTTATTCATAAGGTTGTTTTTGGTCAATATATACTTGTCCAATAGAATTAGGACATGTGTTATGGTAATATTAATATCATTTTTACCCTCAATTACCCTATTTACTTTTAACCGTGGTAAATAAAAGTAAAAAGTTACTATTCACAAAAAATTATTTAAATCCCATTGAACCACATTTTACTACTTGATATTTACCATGTCTCTCAGATTTTCGAAACTCCACACACAGAAGCGGTAGAATTACGTTTTAGGAAAAATATAGTGTTCTTAGGTACCACTTAGTGGTTTAAATATTCATCAAAAATGATGTTTTTCAGAAAAATACCAAAAAATCACTGTAGGATTATTTCGATATTCCGAATCCAAAAATAAAGTCCATTTTGAAAAATAAAATTTATAAATTTCAAAAAGTGGGTATTAATATTCATAACGACTAGTTTGATTAGTTGTGGTGTGTTAGAACTCGATGATCCGTACAACACACGATATTGCGTTATTCAAAGAGAATCGTATCGTAGACGCTTGGGGTGTTACATTCTCCCCTCCATCAAATAATTTCATCCTTGAAATATCTAGAATACTACTGCATGGAAACACTTTGGTGTTTCTTCATCATAAGTTCCTCGGGTTCCCACGTTGCCTCTTCCATATTATGGTTTCTCCACAAGACTTTTACCAGACGAGTCGTCCGGTTTCTCAGTACTTGCTCTCTCACATCAAGAATCCTGATGGGCTCTTTGTAATAAGATAGATCTGGTTCTAGTTCTAATTCATCATAGGTGAGTACATGTGCTGGGTCAGGCATGTATTTCATTAACAGTGATATGTGGAACACATCGTGAACATTGGAGAGACTTGGTGGCATTGCCAATCGGTAAGCTACAACACCAATTCGTTCTAGAATTTCAAAAGGTCTGATGTACCTGGGACTCAATTTATCTTTTTACCAACACATATGAATCCCTTCCATGGAGTTACCTTCAGGAAAACATGATCACCGACTTTAAATTCCAAATCCTTCCATTGATTTTCAGCATAGCTCTTCGGCCTAATTTGAGCTATTTTATATGGTTTTGGATTACCGTCACATTTTCCATCATTTCCTACACCAGTTCTGGGCCTACAAGTTTTCTTTCACCAACATCATCCCAACAGGTTGGTGTGAGACATCTCTTTCGGTATAACGCTTCATATGCAGACATCTGAATACTCTAATAGATGCTATTATTATAGGAAAATTCTACCATAGGTAAATATTGATCCCACATACCCTGAAAGTCAAGTGAGTAGGATCTCAACATGTCTTCTAAGGATTGAATAGTTCGTTCTGATTGTCCATCTATTTGAGGGTGGTACGCAATGCTCATATGATGTTCAGTATCCAAGGCATTCTGAAGACTTTTCCAGAATCATGAAGTAAAACGAGGATCATTATCAGAAACAATCGATAGGGGTACTCCATGACGTCTCACCACATCATTAATATATAGTCTTGCTAGACGTTCCAATGATAGATCTACTCTTATAGCAAGAAAATGTGCTGACTTGGTAAGATGATCAACAATAACCCACATTGCATCGTTCCTTCGAGGAGTCTTTGAAGCCCCATGACAAAGTCCATCGTAATATTTTCCCATTTCCACATCAGTATGGGAAGAGGTTGCATGACTCCTCCAGGTTGTTTCCTTCTAGCTTTCACTTATTGACAAACAATACATCTTGACACAAAATCAAAAATATCCCTCTTCATGTTGTCTCACCAAAAATGTTCCTTCAAGTCTCTATACATTTTGGTTCTCCCAGGGTGTATAAAGAAATTGGAACTTTGAGAATCATCCAACAATTCCCTTTTTAGATCAGGTATATCGGGAAAACAAAGTCTCTTCCCAAATTTCAAAATTCCTTCTTCATACACAAAGTCTCTCAATCTCCCATCATTCATAGCATTAATATTCTTTAAAAATTATTCATCATCAGTCTGAGAAATCTTAATCGTTTCTAGTAAATATGGTTTGGAAACCATTTGAAAAATCATTGACGTGTCACCTTCCATGGTGATTCCCATATCCAACTTTACTAGATCCAAAAAAGTAGGATCCCTTTCAATTCTCATCATTCTCAAAACTCCATGATCTTTTCTTCTCAAAGAATCTTCCACCTTATTTACATTCCTGGGGTGGTAGTGTATCATACAATCATAATCCTTGAGTAATTCAGGCCATCTCATTTTCCTCATGATGAGTTATTTTTGTGAGAAAATACACTTCAAACTCTTGTGATCAGTTTAAATCTCACATTTTTCACCATAGATGTAGTTCCTTTATATCATCAAAGCAAATATCACAACTTCTAACTCGAGATCATGAGTAGGATAGTTTTGTTCATGAATTTTCAACTGTCGTGATGAATATGCAATAACCTTATCATTATGCATAAGGACACAACTAAGTCCTTTCTTCGATGCATCACTATAAATAACGAACCCATCATTCCATAATGGTATAGTCAATATAGGAGCATTGACTAATCTTCTATTAATTTCATCAAAACATTAATCACACTCTTTTTTCCAAACAAATTTAACCCATTTACGTGTGAGATTTGTTAATGGGTTAGCCAACCGGCCAAAATTCTGGACGAAATGTCGATAATAACCTGTCAAACCAATAAAACTGCGTACCTCAGTTATAATTGTAGGTGTTGGCCATTCATGGATTGCCTTGGTCATAGAAGGATCAACAGAGATTCCATATTTAGAGACAATATGTCCATGAAACGAAATCTCCTGATTCCAGAATTCACACTTGCTAAACTACCCATATAATTCATGTCTTGTCAGAGTCTTCAGGATAATGCACAAGTTATTTTCATGATCTTCACAGCATTTGGAGTATACTAAGATATCATCAATAAATACCACCATATATTCATCGAGATATTCCTTGAAAACTCTATTCATCATATCCATGAATACATAGGGTGCATTAGTCAATCCAAAAGGCATTAATGTAAACTTTAATGCCCGTACCTGGTTGGAAATGATGTCTTTGGAATGTCTTCCTTCTTCACACACAGCGAATGGTATCTAGATCGATGGTCAATCTTTGAAAAGTATTGAGCTCCATGCAGTTGGTCAAATAAATCACCAATGCGAGGTAGGGGATACTTGTTCTTTATTTTTATAGCATTGATCTCCCTATAGTCGATACATATCCTCATAGATCCGTCTTTCTTTTTATCAAAAAGAACAGGGGCTCCCCATAGAGAAACACTAGGAAGAATAAGTCCCTTATTACTTAATTCATCTAGTTGTTTCTTTAATTCAACTAATTCCACAATTTCCATTCTATAATTGGTCTTCGATATAGGCCTTGATCCAGGAATTCAATCAATGGAAATCTCAACTTTTCATTCTAGAGGATGTCCAGGTAAATCATCCGGAAACACGTCTACATATTCTTTCACAACAGGTACATCCCCTATTTGAACATTCATTTCCACACCCATAGTCATTTCATCCTCTTCCTCCCCTATAATTGAATTTAGTTAGGGTACCTGGGGTCAATTAACATAAGAATTAGGTGGCGACGATTATGCTTTAATGATAAGGTGTTCCTTATCATCATCATCAAAAATCATAACCTCCTTCTTTTTACAATAAATATTTGCATCATGGTCTAAAATCCAATATATAGTGAGGATTATATGAAAATCAATCATAGGTATGAATATGAGATCAGCGGATAAAGAACATTTATATGATCTAATGGGGACTGATTCACAAAAATTTGTTGTAATGATACTTCCCTTAGGAGTTTTAACTGACAACTCCCTTGTTAAATCCAATTAGAAATATCTAATTTTTTTAGGAAATTGGGAAGATAGGAAACAATGTGATGATCCAGAATCAAATAATGCATTTTCTAAACATGAGGAAACCATTAAATTACATGCCACTACGTCTTTCGGAGCTTCTACCTCAGCAGTAGTGATATCATAAGATTTTCCTTGATCACATGGCATTTTCTGAGGTATGTTGCTCTGACACTTAGGACATTCATTTTCATAATGTCCCATCTCCTTGCAATTTTAGCATTGGACATCGGTCCCTTCCTTCTTCCCCTTGCAATCACGAGCTTGGTGGCCTTTCTCACCACACTTGTAACAGACTCTCGTTCCATTTAAGCAAGTACTGGGGTGTTTCATCCCACATTTAGCACAAGATGGATATTCAACCTTTCCCTTCTTCCCCTTATTTCCATTCCCAGATTGGTCATCAGATTTCTTCTTCTCTTGATTTTCCTTAAAGTCAAAAGACTTAGAGAATTCCTTTTCTGTCTTGATAGGACATACGTCAATGTCTTCGTATGATGAGAAGGATTATGAGAATAACTCTCGATGGATAAATGGTTTTAAACCATCAAATAAATTAAAAATCTTACATCTTAGGTAACATGTATAATCTCTAGCGTACCTTGATAACCTTGTAAAGTTAGCCTCATACTTTGTGACATTCTCATCCTCCTTTTGTCTCAGACTCAGAAATTGTCTTTCGATATCTTCTCGATGGTCGTGAGGATTGTATATTTCTAAAAACATATCTTTCAAATCCCTCAATTCCATATATGATACTTCATCATCTTCCTTCATGTTTTGAATCAATGACCACCATTGATCAACATCTCCAGTGAGCCGGTAAACTGCCATGATAACTTTATCCCTTTCACTACTTACCAAAGCCTGAAGTATTTTCTCTAGGGAACTTATCCATTGCTCAGCTACTAATGGACTTGTACTCCCATTGAATTATGGTGGTTTCTGACTCATGAATCGATCTAACATTGATCCTCCACACTGTGGATCGGGGTGCTCCATACGGGTAAGGTTATTATTCATAACCTGAGTGAGTTGTCCCAGAATGGTGATTAGTTTATTAGCACCGGTTGCATCACCAGCTCCACTATAATTATCTTGGGGAGGAGGGAAATCCCTACATGGAGTGTGTGCATTGATACGGTTTCCATTTCTTCCACTAGGCGCCATTTCTAAATAATGGAATAAACTAGATCAATTTATGAATCAAAATACATAATTCCATACATATAAAACACTATACATAAATTGAACTATTAATGAATATAATCCATAATCATAAAAATAATTTCATTGAGGAAGTATATACTCATAAACCCTTCACAATGATATGTAAAGAAAATGAGAGTTATCCTAAGCATATCCCTTGGGTGTGTCGTAACCAAGAGTGCTACAAGGCCAGTTGTCATGCACAAGTTCCCGTTCAAGTCTAGCTCAAAGTGGTGTTTTTGAGTTTTACCCCTAGATACTTCTGTGCCAGAGCCGCCTCTACCTGCTCGGAACTATCCAGGGATGTATTTCTCGGAAAACTCACAAAATCTCTACAATAAAAAAATTATAGTAAGTTCTTCTATATTAATCCTCAAAGTCCATCTTAGGTCTATGTGCTCTAATCACAGTTTATCTAAATCTAGCTTCCAAGGATTTTACTAAACATCCTCTGATACCAATTGTAACGCCCCGACCCCAGTTACCCAGAGATGGTGCATTATTACATAATGTTGGCATGATCACAAGAAAGATCAAATATCGAAACACCGATGAGTTTAGTAGCCTTGTAAGCACTAGATATATTCACAAAGTTTACATTACATAATAAAATGAAAAATACAACAATATAGACTCCATATTCCACACTATTTTCCCCTCATACTATCCCTCCAGGTCATTCATAAATTACTTCTTCACATCCTGGAAAAAATAAAACATATAAATCAGATGATCTCAAATGCCCAGTAAGGATAACAATATAGTGGAAACATTCACATATAAGAATAAATATTTAAGGTAATGTATAACTAAAACAAAAGCCTTTTAAACATGAACTTCAACATAGTATGGAAAAAATAAAATGAACTAATGCCATTTACTTATTCACATGGATATTCTACTAATTTAATATTCACATGAAATATCAATAACCACTTTCATAATGATGGAATGCATAATGCCAGACTATCATAACCACATATCCAAAGCCTCTTTCCAGAATAAAAATAAGATTTTGTCGAGGCCTTGTGCCAAGACACTAGTTTGTCTCATGAGAACTACCTATGCATCAAGGAGCTTTAGCGGGCTCCACCCGTCACATATTAATTCCAATGCATTCCTCCCATGAACAGGTATAAACATAACATATACATTTGTATTAAAACTAGCATACAAAATGTCAATACTTTTTTCATAAACCATGAATGGTATAAAAATAACACATCTAGAGTAAAACATATCACAAAACCATAAATACAATATGGATATATTATATCATAATAAATCAACTAAAAATAAACTTAAAATCCATTAAAGGATGTTGATATAGATGAAATCAAATCTCTTTTTAACGAAATATATCTTTCTATTTTTTAATCATTTAAAAGTCATATATTTATAAAATAAAACATTTTCTTTGAAAATATTCTTATAAGCTTGTATGGGAAGCATCAACGATTTTATAATGGTGGAAAATATCTGCACCCACCGTATAAGTTAAAAAAACATTCTTACCTTAATTCTATCGAAAGCATGAAAATGACCTTGTTTGGAAAACAACAGAACGATTACATTATAAACCTATTATAAAAAGTTAAACAAGGGTATAAATTACTTTAACTTATATTATTGTAAATAGTAAAAATGTTTTGAAATACATTTTTGAGAAACATGGTTGTGGATGATAAAGAAATCCCAGTAGATTATTACGTATAAACAATCTCAGATAATGAAAAGATTGTGAAATAAACCCTTAACTTGTACCATTCCATGGTTGAGGGTTGGTTAACCTCCTGTATAATGGTGAAATAATTGTTATTAAATTATAAAATAATCATATATATTAATATGATATCATATATGATCTTTTAACATTGATTTTTCTATAATATCATAGTATTATCGTTGTTTCGGGTGTTAAGTTAATCATTTTATTTTATATGTTTTGTTACGTAAGCTATGTTTTTCATGGATAGGTTGTATATTATTCATATCCATGATGATATAAAGTTCTTAAGCATTATTTTTTAAATCATAAAATGATAATTATACTTTAATGGATTCGATGGATAATGAATCTCATCACGTTCTTAGAGACTGTAGTATGTACGTACACACGAGCGATGATATCATTATTATGATATTAAAATAAAATATAATTGGATGGTATATCATATATAATGAATCATTATCATTTTATATTTATTATTTACATGAATTACCAATAATTATTATACCCATCAATATAATAATATATTGAATAACAATTACACCACGACGTAGAGACGGTAAGCCGTACGTACGTACGTATGGTGACACGCAATTCAAAGGATGGATAGAATAATGAATATGGTTGTACAATAATTATAATAATATTAAAATATATAAGAGATACTGGATTCATTATTTTAGAATGGGGATAACAAATAATGAAGAAGTTGAAGAAGAAATGAATTTGAAAAAGGGTGGTGAAAACATTACCTCTTCTTCAGGTTTTTCTTTTGATTTGATCAAAAGGGATCCATAGGATGGAATTATGATCAATATAAGGCCTCTAGGTTGTAGTGAGGGAAGTTTAGAGTGTATTTGGTCAGGGTTTGGACGAACCAAAAGGCTTTGAAGGTGTAAATTAATTAGAAGGGTGAGTTCCCTTTTATAAGAGGGGTGAGGGGCACCTTTGGAAAAACTAGAAATATTATTTAATAATAAATTCATAATTGGTTTCTAATTGCTCCAAGTGTGGATTATTTAAAGTATAAGGTGGGTATGGGTCGAAAACCACTCAAACAATAGAATTTAGATAGTTTTGGTTAATTATATTAAACTTATCTTTTAGTTTTAACTCTTAGTTAATTAGATTTATAGTTAGCATGTCACTTTGTATTTTAATATTATATAGTTAATAAAATTCCTATATACCTACAAGAGACCCCCAAGTGGTTCATTAATGATATAAATATCTTTATATAAGTCTCTTTTCCATACCTTAGATTTTTAGGAATTTAATATCAATTAATAATATAATATTTGTTTTAAAAACTCTTTTATGACAATTTTGACACTATTTGAAAAATTGATTTTTGTGAAAATTATAACAGGATGATTACATCGAAAAAAGTATATTAAATCAATCCTAACATGTCATATTTACATATAAATTTAATTTAATTCATAAAAAGTCACAAATTATATTTATTTGTGTATTTATAATATCAATTATTTTAATTTTTCACTATTCTGGTAATTACCGCATCATCATTGTGTCAAAAATAAATTAAATTATTTAGTGTCTAAAAATTAAAAATAAAATATAATTATTTAAGAAATATTTTTATCTTTACAATTAATATTTACAATAAAATTTATCTTATGTATAACCCTATATAAAAATTGTTTTAATAATAAACTTTGAGTTTAACTATTTTAACTCTTCTTTGAAATAAATAATAATAAATGTCCTAATCTAATCCAAGTTGACCTAAATGATAATATTTTATTCCTAAGGTTGTTTTTGGTCGATATAAACTTGTCCAATATAAATAGGACATGTTTTATGGTAATATTAATATCATTTTAATCCTTAATTACCCTATTTACTTTTAACAGTGGTAAATGAAAGTAAAAAAGTTACTATTCCCAAAAAAATATTTTCATCTCATTGAACCAAATTTCACTACTTGATATTAACCGTGTCTCTCGAATTATCAAAATTACTCTCAAAGAAGTGTTAAAAAAATGTTTTCTGAAAAAATTATGTTTTTTTAACTACCACATAGTGGTTTCACTATTCATCAAAAAATGATGTTTTCATAAAAATACCAAAAATTCACCCTAGGCTAATTTCGATATTTCGAATCCAAAAATGAAGTCCATTTTGAAAATTAAATTTTATAAATTTAAAAAATTGGGTAATACTATTAATAACGGCTAGTTTGATTGGTTGTGCTATGTTAGAACTCGATGTTCCATACAACACATGCTATTGCATTATTCAAAGAGAAGCATACCGTAGAATCATGGGGTGTTACAACCTTGATCTGACAGGGGTTCCACTATAGTAATAGAGTACCCGCACCTAATCTGATAGGGGGTTCCATGGGGATGGTAGATGACTCTTTCAATTACCTATAGGGAAATCCGCACTAATGGTCGAGGAACCACGCCGTGGTGTGACATTAGGGTCCAATATGGTCATCAATGACCCTCACAGTATCTAATATAGGTTTCACTCAATATGTAACTATAGAGGAGTCATACCCAACCAGATGGGGCTTCCACTATAGTATATATGGTGATCTATTTCCTAATCATTATCATCATTGTCCATATCATAAATAAGTGGCATCCCTATAATATGTCAAACAGTATCACAAAATCTACTATAGAGGGAACCATTATGTTCTATGTAAAAAAACACTCGTGATAGGATACTCATGGGCCAAATTCCAAGTCCATTCAAATGAGATATGGAAGTTCAATTTTTCCTCAAAGGAAACCAAATGGTACATTCCATGTGAGGGGTCCCACATGGAATGTGGTTTTTCTATTTTTTTAGTCGTTTTCCACCAAAACACATCATTTTTTCCATTTAGTACTACATGGAGTGTAAGGGTATTCCACTAAATTTCTCAGAAAAAATCAAGGACAGATCATGAGGTTTGTTTCCGTTTTAAGGGACAAAACATATTTCTACTAATATAACTATTCGAATGACACCATATGGATAAACAAACAACATCAATGTGATCCTCACTATAAAAATGATTGAGATAGCCTATTCACATGAAAAAATCAATCACCTAGTGGAAATGTCACATTTCACTACATAGTGCACTAACTATCCATCATGGTATAAAGGATTATGTCAAAATTAAACACTTGATATTTGTCTATAAATTCCCACCAAAATATTAGAGTCACAATACCATAGATGATTATTCAATCAGACACTATATAAAGAATATTCAACAAATTCATTATTCCAAATAAATAATATTCATAATATTTTTGGTAATTTCATTTACCCGAGACATGTGTCCAAAAAATTTATCGATCATTGGTCTTAAAAGGACTGTCTCCATTTTATGTTCATACTATCATAGTCTATTAATCAATCGTATATCATAGGGAGAAGTTAAATTTTGACAACATAAAGATTAGTTATATTTTTATTTTTATTTTAAATACATTTCTTATCAATTTTTTTCAAGATAAAATGGTTTGGTATTATTATTTACACCTAACCATCCCCCTCTTTTCACCACTAATATTATTTTTCTATTTCTATTAATCTAAATTAAAAAATAAATTTCTCATTAATTAATTCAATTAATGACAAAAAATACTATTATAAAAACTCTCTTTATTTTTATTATTATCTATAATAATAATGTGTTTTATTTCCACATTCTCTATTTCAAATAAGGATTCCTCTATGGATCTACTATTTACAATTAAATCTATTTAATTTTATTAACAAACCATACTTTCTATGCCACCTTTATTATTATATCATTTAATATAGTAATAATAACAAATCCTCATTTAATTTCTATAAAATGGTCACCATTATTGAATAAAATAATATTATTAACACCATTTAAATTGACCATGTCATAACATCTCATTGGAGAATGGAGTCTGGAAATCGTCATGTCCATGTCTTGTCTCCTCTGTTGTGAGACTTCATGAATTACCACTTCATGGAACCTATAGTATAATAACGAATGTCATCACCACATGCCGATCGGGAAAATGGTGATCACTGATATAATACCGAACAACATCCAATCACAAATATCACACCTACAATAACAATATAATTTGTTAAAAAAACACTATTTTACACATTTATCAATCCTCCCATTAACTATTGATTTGTGTGTCATTTTTTCTACCACCATGAATTCAAGGATTTAAATTCACCCGGACATGCCTGAGTAATGTCAAATTATGACATAGTTCTTCAATGATGAATAAAACAATGAATGTTGTGGGAAACAAAAAACAAAGTTGGTAAACATTGTTTGGCAATCATTCATGGAAAATGACTTCACAATAGGGAATCTAGTTTGAGAAAATGGCATGTAAATGAAATAAATTGATATAATAATTTATTTTGATAAATGAGTTCATATGAAGCTGAACTAAAATGAAGATCAATGAATCAAATATGATAATTATTAATATTTTAATAAATGGGTTAGAAACCACAATAGGTGATTTATACCTTGATTATGGGTTGATCGTTGGTGAATAACAATTCCTCTTGTGAATATGATGATCTCATCTATTTATTAACCGTCGATTCATCTCGATATGATCACTGGTCATCATCTGATCTCCCCTTTCAAATATATAAGTGTCGTTTGATCATATCAACAATCTTATGGTTATGTGGATAACCGTAGAGATTCACCATAGAATTATACTTATAGAAAAAAATATTCTTCCTCATTTAATTCAAAAAAATAAATATTTTTATTAAAACAGACTTGCCAATAGGTACCATTACTGAATATTCCGCACCAACCATCATTAGGACACAATTATGGTATATTCCACTTTATAAACTCAATTGTGGTCCTTGATTTCTCATATAAGTCTCTTTTAATGAGTTATTTGGGTTAGTATTATTAATTAATCATATAAAATTAATTACTTTTTCCAATTTACTCAGCTACAATTTCCCTATCTAAACATCTTGTGATGACGAAAATTAGGTCACTCCTCTGGTAAAACCTATTAAATTTATTCAATAGTGGCGTCATATTTATGATAAGATATATTATTTAAAATATATTACACTTTTCAAGAAATCTAGGACTGCACAATAAATATAATTTTAATATTTTTATAAAGCTTATTTTGGGCTCACCAGGCCTCTCAATCTCGTGTCATCTATGTTCTTGGCTCTGAAAATATTTATAGAAATGTTTTGAACTCTTATATCAAAAAACCGAAGTCTCTACACTGGTTCTTCCAAGCCTATTTCTAACCTAATATGATAACATAATAAAATCATCAGTAATAATTTAGTGATTTCCATGGCTTTATCTTCCATATTGAACAATCAGTCTATCTATATCATAAAAAATACAATAATTAATATAAAATAACAATACATTTCATGAGGCACAAACCTATCTCACATATTTTAGATGATGTTAAAGTACTTCAACATTGATTACATATTATTTGTGGGATACATTCCACTATCCTTGACATACATAGAGGCAAAAATTTGTACTCCTTAGTAAATTCCAATCCAAACCATTCTACTTTTATCATACTTGATTCTTGTGATAGCACCTTCAATTTTTGATATATGAGAGGTAAATAATAAATATATAAAATATAAAATCTCTTACATTACTCCCATGGAATTCTAAAATATTCTTCCATTCAAAAATCATCTTTTAATCACTTTTTACCACAGACTTACTGTTCCTGGTGATGGATAGCATTGTATCACCTATATCAATATATTTTATTTCTCATTTATTAAATCTCATTTTATTTGTGAATTACCATCATATTTGAAATCTATTCAACATAAAACATTATAGTTTTACTCATTTCAAGAGTCACCTAATTTTGTACCTTTTAAAGAAAATTGTTTACCCATTGTTTCAGGCCATTATGCCAAACAAGCTCCCATTAGAAGCATAATAAATGTTTAGAAAAGTAATTTCATGTTTTTATATTTTTTGATTTATAAATAAACTATTTCAATAATACAAAAAGTATTTAATGTACCCAAATATCACATAGTAATAAAAATTATCTCCTGGTTTTATATTTCAATAATATTTTATTTTAATGATGGACAATTAAGATTCTTTCATGGTCACATTCATTCGAGTGTTGATACTAACAGATTGGAATCAACAAAAGAATTAATAATTTTTCTATGATTCTAAAAGAAAAAAAATTATTAATGTGATGCGGAACATTTAAGGGATAGTAATGCATTTTTCAATAGACACCCAATGCATTTTCATTATTTCTAAACTGTATAACCATCCTAATGTTAAACCCAAAGGGGTTGTATTTAATAGGATTCACATTTCTGATTCCATGCCACAACATATCCTTAGTCCAATTTAGTTATTTTCACTATGCCTTATTTATATTTAGATATTCAATAAATAATTTTACATTTATCATCAGAATTTAGCATAAAATAACTATTGTTTTTAGTTTTCTAGGAATTATAAAATAGATTTTATGAATTCTTCCATAAAATTATGACCCCCTAATATTTTTCAAAATAAATAATAGATTCAAGGAATAGTTTGTATTATTTCGTTATAATGGTTCATCATTTATCCTTTTATTTAGGGTCTTATTAGAGTTATACTTGAAGATCAAATATTTCATAAAACTAATTATTTTTGCGTACCAAACATTATGTTGTGGTCAATGTATGATAGATACAAAATAATATTCATAATAATAATTCTAGTATTCAAAAACATTAACTTTTAAATCATATGATTTTTTATCTTCTTGTGATTATAATTTCATCCTCATAAAAAATTTCCATTTTAGTTTTCTCTAGATTAACTCTGCTTTAATGGTTCATTTATAATATTTTTCTATTTTATCAATTTGGATCTTCATAATGAACATATCTATATGAATCTAGAATTTACCATATATGAATCATGTAATTGAATTAATTTTATCAAATTTATAGTTTTTCATATTATGGTTTGAGGATCAAAAAGATATTTTTTAAAACATTATATTCGTATGTATTTTCTTTCACAATAAAATAATTAGTCAATTTTATCACTATATATTATGTGTTTTCATTTTATATGGAATTTTTTTTCAAAATTAATCATTTTTTATTCCAAAACTGCAGTATACAATCTATCTATATATGCATCACCTGGATTACTATATTTAATGAATAAGTAAGTTGGATCATCAAAATTTTAATCATGATTCTTAATTCATAAATTTTTTTACCCATACTAATCATATCTTATATAAAATATTTTATATGAAAAAAATTCATTAACTAGTTTATTTGGTCTTATACTCAAGTCCTATACTAATTCCACAAATCATATAGACTTACCTCTCCAATATTAGAATAGCCATCATAAAGAATTAATATCCATAAAATCAATATATAATTCTATGTGGTCGCATTCTAAGAATGGCCCACATTCCATTTTCATTGAAATACCATGAATGAATGTTGTATAAACATCCATACCGAAATACATGAATGAAATTTTCATCCAATTCTCCCATAATTTTTTATTTTTCCCTTAGAAAATATGTAATGATTTATAATTTATAATTTTCATTGACGCCATTTTTTCAACAGAGAGAAAAAATATCCCTAAAAATAAGATTTAATATTAAATTTTTTATCCTTATCATGGATAATACCCCGATGGGGGGTGAATCTGGGTATTACAGATTTAAAAATGTATCACATTATTTTGATCTTATTTTATTGAAAATAGAAACACATTTTTCTCTCTAGAATTACTCTATATTATGGAAAAGAAAAGTAATAATCATACGACATTTTACCCAAAATATTCTAACCCATTGAAAATTCTATGGTAATTGTCATAAGAACATAAAATACTATGGCACACTAATTTTTTATTATTTTCACACAATATAGGGGTCACACTAATACTTCATCTCAATTTCCACAAAAGATATGAAATGAATGACTAACATTATTCATATATAGGGATTACTATTCCTTCCATTATAGAACTGTTCTTTATATATTAAGTGTATAATAATAAAGAAAACATCTATGTCGTCTTTTTATGAACTATTGTTTATTGTGAGATAGATATTGTAGAATATATGTATTATATCACTTTTTCAACTTTATTATATGTCTTGAAGTACCTTAACCTGTTATGTTTTCATCTATATTAAAAACCTCTATTTTTTACATTGAATGATTAAAATATAATTGTCTTTCACATTTTTAAATGTTTCAGAATATTTAACTGACAAGTTTCGATCTATGTATTATGATTAATTGATCTACCAAATTCCATCAAATAGTGAAAAATATGCCATCCACTCTTAAATGTAGTTAAAGAGATCCATTTATCTTGCATAAAGTCATTTTAATTGCTGGTATAACTCCCTAAATTAATTTTATTTGTAATATATAACTGATTTTATAGCATTTAGTTTATTCTTTTACTTTGTAGTCCTACTCTTTCATGCCTCTAATATATATAAATACTTAACAACATGTCATATAATGTTTGATTAATTAAAAATTGTATCCTATAATTATTTCTATTGGTGTAGCCACTTGTATTGGAAAAGAACCACAAATCACATAAGAACAAATTCTTTATAACTCACCAAAATGATCATGTTATAATTTCAACAACCTCTTCGATGAGTAAAATTATTACAATATCATCTTCTTGATGTAGTACTACGTCATGTAGCCTAGAAAAAACACAAATCATGTATAATTCTATAATAACACCCTCCTTATAACAAATATAATCTACGGTGTGGATATTTTCCCTTAGCAGAGGTTCATATGTATATTTTTTCTAATGTATATATGTAAAACACAAGGTATAGCTAGACACTGATGAATATATTAGACTTATTAATATTTTAAGACTTATGTTGATTTTTCCTTACATCAATGGAATTTTTTAATCCACTAGCTATATGTATTATGTGTTTGCAAATTTCATTGAGAATATGAAATTCATTACCCTTTAATATTTTTCTATCATGGGATATCCCGCTACATCGAGAACCAGGTCTCATCCATAAAAATAACCACTATAGACATATTTTAACTGAACATGATGTTTACCATTGTGCATCCATCCTCTTTGGGAAATCACCATCCATTATGAAATGGTACAGATAGCCAATAAGTTCATATTATGAAATCTCATTCCTTACAACTTGGTGTATATCTTCTATAATATCCCAAATTAATAACCTCTTATTTACAACCATTTTAGGTAGATTAATCAAATTTATTTTTTAAAAAAACAGTATATGTATAAGATGAATGGTATTCGTGATAAAATTTTCCATTTTACAATAACATCGAGAATTAAATATAAAATTACTTGACCTTGGAACAATATAACAATCAACCTAAAAAATTAATATATATAAATATATATATATATATTGTATAATATTAATATGGTCACAAACTATAATTAAAAAATAATAATAAATCAAATATATTAGAAAAATTTTAATGAGAAACTATTTAATACAAGTATTTTTATTATCTATGAGTTTATATAAACATACCAAAATAATCAAGAACCATATTTAATGGATCTTCTGAACCAAAATCTTCTAAATCAAGTTATACCATTTATCCCCATACCATAATTTTTCTCTCAATTATTATCATGATATTATTTTATTAATATGTATATCTGATACTCACAAATACCTAGTTTAATATACATTTCTTGTAGGTGGATATATATGTTTTTAGTTTCACAAATTTATTATTAATTTTATCCAAGGATGATTAAAGGTAGCCATGCCATTTTTTATATCATTTCATTTCATACACCATCTAATTTATTTCACTCTTTCTCTTTTTATAAAACCAAATGTTCAATTCTATAAATAAATAATACTATTATTATAATTTTAAATTGAATACCTTATTTCCATATTTTATAATGATTCATTGAACTTTTATTAAAATATTCATCTCAGAGGATCATTTAAAACCATTACATGAACTTATATTTTTGCCAATATTCATCTCTAAAACACAATTTTCACACCATGTGGTTAATTTTTTTATTTATAAATGTTCCAAAATTCATTATTCGCTTCTTATAATGTAAATATTTATGATATAACAATTTTATGCCATAAAAACGATTATGAAACCGATATCTTATTTAGAGGATATTATTAACATAGGGGTTTTGTATGGTTTTCTTGTTAGGATCATATATTCAATAAATGTTATGAATGTGATATGTAGGAAAAAAATACAAACCCCTCTAATAAATTGGGTAATGTTTTAATCTCATGAGGTAAAATGTATGGTGAACGGGTAGTTATCCTTGAACACTATGTAATATTGTTTTAATAGAGAGTATTGACTATATATAATGGAATACCTTCATGGTATGTTTTCGTATATGAATGTATTCCATGTTATTATATATAATGTTCAAATTATATGGTATATTTTTATACCTCTTTACCAGTGGGTTACACATTTTTATTATTTGAATAATGGGATTAAAATCTCACCTTTTTCCTTTTATGTATTTCTCATGGGTAACATAATATGTCATTAATGATAAATAATATTTAGGTGAAAATATAAAAATTTAACTAAAGATGATGTAGTTTTTTTGATTATGTAATGCATGTCTAATCATCCATATAGAATAACCCTCTAGTTTTTAGTTTATGATTTCTATTTTTTATGTTACCAATTACATAATATTTTTTGTTCTTAAACTCTATTTTTATATTGGGTACCAAAGAATTGAATAATTGTTTTTAACAATTAGTATAATAATAGTTTATTTAGAACCATATTCTTACATAAATGTATATAAAAACCAAATAAAATTTTTGTGTAGTAATGATTTTGTAATTTTCTTGCAAGGGTTTCCTTATATGATAGAAAAAAATAATTATAACTTTTTATTTTAATCACCTAGGTTTAATAAATTGTAAAATATTTTGTAGGTTATTAAATTTATCATAACTTAATAAACAAGAATTTGTCAAATAAGCACAGTTGCCTTGATAATCCTATGGGGAAAGATTCAAAAATTTCACATGAAATTTATGAAACAATATAAAAGAATTAAAAACCTTATTATAGTATATTATAAATTGACTTTGTAACATATGACTGGATCCAAATAAAAATATACATAATATTCTAATATTGGGGGTTTTTATTAATCTTTTAGTTTATATATATAATGATTTTATGTATCTCACTATATCAAGAATTGTTTGTCTGTGAGTGTTTCATTTGGTATCAAAACATTGAATATTTATTTATATAATTTCCTTTTAGAATTGGTGTATAATTACAATGAAAATGTAATAATCGATATATATTTTCTAAGTGAAGATATATTTTAATTTTATTCACTGATTCATAATAATATAAAGGAGGAATTTTTAGAAAATATGTACTATAATTTATTAAAATTAATTTATACTAAAATTTATTTTTCCCAGAACCACATGTCAAAATGGAATGGAAACTAATGAATCATATATAAAAGGATGACGAATCATCAGTTCAGTATGAAAATAATATCACAATGTTAGAAATTTATATTAAATATTACTTATAAAATATATAATGTAACACATATCACTTAATTGATGTTATAAATAAATTCCATCTAAGATATTTCTACCTAATACATTTACATTTTTCAATATAAAATAACCTGTGATATCATACATTAGATGGTGTTTCAAAAGTCATTTAATTATGAATATGAATATAAGAATAATTTGATTACTAATTAATATATAGAATGAATTTACAAAATAAAAAATAATTGAAATATGTTGGATCTTATATGTAAAAAATGTGTGAAGAAACACTTTAAATAATTAATAAACATATTGGGGTTCTATTATAAATATGGAGATAAAGGTCAACATCCTTCTAAATGTATGGGTATGGGAGACTCCACTAGTATTCCATTGATAGACTATAAGGATATGTAACTTTACTCAAAACAGTTTCCAAACATCTAATGTATTCTATCCTAAAATTTGATTACAGACCTAATTTAAAAATTTTAAAATAAAAAAGATTTTATTTATACCCTACATTATCTTATAGTCAACCCATGGTTGTTACAACAAAGAAATTTTAATTAAAAATTTTATTTATAATCATTGAAGTAATTTATATATTAAATATTGATAATGAATATTCAATTAACCATATAAACATTAATAAATGACTTATTATCATGAGAACCAAGAGTAATTTTGTTGAAATAATGATATACCCAAAATTAAGAACTAGAATGAATAATATTTTCCTTCTGGAAAATATATTTATAATACTTGTGGTGGATTTTCTCAAACTCTTTGATATGGATAGGAACATTAATTACAATGAATTATTTTTCTTTAGACAAAGAATATAGATTTCGTGAAGTATGGGATTACATGTTTTCATAAGAGAAATTTAGTTACCTATGTTATAAAAGAAACAACATCTAATATCTTATAATGAAAAAAATTATATGGAATAAATAAATAAATGAAATATATAATGAATAAATATGGTTTAACAATGAAATATATAAGTAATAAAAATTAATAGATAATTACTATTCATGAATAGTGACTGTTATTTCCCCATGTTAATAGGATTATTTCTATATTAATCATATATATGACTCAAAACTCATATATAATTCTCAATATATAACTAACATAGTGTAACTAGTTGAGAAAAAAAATCACATACCTGATTTATGTGATAAAGATTTCATTTTTCAATGTGTTTTTCCATAGAGAATCACTATTTTTATTACTGAAGAAGTATAGTGGTTCAATAAGTCTATACACTGAGTTTATTTTAATCAATGTAATTAATAAAAATAACTGGTATCTATTTCAATATATTAGTTTATTTTTGGATCAACTTCTTAAGGCCCAATATGTTTAAAATATAAATCAATATTTTGATAGTAATAAATAATAATATATGACTGGTGATGTCAACAAGATATCATTTCATTTAATATATAGTCAGTATGATGTCATAATATGTATTTTATGGGTAGAATTGCACCATCTATGGATATATATTTGATGAAAATTGTATTCAATGATTATATGTCCAGGATTGAGGTTATATTTTTTTATAATATTATATAATAACACAATAGTAATGTGGTTCATAAAATTTATTCATTAAAAGTGATACACATTTTAAGGGAAAATTATTTATAATGGAAATTTTGAAAATATGAATTTTTGCATCATAAAATACCATTCTGTAGGAAAACATTCACCAAGGAATGTATATACATTGGTCCCTAAAAAGAATATTTTTTTAGATTTCCCAAGACTAAATAAATAAATAAATTATGTATCATCCTTGTGTTAGTTAAAATTTTTATTAATATTTAAAAACCATTTTGGATTATCAATACATTAGAAAAAAAGTCACATAATAGGGAAAATTCACATGAAAATCAATTTAAATATAATATATAAGATTTAATTAGAATAATGGAAGATGAAAGTATATTGAACGTTGAATATAGAAAAGGATGTTTCACTATTATTAGATATTAATATATAATTAGTCTTTGATATATTCTAATGAAAAATTTCTATGCGGTGTCTTATTCGTATTTATAGTTGCAACCCCCTAATAGTAGATATTTTAATCCATATTTATATTTTTTTGTGAGGATTTATTAACTATGGATATTGAAACATTATCAATATGGAAGTAAATATGATGTATAATATAACTAAAGATGTTTAGAATATATATTCCCTAAAGAATATCATTATATGTAGAAAATTAGGTTGTTAGAATGACTAATATTCAATGAATAGTCGACAAATTATAATTTTAGAAAAATAAAACATTGTGTAAAATTCATCAAGAAAGAAAACATAGGGATCATATTTATGAATACTGTGAGAATACATCAAATTTAAATATTAAATAATAATAGAAATGGGTATTATAAATCAAGGAAACAATACTCATTCTATATATTTACCTAATAAGTGTTATTATAAATGAATAAAAAATATCGACATGATTATAGACATAAAAAATGGAAAGGTATCAGTTTTTATCAATGGTGAAGATGGATTATTATGTTATGATAATGGGTTATCAATTACATTTAAACAAAAGGTAAAAAATGATATAATATATGATTTTCTTATCTCGAACTTCTATACAAATAATTAAATATCCAAGATGTTTAGGTATATTTGAGAGAATATTTTATTTGATAATATGAAGTTAGATATTGAAATATATATTTAAAACATCATATTATGATGAATTGAGAATGATTAAAGGATAATTCTCGATATAGTAATAAAACCATTATCAAAAACTATTTATATGTTTTATTACATTATAACATATTTCATAATATTTATTCCTATAATATTTATGGTTTTATAATAACATATGGATCCTTATTAATAATATTATAATGATAGATAATTTCCTTGACATTGGTAATGATTGGATCTATTGTTCAAACTTATTAAGGGTATCTAATTAGGATACACTATTCACATAAATAATTTAGATTTGTATTTATATGTATGTAAATATGGAATTTTATATTATCTCAACTTATCTACCTCAACTGTATGAAGAGTCTAAACTTAGCATCTAATAACTGGAAGACATATTACAGTTATTCACATTTGACATCCAAGGACGTTGGGTTCAATATTAAAATGTAGTACTGTTCTAATAAAACAATAGTTACCACCTGAACAATTAAATGAAATAATATAAATTACTATATGTAAAGATATATTATACACAAACATGTTGGGATAAGATGAGAGAAAAAACTTTTTAGTTTCAAGAATTTTGGAATAAATGGTAAAGAATGAAAAGTCAATATATAAGCATAACAAGGATTCATATAGTAGAAATAAATGATTTCCAATCAACCATAGGATGGATCCTGGATTCAACATATAGGAATATTTATTTTTAGATATATATCCTAGGTAATGGGTTATGATAATTTTAAAATAATTAAATTTATGTTCTGGGAATGTTGACTTTTTTATATATTTGGGTTGATTGAATTTATTCTATATAATTTAGCAGTGCCACTAATCCTCTCCACAGTGTAGGATGCATAATATATATCACATATAAGAATTTTTATTCCATTAAGTTCATATTTTATAATGGTTGATGATTGGTTTTTAGAGCCTTACATAATATATAATTATAATAAAATTATTATTGTTTAAAGAAGACAGATATATATATATATATGAAATTAGTTGACTTGATTCATGATGCTTATTTACCAGAATCAATAACTATATTATAAAACATGGTGACATTATGATGGAATATTAATGGATTATCGAAATTATTTCATAGATTAATTTATTATTTTTTGATAAAATTAGTTTAATAGGTTATAATACTTGATTAATTATAGTAATAAATGCTTCTATTTGATTAAAAAATTATGTGGTATAAATAAATATAAGTAAAATTATTATTTCCTCTACAATTTTAATTGGATAATAAATTAAAATAATATTGTGGGTACAATAGAAATGTATGTTTGGTAATATTATGAAATAAACACAACAAGTATAAATTTTTCAGCATAAATGAAAAATACAATATTACCAGAAATTCACATTGTGAAAGAAAAAAAAAGGTTGTATAATTTGGTTGATTGATATAGGTATTAAAATTAAATATTTACATTATTTTTATATATATCATCATTAATTTTTTTTATATAACTATTAAAAGCATCAATAAAAATTACTATATATTTAGTTAAATATATTATTTTTATTGTTGGAAAATAATTTAGATTATATTTGACTGGAATAAATATCCCTTATGAATAAAATTCATCTAGTATTTTTATGTATATTGAAAAAATTGGATTTTACTCTACCATTCCCAATCTAACAATTACTGATTTATGTTATAAAATAATAATGTATAAGAGAGGATTAAGTTAGTGGAAATCCCTAATAGGTAAATAATGTTTGAACCACCACTTGAATGTAAAATAATTATGAATATTATATTTAGTTCACATTTGGGTGTAATTAGGATATATATATATATATAGGTGTTAGGTAGTATTATTGTTTACATTCATCTATTAGTAAAATGAAACATCCTAGAATACAAATAGAAATTATTAAATGTATAATTCTTATTTAAAATTCCTAATATAAATAATAATATGGAGAATTTAATGAAATGTATTACATAATTAAATATATGTCTAAAAATATATATGTTATTATATTTAGTAATTATTTATAAAAACTTTAAATGTCATAAAAATAATAAAATAAACTAAATATGATAACATATATATATTATCATGACCAATATGGACCAATATATTTCACATTGACCAATTTTACCATGAAACATCATAGATGATATTTGGGGTTTCTAATGACATGGTATGGAGAGTTGTATAGAACATTTAATAATGAAAAATTAAATATTCAATGCTTTGAGAGATTTATTTCTAATAAACACACATATTAATACCTACCGAGTTTTATAATTTTTTAGCACACAATATTCATGTTACGAATTTATTTAAATATCATAGAATATATACTATAAAAATATATTCAATTTTATATAGTTTGGATAGATATAAGGGTTGTATATCGTCAAATAACATTCACTGAGTTGAGGAACATGTTTATTTCTCATTATAATTAATTATTTCATTTCCACTTTAGTATCCATTTCATCTTCTGTTTTTTAATTCCAATGTTTCTATTATATCATATAGCATACCCAACCATATATGGATGAATCCTATTCCTACTACCATTACATTGCCATAATTTAAAATGTAGTCACATTTAAATAGATTAAATAGTTTATTATAACTGTTAAACTAGATATATAAATTATTCTTGTATTATAATTGAATATGGAAATTTCAAAATAATTTTTTCCCTTTCTATTTGGAGAATTGAATTATTAAAACTATTTAATGATTTCATATCATTCTTATTAAACATCATAGAATCCTGAGTAATTAAAATATTATGGGTGATAAAAAATTCTTTCAAAGGGATATGTATGGAAGAATAAATAATGAATCTGTAAACATTATCGATATAGAAATGTAAATAATAGAGCGCACATGCCAGCTAAATAAATGGGAAAATAAAAATAAATATGTAAGGTCATATAAATTAGAACATATTAAATTTAAATAATTGGATAAGGTGTAATCGATATGGGAAGGTAAATAACTGAACACACATTCCATTTAAATAACCAGATAAGGTGTAATCATTTGGTCGATGTAAAAAACTAAAACCAATTTCATTTAGTAAATAAACTATAAATTAAAATAATCCATATATTTTTCATATTGAATGTATCATGGATAATAGTAACTGAATATGAATGACGGTAATGATTCATTATTGGACGTCATGTTTCCTAGTACATAGAACCATTAAAATCAAGAACATTCACAATATAGTTTAAAATATACTTGGAAGAAGCCCCTTTAATATGGACAACTGATTCATATCATGAGACTTCTTCTAAATCAAAGGTATTACATTATATAGACTCCAACCTGTTTCATAATAGTCCAAATCATTCCCAATATATCGAATAGTCAGTTTAATTCATTAAAAAATATACCATACAAATTATCTGTGTCTATTAAATAATAAAAATTTAAAAAAATTCTCTCTATAATAAAAAAAATTGAAAGTGAATATTATTTGTGATTATGATATCAATTTTAGGCACTAATTATATCCCTGATTAATATTGTGGATACTTATGGAAAATTTAATTTTCAATGATCACTTTAAAGTGAATTTTTCAAGGAGAAGTTAATGGCTATAAAAATGATCCAAAAAAGTGATTGTAAATACTCCCCAACATTAAAAATTATAATACAACTAGTGGAGTAATAATTATGTTATCTATATGACATATACAAATTACAATAAGAATAACGGTTTTTGTCGTGGTTAAAATAAAAAACATCATTAAAAAATTATTTAATAAAATATAATTTTCATTTTGAAAACCATATTGAAAAAATGATTATTTCAAAATCAATTTTTTAATAATTTTATTTAAAAATAGAATCCTATATATGAAAATTTGTATTCAAATATACATCAAAGTTTTATTTTATACGTGGTGTATAAGCTAAAAAGAAAATTCCTTTTTTATTGTAAAAAAGTTATGGAATGTTCCTTGGTTGGAAAACAATAAGATGATTAATATGAAGTTATTTTTAAAAAATAGAAATTAATAAAACATTATCTTATTAAAACACATTCAAATTTTTCATAAAATTTGAAAACATTTTTTGAAAACATGTTTTCTTAAGAAAAATGATTTATCGCTAAAGAGGGAATTAATGTTCGATTTATTTAAGAAATATCCTTAATAACATTAATTAGAAAATAATATAAAATTTTTACCATCACATAAAAAATATATATAATTAAAAAATAAGCGTAAGTTAAATGGATTTTTTATAAAATTATCATATAAATACCATAATATAATTTCAATAATAAACAATCTCGCTTAGAATGAGATTGTGAAGTAATCCCATACTATAATAATAATGTTGAAGTAAGATTTTATCAATGAATAAATTCTTTTTATGAAATATAAATCCCCATGAAAACAATGAAAATACATCAATAGATATAAAATATAATTATACATATAATCATATGATATTACTGACGATGTAGATGTAATGTAACCCAATGAAAATGAATTGAGTTAGGAATTTTTATTACAACATGGTAAATTTTAGGTTTGAATCCCCATAGATGAAAATAATAAAAATAAAATTCAAAAACCCATTAATAATTATTTATTAATGATATTAAATTTTATAGGTACAACATGTGTACTATTTAAAAATACTAGCTACAGAAAATTACAATATGGCTCAATGAAATGAAATTGAGATGAAATATTGTACCCCAATCTTTCACTTATTTGAGTATAATTTTTTCACAAATATATTTTTTTAATAATATTATTAACTTATAATGGAGTTATATTAATTTTTATATTATCATATATTATTCTATTATAAAATCTTATAAACCATATTTCATTAATATTTTACTATTTTCACTGTTACAGATTTTAATTTTCATAGTTTTCAAGTATGTCATTGCTTGTAAAATTA
Source organism: Viscum album (assembly GCA_963277665.1). Taxonomy (NCBI): domain Eukaryota; kingdom Viridiplantae; phylum Streptophyta; class Magnoliopsida; order Santalales; family Viscaceae; genus Viscum; species Viscum album. The sequence continues at coordinate 376,002,276 of OY728166.1, read as the reverse complement.
TTATCCTCATAGGTATATCATGATTTAATTATATGAATCATTTCAAAAATTATTTAAATATAATATAAATTAAATATATATATTTATAGTAATCTATAATGCATTGTGATTAGAAATGAAATACATCATTCATGTAAAAAGTATGTTGTAGATATGTACGATTGTTGCTTCTATTTTCTTGACGCATTAAAAAATTAAAAGTAAAACATATATATATATAGATGAATATTATATTATCATCTATCTACCATATAAATAAAATATTTTTATTAAACCCATCTTAATTACCTTCCTTGTAAAGTTTCGATGAACTATATCACTTCATAAGGCGGTAGTCCATAGTCCACATGAACGACATTATTGTATTCCCCCAAGATGAATAGTATGAAACTATTTATTATATAATAATTAAATAAACATAATGGAATCATAAATATCATAATTATAATATCTAAATTGTATTCTTTTCATTAGTATGATCTTTTAAATGTGAAAATATAAAATTAACGATATCGGTTTTCCAGGTGATAGTCCTTCGTACTAATGAATGATGACTCTATAATGAATTTGATGGAAGTGAGTAAATATTTAAGTAGGATCCTTAAAATATAAACATATCAGAATATTTAATGTATTTAGTTCATTATATAATCATGTTATTAAATTAATTTAACGGGTTTTAAGAAGAAATAATTTAAAAATGTTTGTAAATGAACATGACCTTTTCATCATGTATATTCTTTTGATTTTAACCAAATAACTACATTGGATGTATTTAATACTATATTATGGATTATAAAATTAGGGAATGTATTTTCAGAAGTTAATTTTTATGGTTTTTGACCATAAATATTTCATGGGATGTATGGATAATTGAGGGGATATAGTGTCATTTTATAGTGGAGGTACTATTAAATTCTTGTAAATATAGAAAAGTAAGAACAATTTAGAAATATCCCATACCACATGAGAATAAAATTATGAACCATGATTTTTAAAAGAGTTAATATGGTTTAAATAGTAACATAAAATTCGTTTTGAAGTCTTTTTATCATTTTTTACAATTCTTATTTTAAGAATATCCAATATGTAAACTCATTTGTACCATAATCACTATGATTAACATAAACTTTTTTCACAAATCACTTGTGTAAAGAAATAATATAAAAATATTAGAAGTTATAAATTATTCTTATTCTAAATATGGAATTAATTATTTCAAATTGAAATAATAGTATCATAATAAATGAATTTAAAATTTATCTTGTAGATTTGATGACATTGTATACTTTTAAAGTGAAAATGTTCAAATGTTTGAATTTTTTTAATATAATAAATCAATAGAAAATCAATTACAATTACATAAATTGGATAAAAATATGTATAATTTATATAATTTATCAAAAAATCAAATTTATAATTTTATTTAATTGTATAAATTATTTATTTGAAAAGTAAAATTTTAATTATAATTCAATATTTTTAATTATTCATCAAAAAATGAATCTTCATAGAAAGATACCAAAAATTTTCCCTTATTTAATATTTATACCAGTAACTAAAAATATTTTTTATTTATAATATAAAATTCATATATGTATCAAAATACATATTTAATATAATTTCACCTTTAAAAGTCATCAAAACTGCAATTAAAAAATATGGTTTTTATGCGTAAAATTAAACAAGCTCTTATATTATGCCGATAAAATCTATTAGATAAATGTAAAAAATAATTTATTAAATGAATGATAAATTTAATTTATATCATATACTTATTTTAATTAATTTAATTTATCAATATATAACATCTTTTATTAGAAAAAAATAGTTTTTTATAAAATCATTTCCTTTATATTCAACGGTTTTTTATATTCTTTTATAATTAATTTATAACCAATGAATTCCACCATATATATTTCTTAGATATATAATATTATTAAAAACTTATAATTTAATAGTTAGGTGAAATTTCAATTTCAATTACTATTATTAATAAAATTCCGGAAAACACGGACATGCGTGTAACACATGTTTTTAATGAATGTAATTTTTATGTATAACCCAAGCTACCGTAGTGCAACAAAAATTTCAATATATTTCGTATATTGAATTTATTAAAAATATTATATATAATATAATGTCTTGTGATATTATATTGGTTTCTATAATTTTTTTTGCGAGTCATACATTCTTTTGAATAAAATTTATTCATCTAAAAAAATGGATATTACATTCTCCCACATTGAATAAATTAGGTCATCGAAATATAAATATTCTCTAGGTAATCAAGGTGTTCATATTTATTTATTTTTTGATAAACCCATATTATAAATGTTTTGACCAAATATCCTATTAATTAAAGAGAATAAAAAGTTAAAAGATCACATATAAATAAGATTCTTTGTTGGAGAACATTTCTGGGAAGTAGAGATATGTACTTGTAATGGAAGCATAAATAATTATAGAAAGAACATGACGTTATTAATCACAATAATGTTAATGATCAAGGTAAATTTTACGGCTATGGTTGTACCATGATTTAATACATTATTTCATCCTTACATAACTATTTTAAACTAAATTTTATTGATAATTGAAAATATAAAAACAAATTTCACTCACCATAAGATTAAAATTTTCAATTTTTATTACTATTAAAAAGGAAAATTGTACTTTTTTATGTGCCTTCGTTTTAGAAAGAGGTGATTTAGACGTTCAGAGATGAAGTTGATGGAAATTGGGCCAAACTATGTGGAATCCTAAGGATGTATGTGTACTATTTTACGTGTCCCATTAAATAAAGTAATAAAAATTGGATGATATTTTGTGAACAAATCCAGAAATCAGTCCGATATATACCTTATCAGGACTCACATGACCAATACATTCATTTGATGGCCTGAGTGAACTGATCTGTCTAATGAATTAGATATGAATGAATTCAAAAGGTAAGTTCAGTATTTTGATAATATCACTGTTTCTAGATGTCTGAAGGACTCCAAATTAAACATTGTGATAGTAAATATTCATGTAAAAAACATTTTTATTCCTCGTTTAGATAATTACATTTACTAATCTGTACCGATAACGAAGTTGTATCTACAAATATGGGTTCCCAAAACCACAAACAATTTTTCTATAAATTTAACCATGGTCACATCATTTGGGGAGTTATACCTAGGATTGAAAGGATGACATTTTTTATTTCTACTAGAATCCTCTCATCACAATAGAGGCTCTAGAACTACCTATACTCATAGGGAGTGTTCATGAAGAATGGATCCCATCATTGGAGCCTTCTTCTCATTCTTGTATAATAATATCTATTTCTGAATAATAAACCTCTTATTTCCTCTTATATATTTTTATTCAATTCACTTTTTATCTACACATCCTCATTGGCATTGAATTCAAGAGTAGACTATTGATTGTATTATTCCCCTTACTTTACTTTTGCGAACAAAAAATTTTTCATTGAGGACTTCAGCACCAATGGAAGTGTAATTATTTTTAGTAATGAATATAAAAATTACATTCTGCATTAATTTATTTTGATAAAATGAGATATAATAATTTAATTGATCTGATATATTAATTGAGATATTAATTTAATCGAATCAAATCAATAAAATGAGAAATTAACAAAAAACATGTGGGGTCGTGAATTGTGTGAATTGTAGGATCATGATCTTAATCAATAAAAACACCAATTGGGGTCAATTTCTATAGTTCAAATAAAATACATAAACACATTTAACACTCTTTTTCATAATATATATGTTCCCTTATTTACTTATTATACTAATTAATCCCTATAACAATATTGATATTAGGGTGCTATGATTGTATGTTCTCAAACTATCATATGGTTTAATAAATTTCTTTATTGGGAAAAGGTTATTTTTCATTGGGTTTGAGGGATAAAAAATTAGGGGATCATAATGAAAAGGATAATTATTTTAATGATAATGATTAATATGTTTTTGAATGGGTAGAGGAATATTAATTATCCTTTATAAAAATAATTTTCCTAAAAATTTCTTCTAACTCTGATTTCTCAATATCATTTCATAAAAAAAAAGAAAAAAATACAATATTATTCCACTAGAATTCACCAATTATGACAACTGATTAAAACCCAGATTTTTAATTACTATGTTTATGTTATTTAACTTTCAAAATAACATTAATATTCTATTTTAAATTAATTCCTCCTTTGAAATATGATCTTGGTTAGCCACTCTACTGCAAATAAATAACCTGAAACCTAGCATCATTTGAGAAAACCCACAACATTTCCACTCAAATTGGACCCATTACAATCTAGAAAATTTATTTTTTCTAACAATTAGAGGTACTATTTTATTTTCATTTTATTTTTTTCTTCTCTTCCCTCTTTTTTTGTCCCCCTTCTCTCTTTTATATTATTATGTTTTTTTCTCATTTCCTTTCGTAGACCATCATATCAAGAATCATTTTATTATGGTCACCTTTTCAAAATTACTTTTTTATTTAATTAATGACATGAAATAATACTGAGGATGTCTCATACACTAACCCTGTGATTGAAGATATCCTTAGGGATCAATTCAAATAGTCTCATTCTATGGGATGTTTCAACATTAAAGAAGTTTGATAATTCCTCCATTATGGGATCATTCAAATTGGAATAAATTCTAATTTAAAAATTAAACCTGAACAAATGGATGAAAAAATAAAAAATAACTTAATATAACGAATCTATAATTGGCGGCACATTACATTAACTATCAATTTTGATTTATCACAAACCCAAATCTCGAATCAGAAATTGAACTAATATATTTATTAATTCATTATCATTGAAAATTTTATGGATTAACTAATTAGGATCCCAACTAGAACCTTGAGTAATTGGATATGTTTTTTTCAACCCAATAACCAAAAAATGTATATGAATATTAAATGAAACTTAATCATTCCCATTCACATTTTATTGAACTGGGAATGACAGAATGGATTATTTACAACCTGAATATGTAACATGTGGAAATTATTTTAACAACCATTTCTTGTAGAGGTTTTTTCCAACATCAAGGACAACTTTTATTCATTAGGATATCTTAGAAATTAATAAATCATATGGAAAGTAAATGTATGTTTACTTAAAGGGATTAAAGATGTTATTTTCAATATTTTTTTCATCGTTAATTAGTCAGAAACTCTACATCCAATAATTCTATGAAAATCTCACACCTTTTGATATGAGCATTGTGGATTCTGCAGCTTGACTGTACTTTGTTTCTAAAACAGCAGTAGTTATGCATGAATTTATTGAACAAATGGCACAAAAATCCAAATAATTTGATGATAAAATTATACCAAATGTAATAAGTGTCCATTATGTATGTCCTTATTCTTAAAAAATACTATTGATTCTATGATTAAATAATTTAAAACTTTTGTGAGACAAATTTTTTGGATCAAATTAAATCCCAACTCACACATTCAGGGGCTTTGTTGAATTTTCACTGAAATAGACCTCCTAATTGACTATTTTTTCCAATTACATGAGACATATGATTGTGAATTAGTATTCCCCAAGAGGCTATATAATTATACAAAACAACACTCCTTGAAGAAATATGATTAATTTTCTATATCATACATCCATGTGTGGAAGGACTAATAAAATATGAGATATGGCACTTGAAATCACCAAAATCACCCTTTTCAAAAATATTTATAGAGGCCTCCACCTTACCAATTGGATTTCCAACAACTCCAAAAATAAATTGAAGAAAAAAAATCAAAAAGTCATAAAACATTTAAGTATCATCAATTGGTAGATTCTAAAACAAATTTACTTTAGAATATAAATATCTCTTAATGAACATATTTATTTGAAGAGTCAAGGTTCAGAGTTGAGTGAAGTGAAAACAAAAATGAGACATATTTCCACCGACATCCATTATAAATTCCCAATGGGTGAGTCTTATTTAATTCATTCAAAATAAAAGTGGTGTTATTGTTTTTAGAAAATAGAGATATGATTTAGTTCCACTGAGGTTGATAAACAGTTGTCACATGTGTGTTGATTATAGAAATCTAAATAAATCCACATGAAATGACCATTTAACCATCCAATTTATTGACAAAATGATTGAAAGACTAGGAGGGGAGACAAAATATTTTTTCATTGTTATTTTTTTTATATCTTTATGTTCATATACCTCTAGAGGATCAGGATAAAACATATTTCACTATTCCAGTTGGTATATATTCATACCTAAGGAATATGTATGGACAATGTAATGCCCCATGTAACTTCCTGATATGCATGGTGAGTATTTTTTTATGATTTCTTTGGTATTTGAATATAGTTATTTATTGAGTATTTTAATATGTATGGATAATAATTTTATTAATATAACATTATTTTGGGAATGGTTATGATCATTGTATTGTGACGAATCTATTTTTGAACTTTGTAATGTGTCATTTTATAATGGGGTAATGAATTTTCATAGGGAATATAGTGTAAAAAATATATAATAGAGGTTGATATATCTATGGAATATAATATTCAATCCTTTCCATATCCATCATGAGTGCGATATGTTAGGTAATTCCTAGGGAAAGCAGTATTTTTGGTCCCATCCTCAAAGAGTTCAATAAGATATCACTTCCCTAATATATATTTATTTATAAATATATTGAAAAAAAATTATGATTCATGATGGGTATAATTTGATGAGCTAAATAATAATTTTACCACTCCACCATTCATATAGCCCCCATAGTGGGGTCTTCCATTTGTTATTATAGATGATGTTTCAAACTATAGAGTTAGAGTTGTCTTATGATAGAGAGTGTGGAGACATTAACATGTTATTTACTTTGCTTATGTGATATAGGGTTCAGCCATATCAAACTACTTATTTCAATTATATATTCTTTAGAAAAATCATACTCATATTTATTTGGATCTATATGGATCATTTTCTGACCATACAAACCTAATGTACCTCTTGAAGAAGCCAAATGCATATCCCAGACTTATCTAATGGATTTCCCATTATTATGACTTATATATTGAGATAAAGGATAAAAAATGTTAGAAATCATAGTGGTGTAACACAAAATTAGGATTAATCACACACTAGAGGTTGAAACATAGGACTACGAACTTCCAGAAACATTCTCAATGAGAATCTCTCTGACTTCTCATGTTTGAATCCTTAATATAGAGATTTATTTAACTACATTTTTCCTATAAAATTCATATAATTTTAACGAAAAGTCAAGTATAATAAGTAAAGAGTGATTCTATTTGGTATATTTCGTATGATCCCTACCATTTGTGTATGTGTAGTGATCATGTTATTAGGATGTGTGTTCCTGATCAAGAGTTTGAGTCTATTAAGAATTTTTTACATATACATTACTACAGAGGAAGCTTTTGTCCCAAATGAAGTGAATGTAAATTAATGGAATTTGAATTATATTTTCATACATTGATTCATGATTATAATTTTTTTTCTAGTTCATTATCCCATTCGCAACACACTAGAAACATTTTAAGTATACATGAGATGCCCCATACACCAAAATTATTCTATGATACTTTTTTTCTTTTTGGAATTGATTTTATGGGAAATTTTCCAATTTTATTTGGATGCATGTGAATTTTGGTAATTGTTGATTATTTGAGAAAAATGATTGAGGCCACAGCTGCAAGGACTAATGATTTTTATATTGTAGTGTACGTTTTTGAGGCTAAAACATTTATCATGTTTGGAGTAACAAAGCAATAATCTGTGACCATGGGACTCACTTCTTAAATTGGAAGTCGTATTAAAAAATTTATATAAATTTGGTGAAAAAAAATATAAAAATTATACCAACCCCATACAAATACTAGACTGAGTTTTGAAATTAAGAGTTGTAAATTTTTTAGGAAATCATTAAGCTGAATAGAAAAGATTGGATTAAATTATTGGATGATATTTAGGGTATTAGAGGATGAAATACAAGAGTCACATCAGTAACCCCCAATTTCAAATTTTTCTGTGGAATTCCAACCATCTTCTGTTAAAGGTAGACTGTTAACCATATTAGGTAATAAATAAATGCTTCATGGATTTGTCCCTTGTTTGAATTCATTAGATGATGTAAATCCAATTACTTGAGGAGATTAAATTATCATCATATAAGAACTCGAATACCTATAAATAAATATAGAAATCATATCATAATAAAATTATCTATTAAGGGGATTTCATATAGTGTATAAATTTATTTTATATAATTCAAGACTGAAGATGATTCCCAGTAAGTTGTATTCTAAATGATTAGGTCATTAGGTTATATCTAATGTTTTTTATTTATGTTGTAGTGGAAATCACTCATGTGGACACATGAAGGATCTATACAGTTAATGGAAAATGTTTGAGAAAATAAATTTTGGGGATTCCTACCGAATTAGTCGATTTAATCACACTACAGGAAACCATCATCACTTGATAATTCCAATTTCTTTCTAATCAATTAACATTTATATTTTTTCTCCTATTTTTAATTCTATATTTCTTATCCACATATCACCTCAAAGGTACATAGTGAGCACAATGAAATATTTTATCTATTGGGGAGGCGAAAACATTATGTGGTAGATATTTAAAAATTTAATTTGTATGTTTTGGGTATATTTTTTATTAGTTTTTCTTTTTAATTTTCAATGAAAACCTAAAAATTAAAAATAACAAAAAAAAAGTATTCAATAAGTTACATTCTCATTTATATGTGGAAGATATGTAAAATTAAATATTTCTAAACTTAATGGTAACATGTTATGAAAGAGAAATATTTCATCATAATGGTTTTGTTCTTATAAAAATGCAATTCATTGATGATATATTTGGTTGTTTCTTTATAATAACTTTTATATTTTGACACCATTATTTGTGATAATTATTTTTGGTAATTTATGTCATTTATTACTCCATTGAAATTGTCAAACAATCACAAAATGGCAATTTTTTTCCACCCAACTTATGTTATGACCATGTTAGGTATAATAATTTATCTTATATCAATGGTTGATCCATTTTTTCTATTATCTTTTGATTGATTTCATTACCATACTAAATTGACCGATGCATGTGCACCAAATATCCAACAGTTTTACTCACTAAAAAAATAATAAATACAAACACAATACATATATATATATATATATTATCAAAATAAATATTTGAGTGATGGAATATAAAACACATGGGAATATCAAATTTTTGAGCTTACAGTATCAATTGTAGTAATTATGACATGATTGGGACTTTAAATTTGATTACAATGTAAGCTATAACATGTTCAGTGAATTAATAATGGATAGAATAATTGTTTTACTTAACCTAAATATACTGAATAATGTGTGGAGATATGAGCTTCAAATGGTTATAACAAAAACATTTGGGGAATTAAATTTATAGTGAATCCATAACATGATTCTCTCGGATTAGTGTCATTAATTCACAATTTTTTTATTACAATTTATGAAAAAAAATGATAGATACATTAGGGAATCCCAAGTATATATGTCCACTATTTTACATTTAATGATAAATTAGTTCATTAAATTGAATTAATTTTTTTATATTATTCACCACTCATTGGGATAAAACCCATATCAAGACACCAATACAAATATGTCAATTTCGTTGTCCAACCGAACAGATCATTCCCGAGAACTGAAACTAATAGAATTCAACATTAGTTTATGTTTTTACAATATATTTCAGTATATATTACCAAAGGCTTACAAATATAAAATTTTTAGAGTAAATATTACTTAAAATATATTTTATTTTTTTAAATTATTGATAATTCCATTTATGAACCCAAAATGATGTTGCAATTGTTATATTTAAATCATGTGGCCTAAAACCACATACCATTTTATCAATAAATGTTGACCATGGTATCCTAATTTGAAGAGTAAGATAATGTTTATAAGGGATTCCATTATATAGTTCTATAGGAATCCCATCATCATCTTTGAGGATTTGGAAATCCCTATACTCATAGAGAGTGGTATTAATTCAAGGACCCCTTTATATGATCCTTCTTCTCCTTCTCACATTATAATATTTTTGTTTTTATAATAAATATATTACTTTTTCATATATTTCTAATATTTTTCATCATTTTCCTTATTTTATATTATCCTCTTTGGGATGGAAGTAAATCATAAAAATTTAAGGGGTTATACCCATTCCATGACATTTGCGAATGATAAACATTTCTATGATGACTAATCTTCCCAATAATGATTAGTTATTTTAGTAATTGATATACCTCTTAACTTCATCATTCATTTATTTTGAATCAAAAATATATTTTAATTCACATAATATGATCTGTTATTTTTTATTTAAATGGTAGTAATAAATCAATTTAACAATGAACTCAAAACATGTGAGGTCCGGAATTGTGTAAAATTTCAGAGTGTCATTATAATTAGTAATTAAAATCCACATAAGATAAATTTCTAAATTTCAAATATAAGCACTAATCAAAATTCAAAATAAAACTAATAGAGTGGATATGATGCCTAATTTACCATTATACATATTTTATTCTTAAAAAAATAATCTAAGTTGGATGTATGATTGTATGTTCCAAATCTAATCTAGACTTTACTTTTATTCATCTTTGTGATATTGTTAAATCTTATAGGGTATGTGGGTCAAAAAAATATGTGAATAATAATTATGTGATTATTAATTTAAATTATAATGATTAATATTTAATTAAAAATTTAGATTTATATCGATTATGAATTCTTAAAATATTTTTCTTTAAAATATTCTCATTGAGATTTCTCAATCTGATTTTAGAAAAAAAATGTCAAAATACCATCCCTTTCCATAATTATTAATATATTTTCATAAATGATAGGAAAAACAAATACATTTTAATAATTTATTTATTTTATTTTATTTTCAATGTACCTTAAATATTATGTTTTAATAAACATCATAATTTGAGTGAAGACCTTGGTCGGCCACTCTATTGCACCTAATTAACCTGAAACCAGACATCATTTGAAAGCACCCACAATAGTACCATTCATGCCTTAAGGAAAAAGATATAATATGTTTTAACATTATTTTTATATCATCATAAATGATGATAATTGAATATCATTTATTTCAAGATAATTTTACAAATGTTGATAAAACTTTTACAATCTATGAACCTAAGAAAATTTATTTACTCGATATATCTATGTTTCATAAAAATATTTACATCATTTCTTTGTGATTTATTCAAATTCATAAAATAATCCAATAAATAAAATTCTATAAATTGAGTTTTTTTATGTTATAGGAAATAAAATTTATGGATTTAAGATCCATAAAAAGTGAAAAGTCATTCAATATATCTCTAAATATTTTACAAAACCAATGTGTTTAATTAAATATTCTATAAAACTAAAAATTACTATAATGTGTTCATAATTAATATTTATTTTTCAGGTTTTTATCTAAAAAAATAACATATTAATAAGGATTTCATATATGATAGTGGTAGGTGAAAAAATGATATTGTCCTTCATGAACTAGTTTAAGCCCCACCACTTTTTTAAATGTGATTGGTCGCACCATTTCACTGGGTTGTGTTGTAATTATTATAAAATATAATATTATAATTCCTATAAATTTCCCAAAAAAATATGTTGGACACCCTTGAAATTAAATTAAACAATGATTAGGTTTTTTATGATGGGTTCCAACTAAACTTTTTGTTTTGAAAAATTTCTAATAAACGAATTTGAATACTATTACAATGTGATTAACGGTAATATTAACCCTAATGGTTACCAATATCATTAAATTTGTGTCTATTTAATGTAAATAAATTATTCATAAAATAAATTTTATACTAAGACATATAATTTCCATTTATTTCTCCAATTCTTTTTTAATCATGGTACAATATCTTCACAGAACACCTAAAAATAGGTTTTTATGATCTTAAACATGTTTAAAATGTTAAATTCATAAATCATTATGCTTTCCATAACACTTATGTAAATGAATACACTTGTTCTTCTGAAATTTAAAAGAATAATTAAATTTTTCATGATTCGTATAATGTATATACTATTAGTAACGTATATCAACAATTTAATTATTGAATACCAGTAATTCATCCATTTAATGTCAACCTATGTTATTCCATGATATATGGATTATCATAGGTTATTGAAAATTTGTATTCCTTAAAATATTTCATGATGGTTTGTAAATTGAAGGTGAATTACACTAATCGTATCACCTAATAGTTTCAAAACATGTGTGCCATAAGGGTCACTATCATATACAAAGTTACACTCGTGTCAATCCAAATGTGCCCTTTTTAGAGTTCTTACCCAATGATATATCTCTTCCAGAACCACATACACATGTAATATCCGTGTAGGTATTTATTTATATGAACAATAACATAATTTAAACATTAAAATAAATTTATGTAGTTCTTTTATAATTATCCTCATTGTTATGGTTAGTGTATTTCTCTTAATATATGTTTTCATAAATCTACTTCACAAGGTTTCTATAGAAATTTCTCTAAAACCAAATGATACAACCCCAACCCCATTATCGCATTGTTAGTTCCTACTACCATTACAATGGAATGTTATTCACGGGAATTGAGCCCCAAAAGACCTAATGTTTTTTAGACTTACTATACTAGATAAATACACAAGTCTCAAATTAAAAATGAATACAAAAATTACAATATTTTTTTAAGAATAAATGTATGACATCTAGAATATCATTGAATATCTTTCTTTGTACAATTTTGTGATTCCTAGGTAAAGGATACATAATAATGGCGAGGTAAAATTCTTAGTATGTTTTAGGTATAATATAATAAATTTTGAATCAATATGTATAATTAATATAGAAGGTAATTAACTGTGCACACATACAATTTAAAGATCTTGATAAATAAAAATAATTATTTAAAGTTAAATAACAAAGAATTAATGCCATTTAAAAAACAAGATAATTTATAAGAAATACTTCAGTATATAAAAACTAGAATGCATTCCATTTAAATAAAATGATAAGGCGTAATCAATATGGTGAGGTAAATAATTTAAAACCATTTAATTAATAAATTGAGAATAAAATAAATTCTTATATTTTGTTATTGGGAAAATCTCATGGATAACAATAACTGAATCTGAATGAAGGAAGTAAATAATTTTTTGACACAATGTTCCAAAGAAAATAGACCCTTTTCCATCAAGATCCTTCACAATATGGTTTGAAATATACCAAGTGGAAACAAAAAATATTTGTCCAACTAAATTAATCTCAAGAGAATTATAATTCATCAAGGTGATTAATTTAAATCTTCCCCAAACCCTATCTATACCATTCGAAATCATTCAAAATATATTGAATAATTGAGAAAATTCAAAAAAATTGCATATCATTTATCCATATCAATTAATGTAAACAAATTTATCCATACTTTCATATATAACCAAATAAAATTCACACTGAACTAAATATTAAAAAATGGTACATAGTTAAGGAAATAATCATATCGAAGATAAATAAAGTGGATATTTAGAGGAAATTTAATGTTCAATGATAACTAGAATGTGAAAATATCATGGGGAAGTTAATAACCATGAAAATAATTCAAGGAAGTTAATTTCAATATTATCCTTGAAAAAAAATCATAATCTTTCAAGATGAGGAATAAAAATGGTATAAATATAATGATATACCATTATAGTAAGAATAATATTTGTTGTCTCTAGTGAAATAAAAAAATCATTAAAACAATTTTTGAAGAAAATATGCTTTGGATTTTGAAAATAATTTTAAGAAACCTATTATTTGATTATCATTATTAAAAAAATTTATTAAAAAATAACATTATAATCTTACAAAGTGTGATTCATAAAAACGAAGGTGGGTAAATTTGTACATGGTTTCATAGTAAAACAGACATTTCCTTTTCATTATAACAATCTAATAAATAATCATTTTTTGCCAGGATAGAAGAATAATATTTTAAAAAGTTTTTCTAAAAAAATGTTAAAGAGTTGGAAATGGTACTATCACTTGAAAATTATCACAAATAACTATAATATAATAATATAAAGGATTTATCAAACAATTCTCATGATATTTATTTTAATAGAATTTCAGAAATGAACAATATCTATAAGAATGAGATTACAAAATAAACTATTAAAATGATCATAATATTGAAATGAGAATTAATAAATGAGTAGGTTATGTGTATCAACTGTAAGTTGGAAAAATAAAATTTTAAATATATTAATATATAGTAAAATTAATTATAAACATAATCATATTATAGTAATGAAAAAATGATGTAATATAGCCTAATGAAAAAGAATTTAGTTGTGAAATTTCAATACCACTTTGTATTTTCATTTTCAAATTACATTGGTTGAAATAATTATAATTAAAACTAAAAATAAAATAAATAAAGAATTATTAATTATGTTAAATGTAAATTTGTTTGTATATACATTGTATAAAATATTCTATGTTCAAAACATAATAAAGAGCATCAATGAAAATAAATTGAGATGGAATCCATTACCTCACGCTTTCCCATTATTGAATTCCCTTTCACCTCATATATAATGTTTATAAGAAAATAATAAGATTATAAAAAAAACAATTCAGTATTTATATTATCATATATGATTCTTTTATAATATAATATCGATGTTTTGTTAGTAATAGTTTATTATTTTTATTCTTTTGGGTGTTAATTTCCTTATTTCTCAAGTTTGTTTTTATTTTTTTATAACGTATTATGTACATAACTAATTTATCATATCTAATATGTAAATAATGATATAAATATCATATATATTCATTACATTTTAATTTTGATAAATCCAGAAAATCTGGTGATAGTAAATAAAATTTATCGTTCATGGAGATGGTACGCCGTGTGTACGCATGAATGTTGCTTCTAGATTCTTGTCTTATTAACAATAAAAATGTTAATGATATATGTAAAAATTATTAATATAGTAAAATATTTATGTAATATATATGAATTATTTTTAATATACTCATAAATAATATTCCCCACATAATCTGTGAATATATCACATTGCTTAGCGAGGAGGTATTCTATTGTACACAAAAACAATATTATCATAGCCCCAAAAAATAGAAAACATGAAGGTATGTGTTATATAATAATCCAAATAAGAATAAATATTTCATAAATATCCCAATATTAATATATAAATATTATTTCCATCATTATTATAATCTTTTAATGGTGGTAATGAAAAAATGAATGACATTGGTTCACTAGGCGGTAGTCTGCCGTTCACACGAATGATGTTTTTGTAAACCATTTGATAGAAGTGTTTGATTTTTTAGGTATTAATCATAAACATAATATAACAATATAAAATATATAGTGTTTATTATATATTAAATATATGAAAATAATTAAATTGGATTGAGAAAGAAAAAACACAAAATCATTTATTGATGAATGTTAACTCTTCTTCGGGTATCTCCTTTAAATTTTCAATAAATTCCTTCCTTGATTGTATTTATTAAATATTTAATTCATCTAGGATTATGTTATGTAATTTAGTATGTTTTTTTTATTTTTTATCAGATAAATGTATCCGGAGGTGTAAATAATTTATGTCATTGAGTACCCTTTTGTAGTGGATGAGGAGTGACAATTTTGTAAATACCAAAAGAAAACAGTATTAGGAGTTCTACCTTACAACATGTGAATACAATAATAAAATACTTTGGATAAAATATCAGATATGGACTAAATATGTACATAATATAGAATTTAGGCATCTTTTTTTCATTTTCACACCTTATCGATTAACATTAACCACTATGTAAACTCATTTTTACTTTAACCGATGTGATTAACATTAACTATTTTTGGCTAATATATTTGATAAAAATATTAATTTGGAAGTATTATATATTATAAATTATGATATTTTAAAATATGGAATCCATTTTTCAAAATTCAATTAATATAATTGTCAAAACATAATTGATAATGTTTCCCACATACTTGAGGAAAAAGTAGGTTTTTAATGTGAAAATGATCAATAATGTAAAATGTTTTTATATCAAAATCTACAATAAAATTTATTTAAAGTTATCTAAAATATATTAATATGTTTATAATTTATGTAATTTAATTTTAAAAATAATTTAAAATATAACATAACATTATAATTTTTTACATGAATATTTTGTTTTCAATTATATTTTTGTATGATTCATTTTCATCAAAAAGATACTCATAAAAATAAATAAAATTCAATATAATATAATTTATTTATTTATTTAAAATTTAATTTAATTTTTTCAATTAAAATTTATGAAATTATCAATATTTATTTTTAAATTAAGTTCCTCATTAAAGGTGCCAATTAATCCTTTAGAAAAAATCCAATTATTATGTGAAAAATTTGATTATTATTTATTATATTATTACTATAAAATATATTTAATATTTCCAAAAATATTTTGTTGAATATATTATATATAAATTTTATTAATATAATTTAATAATATTAATTTATTAAATTTTTTAATATAAAACACATTTTTCATATAAAAAAATAGTTCAATTATGAAAACATTTCATTTATATTAAATTCATTTTTTAATAATTTCTAATTAATTTGTTACCAATAAATTAAAAATTGATTTTTTTATTTAATTATAATAATAATATCCAATTGAATAGTATATAGATAATTTTAACTATAAATTATAATTTTAATAGTATTCAATAATACTCAGTATTTTGTGTAACATAATATTTCAAAGAAAGACATTATTTTGTGAAATAAAAGATAAATAAAAGTTTTCTACATTTTAGTATATTCCATAGATTGAATTTATTTAAAATAGAAACTAAATTGTAATTTATCTGGATGTAATATTCCTTTATATGGTTAGTGTTGCATTTCATACATGCTGTCGAATGAAATTTTATAATTTTTAAATTTTCATGGAGTTACATATAAATTTATGTTCAATATTTATGATATCATATTCATGGGAGAATCTATTTCTCGGGAATTATAATATATTAATTAGACTGTATAATTCCATTATTTTTTCAAGATACATAAAAATATATATTATTTTACAATTATAATTTTCTATATGATCTATATATTGGTGGAATTATTGATTTATTATTTATTATAGTGGGTAATTATTTGATAAGGTATAATGAGGATATATCTTGTAGATTCCCTATTTTATTCTACATGTATTAATGTAATGTCCCGACCTGGCTCACCACTAAACTAGTGGTCAGACCGGTCACCACATGAACTCAAGCACGTCTCTATATATGCCAGAGGATTCCAACTTTGAGTGAGGGTCAAAGGATAGTCAGTGAGGATACTATACCCTCTTGATAGAGTTTCACAACAGTATATTTGTAACTTCCTCACATAACTCAGCACTAAACTAGTGGTCGGACCACTAATGTCTACAACAAATCCAAACATTCAATAAATAATTTAGATAGTGCAAGAATTCATAATTAAGGTAAGAAGTACAATGTAACTATATAACTAAGTACATACTTCAGCTATAAGTTGGTGTCTGAACCGGTATTGTACATTCTCCATGAACACATAGTAGTCATTACAAAATGATTTTAATTTATCAATTATTCAAACCTCATTAAACTACTAAACTCAAGTGACCTAGACTAAGCTTGTCATTCTCTATATAAGTCACTCATTAGAGATGTATCTAAATATTATCAAAGTAATCAATGTTATGAAAAAATCCCAGCATGTTCTTTGGCTTAGAAAACGAGTCATAAGATATTCAACTAAATTGTTCATATACAACATCTGAGCCTGTCCACTAGAAAAAATAGTGATTCGCCCCTGGTTCTATCCACAAATAGTGATTCACCAGATTCATTGATAAGTATAATCCCTTTCTCATATTGAATTCGCATATGATAGTGTCACAATAATTTTAATTAACCAATTTATTCATTTCATATACGACTAATTAGACCCACATTCCAGTGTCAATTAATGGGTGTACAACTTCATTTCTAGAACCCTCATGTGTATTTGGAGAATTAGACCTTATCTCATAACCCATGGGTATTTGGAGCAACAACCCCTGACCTATAAAAGAAAATTTATTTTCATGATGGGTGTAGAACTCCATGTCTAGCACCACGTGAGTATTTGGTGTATCAGTCCCTATATCAAAACTTATTTATCAATAATACATATATATGTACCATTGGTGTAGAATTCCATGTCTGACACCCCAAAACTATCCATTAACTAATTAATTAATTAATTAATTATTCCAATCTATTAATTAATTCAACAACTAATTAACAACATAAATCACCTTTCAAAGTCAACAATTAATTACCCATTAATAATTTCAATAGAAAATAATTAATTAAAAATTAATTATTATTTTCAATCCCAATAAATAATTAACCAAACATTTAATTATTAAAATTCTTTATCAAGTCTGAACCCGTCCACTGAAATAGTGATTCATCCTGGACTTTAACAATTTACATGAACATTATAATCAACACAAAACATGCTGAAAAAGGCCAATATATTTAGAAACCATCTCACATTACATCTCATAATATAAAACTCCATCCAAGATAACTTAATGCACGGAAATCAATCATGAATCAAAAGGTACACATTTCCAACAGTCATAACAACCAATTAATTCCCAATCTTAATTCACTGAATTAAAATTAATTAATTCAATAATTAATTAATTATATTTTATCTCTTTAACCAATCATCAATTAATTAACCCTTTTCCATTTATCGTGTAATAAATAAACCTTCCATTATTTATTACCAGTTTCCAATTTATATTCCTAAGATTTAAAATATTTAATATTCTCAATAATCATTAATAACCACAATTTTTATTACAACTCATGACATGATAATTATTTCTATAATTAATTACCCTATTACACAATATGGTCATTAAAATCACATAATTATTTAATCCTATCACTTTAACCAAATTAGAAAAACATGCTTAAAATCAACACATGTTGAAGTCCTCATTTATCTCATGTCAGCGACATTATTTAATAACAACCAATGTGTTATGCATAGATATATCATAATCAATGAAACTCACATTATCAATTTATTTAATGATGCTATAATTATTAAATAAAGTGATAGGGATTTGAGATCCTACATCGGGGTGGAAATATTTTAAATTCGAATTGCTTTAATATACATGGCGACAACTAGTCCACAACTGGTCTACAATCAGACGCACGAACACATTATATATATATTCATGTGTGTGCCCTGCCAAAATATAAATAAAATACAAAATATTAAAATAAGTACTCATAATCAATGCAGTAAAGACCAATAAAAATCTAACTAAGTACTAGGGACTCATAATATTTTATCACACCCTTAATAGAATGATGTTAAAAAATACCAAGATTAAATAACCTTACCCAAAACATGAATGAAAAGTGAAAATGAAATCATATTCCTTTCCATTGTCGGCAGATTCCAGAATATGGTTCCAAGGGTCTAGAAGAGCCCCTTGCACATCTCGCTAACTGAATAAAGAAGGAAACCCAAAAAAACATGAACCAAATGATTTGGGCCAACGAAACAGGGTGTGAGAGGATCCAAACGGCCGATGTGAATCAACAAAAAATGGAGATGGAATCACCTAACCATGACGTACAATATTCAAGAAAACACCATGAGGATTCGATTGCATGAAGAGGAGATGGCAAGGGGTGTAGTGCACCTCAAAGGAGGGGCCTGGTGCATTTTTGTTGTTATTCCAATATGGTGGTGCTCCACCCTAATGTTATCTCCTACAATTATCAATTACACCCATGATAAACTAATAGACTTAATAAAATAATAATAACATTTATTATTATCATTTAATATAATGTTACTTCATTAACTAACATTTAAATAAATGTTTCACAATAAATTATGAAAATACCAATTAATGATCAAATAAAATTAAAACAATAAGAATAATAATATCTTTATTATTACTATTAAATATTTATTTTATATAAAATAAAATAAAATTAAGTCATTTTAAAAATTGAATTACCGCCCATCTAAACCACACCATTTGACTACCCGTGCACAACCCAATATCTATATTTAAAATGGTTTAATTAAATTAAAACCAACCCCACATTTATTCCTTCTTTAATATTACCATTTAAAATTCACATTATTTGATAACACCCAAATCATCATTATTTAATTAATTATCTCATCACAAATTAATTAAATAAAAACCTCTACTTTTTTGCGATTAATTAAATTCTTATTGATTTTTAATTTAATTTAATGAAGCCCAAAATAAATCCATTATTATTATTATTCATTATAATATTAACAACAACTCATAAAACCATAATAATAATAATTTCATTATTATATTTATTATTCAACCTTAAATAAAACTCAACACCTCTTACTAAAAACACTTCCTTATTAATTAAAAAACTCTTTATTTAAGAGATTATGAAAAGCCTCATTAATTCCACATAACCATTGCACCTAATTAAACATCCAATTAAAATATTTTATCATAAATTTTACACCCCATTTAATTAAAAACACTTCTTCATTCATTATTATCTTAATAAACATTTCACAATCAATTATAAAACTCCCAATTTATTATAATATCATTAATATTATAAAAATTCCAACCCATAACACCTAATTTAATTTCAATAATAATAATTATTACATTCATAAAAATAAAATAATAATAATCTCATTATTATTATATTTCAAATATTATACAAACCCAACAACACTATTTAATAACAACTCTTTATTGAATCTATAACTCCCCATTTTATTAAATGTTTCTTTGCGAAGCTCAAAATCCACATTAAATTCTCATCAATGATACACCCCTTTAACATGAAACTAAAATATCAAATAATTTATTTCACCATAATAATAATAATTATATTTATATTATTAGAACATTCCTCTATATAATAATAAATTGTCCATTAATAATTATAATACACTGTATTTAATTATAACTGTTCTTCGATAAACCCAAAATCAAACATAATTTCTTCAACTGTCATTTAATTAATTCTTTAACATTCATTGAATTAAAAAAACCACAATAATAATAATAATAATTGTAACATTATTATTATTATAATTAAAACCTTATTTTAATTAATTACAAAATCGCATATAATATTATTTAGTAAATTTAATTATTTATTAATTAAGGTAAACTAATCATTTTTTAACGCAACTATGTGCTTCTCGTACAGTTCCATTAATGTGGAAAATTTTTAAATCGATGTTCCCGACACTCATCGGGACACCTGCAAAAATTATCAGGTAATTGTGCAAGTCAGAAAACGACACCAATAGGTGTCCCAACACTAGAAATAAAATTCTAGAGCTCAGTTTAAAAAAATGATCCTTTGATAAAAAAATCAAAAACATTAGTATTTTAACCCAGTTCTATAATGACCCGAAGCTTATCGTACATTGACATTACATTACTTTTGCGGAATACTTAGTACATAACAAAAACACACACACAAGGATCGTAATAGTTTAGTGTCTTTGGAAACTCGGAACATAATCTTCTAATCCTGGTGAAAGATCTTCAATATCTCCCATAAAGATCTTCCATTTTTTTTACCTAAAACCTTTCTTTATATCCTGGGGAAAAGAAAACATAAAAGGGTGAGCTCAAATGCTCAGTAAGGGTATACAAAAGATATAAAAATCATATCATATCTTTTTGAAAATCATAACCTGCAAAAGAGATCATAATATCTTAACATGGAACAAATCATAGAAGTGAAAATGAGATCACCATAATCATAACATGAAACTTGAAACTTATTTGCATTCACACATAATCATGGAAAATCATTTCTTGTTAGTCATGACTCATTGCCAAGACTATCTTAGTGGACAAAGTCCCTTTCTGAATCGAGTAACCCTCGTTTCAGTCCTGTTTCACTGAACCGGTATAACCTACCATTCCAGCCATGTCTATCTCATGAGATATAAAATCTTTACCCAATGCATTGGAGGGAGATATAGGTCCCACCCATCTCTTAATGAATCCTTTCTTATGTGTGCCACAAAATCATAAATCATACATCATTGCATAACCCATGTAATAAAAATGGGATTCTTAAACAACATGACATCATAAATCCATTCATATAAGATAAAGGAATTCATAAACATAATTTCATCACAACATAGTCAAATCAATGTAAAAATATGGATAGAAACAGAACCCTTTATTATCTTATATGGAAAATAATTTTGATAAAACACTTGAATTGAATTCTTGAGGAAAATATCCTTTCTTCTTCAAAATCAATTTCTTTTCACAAAACATCATGCAGTTTTAAAAGAAAGAGATTTTATTGAAAATAGTCATGAAATCTTTTAGAGGAAGCTTCGTGAAAATAAGGCTTTATAAAACAGTATAAATCCGTTCGTGCCGTATAAGTTAAAAAAAACATTCTTCGTACTTTTGTCGGAAAAGTCAAAATGTACCTCGTATGAAAAACGAAAAAAGATTCCATTCATATCCTTTACTAAAAACTCATAGAAGGGTAAAATTGGATTTAAACAATTGTAGGTGGATGGAAATAACATTATATATTGAGGAATCATGGATTTTGATGATAAAATACACCCCAGTAACTTTCAAAGTACAAACAATCTCGGATAAAAATGAGATTGTGATATTTCCCTTACCTTAGGTCCGACTTGCTTTGTAAGTGTCCAAACCTCCTGTATAATGATTTAAATCATGTTATTGACTTATTCCAGAATCATATTCATTGTTATGATATCATATATGGTTCACTTATAACATTATATTACCCGTTCTTTTGTAAATTCCATGTTAAAGAAGCGTTTTGGGTAAAATCGTTTCATTTATCTTAGGTGTTTTGACTTGTTGTTCTTGACATAATTATTACTTATATCATGATTTACTTACTTCCAGAATAAAAAATATGATTTATATATCATATATATTCAGTATATATATATATATATAAGATAGATAAATAAAATGAAAAACACCGTTCATGGAGACGGTAGTCCGTACGTACGCATGAACGCTGTTTTACTTTCCTTATTGTCTTGAAATGGAAGTAAGTAGATGACATACATATGTATATATACATAAATCCAGTAGCTTTATAATGTCATATATTTCATTATTATTTCTTATATATACATTATAATCATTCTTAAATGGTTAACATGGAGAATGAATCTAATCGCGTCGTGGAGACGGTAGTCCGTACGTACGCACGAGCGATGATATCATTTCCATAAATATTGAACTGAATTGAAGTTGATTATAAAATATATCAGAATCAATATGATGTTTTAATAACTATGTATAGTTATTCTTTACACCATTATACCCATCCATGTAAGGTGGTGGTGGAAAATAGATTACACCACGGCGTGGAGACGGTATTCCGTACGTACGCACGCACAGTGATTTCTTTTTTCCGTAGGATGGATAGATAGTGAAATAGGGTTTTTTCATACTTATAATAACATATCATTATATGAGTGATACTGATGTTATTACTTCATAATGAAACAACCTAAGAAGAAGTGGAAGAAGATATAAAGATAAAAGAATTGGTAACGGTAATTACCTCTTCTTTGAAGCGCCTCTTTGAGACCTCCTCTTAGGGCACTAGAATTGGTCTTTGAGTAAGACCAGAAACTCTAGGATGTTGCTAGGGAAGTGGAGAAGAGATTTTGGCAGGGGTTGGCCGAGCTTGAGTGCTCAAATTGGTGTGAGGAGGAAGGGGGAGGAGGTGTCCTTTTATAAGGGAGGAGAGGGGCACCTTAGGAATATCTCAAAATATTATTTTATATTAAAGTCAAAATCGGTTTATAATGGTTCCAATGGGTCTTATTTCGAAGCTAAAGTGGGGATTGGTCGAAATACTATCAACCAATAGAATTTAGACAAGTTTAGGATATTATTTTAACCTTATCAATTAGATTTAACTCTAAGTTAAATAATTTAACTTTTACCATGTCTTTTTGTTTTCTTTCACTATATGGTTAATAAACATACTATCACATGCCAAACGAACTCCAAATTGTTTATTATTAATATATATATCCTTATCTAAGTCATTTGCCCGAACCTTAGATTTTTAGGAATACAATAACAATTAATAATATAATATTTGTTTTAAAAACTATTTTGTGTCAATTTTGACACTATTTGATATATGATTTTTGTGAAAGTCATAACAGAATTAAATGTTCGAAACAAGTTGATTAAATCAACACTAATATATCATAGTAACCTATAAAATTAGTGGAATTCATAAAAAGTCTTAAATTACATTTATTTTGGTATTTATATTATCAATTATGTCAATATTTCATTAATAAGATAATTACTGCATCATCTTTGTGTCATAAATAAATTAAATTATTTGATGTCTAAAAATTACAAATAAAATACCATCATGTAGGAAATCTTTTTATCTTTCTAATGAATATTTACAATCGAATTTATCTTATGTATAACCCCATATTAGAAATGATTTACTTATTAAACTTTAAATTTAACTATTTTAACCCTTCTTTAAATAAATTAATAATAAATTTCCTAATCTAATCCAAGTGGGCCTAAATGGTCATATTTTATTCCTAAGTTCGTTTTTGGTCGAATTACACTTGTCCAATAGAATTAGGACATGTTTTAGGGTAATATTAATATCATATTTACCCTTAGTTACCCTATTTACTATTAACCGCGGTAAAAAAAAGTAAAAAGTTATTATTCACCAAAAATTATTTTCATCTCATTGAACCACATTTTAGTCCTTGATATTAACCGTGTCTCTCGGATTTTCGAAATTCCATTCACAGAAGCGGTAAAATTAAGTTTTATGCAAAATTCAGTTTTTAACCTACCACTTAGTAGTTTCACTATTCATCAAAAATTGATGTTTTTCCAGAACAATGCCAAAATTTCATCCCAAGCTATATTTCATATTCCGAATTCAAAAATGAAGTCTATTTTACAAAATTCATAACATAAAAGTTGCATTAATTAATTTTATAATTAAATCCCGCTGTTAAAACAAATAGCGTGTTTTTAAGAAACAATATCTATCAAAAGATTGACACTTGTTTATGTCTAGTTTAAATGTGAAATTACATCCAATGACCAACATTGTATTTAATTGTAAAAATATATTCTAAATATACTTTAAAACCACTCAAATTAATGATTTATCACTATTAATTATTTCGATTAAAAAAGTTGTTTTTAATTATAATTTAGTAATTTTCACTATTCATCAGAATATGAAATTTATCCGAAAAGTACCAAAATTTCACCTTAGGCTAAATTCGATACTCTGAATCCAAAAATGAAGTCCATTTTGACAGTTAAAATTTCTAATATTTAAAAAGTGGTTATTACTATTCATAACGGCTAGTTTTAATAATATTTTAATATCATATCATTGTTTCGTGAAACTCAGGATTACGTACCACACACGCTATCGAGGAAGGTTGCGATTGAGTGTAATGCAAGGCAAGTCAAGGATGCGTGTTGTGCAAGCTCCTTTTGGTGAAGCGTATAACACAAGACATTAGTAAAATTAAAAGAATATTTTTCATAAAATCTCGGGCTGTTACATTCTACCCCCCTTAAAATGAATTTCGCCCTCGAAATTCGTCGGGGTTATAAATGGTTTACTATTTGAAAGTTTCTTTAATAGAAACCCACATCGTAAAAGGGAATACCAAAACTTGGATTTAGAAACTAAAGTATGAAATGTAACGATTACCCAAATAAACTAATCACTGGGTTTCCACATAGGTGAAAATATGGATATGGAAGAGAAATCTAACCATCATGTTCTGATGGAGAGTGGTTGAGAACATGGCTATGGAAAATCCAGTAATCACAAATCCATAAATTTGTGACGATCTAAGGTACCATCTAATTCATCAGGTATATGATCACTAGGACAACATTTTTGGTTTTCAAGATCATTTCCCTAAAGTTGAAAATTTGAATTAGAATAAATACTTACTTTATTTTGATACAATATCACTGTTGTTCGTGCCTTGAACAATTTCCACTTCATCTCTTAAATAAATGAAGTTGAATTTGTTATTTGTGAAGTGTTAGCAGATCATGTGATAGAATGACGGGTCATTCCATCTGTCTCAAACAAAAGGTTAGCAAAAATTATATACATAAGTCGATCTATAGTGAGATTAATCATATATAGTTCCTAAAATGGACTTATACTTCATATATCATACTGCTTAATATAATAAAACTAGTTTCTACTAAACAGGGACTTCCTGTAGGCCAGTGGTAGGCGATAAAGGCCAGTCGCACTTTGGTTGTGGGTTCGATTCCTACAGCCTTGTCCGAAGCGATGGGCTGTCGCCCGTCCTGCAGGTTGTCCCTTTTTCTAAAACTACGTTACTATAACATCCCATCAATAATATCGAAAATCTTCTATGCTTAAACAATACTAACATATGTCCAACATAATCCAGTCTAATCATTAGGCTTATACATAATACTGCAGTCCACTCTCATAATATTGTGACAACGATTACCGGAGATTTAATACTGTCGTTGATCCCCACATATCATAAGATTTGTCTTGTTGGTCACATTCCAAACACTCAAAGTCCTTAATCGTGTATTCTCCTGAATACCTTAGTAAAAACATGAGTGCAGTTAAAAGTTAACACTTTCCACATACCAAAATCCTCAAAATTATATATACTCAAACCATGATATCACTTAGTCCTTATATTAATCATGAGCTCATGAATACTGTCAAACATTTCATTTTCCCCTTATCCCTTCATTATGCGCATATCATCTTAATTCCAAAAATATCTGAATAACCTTTCATGGATACTGGTAACATTAATCAGACAACAATGTTACAATTCTTACATGTCTCTTTATTCCATAGTACCATGAGATTACTTATACAACATTACACATGATAAACATTCCACTACATTCTTAAACCATTGACCGAGCATCAACAATTCTTTCATCTCACATACCATTGGTAGTCTCTTCATCATCATCCACATAAATACTTCCCATATGACCATACTGATTCTCTTCATGAGTCTTTCCCTTAGGGAATTTGGTTGCATAATGCCCATACATTCCACATTTAAAACACTTAACCATTTTTGGTGTCGTAGCAATACCATTATCCTCATCCCTGGTATTAACTGAACCTTTTCCTTTGCACTTACTAGCTTTGTCTCCTTCTTTTCCACACCCAAAGCATCTTCCAGTTCCTTTGAAACATTCTCTTTGATGCCTCCTCCCACATGATTTACATAGGGGAAATTGAACTTTCTTTCCTCTATGATCATCATGAAACTCCATCTTTCTCTTATTAGCCGAGTCAGGAAACTTACCATATTTTACTTTATTGATCATATTATGAGATTGCTGATTCGGCATAATAATGATGTTTGGACTTCCAAATCCCATTTCATTTGGTTGCTCATAAAGAATATCATTCCATTGTCCATCATTTCCTCCATTATCGTGAATCACCTTGTTTCCAGCCATTTTCTAAAACCCAAAAAGAATAGCGTGAGAGGCAAAAATCATGCTAGGGAAAACAACATAATAAAGGGGGAGTACCTTGAACATCTAACATCTTAGGTTTAATTCTATGATCGTTAGCGTAATTCTATTACTATAACCTATACGTATACTTATCCCTAGGGACATCCCTAGACATACCTTAGAAATATCTCTAGGGATCTCACTAACGTTTTCGCATCCTAGTTTCCAAAGGTTGACTAAACCTCCCTCTGATACCAACTATAATGACCCGAAGATTATCGTACATTGAAATTACATTACTTTTGCGGAATACTTAGTACATAACAAAAACACACACACAAGGATCGTAATAGTTTAGTGTCTTTGGAAACTCGGAACATAATCTTCTAATCCTGGTGAAAGATCTTCAATATCTCCCATAAAGATCTTCCATTTTTTTTACCTAAAACCTTTCTTTATATCCTGGGGAAAAGAAAACATAAAAGGGTGAGCTCAAATGCTCAGTAAGGGTATACAAAAGATATAAAAATCATATCATATCTTTTTGAAAATCATAACCTGCAAAAGAGATCGTAATATCTTAACATGGAACAAATCATAGAAGTGAAAATGAGATCACCATAATCATAACATGAAACTTGAAACTTTGTGGCATGCACACATAATCATGGAAAATCATTTCTTGTTAGTCATGACTCATTGCCAAGACTATCTTAGTGGACAAAGTCCCTTTCTGAATCGAGTAACCCTCGTTTCAGTCCTGTTTCACTGAACTGGTATAACCTACCATTCCAGCCATGTCTATCTCATGAGATATAAAATCTTTACCCAATGCATTGGAGGGAGATATAGGTCCCACCCATCTCTTAATGAATCCTTTCTTATGTGTGCCACAAAATCATAAATCATACATCATTGCATAACCCATGTAATAAAAATGGGATTCTTAAACAACATGACATCATAAAACCATTCATATAAGATAAAGGAATTCATAAACATAATTTCATCACAACATAGTCAAATCAATGTAAAAATATGGATATAAACAGAACCCTTTATTATCTTATATGGAAAATAATTTTGATAAAACACTTGAATTGAATTCTTGAGGAAAATATCCTTTCTTCTTCAAAATCAATTTCTTTTCACAAAACATCATGCAATTTTAAAAGAAAGAGATTTTATTGAAAATAGTCATGAAGTCTTTTAGAGGAAGCTTCATGAAAATAAGGCTTTATAAAACATTATAAATCCGTTCGTGCCATATAAGTTAAAAAAACATTCTTCGTACTTTTGTCGGAAAAGTCAAAAAGTACCTCGTACGAAAAACGAAAAAAGATTCCTTTCATATCCTTTACTAAAAACTCATAGAAGGGTAAAATTGGATTTAAACAATTTTAGGTGGATGGAAATAACATTACATATTGATGAATCATGGATTTTGATGATAAAATACACCCCAGTAACTTTCAAAGTACAAACAATCTCGGATAAAAATGAGATTGTGATATTTCCCTTACCTTAGGTCCGACTTGCTTTGTAAGTGTCCAAACCTCCTGTATAATGATTTAAATCATGTTATTGACTTATTCCAGAATCATATTCATTGTTATGATATCATATATGGTTCACTTATAACATTATATTACCCGTTCTTTTGTAAATTCCATGTTAAAGAAGCGTTTTGGGTAAAATCGTTTCATTTATCTTAGGTGTTTTGACTTGTTGTTCTTGACATCATTATTACTTATATCATGATTTACTTACTTCCAGAATATAAAATATGATTTATATATCATATATATTCAGTATATATATATATATAATAGATAGATAAATAAAATGAAAAACACCGTTCATGGAGACGGTAGTCCGTACGTACGCATGAACGCTGTTTTACTTTCCTTATTGTCTTGAAATGGAAGTAAGTAGATGACATACATATGTATATATACATAAATCAAGTAGCTTTATAATGTCATATATTTCATTATTATTTCTTATATATACATTATAATCATTCTTAAATGGTTATCATGGAGAATGAATCTCATCGCGTCGTGGAGACGGTAGTCCGTACGTACGCACGAGCGATGATATCATTTCCATAAATATTGAACTGAATTGAAGTGGATTATACAATATATCAGAATCAATATGATGTTGTAATAACTATGTATAGTTATTCTTTACACCATTATACCAATCCATGTAAGGTGGTGGTGGAAAATAGATTACACCACGGCGTGGAGACGGTATTCCGTACGTACGCACGCGCGGTGATTTCTTTTTTCCGTAGGATGGATAGATAGTGAAATAGGGTTGTTTCATACTTATAATAACATATCAGTATATGAGTGATACTGATGTTATTACTTCATAATGAAACAACCTAAGAAGAAGTGGAAGAAGAAATAAAGATAAAAGAATTGGTAACGGTAATTACCTCTTCTTTGAAGCGCCTCTTTGAGACCTCCTCTTAGGGCACTAGAATTGGTCTTTGAGGAAGACCAGAACCTCTAGGATGTTTCTAGGGAAGTGGAGAAGAGATTTTGGCAGGGGTTGGCCGAGCTTGAGTGCTCAAATTGGTGTGAGGAGGAAGGGGGAGGAGGTGTCCTTTTATAAGGGAGGAGAGGGGCACCTTAGGAATATCTCAAAATATTATTTTATATTAAAGTCAAAATCGGTTTATAATGGTTCCAAAGGGTCTTATTTAGAAGCTAAATTGGGGATGGGTCGAAATCCTATCAACCAATATAATTTAGACAAGTTTAGGATATTATTTTAACCTTATCAATTAAATTTAACTCTAAGTTAAATAATTTAACTTTTACCATGTCTTTTTGTTTTCTTTCACTATATGGTTAATAAACTTACTATAACATGCCAAACGAACCCCAAATTGTTTATTATTAATATATATATCCTTATCTAAGTCATTTGGCCGAACCTTAGATTTTTAGGAATACAATAACAATTAATAATATAATATTTGATTTAAAAACTATTTTGTGTCAATTTTGACACTATTTGATATATGATTTTTGTGAAAGTCATAACAGAATTAAATGTTCGAACCAAGTTGATTAAATCAACACTAATATATCATAGTAACCTAGAAAATTAGTGGAATTCATAAAAAGTCTTAAATTACATTTATTTTGGTATTTATATTATCAATTATGTCAATATTTCATTAATAAGATAATTACTGCATCATCTTTGTGTCATAAATAAATTAAATTATTTGATGTCTAAAAATTACAAATAAAATACCATCATGTAGGAAATCTTTTTAGCTTTCTAATAAATATTTACAATTGAATTTATCTTATGTATAACCGCATATTAAAAATGATTTACTTATTAAACATTAAATTTAACTATTTTAACCCTTCATTAAATAAATTAATAATAAATGTCCTAATCTAATCCAAGTGGGCCTAAATGGTCATATTTTATTCCTAAGTTTGTTTTTGGTCGAATTACACTTGTCCAATAGAATTAGGACATGTTTTATGGTAATATTCATATCATATTTACCCTTAGTTACCCTATTTACTATTTACCGCGGTAAAAAAAAAGTAAAAAGTTACTATTCACCAAAAATTATTTTCATCTCATTGAACCACATTTTAGTCCTTGATATTAACCGTGTCTCTCGGATTTTCGAAATTCCATTCACAGAAGCGGTAAAATTATGTTTTATGCAAAATTCAGTTTTTAACCTACCACTTAGTAGTTTCACTATTCATCAAAAATTGATGTTTTTCAGAACAATGCCAAAATTTCATCCCAAGCTATATTTCATATTCCGAATTCAAAATTGAAGTCTATTTTACCAAATTCATAACATAAAAGTTGCATTAATTAATTTCATAATTAAATCCCGCTGTTAAAACAAATAGCGTGTTTTTAAGAAATAATATCTATCAAAAGATTGACACTTGTTTATGTCTAGTTTAAATGTGAAATTACATCCAATGACCAACATTGTATTAAATTGTAAAAATATATTTTAAATATATTTTAAAACCACTCAAATTAATGATTTATCACTATTAATTATTTCGATTAAAAAATTTGTTTTTAATTATAATTTAGTAATTTTCACTATTCATCAGAATATGAAAGTTATCCGAAAAGTACCAAAATTTCACCTTAGGCTAAATTCGATACTCCGAATCCAAAAATGAAGTCCATTTTGACTGTTAAAATTTCTAAAATTTAAAAAGTGGTTATTACTATTCATAACGGCTAGTTTTAATAATATTTTAATATCATATCATTGTTTCGTAAAACTCAGGATTACGTACCACACACGCTATCGAGGAAGGTTGCGATTGAGTGTAATGCAAGGCAAGTCAAGGATGCGTGTTGTGCAAGCTCCTTTTGGTATAGCGTATAACACAAGACATTAGTAAAATAAAAAGAATATTTTTCATAAAATCTCGGGCTGTTACAAGTTCAATAACATGGGACTTTACATTTAAACACTATTTTAACATAAGATCACCATTTCGATAAAATCTTATCAAAACAAGAGGCTTCTCTTTACGATATCCCTAATGCATATTAAAAATTATTACGATATAATCCTTATTTTTATATGTGATTTAACAAAAACTTCATTGGTGTACAATGATTTTAAATACATGTTTTAAATCATATAAAGTAATTGTTAAAATTCATATTTTTAGGTTCCTATCAAATATAATTCCATATTATTCACTTCATAATGGAATATATTTTAACAACATGAATCAAAAATTATTCTTAATATAATTTAAGGTATTTAAAATTGTATCCTTATTATTTTATTTTGATTGGAATGATATTTAAATATCCATATAATCCTTTTTTATATATGATAATTTCTTTTAATAAAGGTATATCCATAATAAATTTTTTATTTGACAATAATTCCACATTTATTGTTCATTAAAAACAACAATACGTGTTAATAATATATGACACCAACCGACCATCAATTTTTTTTACATAAAAAAAACAAACCCAAAATTTTAATTTAAAATTCATAAAAAACAATAAATAGATATGGCATACATTATCATCCATGTAGTTCAACTATGAATGATCTTTAATAATTTCTCAATCCCCACATGTTATTGGATACTAATAATACCATATCCAAGGTAAATCCACCATTATCATTCATCGTTGATGTCTCAATACTTGTTGGAAAACCAACGCAATAAGAATTTACACTAGATCTAGACTCAGTGTAATATCAACATCATCACTAATATTGAATTGTTGAATAAAATATATCAAAAAAAGAAATTAATATATACAAACAAACACTATTGAAACAATAATTAAATATTTGAACTATAATAAATGAAAGAATAAATAAAAAATATATGGAAAAACATCAAAAAATGAATGATAAAATAATACACAATATAAACTAAAAACAAACTAATCTTATCCCCCTTTGGGATCTAATATTTTTCATCATGTTTATTAATAATTATTTCAATATCCAGTTTTTACCCAGTTACACATCGACAGAAAATCATCAAAACAATACCTTTATCAAATTAGACATTCATGGATAGCATTCTATACTGATAATGTATGATTACATCAGAGTAGGAAGGCATTGTAATTGATTGATAATAATATCATGCAAGAGGTATGTAATCATTCACAATGACCCTTACATAATAATAGGGTCCCACAATGGTACAAACAATCAATTGATAAAATTATGACTGTACTTGTCCACCCGTCAGTACTTTCAGAAATATTTATTGGTTATTTATTTTATGCATAAACTTTTATATAATATGTTTTGGTATGAGGTCATGGTTAATGTTATTTTTATATTATTGAATTTGTTCCTCTTATAATTCACTATAAATAATTATGTATTGGATATACACCAAAATAATTCCTTTGAGAAATTATAGGTCACATGAGATAAGTTGACTTACTATGTAGTTTATACCAACCCATTATGTGTCAATGGTTGAAAGAAGACCTCTGTAGTAATTTTATCACGTTTTATATGATGTATTATCATAAGTTCCATTATCATGATTAAACTTATTATCATAAAAATGATTACATACATCTAGTATAACACATTTATTATGATATATTTTTATTTGAAATTAATTATTTTTCAATTCCAATTATATCATTAATTCTATTATTATAAAAATAAATATTCTACTGAACATTATCAATTACTAATCATATAAATTCATCATTTTTTGTGTTTATCATTTCCCTAGGTAAAAATTTAGAACATTTAATATCATTAATGGAAATTAATATATATTTTAATGATGTTATAATCCTTGGTTTTAATGAAGTGTAATTTTTATTTATCCATGAAATGATAGAATACATTTTATTTAACATTGTTATGTGATCAAAAGTTATCATATTATAATGAAATAAATATCCAAATAGCATTAGGTGGATGTTTTGGGGGGTTTAGGGTTTAATTATGAATTATTATAAATTTTTATGAAAAAATATAAATATAATTATAAATTATATTTTTCATCAAATGAGTGATTAAAGAAATTTCAGGACTTGTATGTTAATTTAGAAAAAAATATATATTTTATGCATTGAAGCCTTAAAGTGTTCGATGTGTTTAGAATAAATAGTCATTTTTACTAAAATTAAGAATACTTATTGAAAATATTATTGTTATAATATCTAAATTCAATGGTTTTATATTTCATCAATGATGAAAATTTCTCATAAAGTTATTGAAAATTTTATTATTGTTATAATGTTATGTTTCAGTATACCAAAGTTATTATTGTTAAATTTAATATATGTCATATGATATATGGAATTGAATTGTTCTTTTTTTTATTAAAAATTATTTTTAATGATAGTGTAACACCCCAATCATTTATGGTATGTATCCTTTTAAAGTAAATCTTTTCAAAAAAATTATGTTGCATGCAATAACCATATTAAATGATCAATTAAATATTTTATAACCTAGCTGATAAATTAAAGAAAATGAATAATATTAACCATATTATGAAATCTATATAATATATATACAATTAAATCTTAAAATTAATGATATTTATTTTTTATAACATATATAAAAAAAATCCAATTTTATTAAAAAAAAATGTTTTTCTGGAGGTAAATTTGATTCCTATCTAGAGAAAACTTAATTTAAAACAGTTTTTAGAAACTATAATATATTATTTTTTAAACAATAAACTTTTTATTTGAAATTTTAATATCATAATAAACATTATTGTAAATTTTTTATTTTTTTTGATATGTTTTTTTCTTTTGAATAATTGTTTAAAATAAAACATTTTACTGAAAATGGATTTTTCGTCTATATATTTTGAAGGGTATAATTAAATATATTTGTTGGTTTTAAATTATAATTTCATAAATTTCAAAAATTTTAATCAAATTTAGGTTATTTAGAAAATTTCAAATTTAACATGGATATAATAAATTTCAATATTTTGAACATTTTCACTTTAAAACCAAGTTTTCTCATTCTTTCAATAGGGATAATATTAAATTAATATATTCCAATTCTATGTATTTTTTAAAAAAATGATTCCATATTTGGAATATTATTTTTAACATTTATTAAAAATTCACATTTTATTTTTTTAGAATATGAATACTTACATTGGTAATTTTTATAATATAGTTAAAGATAAATTAGGTAATTAAGCGTATAAATAATATTATAAATATTATAAAATTTTAATAATACTTTCCCCAATTTTATTTAATTATTATGTTTCATCCCTAGGTACTAAAATATTGGTTATGTGACCATATGTGGCCATTTTAATGATAATGTATCCGTTATAATATTTTATTCAAAGAAAAGTCAGACTTGTTATACTCTATTTTTTAACGTGTCAAATATTTTTAATATATGGTTATCAAGGTGACATGTTTGACTATAAATATTATATTTAAATATAATATTTTTATTCTCGAAATATTTTTTTAGTGAATAAATAATTACATTAAATAATTACACAACAATGATGAAGTAATTGTTTAGTTTATGGAAATATCAACTAAATAATATTAAATATATTAAAATAAATATGAATTTAGAAAATTATTGTCATAAAAACATTTATATATGTATGTGAAATATTTTATATATGTTAAAAGTGTTTTTTTGAATATATGTTTTTGTTATGAAATATTGGAAAGGTCATGTAATGAATATTGTCAAAAATGTCAATAATGATATTTAAAAAAATATCTTATTATTTATATAATATTAAATATATATATATATATATATAATTTGTCTAAATATTAGTATGGAGTTTAAAATTTAATCAATGTTTCATTTATGGTTCATTTGGTATTTATTAGTAACAATATTAACCCTTAATGTGTATGTATTCATGTTGTCACGATAATAGTAAAAGAGTTTAAGTAATGGTTAAAACCAAAATACAAATGTAATAATATGACATAAAAATGTAAAAAATTTGGTTGATATTATTTAGACCTAAAATAATATTACATTTTAAATAACTCACTTTGGTTACTTTTCGATTTGAAAATTAATCAATATTAACGTAATATTTTGATATTTTCTTAAAGTGCCCATCACCTCAATTTTAAAAGGGGACCATATCCATTAAATTTTAAAACATCTTATAGCCTTATAACTCTAACAAAACCTACCCATTTCTATTAAAATAATCTTTATCTATGTTTTTTAGGTCTTGTTCTTCAAAAAATACCAACCATAATCCCTTAAAAAGATATATAAAGGAAGTCCACTTAAGAAGACATAATCATTTTTATTAACTCATTGACGTTCATTTCTTATAACAAATTCTCTACATGTTTTTATTAATTCATAAATTAATATATAACATATATTATATATTATGATATTTTATTATGATTATTTTTAAACCATATTACACTTTTCTCATTTCTATAAAACACTAAATCATTGTGCGTGCGTATGCATGGCGTACCGTCTACACACCCTTGTGTAACCGATTTTTCATCAATACATTACTTGGATGGGTATAATTATTGAAATAATATATATATATATATATATTAAATTATTATAATATATTTATTATTTAATAAATAATATACTATCTACTTCATTAACCCTTCACCAATAATGGAATGATATCATCGCTGATGTGTATGTATGACCCATCATCTCCACGTAGCGATGTGAATCACTTTCCATGTTCACCATTTAAAAATTATTATAAAAATTCATATAATGAATAAATATTATATATATATATATAGGACATGACTATATACAATGAAAAAGAACTTGGACTTATATGACAAAACATGCAGAGGAGAGTGAAGCAGTTCACACCCGAATCAAGGGTAATAATGAAATATTGTTAACAAGAGGATGATAAAATTATATAATGGTGCCATATAAGATATCATAAATATTAAAATACCTATTTTAAAAATTAATAACATTAAATAAACCATTATATAAGATATTAATGTATGTAAATCCAAAAGGCTGTCTGAGGTAGGGTTTTTCTTGTCTCACCTTTACTTTGCAGAGTCAAATGTCTAATTAACCACTTATATTTTTTTATAGTGTAATTATAATCCATATTGATATATTAAATAATTAATATCTAGTTATTATTTTTATATAATATTTTAAAAGAAGTTATTTTTTTCATGGGAAATATAATTCATCTTATTCCAACGTGGTAAGAATTTGTCTCCCAATCTCATCAATATTTGGGATTGTTTTTTGATTAAGTATCCTCTAGGTAATATTTATCCTCCATATACATGTATTAAAATTAAAATTAATAAAGTTTTTAATATAATCCATTCGATGTTTGATGTCAATTTTATCATTTTTTTATCTTTTAAAAATATAAAAAAATTAAAAAAATTTATATTGTATTATTTTTAAACATGGTTTATTGAAACATTTATGACAAAATTACGGTATTAATTTTCTTAAAATTAAAAGGATTGCTCATATTTTTATGATGAATTTAATGTTTAATTATTTATGAATTCATTTATATGTTTTCTTCATAATTTTTAATGATTTTATTTCAAATATAATTTCTCAACATTTTAAAAATAAGTGATTTCTGTAGTGAAAAATGTAATTTTCATAAATAATTTATCAATGATTTTATAATAGAATTTTAATCGATTTCAACACACTCAATTGAATATTATACTAAATTTATTTTTCACTTATATTGACTTTTACCTTATTTAATTGTTTTTTTTATTAAATTTTGACTATTCCTATGCAATTTTTAAACAATTCATGGTTTATGGTTAAATTATTCAAAAAAAATGTATGATAGATATTAATAAGAATATTTATTTTCTCTATACTTAATATCATAAATATGCGGAAAGTCATTGTAGTTGGTATATTCAATTTAGGGCCCACTATAGCAACTTTATACATTGGTATGTCTTATGAGGAAGACTAGAATAGGTCTTTGAAATTGCATTAATCATTTATTAGATTTATGGTATGAAGACTGGATAATGTTATATTCATGGAGTGGAGACATTT
Source organism: Viscum album (assembly GCA_963277665.1). Taxonomy (NCBI): domain Eukaryota; kingdom Viridiplantae; phylum Streptophyta; class Magnoliopsida; order Santalales; family Viscaceae; genus Viscum; species Viscum album. The sequence goes on along the minus strand of OY728166.1, from coordinate 375,963,957 downwards.
GGGGGCTATATTCTTGGTATAAAGCCTCGATAGTATGTTTTGGATGTTCTACATTACATATTTGATCTTTATGAATTTTTTATTTACATTTCAGGTAATTATTTGACTTTTTAGAATATCCATGGTTATTTTTCATTTTCTTATGATTATTTATATGTAATTATTTTATTATCATTTATTCATGTCATATAAGGATGTAGTTTCTGATTTAAGGTGATGTGATTTATTTATTATCCTTTCTATATTGTTATACCTTATTTTCTCATGGATTCCAATGTGCTCATACCCTTATTGTTCATTTGAGCTCCCTGATTTTCTATGTTTGAATTTTTCATAAAATTTCAAGATGAATAATAATATTGGTATTCATGGTTACTCAAAGTTAATATAATCGAAGAATTAATTAAATTATTTTAGTATTTTATGTTTTGAAACATTAATGTATATTTCATGTATGAATCTAGAATATATTTAAAACTAAATTATTCATCCTTTATGGATGTAATTTTATGTATATTATTCTATTATAATAATTTAAGACATTGGATCTAGGCCTCTAGAGTCTAGGTCATTATAGTTGGTTATAGAAGAGGTTTAGTTGAAACGATGGAAGGAATATTTAGAAAATCATTGATTTGAATACATAACCCTATGATAGATTTTGTGGATAATTATATGTATAGTATAACACTATGAATATTTTGTAATGAAATGGGATAATATAGTTTGAATGTAAGGACTCTTATACTGAGAATAATATGTCATGATTTAGAAATTATATATATGATTCTTCGTGACAATGTCACAATGATTTGTGTCTCTCACATTGTGATTTATGTTTTTGTCAATTGATAGAATAAAATCATTTATAAAGGTAATGGTTATCATACAAATAATGAAGAGACTACAAAATAAAAATGAAACACTATGGAAAAATTTCCATCTCAAAGTGGTATTTTTTCATCTAGCGGCGGTTTAAACCACCACATGATGGTTCTACAAGAGTTTCAAAAAATCACTGCAAAAATTAGTGTCATCATTCAATAGGTGGTGGTTCCATATATTTAGTATAGTTTTCATGAAATTATCATATAAATATAATTTTAAAGTAGTTTTTTTGTATTATTAGATATATTATCTTAAAAAATGAAGTTTTATCTAGTATGGGTTTTTAAGGGTCATTAAATTCTGAACATTTCACAAAAAAAACCCACTAAAATATATAAAAACACCATGAAATAATCTTTTTTCATATTTAGTGATGGTTTTAAACACATCCCTAAAACTACCATAATATAGTGGTGTTTTAAACCATCATGAAATAAGTATATATCTAAAGGCTATTTAAACCGTCCCTAATTCAAGAATTAAAAAAAGATATATATTCTACAGCCATAGAACCAACATCCTAAACAACACAACTGTAACACTAATTTTTTTAAAATATCATCAAATATATTACAAATATAAATAAGAAAATAAAATATTAAAATGAAAGTATCAATTTATGTTTATTTTAATAAAACAATGAATAAACACATTAACCAATGAAAACAACTCATTGAAATAAAAAATGTCACAACCATTTTTTCGTCTTTTCATTTCTTGGTTTTGATCTGGTTCAGTGGAAATAATGATAATTTTTTTTGGATTTTGGTGAGATTAATTTTTAAATTTTAAATGAAATAAATGTATAATCATCCTTCCATTGGTTCCCCATTACTGGTTTGGGTGTTTTTGAGAATACGGTGGTTACATCATGATATGGGAAAACTGTGAGCCCATTTAATTATTTAAAAACCAAATATATTTCTTTTATAATTGCTTCATTTTTCAACATTCTTCACTAATTATACTTCCCAATTTTCCTCCACTAACATATTAAAACTACCATATCCTTTTTACCCCTTATAAATTCAAAATAAGGATTTATTTGGCTTAATAATTCTGGGATTGGGCTAGCTTGAGGGCCCAATTGTTGTTATTTAAAAAATAATTTATTTTTTATATATAATTTATTTTTTTATATTTTATAGTGATTCTGCCTCGTACTCGAGGCCATGAACCCTAGGAGAATCTTCATGTACCATTTTCTCTCTTTGGAGCTCATCTTGTCATGGATCTGGGCAAATATTCTCAATGCTTCTCAATTCATCTAGATTTTTCAAAGGTATATTGTGCCATTAATAAATCATCCAATTCATTATTTTTTTCAAATAATAATATTCCCATAGTTATTCCAGACCATAGGGTCCTCTCTATTTATTTTTTAGCCATTCACTATCCTCTATGGTCGTAGATCTACGGGAAGACGATGAGTTTTCTGGTTTCCAAGGTGAGATTTCTTTTCATTTATCCTCACGCCTCTTCCTCCTTTAATTATTTTTTGATTTTATATTTTCCTCTAGTCATTAGTGACCTATGATTCTATTATCCAATTATTTTTAAGTTTGGTTTGTTTGTTTGGGTCTGGTTTTCATATTTTTAGTGTTTATAAACCCATAGATTGTGATATTGGGTGTGTATTTACATTACACCAAGGATTTGAGGTATGGAATCCCTTGAAAATGCCTTTATAATTTATGTTTCATAATATTATTAATTTTTAAACATGATATATATATTTATTTATTACTATTTCCAGCATTTTTAAAATTTTCTAGTTGCGTAAAATGGGTTTTAATCATTGTTTTGTGAAAGGATGTGTTGTTTTTTCATAAATGTGAACACCAATTGGATTTTTAAATGTTCTATTATTGTTCTCACCAGGTTTTGGAGGTTTAGAACCATTTTTATTTATTCTGATATATTTATAGTAGTTTCAATAAAAAATGGCATTTAATTGGTGTTTCATTCTTTTCCAAGTGATTAAAATAAATTATTTTGCTTAATGTGCATGTCATGTGTTTGGTAAATTGCTCGGTTGGATTATATGTGTTATGTGTGATTGAAATTTTTTTGTAGGATTTATAAATTCATGGCAAGAATAATAAATGATATTTCGGGTTCCTTCGATATCACACTAATGTTTATTTGGTTTTACAAAAAAATTGGTTTGGGTTTACAACATGTTCTGGCTGAGATGTCAAAAAATGGCTCATTTGACATCCTTATGAAAATGGTTGTGTCATCAATATGTAACTATAGTTTTTAATGGATTTATGAATGAGTTTTTCTTTTTTAAATGGAGTGTATACACCTCCTTAATAAAATTTAAATTCAATACATTTTCAAATTTTAGTTTTGAGAAAGGAATAAAGTCCAGTTTGGTATTTGTTTCTGGTAAAAATGGTTTCCACGTGTATATCATGTTCTATATTTTGGGTCCATTTTTTAGTTCATGAAATTGATTTATTATTTGGTTTTTGGGCTACCAAGTCTTGGATGATATGGTATTGATTGATTTGTGTCCTTAAAATATAATTTTTTAGTGAATTTGTTTTTCAAGACCTCATTATACTTATTCAAAAAAATTTATAAAAAATTATGTGGTTTATTGATCTGTGAAAGAAATGTGAGACATGTGTGTTTACTTTTTGATGTTTATATGATTTATAAATGTATTATTCATGAGAATATTGTAATTTATAGGTTTTTAACTTTTTTGAGCACAAAAAGGAAATCTTGGGTATCTCGGTGCGAGGATGTTTACTAGTATATTGGTGATCCCAAGGGGTTTCCCCCTATTTCACATAGCACGTTTGACTATGAAAACACTAAATAGTATTTTATTATGATTTCTTTTGAGTACCATTGGGTTAGGGGTATTCTATCTACTAGTGATGCATGTTCACAAAAATATATATTTATTATTTTTACCTTCATCGATATATGAGGTACCTATGGCTCACAACTAACTAGTACCTAGGGGTGTTCCCGTGACTTGTGCTCACTAGGTATTTTGTACTCACCATCGACATATGGTGTGTTTGGTTGGTAAATTAATAATTGTTTGTGAGTTATTTAAATATTTAAATTCTTTAAATCATCCTTCTTTAAAACTATATTCAACTTGAAATTTCACCTCTTTGAAAAATTATTATGAGCATTTTAGTTATTAAAACATTCAAATTTTTTCATGATAATTATTATAACATGTAACCTCATTTGGAAACATACTTTTATATATTTTATTTACAAAATCAAATTTATGTTTATTTTATTTTAATGTATGTTAATTTGTAATATAATATTCAGGCTAACCGACTATGTTTTAAAAATCACACCTATTGTCTTCTTTTATTTTTTGTCTTTGGGAAAGTTTCAGTTTGTGTTCGATCACCTTGGGTGATGTTTCATCATTGTGTTCGTGAGTGAACATCAGGGTCGGATGTTGTTATTTGTTTATCAGGATTATTTGGTTGAGTTTTGTTTTAGTTTTAATATCTATTTCTTTTACAAATTAGGCCCAATTCATTTTTTTGGTAAATCTATTTGAGTCTGTCTATTTCTTCTTGTTGTTTTTTTATTGTTTATATTTGGAAAGAATAATTCCCTAGTTTATTGTATTGATTCCCTCGGTGCTTGTCTCCATCTTAGGTGGATCGGTTACGCCTCTCGGGACCTTTTGAGGGATGGCCTGGGTGACCGGTTCAGGGTCGACTCAGGTTGGTTCATGAAAAAATGGTATTAGAGGAGGTTGGGTCTTAGCATACCATTTGTTAGACTACACATTATTTCTTGTATTTCAAGGTATATGGTGTAGGAATGTTGGGACATGAGGGGTAATTTTGGGATGATAATTTATAACTCTTCCTTATTGTGATCCTCGTTCTTCTATAGGAATTTCTATTTAATTAGTGTCCTTTCCTATTTTTGATTGTTTGGTGTTGGGAAATGACAAGGGGAGTCTGAATAATGGCCCTTGTGAGCTCATAGGTCCTATAAAGACATGTGGAGATGAGTGAAGGTCCTAATAAGCCCCTATATTTTGGTGTTTTGATTAACATATGGTCTCCAACCATATGGTCACATCACCCACCGACACCAGTTCACTATTGTGGGTCTATTTGACCTTTCTTAAATTCAGAATCTTTCTTTGAAAATCCTACTGTGATAATTGTGGAAATGTTTTCTAAATGAAGGATTGAATTTTGAAATGTGGAACAATAATTTTTAAATTTTAAATATAAGAATCGTTTTGGAAGGTTTTGTTTTTGTGGAATACATTTTTTTAGGAGGAAGTATAAATTATTTAACAGGATTGGATTATATTGAATCTAAACTTGTGTTTTGCTGGAATAAAGTTTTTTTAAATTGTGAATCATTTTAACGTTATTTTGATTATTTATTTTTAAATTATGTGTTTTGGGATGTTGGAAAGTGATTGAATCTGATGAATTAGTGTTGGAAACAGGGTTTGAGTGGTTCGTGTATTCCTAGAAAGTTTATTTTTCTCAATGGCCATCATATTATGAAACGATTCATTGATGAATTTTTTAAAATGGGAAGGGGTTTTTTTGGAGTAGCTTGGTTGTTTTGAATGTTGTAAAAATTAAAAGTAGTATGTTATTATGAAAATGGTTCATGATGAAGTCTGGATTGTTTTTTGAAATCTAATAAGGGTTTTGACATTGTGGTTAGTTTTCCTTTGGAAGGTATATTATTTTTGTAATGATGTTATTTTTTTATTCATTGGGGTTTTCATGGGTTCTCCAATGAATGGTTTTATTGATATATAGAATTATGACCTATATAGAATGGTGGTTGGGTGCTTGGGGTAGCTTGAAATGTGCATGTCAGGGAGACATAATGAAGCACCATTGGTGAATGAGGAAATCCATGAGGATATAATTTTTAAAAAAGTGTTTTCACCTGAAACATTGTGAAATTTTCTTTTAAACGGATAATTATGTGGATAGTTTTTGTTTCTATGTATTAGATTATTTCCTTATTGAGTATTCTTCTTTATGATCTTGATGCCATACTATTGTCATTTCTTGAGATGAGATCTTGTTGGTGGCATTGTTTCGGGGTAATGTTCAGTGGGTTTCTAAAGATGTGTTGGATGTTGACCTGGGGCCTTTGATAGTCTCTGTTGGAAATATATCATGTTGATCAACATAAGGATTCATTTAAAATATTGAATCCACCTATTTTGTTGATGCATCGGCCCATTTAAGAAGACTTGTTCACATTAAGAGTACTATAATCAACTTCTAGAGAATCACCTAATCCACAAAAGAGAACTATATACTTCCCATGTCTTTAGACCAAAACCAAAACCAAAAAGGCTAGTACAAGATCAGATAATCCAGAAAAGGATAACCCTTTATAAAAAGAAAATCTATTCTTAATCTCCAAAATTTGTCCAACAATACCCAATGTTCAAAGAGGACCATTCGATAATAAATTTTTCAATAAAATTCTTCAAAGAAAACCAAACTAAGATTGAAACCCAAATATTTGAAGGATTTAGTCACATAGTTTTTCAAGTTAAATCGTAACATTTATCTCCAAACAACATCAATTGCTCTTAATGTCTCGTATTGAAATGTAATTAACCTAATCACATTTCCTCCATTATAGGTTAATCATTTTCATTAATAACCTAAAATCAACTTACTATTAATTCATAAAATCATCTAACTAAAAAGAATCAGTCCAACTAACCAGGGACATCACGTAGTCCAGTGGTAGGCGATAAATACCAGTCGCACATTGGTTGTGGGTTTGATTCCCGCAGCAACGTCCGACGCGATGGGTTGTCACACGGTCTGCGTGTTGTCCTTTTTCCAAAACTATATAATTATTAAAACATTCCACAAAATGAGATAAAATATTCAAAAATGACCATAACATATATTAACCTCAAGTTTATCTCATCCCTTTAATTTTCCATCATAACATATAATAAACCATAATTACCTCACAAGTAATGATCATATAAACTCTAATGGTTACCTTTATAATTATTACCTGAACTTCCACATTGATTTTTCATCTCGTACATGATGCATTACAGATCATAGAAAAGTTCAAGTGGTTGATCATGACTCCTTGATAGTTGGTTTAGAACAACCACATGTTTCCTCATTGAATCCCCCATTTTATCTAGTTTCTTAATCGGAGAACAACCATAGTTTCCTTCAAACCTGTTGTCTCTTTGGTGCCTGCTAGATCCATCCATTCACTAAAAATAGAAATGTCAGTCTGAGTATATCAAAAAAACCATCATGTACTAATGAAGAAGGTAAACACTAAGATATTCTTACTTATTCACTTTATCTAAACTATGACTCTTTCTGAAATCCTACCCATTATGGTAATGTCACTTATGCTTAAAGAGTACCCTAACCTCTAAAGTTATCTAAACCGACCATTGATAACAACTATAAGGCCCCGGCCTTAAACCTTACTTAATATTGAATTAAATGAATAATTCAAATTTAGGATCTTTTCAGGTTTAGAGTTTTAGAGAATTATATCATAAAACTTGCATTACATTCCATATTTAAACAAAGTGGTTACATAAAAGATAGTATTCATTTTTTCCATTCAACGAAAACATATTTAAAATAAAACATGGATTCATTCTTGACACTTCCTTGACACTATCATTATATCATGTACCCTTACCTTTACCTATGAAAAACATTTCAAAAACTTGGGATGAGCATAAAAATCTCAGTAAGGGATATAAAAATATTGAAAGGAAACATGAGTACATTGTACATAAGAATGAAATCATACTTTACCCATAAAAAATAAGCACCATAACATACCTCATAAAATCATTAATAAATCATAGAAATCATAAGAAATAAAGGTAACTTGAGGCATTCATAACATTCTTATGTAGGGAGTAACCCTCTTAGTTACGTTTGGAATAACCACCACAGTATATTCCCTAAATCTCTTCGGAGAAACCTTAACGTTTAACCCCTTCGCGTTACCCAACGCATTGGAGAGCTATATCGGGCTCACCCGCCCTTAGTTTATCACGGAACCACCCGTTTTCATAACAATGACCATTAACCATAACATAAATGTATCATATAAAACATGCATAATGTAAATATAACATTTCCACATTTCAATCACAATATAACATTGAAATAATGAATCCATTAAAAAACCATTTTCGAAAACCATTTAAAACATTTAATAAAGAGATTTTTGAATCAAAGTGTCCCATACCACCTTGAAGTTTTTATCATTTTAAACCATTAATATCCATATAAATAAATCCATAAAACCATTTTTAAAACATGGTTATTAATAAGAACAAATCATTAAAACATTTAAAGCGATATTTTGGTTAAAGGGTTTTTACCAAAATTGGAGACACTTGAATACAATAATTGAGGAATAACAATTAATCAGAACATTATTATATCATGAGAATAAATGGAATCATGATATAATATTACAAAGGACAGTATATACACCATATAATAGTGAATTGGTGCATAACAACAATGAAGTCTCAATAGATATGTAAAATGTGATGAAATCCCTTATAAAGAAGGTATCCTTAAATTAAGGATAAATCAATCTCAAAATTATGTGTGACAAACATAAATACACCCAATATAATTGGATATTAAGTGTAAAATAATAAAATTTCATTAACACATATTCAAATTATGACATATTGAATAACTACATGTTGAACCCAAAGAAATCGAAATTGGGTTAAAAAGTTCCCTTGGTAAAATTCGACAGCCTAACAACGTCACTTAAAAAATTCAGAAAATGAGTTGATGAGAGATAAAAAGGGAATCTCATCACTTAGAAATAAAATTTACATCAATCAGGATATATAAGAACATATCCCAACATAATATTATGTGAATTAAAAGACATAACAAACGAAGTCTTTTAAAAAGAGGAGGGTGAAAGGTTTCCTTACCGACTTGGGTAACATTCAAAAAGTACACCCCATTGAAGAAGTGTCATACAATGAATATGTAAATACCCATAAATGGAATTATATTAAAAAATCAGTGTAATAATGGGCAGTACAGAAACCAATTGAAGGATATTTTTGCAAATGTTGCATAAATCTCACGGGAATAAAAGTGAGATGAAAAATCTCTTACGAAAATTCTGCAGCCTAACGACACCACATAAAACATCCAAAATAGATTGATGAGAGGAAACAGGGTCTCTCATCACATCAACATAATGTTTACAGAAAGTTGAATATAAAAAAACATCCCCCAACATAACAAAGAGGAGCTTAAAAGAAGTGACATAAAGGAGAGTACTTAAAATGAAAGAGAGATGTTAAATCTCTTATGAAAATGCGGCAGCCTAACGGCGCCCCTCAAAACTTCCAAAAGGGATTGATGAGAGAGAATAGGGTCTCTCATCATATGTACATAAAAATTACAGTAAGATTAATATAAAATAACATCCCAATCACAAGAAATATGTGATTAAAAGGAATGACATAAAAGAGTGTACTTAAAAAGAAAGAGAGGAGTAGGATCCCATACCTCGTGTCCGACATAACTCGATTGTTCATTAATCTCCTAAATAATAAAATTTGGTCAATTTATAATTGCTTAAGGACCTCCTTTAAATATAATTATTCTTTTCATATCACATATTATAATGTTATAATAATTGGTTAATAAAGTGAGTTCGTATCTGACGTTTTGGTCGATGTTCAGTACATGCGTAAAAGTTGAACTTGTTGGAAAAGACATTTCCATGTAGTTATAAGTACATCATCTCCAGAATAGTATTTATGTTTTAAATATCATATATATCCAGTATATATTCATTATATACTATTCCATATCATTTGTAGATAAAAAATTAAAAGCACCGTTCATGGAGATGGTAGGCCGTACGTACGCATAAAAGCTACTTCCATATTTTTTGCTATATTAATGGAATTAAAAAAAATGAGAGACATATATATTATAATTCCAGACTGATACCCATCATTTAGATGTAATATATTACATATATATCCATTATATATATGTACTTATAATAGTACATAACATTTGGGGATATGAAATGAAATGTACCGTTCATGGAGACGGTAAGCCGTACGTACGCATGAACGCTACTTTCCTTTTTTTCATATTTAATGGAATTAAAACATAATTATACATAATAGTATTTTAATTCCAGTATGGTATCATATATAATATCATTAAATATATCCTTTATACGTACCACATATGGTATTAACGAATCAAATCACTTTGAGGGGGCGGTAGTCCGCACTTCCTTAAATGAAGATATCGCGTTTACCAATAATGAAAACCATAAATATATGCCATAAATGAAAAATACAGAATCTTAAGTAAAACATAAAAATATTATATATCATATATAAATATAGTTTCATCTTAATGTCCACCTTTGAAGGTGTTAGAAAAATGTTGAACAATCACCGTTTCGTGAGGCAGAAATTCGCCATCCACAGAAACAGTATGTTCTTTAACCGTTAGATGTACGTGTGTGTATGTGTAGCTCAAATACTTCTTTGAAAAACATCCTAATATATGGAAGATACTGTATTTGTTACAAAAGAAATGAATAAAAAGAGTTTAGGGGGTTGGCGAAGAAAAATAATACAAAAGGAATCAAATGAAGACATTACCTTAAAATCGGGTAACTCCCTTTGGTTTGAGATCAAAGGCTTCCTTGGGAAGACTTCTGCCCAAAGTGACTCTTCAAGGAGTAAGAGAGGGAAGTGTAGAACCAAAATGGGCAGGGGTTGGCTGAGACAAATTCTTTGGGAGTGTGGGTAAGGAGGTAGAGGTGGGGGCGTTTTATAAGAGGAGATGAGAGGCACTCTTGGAAGGTAAAGAAATGTCACTTTATTTTAAAATGGTATTCGGATTTAAGAGGTCCCACATTGATGTGTTTCTAGGATAAGGTGATAAGGGATCTAAAAACACCCATCCAATAGGTTTTGGCCATGTTTAGGTCTTGGATTTTACATTATCTTTCCATTATATTTAAATCGTTAAATAATGAGGCCATCGCTGCATCATCATGATGTCATAAATAATTTAATTTATTTAATGTCTAAAAATTAATAAAAAACTACTATGATGTATGAAATATTTTTATCTTTATAATGAATATTTATAGTAAAAAATATGACTTGAATAACCCCATGTAACAATTGTTTTAGTAAAACACCTCATGTGTGTGTCATTTTTACTTTAACATTAAATAAAAAGTTATTTATGTCATTTCCCAACCAAAGTGGCTCCATGTGGTCCTCAAGTTGTCCCATGTCATGTCTTGGTCGTCCATGACACATAAAATAAGGTTAGTACATGTTTCAAGGTATTTTCATTTTATTATAATATCATTTTTTCCTTAAATTGCACTAATTACCTCTAATCGCGATTAAAAACATAATAAGTTACTATTCACCAAAAAATTATTTTAATCCCATTGAACCACATTTTACATCTTAATGACAACCATGTATGTCAGATTTTTGAAATTCAAAACACAGAAGTGGTAAATTTTTTTATTTAAGATGAAAAATAAGTTTTTATATGTACCACTTAGTGGTTTCACTATTCATCAAAAATTGACGTTTTTCAGAAAATAAAGAAAATTAACCCTAAGCTATATTTGATATTCCGAATTCAAAATTAAATTCTATTTTACAAAATTAAAAACATATAAGTCACATTAATTAATTTAATAATTAATTCCTGCTGTCATGACAAATAGCGTGTTTTTATGAAACAATAAGTATCAAAAGATTGACACTAGTTTAAGTCCGATTTCAAAGTGAAATTAATTCCAACAACCACTATTGGATTTAATGGTAAAAATATATTCTAATTTCACTTTAAAACAAATTCGAAAGATAATATAACCTTATAAATAAATTAGATTAAAAAGAGGTTTTGAATTAAAATACAACATTTTTCACTATTCATTAAAAATTCAACTTTTTCGGAAAAATACCAAAAATTTACAAAAAGTAAATTTTGATGTCCCATTTCTAAAGAAGAATTTTATTTTTTCAAATATAACACATAAAATTTTCAAAAAGTGGATTTAAAAGAGGTTCTCCATCAAAAGTCGGTTAATCGACCTTTTAAAGAATATTAGAATGTTTACGCTTAAAAATTGGATTCCTTCACATTTTTAATACTCTAACATTTATCGTAAAAAGTAAAAATATTTGACAAACATATATAATCATTTCTTAGTTAGTTCTGTTCATTCCCGTCATTACAATGTGTAGGCGTTAACTACCATTTAAAATAATATTATTTTATTATTAGAGTGCAACGTAGGATTCTCAAGAAACTCATTGTTGCGTATTGGGTATGCCATCGAGCATAGAATCCCCTTTAAAGTAATATTAATATTTTATTCACAAATATGGATAAATATAAAGATGTCATATTCTTTATTTACCTACGGTGTTACATTCATTAGGACATTCATGGATTTTTGTACAATTCGGGCCATGCTAGTTAATAGATTTTTTCATATCATAAAAAAGACTTACATATAATTTAATTTAGAAATTCATCACACAAAAATAATAATATCATTGACATTGCCTAATATGTAATTCCACATTGTCCTTTAATATGGTACAACTTCAGAAGAAATTAATGTTATGAATATTTCAAACATCCACTTTACAACTCTTGATTCCCATCGTAAAATAAACAAATAAATGAATTTGTATGATATGTGAATTTTTATATTAAATGATTCTCCACAGAATCAAGAGGAAGATCCAATTATATTTTATAATCAGGATCTGGATGTCCCATAGTCTTAAAAACATCACTTTTCACATTACCATTTATAACACCCTCAACTGGTTTTTTAGATAATATTTGATGTTTGTGTTAGTGTCTTTCAATGCTGAATGTATCATTTATAAGTTTTCTCATTTCATTTTCAGTTGTCGAGGAGATCATTCATTGGACTCTCATCAGTTTTCATGAATTCTGTAACATTCGATACTATGTGCAAAATCCATAAAAAATATTGAGCAGGTAGTTGCTTCAAAATCTACTTTTTATAAAGATCATCTCTCCCAAACCATATTTTAAATATACATTTTGGAGATGACAATAATACTCTTCAATCAACAGATCATTTGAAATTGACAAATCTAAAAACTTCTAGAAACCCTAATCATACTGAGGAGTGTTCATCGGTAATGTCTTCCATATTTTATCCATATATATCACAATGTGGACATACATTATTAAAAATAATTAAAACACATAACAATTACTAAATATAAAACTATATTCATATATACATATTGAAAAAAAATATGAAAATGGTAAATAAGGTTTTCTTATATATATACACAAGGGATCAAGACTTAATTCTCCAGACACCATGAGTTCAATCAGAAAAATTATAATTAATTATATTTATGAAGGAATAAATCATGTAACATAAATTCCATGAGGTTATATAATTATGAAAATAATGTGTAAACATAGGTCAAAAAAATAAAATTACATTTTGAAAACATTTTTATGATTGGCATAAAATAAATAGAGAAGATTTATTTTGTAGAATTATGCCCAACCAAGTCTATTATAGGACATAACTAATATTTTACTTTTAAATGTTCAATACAAAACCTAATCTTTTCCAAGGTGAAGCCATAACATATCACATAGTCTTTTTCAATTATAGATAGAACAAAGTCTACTCTAGAAGACATAAAAACCTTTTTATTATTATTTGATCATGTATGAATAGACATACAATACCTTTTAAATGTATGTATAAACAAATTTTAAATTACAATTACTGCCACTTCTGAAAAATAATAGAACTATTTGGACTATTAGAATATGTCGATGAAGAAACAGTTGTAGAGTACTGAACATCGACCATTATATAATTGATACAGAACAAAGAATGTCAGGTCAACAAGAAATGTCTCAGCAATTTAGTATAATGATTTTGCGATGTTCTAAATGTCTTTCTTATTCATTATCCACTAATTTCCTTAGATTATATTTATATTAAAAACATCTATGGATATAATTATTTATAAATCCATTAAATCTCTTTACACATGGGTGTTTCTTAATTCATCATCCTATATTTAAAACCGAATAGATATAAATTAAAACAGAAACATATTACTATTTAAATTATCTATCTCAAATTAAAAAAAACTCAATGTATTTAATTATTTTTATTGTGTTCAAGTGATATAGGATTTAAACCATTCATAAAGATGAGAGATGATAATAAATAAATATAATAGGGAACTTTTATACCTATATAGACCACGTAAGGGTTTAATAAGTTTTCTCACAGGGTTCATAAGTTTACCTCATTATTTTTATAATTTGAGTAAAGGTACTTTTAAAATATACCTCTCGCATAAAGATAAGATGAATTTTATAAAAGTCATTTATAGAAAAATTAAATTTCAATGTAAGGGTAAGAACACATTACAAGCGTTGCATAAGGTTGAATATTAATTTTGTGTAATGGTAAGCTTTTATATAAAATTTTCATGTAATGGAAACTAGATATGTTTTAAAAGGGAACATAGAAGTTAAGTAATGGTAATAATAATTTTATAAAGCACACGTAAAGGTAAAACATAAATTAAAAACAATATTTAATGGTACATAGTTCACTAAACTAGGGTAACTAAAATTTTTTCCCTGATGCTTAAGGGTAACATAACACTTTTTGAAAGGTATGTAAACCTGAGTAAAGGTATGTAACACTTGTCTAAACATAAGAATAACATCCATAAAGTTAAGAAACACTTTTAAAAATGTAGGTAAAGATTACATATAGATTAATACAAGAATAAAAAACACGTGAAGGGGATAAATGCATATATAAAGGTAACACAAAAAATATAAATTCCATGTAACAGTAAGAGAAATATATATAGAAGGGTAAATAGAACATTAAAATAAATATGTAAAGATAGAATAAAATTTTTCTAAAGGTTTACCAAATTTACATAAGAGTTACATGAAAATTTAAAGGCTTAAATAACGGTAAAAATACTCTTTAGAAAATTAAATTTTCATTTGTTTCAAACAAAAATCATTATAGAGAATAATTAAAATAATATGAAGAATTCATGTACATTTAAAAAAATTATATTCAATAAAATTATCATAAAAACTATGCTTAAAAACAAAATAAATAAATTTCAATTATACAATTAATATAATTTCAATTGATGAAAACAATATTAATTCAAACGTAATTTAATTAGAATATTCAATTAAAATAAAACAAAATAAAGAGGTGGGTATCAAAATTATAATTCATTAGCAAATGTAAAATATTAATTCCCATAATCATTATTTGTAGCATTTGGGGGAATTAAAAGTAACTCAACAAACCAAGAGATATAGTATATCATTGAATAACATCCCTACTAAAGCTTCTTTGATGTATTGCTTATAAACATGAAACTTATAATTTAATAAATACATAATTCAATATAGGTAACACATAAAACACTTCCTAATTACTCATAATCATTATAAATCACATAAAAACATATCAAAACACCAAATAAAAATAACTCAAATCAAGATTTAATTCCTAAAAACCTAGGGTAAATTGAATTTTTATACAGTAAAGAGCTAGAAAGATTTTGGCTTTTACTTATCACATAACCTTTAAGGGGTAGTTTGGTGGGGTTCATGATTGGCAGTGTGAGGTAGAAGAGTTTGGGCTCAGTAAAGAGGATTTAAGAGGTCATGTGGGGGATTTTGTTGTTGGGGTCGGGGTTGAAGCGTCCAGGGGGTAGGGTCGGCAATGGTTGGTTTTTCTGTAGAGTGCTACAATTGTATGTTTTGATGCTATCCTATGGTCTAATTCAATTAAAATTTGTGGAAATGTTTATTCTCATAGGGTTTGGGTGATAAAAAATTTGAGGATCATAATTAAGAAGATAATAATTTAAATAATAATGATTAATATGTTTGTGAATAGGTATAGTTAGATAGATTTCACTTTCTAAAAATAGTTTTCATAAAAACAATTTCACATTGTGTTTTAGCAATACCATTTCCAAAACTAAAAAAAATTAATAATTTCCCAATAGAATTATTCTTTATTGATAAATGGTTAACAACCACTATATTTTTATTCAGTTTTTTAGGTTTTTTAAAAAAAATAATGTTTTCTTGTTTTAAATTATTTCCATGGTCATCCACTATAATGTAAATAAATAAAGTAAAACCTAAAATAATTTTTGAGTAACCAATACAATTCCTTTTAAATTGGTTCTATTTTCAGTGATACAATTTATTTATTAAAAAAATTATACATGATTTTTATTCTCATTTTATTTTTTCTTCTCTTCCATCTTTTATTACACCTTCTGAATTTTTTCCTTTTATTTTTTTACTTATTATCTTTCTTAGACCATCATCTCAGATACATTTTTGTTATGGTAAACTTTTAGTCATTTTATTCCTTCATTGATTTATGAAATGAAAGAAACATGAGGATATTTTAGATACTAAGATTTTGATTGAACAATTATTTAAGTATCAATTGAAAAAAATTCATTCTATGGGATGTTTTAACATTCATGAAGCTTGATAATTCCTTCATTCTAAGAACATAGATATTTGAATAAATTCACATTAATACATATAACCTAAACAAATGGTTTAAAAACATTTAATATAATATAACTATTCGATAAACTATTCAACCATATATTAAATATCAACCAAATTTTATTGAAAATCCAAATATCAAACAAGGTATTGAAATAAAATATATTTTAATTCACCATCATCAAAAATCTACTGGCATATCTGAGGAGGATCCTGACAATCACCTTAAATAATTTAATATGGTTTTTCAACCTTATATCCAAGAAATATATCTATTGATAATATCAAACTAAGATCATTCCGAATCATAATTAATTGGAATGGAAAAGACTAGATGCATTATTTATAACCTGATGAGGTAACATATTGGAATGATTTGAGCATCCTTTCATGTAGAGATTTTTTACTGCATCATGGACAACATCCATTCAAAATGGGATCTAAAAATATGAATTTTTAGTGGAGTTTATATATGAGTACATAGAGGGATTCAGGAAGTTTTTTTCAAGATTATTTCATCTCTAAATTAGTGACAAACTACTCATACAATACTTCTATGAAGACTTAATTCCTATAGAGATGAGTATGGTGGATGTCATATCTAGAGGGTAATCAGGTGATAAAACACCAGTATATATACATTCATTAATTAACAATATGAAAAATACCAATAAATTGGTGATCAAGTTACACCACATGTTATAGGAGTACAATAGGTATAGCCATATCTTGAAAATATTTTGATCGAAACTATGTTTTATAAATCCGAAATGGTAGCGGGGAAAAAAATTTGGCTAGAATGAAATTCCAACCCATATCATCAAGGACATATAAAATTTTCAAAAATATAGACCACCAAACTGAATATTTCTCCCAATTACAAGACACAAGGTATTGCGTAGTAGTTTTCCCTATGAGACCATATCATTAAAAACAAAAAAAACGTTCCTTGATGAAGTATGATTCATTTTATACAACATAAAAACCAGGGTGTAGGGGTCAATCAAATATGAGTTACGGTTATAGAAAAAATCAATGACACCCTTTTCAATAATATTACCAAAATACTACACCTTACTAATAGGGTATCCAACAAACACAAATGGGATTCTATGATAAAACATAATGAATTAAAAAAAATTTAATTATCAACTGAAGGTAGATTCTAACAGTCATGTACTTTTGAAAAAAAAATTCATAATGAATAGAATGAGTTGAAGTGTAAATTTTCAGAGTTGAGTGAACAGAAGACACAAATAACCCAGATTTCCACCACCATCCATGAAGTGGTATGTATGAACATTATAAATAACAATTTTCAGCCTAGTCCAACTATAAAGTGGAATATAAATTCCCTTGCAATGAGAAGTGAGAAGAAAACTACTATTACATCTACTCCTATCATTCCATCGAGATTCACGTCAACCCCCAAGAATCCCTATTCAAGAATAATTGATGAGAAACCCAATAATAATGGAAAAGGTATGAAAAATATTTATTACGTTCCTTCTAAAATACTTCTATTTTAAAACAGATTTTAAAAAACCAAGAATATTACTGAAGAGGAGATGAACAAAATAGGTGTTTGATATATTCATGAATGTTGAGATCAACATCCCTTGACATGAAGATATACTAAAAATTAAAATATATGCGTAATTCTTAAATTAACACTTAATCAATATAAGAGAAATCAAGGGAAATTAGAGGATCAATATTGGATGGAATGTGTCTGTATTTATGACATAATCTCAGGAAATACCAAAACAGTGAAGGGATCTGGGTACATTTACCATACCATACACCATAGGGGTGTTACACATTCTTGATGCATTGCGTGATTTTGGATATTCTATAAATATGATACATTACTCTTTATTATATTATTTATAGGTTGTTAAGTTTAATATGAGATGAGTAGTGGTGTAGTTAGATAATAGTGCATTAACATATCCAAGAGGATACCTGGAGGTTCCACATGTTCTTATAGGATATATGATCTTTCCAACATATTTTTTCATTCATACAATATAGGATGATCAGTTAAATTTTTTTGGTCTCATTATCATAGTTATGAGATTCCTTAAAACTGAAAATAATAATCATAAATTTCCATTATGGTAGACATTATATTTTTATGTGAACTCATATTCTAATTTTGATCATGTTTACTCTAATTATGAATTGTCTATTGAGTATGTTAATTGATGTTATACATTGTCCATTAATTTTTATTATGTCAGTTTTGAATATAATATTCATTGATTACATATTTCAACCCCTTTAATATCTCCATCTATACAAAACCAACCTTCATTAGAATTGAATCCACTTCCACCAAATAAAAAAACATGTACATTTTTAGTTGTGAGATATTTCCAATCATCATTTCTAAGAGTAACTATTTTTAACATGAATAAAAACTTCTGAATATTTTGTGGGAGAACAGAAGACAAATTGAGTGGAACATGGCTGACATATCTTGTATTGAACCTTACATTGTCATTCACTTCATTCTTTTGGATGATGGGGATAAACTGATTTTGTATCCACAATGGAGACTTGTTCTAATACTTCTTAATGTGGCTAAAAAAGATAAAAAATTTATCAAGGAAGGAATCATTTATTTCATTTTATATTTATAGTGGTTAAGTCTTATTTAGTTTGTGACAATAAAAGTGGAGTTATTATTAATAGAAATTAAAGAGAGGAATTAGTTCCAATGATGATGAAAAATAGTTTAGAAACATGTGTTGATTATATGAAACTAAATAAATCAACATGTTAAGACCATTTTCCCCTCTCATTTATTGATCAAATGATTGAGATACTAGTATGGGAGACATACATTAGTTTCATAGATATTTTTTAGATATATTTATTGTAAAGACCCGGAAATTTCAAGGGAAATTTATTTCCTAAATTTTCATTGAAATTTTTCTAGAACGCAGTTTCTGACGGCGCCTGATTCCGAGGCCCGGGGTGCCGGGAATCAATTTCTGAAGTTTGGCTCGGGTACGTTCAGTGAACGAATGAGCGGGTTTTTCTATCTTTTGAACTGGTGCTCGGAATCAAATTCCGAGGGCACCGATGAACTCGCAACGCCGGTATTTTCTTAAATAGACTTTTGTCGCAGTTGCGTTTAATCGGGGGCAGAAGTTAGTTTTTGGGTTTTCTTTAAATAAGAGTAATAATAAAATAACGTGTCATGCACTTTATTTTATTTCAGCCGCCATTGGGAGTGTGGTTGTTGAAACCTCCTCATGGAGGTTGGAGGTGTGGCCACCACACCTTAACCTCCCTTGAGAGGTTATGGTGGTGGGGCCCACCTTAACTAAACCTCCCGTGGGTGGTTTATTATGATAGGGTCCACACGTGGATTAACCCCCCTATTAATGGGAGGAGAGGAAACCTCACAACTCTCCCTCATTAATGAGGGGGAGCCTCTTAATTCCTCGACTCCCCATTAAAAGGGGGGAAACTCTTTGGCCCCCTCTCCTCTTAAGTGGTGCCAACGGACCTCATAAATTACGTCAATGCAATTTATTTCACCCAAACCATTTTTTTAAAAAAGTTATGTAACCACAATGGTTGCATACCTCTCCCCCCTCTCCTATATATACGGATCTTGGGAGAGGGTTTGGGGGCGGCTTCACCAATCGACGGAGCGCTGGTAAAATACCGCGACGCCCAACACTTGGGAAGAATCTTATCTTCTCGAATGAAGAACGCGCCACCTCTGAAGAAGAACGCTCGTTTTCCTTCCACAGAATTTCTCCCCTTCCGCGGCGAGACTCTTCAACGGATTTTCTTTCTTCCCCTTCATCGTCAACGGATCGACGAACAAGCTCGGAAGCAGAATCGTGTAGCAAGCAACCACAACTTCACCTTCCCTCGAGTCGGATGAACGCTGACATCCCCCTTCGACGTTGTCATCTTCGCGACGCCATACCGCGACGAACCTCGAACAACGACGCCTCCTTCTGATCGGCTTATACCCAAGGTAGGGGTTTGTATTCAATTATTTATATTTGTTCGAGATTTTCGACATGATGATCATCATGGTTAAAAACTAATTTTTATCGAATTTGAACTTTGTGGTTTGAAACCAAATGATAAGGAATAACGTGAGGGGGGCCAGACCGCACAAACACGGCTGACCCTCCTCGTTTTTTTTCTTTTTGGTTGGTACGAGGAAGCGTGGTGTCATCGTAACACACGGTTTCATGTGGTAGATATGCGTGGCGCCGTCATGCCGCAGCGTGGAAAGGAATTCAAGGACGCGATGCCGTCGCGCCGCATTGAAGAAAACCGATGACATCCGCGGACGGAGTCGGGCCACGACGCCAACTCGCCGCGCCGGAGAACCACGAAGACGGCGACATTCGTTTTTGACGTGGGGATTTTATGGGAGATGACAAATGAGGCCGCAAGGTAATTTTGAGGCCTCCGCAGTGAAGGTCGGGTCCCGGGAGGACCATAGGCAACGACGGCAGGAGAAACAGACCACCGGAGCGCGTCCGGTGGGCTGCGAAAGGCGGTGGCGGCGCGCCGCTAGAAGGGAGGCAGTCGACGGTTCGCCGCCGGCCTCAATTAGCGGCGGGCGGGGGACACCCCGCTCCGCATTTTGGCTCGGCCACGATTTCCGAGCCGCGACCGTCCGGTCGGACTGGACCGAGCCGGACTGAGCTGAGCCGGGCCGGGCCGGGCCCAGCCGGGTCGGCCCGGGCCCAGACCCCCGTTTTCGGACCACTTTCTGTCAAAAGCCCATAACATAAGATACATGCCTCCAATCGAATCACCGTCAGCAGAAACACGATCATTGGATTGAGATGTTCGTTTCGGTATATCGCACTCAAGGTTTCGTATTACTTTGGGTTCACCCGGGTTGGTTCGGATACGAAACCAACCGGGCCCTCGGAGCGAAAATGCTCGTAACGTGAGTTCCGGACGTCCGATTGACGTGCCGTCAATTTCGATGGATTTCTCTATGTGAGATGGAACTTTTGGCTTACTCCGCTCGAGGTTTGGATGCCGTCGGAGTGCGGTCACGTTGGTTCGCTCATGAAACCAACCAGGCCCCTGGAACGAAAAAGCCAATAACTCACAGACCAGGCATCCGATAGTCGCGCCGTCTATTTCGTTTAATTCCTATTGATGAGACGGAACTTTTGGCATACTTCGCCCGAGTTTTGGATACAGTTGGATAGTGGACAGGTTGGATCGCACCCAAAATCCAACCGGGACCTTGGAACGGAAAAGGTGATATCTTTCAGACTGGACGTCTGTTTGACGAACCGTCAGGGGCGTCGGTGATCCCATTGAGAAACAGTCCCTATAAGTATACCCTATGAGAGTTAGGGGTACATTTGAGATTCGGCCGGGATTGGTTCACTCACGAAACCAACTCGGCCCCTAGGGTGAAAAGGATAGAAGCTCACAGACCGGGCGTCCGATTGACGCGTCGTCTGTTGCGTTGAGACCCCTATGACGAGGCGGTCCTTTGAGATACTTCTTCGTGGGACCTTGAGATACTCTGAGTATCGACATGTAGCTCATGGAGAAGACCCTCCTAGAGACGAGCGTGCGGAGTACGGAGACCGTGTAGCCGACTGAGACCTGACGACTGCTTGACCGACTGGACTTGGAGTGAGTCGACTAGCCCAGTGGACGGAGCAATACATTCTGAGGTGCATACCCATGGCGGACGGAGCACTACCTGTGTGACAGTGCAGACCCATGGAATTCGTCCGGAGAGTACCTCAGTAGGCTACTTGGGGGTGTGCACTACTGTGTTTGGGTGACATACCCCGGTGGGAAGCACTACTGTGTTTGGGTGGCTGACCCGCGGTACTCGACAGGAGGAGTACCTCAGTAGTCTTAGGTTAGTGAGAAGTACCTCGGAGTCTTGACAGGACCACTTTACACTTCAGAGATGGAGCTCTTCAGTAGTTACGGTTTCGATAATGAAAATCCTGGTTTGAGCTGAGTCTTTTTCCCTTTGTGTTTACCTCATGATTGAGATGGGTCATTTGTTAACTTAGGTATATGTATGGGCATATACCTAGGTAGTGGTTATCCGTTGATTTCATGATCCTTGTGTTTCCTCATGTTTGAGATGGGTTACTTGATAACTTAGGCATATGTATTGGCATATACCTAAGTAGAGGTTATCTATTGAGATCTTATTTGTGGTTATCCTTGTTGGTTTAGTGAGACCTTGAGGATCTCGGGGTCTCTACTGAGTATCATTATACTCACCCCTGCTAGGTTGTGCCCGCACCTCGTTGTGTTGGTTGCAGACGACAGGCAGTGATGACAGAGGCCGAGTGTTCGAGGACTGGACGGTACCCGGAGGTGGACTACACAACGAGTCTGTACCCGGAGGTGGACTACACGACGAGTCAGTACCCGGAGTTGGAATTCCGGATGAGACGAAACACAGAGGAGGTTGACGGATGAGAGCGTGGAGGAGGCTATCTGTACCTACCCTTCACGTAGGATCCGTGGTGGACGACCAAGAGCTGCGCCATCTGTACCTACTGTTCAGGTAGGATCCGAGGAGGACGACCCAGGAGCCGCTTCCGTCCTTCCAGTTGTTATCTTTTCTGTTGTACTTGTTCAGTTGTAGTTGTACTTCCTTTTGGGTTTGTATTCTTCCAATTTACTTTTCAGCACATCTCTCGTACATAGTGTTTACTTTTTCCTTTTGCTTACTCTGTGGTTCTTGTTTTCTTTTATAAAGGAAATGTCTTCCCAGTTATCGGTATTTACGCCTTTGGTGCTAGTCGCCAGCCCCTGGCCTATGGAAGGCGGACTTGGGGTAGTCACGACACGGGCCCTGAGGACAGGTCGTTACAAATTGGTATCAGAGGAGTCGGTTCTACCGCAGAACTTATAACTCTGACATTTTCATTCTTTGAATCAATAGTGTTAAGGGTACTGAGTGTGGTTTTCAGATCAGGGAGTCCAGTGTTGGTGCGGGCGGCTAACGTATCAATAAACCAGGACCATGACAACTGATTTCCGGCTTTGTGCACGAAAATACTAATTGTGTGTGTGTTTTCAAAGGTTTTTTCCTTAAAACAGCTCGAACCAGGTCAGCTCACCAGGTGTAATCGTTTGACCGTGTCACGTTGTTTCTTTCAGGATGGATTTTCTCAGACAACCAGCTAGAGCCCAGAGGGACGTGCGTACTGATAGCTTGTCGAGCGACGGGGCTTCGGTACAGGGCCCTCTTGCAGTTGAGGCACCAGCAGAGGCACCAGCGGTACTACCATACATTGGTCCACCGATGCCACCAGCCCCAGCAGTAGGCGATGCACACCACTTGACTGCACTGCACGAGTTCCAGCGCTAGAGGCCACCCAGGTTCCGAGGAGAGACGGACCCGCAGGCAGCTGAGGATTGGCTGGAGGTTTTGGTGAGAGTCTTCAGGCTAGTGGGGATGCCGGAAGACCTCATGGTGATCTTTTCTGCCAACCTTCTCCAGGCAGCAGCAGGCAGGTGGTGGAGCCACTTGTTCCAGTTTTGCGACGGGATGGCCATCACATGGGAAGACTTCGAGACCTTCTTCAGGGTGGAGTTTGTGCCAGTATCTCTACACCCCAAACATGTATATGAACTTATGCCTTTGCCGAATGATTTTTGATCAGTAGCCAAGTTATCTTTTGGCAGTAGAAAAATGATGCAGAGGTCCAGGAGGACCATACCAGCAGTTGGCCGATCTCGGGTTTTAGGACCAGTGGTGCGGGGCACCCGGGGTGGGGTCAGAGCCTGGCGTGCTAGAAACAGGCTATGTTACTCCTGCGACGGAAAGGGTCACCTGGCACGTGATTGTCCGACTCCTCGTACAGTTGATCCATAAGCATTGGAGGATCCACCTAGGCAGAAACAGCGACGAGTGCTTGAGCAACAGCCGAGCAGTGGACAAGGCTATAGAGCTCCGGGAGCATGTGGATAGGAGAGGAACTAGTGGATACGTCCTTTGTAATTATACTTCCAAGTTGCTGTTGTATTTGTGTCTTTGTATTAGGAGGTGAAATAATAAAAAGACACTTATCTTTGTTTTCATTCCTGTCCTTTTGTTTGGTTGATACTGAGTGGTCCCTGTTAAAACTGTTGACTTGACCCTCACTTTTGAGATTTCTACTGTAGGAGACCCAGTGACCTCACACTGATGTCGACAGTGTGACTCGACCCTTGGAGGCGAGAGTGACAGTTGGATCTCTTGGTAGTTACATCAAGGCCTTACGATGTCATCCATGGCATGAATGCATCATTCATGTTTGGATTTACTGTATTAGGCAATGAATGTGGTTCATCCTGGGGATGAGACCATATTTCTCTTATCGGCAATGAAGAAATCATAGTATCTTTTGTGAGACTAAAGAAGGTCCTGGTCATCCAAGAGCGGATGAAGACTGCATAGTGCATTAAGAAAAAGGAAACTGGTGCCAGTCTTAGAGACTCGGGCGTGTTTAATGTTTCAAGAAGTGGAAGCTTTAAGGATAGATGAGTCTGTGAAGCAGCATACATGGAGGTAGAGCTCGGAGAGAAGTATGAGGTGGTGTACATCTTAACATGCTACAACCACCCACCTTAGTTATCCCTGCCAGGCTCAGGGATCTCGAGGTCGGAGGAAGAGTGCGGCTGCATGCGGTCAAGGAGTGTGACCCAATGGCTCTAAAAATGATTCATGGGACAGTCTGTGTCCACTACTATATGTTTTAGTAAAAAACGTCGATATGAATCATTCATTCCTTTCACAAATCTTGTCCCATACCTAGTGTTTCCGGTAAGCCGTGGACTTGACCCTCACATCTGGAGATACCTTGGGAGGAGACTCGATAATCACACTTACGCCGATGGTGTGGTCAGACCCTCGAGGCAAGAGTTCCGGTTGAAATCTCATAGTGGAAGCATCGAGACCTTACGACGTTAGATTGAGTATGGAATGGGAAATAACTGTTCATACTCAAATTTACGGTTTTAGGCAAACATCGGGATGGGTTTTCCTTGGTTGGCGAAAAGGAAACCCCAGGCAGCATGGGATAAACTCTTCCAAAGGAGGGTGCGACCGATCACTCTTGAGTCAGTAAACCATACCCTCGTGGAAGCAGTCTTTTGAGATTCAGTTATAACAGAAAATGGAGACCTCTGGAGTTCGAGGATGACGATCACGTACTTATACGGGTCTCACCTTGACGAGGTTTACGGAGATGTGTCCATGGAGGCAAGTTATCTCTGAGGTTCAATGGCCCTTTCTAGGTCCACAACTGGGTAGGCGAGGTGTTTTACCGCTTGACCCATCCACCTCAGTTGCTCCAGGTGCACGACGAATTTCATGCATCTCAACTGAAGAGATACGTTCTCAACCCTTCGCATATCATCGACCATGATGAGTTGGATGATGGCGATGGAGTGTCTTTCATGGAGGTTCCAGTGGGGATCAAGGATCGAAAGGAGCGGATCCTTCGAGGACGGCCTATTCCTCGGGTGCAATTTCACGGGTAGCACAGGAACCGCCGGGTGAGCACACGGGAGCAGAAGGCTCAGATGCGTGCTCAGTACCATTTTTGTATCCCTAGTTTATGTTAAAGATTTACGAGGATGTAAAGCCCTGAGGTGGGAGAAATGTAAAGACCATGAAATTTCATGGGAAATTTTTTTCCTAAATTTTCATTGAAATTTATACAAGAACGCAGTTTCTGACGGCGCCTGATTCCGAGGCCCGGTGTGCCCGAAATCAATATCCGAAGTTTGGCTCAGGTACGTTTAGTGAACGAACGAGCGGGTTTTTCTAACATTTGAAACGGTTCTCGGAATCGAATTCTGAGGGCACCGATGAACTCGCAACACTGGTATTTTCTTAAAGATACTTTTGCCGCAGTTGCGTTTAATCGGGAGCGGAAGTTAGTTTTTGGGTTTTCTTTAAATAAGAGTAATAATAAAATAATGTGTCATGCACTTTATTTTATTTCAGCCGCCATTGGGAGTGTGGTGGTTGAATCCTCCTCATGGAGGTTGGAGGTGGGGCCACGACACCTTATCATCCCTTGAGAGGTTATGGTGGTGGGGCCCACCCGAACTAAACCTCCCGTGGATGGTTTATTATGGTAGGGACCACACGGGGTTTAACCACCCTATTAATGGGAGGAGAGGAAACCTCAAAACTCTCCCTCATTAATGAGGGGGTGAATCTTAATTCCTCGACTACCCATTAAATGGGGAAACACTCCTTGGCACCCTCCCCTCTTAAGTGGTGCCAACAGACCTCATAAATTGTGTCAAAGCAATTTATTTCACCCGCCCCTTTTTTTAAAAAAAGTTATGTAACCACAAAGGTTACATACCTCTCCCCCTCTCCAATATATAGGGATCTTGGGACAGGGTTTGGGGACGGCTTCACGAGGCAACAGAGTGCTGGTAAAATACGGCGACGCCCAACACTTGGGAAGAAGCTTATCTTCGCGAACGAAGAACGCGCCACCTCTGACGAAGAACGCTCGTTTTCCTTCCACGGAATTTCTCCCCTTCCGTGGCGAGACTCTTCAACGGATCTTCTTCATCCCCTTCATCGTCAACAGATCGAAGAACAATCTTAGAAGAAGAATCGGGTAGCATGCGACGACGGCTTCGCCTTCCCTCGAGTCAGACGAACGCCGACGTCCCCCTTCGACGTCATCATCCTCGCGACGCCATACCGCGACGAACCTCGAACGATGATGCCTCCTTCCGATCGGCTTATACCCACGGTAGGGGTTTGTATTCAATTATATATATTTGTTCAAGATTTCCGACTTGATGATCTTCGTGGTTAAAAACCATTTGTTATCGAATTTGAACATTGTGGTTTGAAACCAAATGATAACGAATAACGTGAGGGGGGCAGGACCGCACGAACACGACCGACCCTCCTCCTTTTTTTTCTTTGTTGTTGGTACGAGGAAGCGTGGTGTCGTCGCACCACGCGGTTTCATGCGGTTGATATGAATGGCGCCGTCGCACCATGCCGTGGAAAGGAATTCATGGACGCGATGTCGCCGCGCCGCGTCGAAGAAAATCGAAGACATCCACGGACGGAGTCGGGCCGCAGCAAAGGGGCGTGGCGCCAACACGCCGCGCCGAAGAACCACGAAGACGACACGTTTTTTTTTTGACGTGTGGATTGACGGGTGACAAAAAAAGAGGCCGCAGGGTAATTTGGAGGCCTCCGTAGTGAAGGTCGGGTCCCGGGAGGACCATAGGCAAAGACGGCAGGAGAAACAAACCACCGGAGCGTGTCCGGTGGTCCGTGGAAGGCGGCGGCGGCGCGCCGCCGAAAGGGAGGTGGCCGACGGTTCGTCGCCGGCCTCAATTAGCGGCGGGCGGGGGATACCCCGATCCGCGTTTCGGCTCAGCCACGCTGGCCGAGCCGCGGCCGGCCGGTCGGACCGGACCGAGCCGGACAGAGCCTGGCCGGGCCGGGTCGGCCCGGGCCCAGACCCCCGTTCTCGGACCACTTTCGGTCAAAAGCCCGTAACATGAGCTACGGGCCTCCAAACGACTCGCCGTCAGCGGCAAAGCGATCCTTGTATCAAGGAGGTAGTTTTGGTATATCGAACTCAAGGTTTCAGATTACTTTGGGTTCGGCCGGGTTGGTTCGGATACGAAACCAAACGGGCCCTCGGAGCAAAAACGCTCGTAACTTGAGTTCCGGAAGTCCGATTGACGTACCATCGATTTTTATGGATTCCTCTAAGTGAGAAGGAACTTTTGGCTTACTCCGCTTGAGGTTTGGATGCCGTCGGAGTGTAGTCGGGTTGGTTCGCTCACGAAACCAACCGGGCCCCTGGAACGAAAAAGCCAATAACTCACAGACTGGGCGTCCGATAGTCTCGCCTTCTGTTTCATTGAATTCCTCTTGATGAGACAGAAATTTTGGCATACTTCACCTGAGTTTTGGATACAGTTGGATAGTGGCCGGGTTGGATCGCACCCGAAATCCAACTGGGACCTTGGAACGGAAAAACTGATATCTTACAGACTGGACGTCCATTTGACGAACCATCAGCGACGTTGGTGATCACGTTGAGAAACAGTCCCTATAAGTATACCCTATGAGAGTTCAGGGTACAGTTGAGATACAGCCAGGATTGGTTCGCTCACAAAACCAAACGAGCCCCTGGGATGAAAAGGCTAGATGCTCACAGAACGGGCGTCCGATTGATGCGCCGTCTGTTGCGTTGAGACCCCTATGACGAGGCGGTTCTTTGAGATAATTCTTCGTGGGACCTTGAGATACTTGGATTATCGACCTGTAGCTCATGGAGAAGACCCTCCCAGAGACGAGCGTGCGGAGTACGGAGACCGTGTAGCTGACTAAGACCTGAAGACTGCTTGACCGACTCGACATGGAGTTAGTCGACTAGCCCAGTGGACGGAGAACTGCTTTCTAAGGTGCAGACCCATGGCGGAAGGAGCACTACCTGTGTGACAGTGTAGACCCGCGGTACTCGTCCGGAGAGTACCTCAGCAGGCTACATGGGGGTGTGCACTACTGTGTTTGGGTGACATACCCTGGTGGGGATCACTACAGTGTTTGGGTGGCTGACCTGTGGTACTCGATAGGAGGAGTACCTTAGTAGTCTTAGGTTAGTGAGTAGTACCTCAGAGTCGTGATAGGACCACTGTACACTCCAGATACGGAGCTCTTCAGCAGTTATGGTTTCGTTAATGAAAATACTAGTTTGAGGTGAGACTTTTGACCTTTGTGTTTACCTCATGATTGAAATGGGTCACTTGTTAACTGAGGTATATGTATGGGAATATACCTGGGTAGTGGTTATCCATTTATTTCATGATCCTTGTGTTTCCTCATGTTTGAGATGGGTTACTTGATTACTTAGGCATATGTATGGGCATATACCTAAGTAGTGGTTATCTGTTGAGATATTCTTTGTGGTTATCCTTGTTGGTTTAGTGAGACCTTGAGGGTCTCGGGGTCCCTACTGAGTATCGTTATACTCACCCCTGCACGGGCTATGCCCGCATCTCGTTGTGTTGGTTGCAGACGACAGGTAGTGCTGACGGAGGCCGAGTGTTCGAGGACTGGACGGTACCCGGAGGTGGACTACACGACGAGTCAGTAACCGGAGGTGGAATACATGACGAGTCAGTACCCAGAGGTGGACTACACGACGAGACGACACACAGAGGAAGTTGACGGATGAGAGCGTGGAGGAGGCTATATGTACCTACCCTTCAGGTAGGATCCATGGTGGACGACGAGGAGTTGTGCCATCTGTACCTACCCTTCAGGTAGGATCCGAGGAGGACGACCCAGGAGCTGCTTCCGTCCCTCCACCTATTATCTTTTCTGTTGTACTTGTTCAGTTGTAGTTGTACTTCCTTTTGGGTTTGTATTCTGGCCCATTTACTTTTCAGCACTTCTCTTGTACTTACTGTTTATTTTTTCCGCTTGCTTACTCTGTGGTGCTTGTTTTCTTTTATAAAGGCAATACCTTCCCAGTTATCGGGATTTACGCCTTTGGTGCTAGTCGCCAGCCCCTGGCCTATGGAAGGCGGGCTTGGGGTAGTAACGACATGGGCCCCGAGGATGGGTCATGACATTTATGTTCTTATATCACTATAAGATCAGTAAAAGACAACATTAACTTTTCCATTTGGAACATTTTCCAACCCAAGGATGCAATTTGCACTATGAAATACCCATGGTACATTTCAGATAGGTATGGTGAGTATTTTTAATGAGTTTACTTGGAAATTTGTATAGGTATATATCGGTGATCATACAATTTATGGATCTTCATTTGATGAATGTAATATTATTTTTTGAATTGTTTTGAATCAATGAACTGAGAAAAATCTAGTGTTGAAAATTGAAATGTGTCATTTTATGGGATGCCATGGAATTATTTTAGAGAATAAATTGTCAAAATATATAATAAAGGATTATATATACAAATATAATTATTATTCCATCCATTCCATATCCCTCATGAGTGTGATATGTTAGGAAATTCCTACAGCAACCAGGATTTTATTGGTACTTCATCATATATTTTAGTATGATCCCTCTACCCATATCTCTATTCCTAAATATTGATATTGAATTAATTATTTATGATTCATGAAAATTATAATTTGATGAGGTAATGAAACATCTGACCACTCCACTGATAATATATCTCCAACATTGGGACCTTCTATTTGATATTAAGGATTATGCTTCAAACTTCACAGTTAGAGTTGTATTATCACAGAGGGTGGAGAGACATTCAGATGTCATTTCCTATTATTCTACAAAATAGGATTCATCCCAATCAAAAAATTTAATTCCATTATATTTTATTTAGCTAAATTCTATTCATATTTATTAGGCTATACATTAGTTATTTTTCTGACTATAAAACTTTATGGTACCTCTTGATGAAGCCGAAGGAAGATCCCAAGAATACCTGATGGATGTCCCTTATATAAAAATTATATATTAATATTAAGTACAATAAGGGGTTCTAAAACATAGTTGTATACCACATATGTGAAATTACTCAAACACTAGAGTTTGACACCTTGGACCAAGTACCTCGGACCACATTCACCCATGAGCATATCTTTGTCTTCTCAGGTACGTATACATGATATACTAATTTTTATAACTACCTTTTTCCCTTTAAATTCATAATTTTTTTAATAAAATCATGCAGAAATATTACCAATTGATTCTAGGTTTTGTATGTTTGATAATCCCTACTGTTAGGGATTTTGATGTGATTATGTTATTAGGATGTGTGATCTTGATCATGAGTTTGAGTATATTCTAATTTTTTTTTCATTTCACATTCTTATAGAGAACACATTGGACCAACATTGGATTTATGAATATGAACTTTCCTAATTTAACTCAATTGTTTCTGGATTGTATGATATGAGTTTTTTCTTAGGAGGGGAAATTTTGATGTGTGGAGGCACGATCACACCGTGATTCACGACTTTATTTCACCCTTACAAAACTGTCATCAAACTAGGTTTTTATTAAAAAGTATAAATGTAAAAAAATACCTTACCATTTGATTAAATTATTAAATAATTAAAATATTAATAAATTGAAATTATACCTGTTTAATTGATATTATTGTAGGAGGAGGTGATTTAGAGAGTTATTGATGTCAGAGAAAAATGGTCCAAACATCATGGAATCCTATGGATATACGTCCAATGTATTACATTTACTGATATATAAGTGCAAAAAATGTGTGTAAACTTTCAGATATTATTCATCACTCATTGGGATAAAACCTATATCATGAAACCCAATAAAAAATCATCAATCAGGTTGAATAACCCAAGTGGTCATTCCAGAGAACCAAATCTGAACGACGTAAATGTAAGGTTATTTATATTTCAAATGTCTCTGAGTCCAAATTCCCATTAGCCACCACATTTTACATGGTTATATTAAATATTCTATAAAATAACTTTTATATTTTTTCTATGTTTAGATAATGTCAGTTATTAACCCAAACCATGACACAATTGGTATTTCTAAATCAGGGGACCCAAAATCTCTTCCCATTTTTTCTATAAATTCACTCCATGGGAACCTCATTTGAGGAGCTAGACCATGTAGTCAAGTGATTCTATTTTAGATTTCTATAGTTTTATTCTCATCATCCTAGAGGCTCTTAAATTTCCGATACACATAAGGAGTGGTTTTGATGAAAGGATCCCTTCATATAAGCCTTCATCTACTTCTAACTGTTTAATATTTGTGTTTTCATAATAAAAATATTCTTACCACCACAATTTCATTTTTTAAAATTTATTCTTATAATATAATCCAATTTTTAGTGGAAATAATGATTAGAAATTTTATTGGGTTATTCCCTTTCCATGACCTTTGCGAATGGAAAATATTTGTATAGTGACTAAACTAACCATGGAAGAGTAGTTCTTTTATTAATCAATCAAACTTTTACCTTCATCATTTATTTATTATAAATCAATAAGATACAATAATTCGGTTAATATTATCTAAGAAATGATTTCTTTACTTTAAATAAAAATTATAATGAAATTGATCAATGAACAAATGATATGTGAGGTCTAGAATTGTGTGAATTACAATAGTGTGATCATCTTCAGTAATACAAAACCATACAAGATCAATTTCTATAAGTAAAATATAATCAAAAACACAATTCATACACATTTAAAGAATTTATATGTTCCCTAGTTTAACAATTAAATAATATATCCTTACAAGAATAATCCATGTAGGGTACTAAATATTCATGTTCCAAAGCTATTCTTGGGTTTAATTTATTTCAACTTTTTTATAATGTTAATTCTCAAAGGGATTTGGGGTTAAAGAATACATGAATCAAAATTAATTGGTTAGTAATTTAAATTTTATTGATTTAAAATTATGTTAAAAGTTATTATTATATCAATTATTCTTTCTAAATTGAATTTCATAAAAAATATATTCTCATTGTGTTTTCGTAATCTGATTTTAAAAAAGAAAAAAATGAAAAATAACATCATTTTCCATATTTCTTCATCTAGTATGATAATTGATAAAAAAACTATATTTAAATATTTTATTTTATTTATTTTAAATTTAAATTTAACATAATTATAATGTTTTAAATTACATCATCCGTTGATAGATGCACTTGGTCAGCCACTCCGTTACACCTAATTAACCCAAAACCTAACATCATTTGAGTGCACCCACAACAGTTCCATTAAGACGTCAATGAAATATATAAAATAACATTGAAAATGAATTTTAAATAATAATAAATTGTGGTTATATGATGTAATTTTATTTAAATATCATTTTACACAAGTTGATAAATATTTATATTATCTAAGATTATATGAAAATATAATTATTCGATATATATTTATTTCATATAAATAATTACATCCTTTGGTTGTTAATTAGTCAAATTCATAAATTATTCCATGAAATAAATTTCTAAAAGGTGATTATTTTTCACTATGAGGATCTAAAATTTATTAAATATAAGAAACATAAAAGAGTAAAAATATTTTCTAACTGTATCTAAATATTTAACAAACCATATGTAATTAATAAAATATTCGATAAAGATAAAATGTAATAAAAATTTGTCATCATTAATGTTTTTTTTCAAACATTTTAACTAAAAAATGATATATTAACCAGGACATCACATAGGATATTTGTTGGTGCAAAACCCATATCATCTTTTTGTATGTGTTCTAGCCCCACCAGCCTGTCAGATGTGACAAGTCAAACCGTCTTTGTGGGTTTTGTGGTACACTATATAAACTATATTAATATAATTCTGATATATTTCCCAATAAAATATTTTGGACACCCTTGAAATTAAATAAATCATTGTTTAACAATTTAATGATGGTATTCAATTCATACTTTTTTTAATGATTAATAATCAAAATTGAATATTAATAAAAAGTAAATAAGGATAATATTAACCCTAAAAGGTCACCATAACCTTTAAATATGAATCTATATAATGTATAGATATTATTATATAAATAAATTTTCAGATAAAAAATATAATTTCACAAAATTTATCCATAATTTCCTTCGTCTTGGTACTCTCTTAACACATGACACCTAAATATAGTTTTTTATGTACATGACCTTATTTAAAATATTTAAATCATAACCCATTATGGCATCTATAACTCTTACATTAATGAATACACATGTTCTTATAAAATTTAATTGAATCATTTGATGTTTCATGATTCTTGTAATCTAAATACTAATGGTAATATATATCAACAATTTAATTCATGAAAACTAATACATCATCCATTTTAGGGAAACATATGCTCTTTTTTCATCTCTGGATTATCCTGGGTTATTTAAATTTATTATTCATTACAATACCTCAAAATGGTTTACCAATAAAATGTGAATTATCCTAATTATATCCCATCATAGAGTCAAAATAGTTGTGTAGTAAGTCCCATTCTCATTTAACAAGTTATGCTTGATTCAAATAAAATGTTCCCTTTTTGAGTTTTTACACATATATACATATATTCTAGAACCACATCGACATGTAGTTTCCAGATATGAATTTTTATATAAAAAACACATAAATTATATCTTAAAAAATGTTTATGATGACCTTTTATAATTATCCTCAATATTTTTTTTTGGATTTTTTCTGCCAATATATGTTTTCCAAAGTCTAGTTCCCATGGTTCTACAAATCATTATCTAATAGAAAATATAGAACCTTAGACCCCAATATCCCAGCATAAGTGTCTTCTACGATTATATTTTAATGAGATACAAGGAAATAGCCTCCCAAGGGACCTAATAGTTTATTAGTCTTACTAAACTAGATAAATACATTAGTCGTGAATTACAAATGAATGAAAAATTCAGAATAATTTTTTCCTCTTTGCATAATAACATTATTCCATCTAGAATATCTTTGATTATATTTTTTTAATACACTTTAGGGATTCATGTGGGAAGGATATAGAATAAGGGTGATATCTAATTCTCATTATGTGTTACATATATTAGTAAAAATTTTGAATCATAAAGAATAATTCATATAAAAGGTAAGTATCTGAGCACACATACCATTATAATATCTGGAAAAAGAAAATCATTATTGAAATTTAAATAACAATGGACAAATTTCATTTAAAAAACTATATAATGTGTAATATATATTTATATGCGAATAAATTAGAACACATTATATTTAACAAATCATATAACGAGTAATTAATATGGAAAAGTATAAAATTGAAAACAATTCAATTTTATTAATAATGTTGCAATAAAATAAATCTATAGATTTTGTTATAGTGAAAATATTATTAATAATAGTAACTGAATATGAATGAAGGAAATGCATAATTTTTTGATACTATGTTTCCTTGGTTTATGGAACCATTACTATCAAGATATTTCAAAATATGGTTTCAAATATACCAGTTAGAAACAAATATTATCTGGCCAACCAGTTAATCTCATGAGAAATATAATGCATTAAGGGGAATAATATAAATTTTTTCCCAACGCATTTATTTCCTGTCTTATGAATTCTATATATATATATATAATAATTGAATAAAATAATTAAAAATCATTATCATTAATCCAATTAATGTAATGAATACAAATTTATAAATACTACCCTTGATGAAAAAATAATAATAAGGGTTAAAAAAATGTTAAAATGGTTCATAGTTAAGGAAATAATCCTATAAAAGATGAAAAGTGTGGATATGAATAAGAAATTTGATGTCCAATTTTCATTGGAATGTGAATAAATAAAAGGGAAGTTAATGTTTATCAAAATGATTCAATGAATTGAATTTCAATAACATAAGTTCAGAAAATATTTATTATCCATCAATAGGTGGAATAAGGATGGTATCAATATGAGTTATACCTAGTATATTAAGAATTTTTTTGATGAAATGAAAAAATTCATTAAAACCATTTATGAGGAATATATGCCTTTCCTTTTCAATATAATTTTTAAAAACATTTCACTGAAAATCACTATTAAAATATTTTATTTAATAATATATTTATAATCATACAAAGTGTTTTTCAATGAAATAATGGTTGGTAAAATTTTACATGATGTAAAAGTAAAACTGAAATTATTTTCCATGGTAAAAAGGTATGAAAAGATTATTATTTGAAAAGATTGAAGAATTTTATTTCGAAAAAACATTCTAAAAATGAATATAAGATAAAATTTTATATTATTAAAAATACATTAAAATGTTAAATAAGACAAATTTAAAAAAATATAGGAAACATGGTTTTGTATGAAGAAATATTTTAAATTGAAGATGGAAATCATGTCGAATTTTATTAAATAATTTTATTAATAACATTATGTACCAATGAGTTGAAAATACTATTATCACATGAAAAGTAACAAGAATAAATAGAGGATAAACAAATATTTTTTAAAATAATTCTCATAATATTACCTTTAATTAAATTTCAGGAATAAACAATCTCAATTAGAATATGATTACAAAATTAACCATTAAAATGATCATAATATTGAAATGATAGTTAATAAAAGAATCAGTTATGTGTATCAACTGTAATTCAACATTAGAAAAGTTTAAATACATAATATTTAGAATTTTTTTTTATAAAAATAATAATTTGAAAATAATGATAACAAGGGAGTAATATAACACAATAAAAAGGAATTAGGTTATAAAATTTCATTATCACATTGTAATTATTGATTTCAAATTCTCTTTTATGAAATAAATAAAAGTTAAACTCAAAATAAAATTATTAATGAATAGTTAATTATGTTAAATATAAAAGTGTTAGTATATATGCCATATAAAAAATTCTAGCTTCATAACATTATAATAAGCATCAATGAAATGAATTGAGATGGATTCCATTACCTTAAGAATTATCGTAGTTGAATTCCCTTTGAAAACATTTATTGTGAATATATGAATATTATTAAATTATAAGTGAACAATATTAGTATTTATTGTATCCTTTATGATTATATTATAAAATATTCTCAATGTTTTTTTAGTAATCATTCATTATTTTTACTCTTTTGGGTGTGAATTTATTTGTTTTTCAGGTATGATATGATTTATTATTTTTGTCCACTTATGTGGATAAATATTATATCATATATAATATTAAAATAATTATATAAATATCATATATATTATGTAAATTTTTATTTATAGCAATCCATTAAATATAGTGATAGTAAATTAACATAACTGTTCATGGAGATGGTAGGCCATGTGTATTCATGAACACGACTTCCATATTCTTATCATATTAAAAAATAAATGTAACAGATATATATGAAGATTATTATTATATTATAAAATTTATGTAATATATATAGAATATTTTTATGAAACTCATCCATTATATTTTCCACATGTTTTTTGAACGAATCACATTCCTTGTTGAGGCGGTAGTCCCATGTACACAGGAATGACATTATCATAATCCCAAATAATAAAAAACATGAAGGTATGTATTATATAATAATTCCAAATGAAAAAATATATCATAAATATAATAATTTTAATATATAAATAGTATTTCTATAATTATTCCCAACCTTTAACGGTGGAAATGGAAAAACGAATGTAATTAGCTCATGAGGTGGTAGTATGTCATAAAAACGAATGATGTTTTCATAAATCAATTGATATAAGTGTTTT
Organism: Viscum album; assembly: GCA_963277665.1. Lineage (NCBI taxonomy): Eukaryota > Viridiplantae > Streptophyta > Magnoliopsida > Santalales > Viscaceae > Viscum > Viscum album. Next base: position 375,926,170 of record OY728166.1, on the reverse strand, counting down.
AATTTTTAGGTATCAACCTTATAATAACATAATATCTTTATATTAAATATTTTTATGTTATTATATTTGAAATATATGAATATAATTGAACGTATTTGAGGAAGAAACAAAAAAATGTTCATTGATGTATGTAACCTCTTCTTCGAGTATCTCCCATTGAGTTTCAACAAAGGCCTTCCATGATTTTATATTTTCAATATTTATGTCTCCTAGGATTATGAATATTAGCATGGAAAAATAATTTGTTGTGGGTTTTTATGAGTTAAATGGATTGGGAGGTGTAAATAAGTTATGGGGGAAGTTCCCTTTTATAGTTGATGATGAGTGACATTCTTTTATATACCCAAAATTAAACACTATTGGGAGTTCTACCTTAAAACATGTGACTAAAATGATGAAATATTTTTGATGAAATATTTGATATGGAGTAAATATGGCCATAAAATTCTTCTTGATCTTGTTTTGTTTCATTTTCACACCTCATCGTTTAACACTATTTACTATGTAATCTCTTTTCTACTTTAATTGATGTGATTAAAATTAACTGTTTTTGCTAATAGATTTACTAAAAAAACAATTTGACTATATTTTACATTATAAATTTTGATTTTTTTAAAATATGGAATCCATTTTTCCAAATTTAAGTCATATAGTTGAAGTAACACAATTTGAATTATTTCCACCATACGTGACGACAATGTGGGTTTTTAAAGTGAAAATGATCAAAAGTGTAAAATGTTTTTAAAAAAAATCACAATTAAATTTATTTAAATGTTCTAAATTATAGTTATATGTTTATAATATATAGAAAATTTAAAATTAATATAAAATATAATTTTACAATTTAAATTATTTAGACGAATATTTAGTTTTCAATAAAATTTCTTGTATATTTAACTATTCATCAAAATATTAAACTTCTCTTAAAAAATAAATAATCAAACTATGATGATTTTAATATTTCTATCTATAAAATGAAATTTATTTTTTCAAATTAAATTTATAGGATTAGGAAAATTAATTTTTTAAAAAATTTACCCCTTAAAAGTTGTTAAAACAGCCATTCGAAAAATACCACTTATTTATGATAAAAAAAATATTTCCTTTTTATATTATAACAATAAAATCTATTCAATGTATCTGAATTTTTTTATTGAATATATAATATATAAATTTTATTATTATAATTCAATAATAGAAATTAATTTATGTTATTAATAAAAAAAATTATTGCAAAAAAATTAAATCTTTTTATGAAAACATTTCCTTTATATTCAATTGGTTTCTATATTATGTTTTAATTAATTTGAAACTAATGAATCCAACAATAATTTTTTTATTTATTATTTATTCCTACTAATAATATCTTATTTAATAGTTTGGAGATAATTGTGATTATAATTAATAATATTAATATTTTTCCGTAAAACATGATATTGCGTGTAACATAAGATTTCTAAGAAATACATTATTCTCTATAACAAAATATTAAAAAAAGTTTTCTACATTTTGGAATATACCATAGATTGAATAAGTTTAAATTACTAAATATATTGTAATGTATTGGGATTTCATATTCTTTTATATTCTTAGTGTTTTATGTAATATATGTTGTTGAATAAATTTTATAAATTTAAAATTTTGATGTTTTACATATCAATTTGAGTATAATACTAATGATATCATATTCATGTGAGAATCTATTTTGAAAAAATTATAATAATTTAATTATATTTTCTAATTCCATAATTTTACCAAGATACATAAAATTTAATATTATTTTACAAATAAGATTTTATATAGGGTCTATATATTAGAGGAGCTATTGATTTATTATTTATTATATTTGGAAATTGTATAATAAAGGATAATGGGGACATAAATAGTGGAGTATTTATTTTATTCTATGTGTATTAAACTCTAATTTTTAATAATATCACTATTCCTTCAAATCTAATCAACCAGAAGGCTTCTCATTATGGTATCCCTAATGAATATAAAATATTTGTGATAACATAATTCTAATTTTTTTGATGTGATTTACGCATAATTTCCTTGGTGCCTATGATTTCAAATACTTTTATTAAATCATATAATGTCATTGATCAAATTAATATTTTTATGTTCCTATCAAATATAATTCCATAATATTCACTACATTTGTGTATATATTTTAACACCATGAGTCTATAATTATTCTTAATAACATTAAATTGATTCAAAATTGAATCCTTATTAATTAATTAAAATTCGAAAGATATCAGTATATACATATAAATCTTTTTTTATAAATTATAATTTCTTATAATAAACGTATCTCTCTAAAATATATATTTTTATTTTATAGTAATTCTAATTTTATGGTTGAGTAGAAACACCGAAATTCATTAATAAAATAATAAACCAAACAGACACCAAATTTTTTAACATTTATTAAATAAAAAAAACAAAAAATTCACATTTGAAATTCATAATAAAACAATAAACAGTTATAACACATATGGTCATGGATGTAGTTTAAGGTTTAATGAAATTTCATCCTTCCTCAACCCCCACAGCTCATTGGGTGACTGATGGTACATTATCCAAGGTTTTTCCATCACTATAACTCTAAAAAATAAAAAAGAATGTTGAAAAAACATCCACATTCGAAACAATATTCATATATATTATCTATAGTAAATAAAATACAAAATTGAAAAGACATTGAACATCCTCAAAAAAATAATTATAATATTATACACAATATAAACTAAAATCCAAATAATTTTATCTCCCCTAAGACACTAATATATATCATCACATCTCTTAATATTTATTTCATTACTTTGTTTCACCCCTATCAGAGGTCGACACTAATCCATCGACTTGATACCTCTATCAAGTTAAACCATCATAGATAACTTTCCATACTAATAAGGTTTGATTTGATTACGGTGGGAATACCATGTAATTTATTGATAATAATATCAATATAAAGGTTCATAATCGTTCATATTGATCCTAATATAATAATAATGTCCCAAAATGTTAATAATAGTAAATAGACCAAATCATCACTACAATAGTGCACTAGTCAACATTGTGAGAAATATATGTTGGTTATTGATTCAATGCCTAATATTTTCTATAATATGTTTTGTAATGATTTCATGGTTGTTTTATTATTATATCAAATAAATTTATTCCCAATATATTTCACTGTAATATATTACTTGTTTTATATACACAAAAATATTTCAAATGAGAAATGGTAGGTCACATGAGATAAATAGGATTATTATTTAGTTTATAATAATCAATTATGAGTTAATTATTTACAGAAGACCTTAATAGTAATTTTATCATGTTTATATGATGTATATCCATAAGTTCCATCATAATGGGATATTTTTTAATTATACAAATGATTACATACATCAAATATCATCCATTTGTTATGATGTGCTGTCTTTATATGAAATAAATTATTTTTTGATTCCTGCTAAATTTATAGTTAATTTTTTATGAGAAGATATATTATATTTAACACTCTTCATTACCAATCATATTAATTAATAATTATTATGTTTCACATTTAATTGGGAAATAAGTGAAAAATTTGATATCATTAATGGAAATTAATATCCATTTAAATGATTTGAAATTACTTGTTTTAAATAAATTATAATTTTTATTTAACTATGAACATGTAGAATACATTATATTTATCATTATTATGTGATTACGTATTATACTATTATAAGGTAATAAATAACTCACTAGGATTAGGTGGATTGTTGGGGGTATTATTATTTAAATATGGATTATTCTAATTTTTAATCAAATAGTATAATTATAATTAGAAGTTATATTTTCATAACGTGATTGATTAAAAAAATTACATGAGTCATATATCATTTTCCAATAATTTGTGATTTTATGTCTTGATGCCTTAAAGTGTTTGATGAGTACAGAACAAAGAATCATTTTTTATGAAATTAAGAGGACACATTGATAATATTTAGGTTATAATATCTAAATATAATTTTATTTTATTTCCTTAATGAGGAATATTTCATAAAAATTTATAAAAAAATTTCTTATTATTTTCAGGTTATATCAAAGTATACCAAAGTTAATCTTCATAAATTAAATATACACCTTATGATATAACTAGCTGATTTATATTATTTTAACTTCGAAATTATTTTCAATTATAGTGTAACACCCCAATATGTTATTGTATGTCTCATTTTAATGATAATCATTTCGATAGCCTATGTTGCACGAAACAAACATATTAAATGATCAATGAAATATTATTATAACCTAGCTGCTAAATTTGAGAGAATGAATAATATTTACCAAATTATGAAATTTATATATTGTATATAAATTTAATTCTGAAAATTCAACTTATTTTTTTATACCATATAAAAAAATCAATCCACTATTGTTAATAAAATACAACTTTTCTTAATGTAATTTTCCCACCATATTATGGTGTACTTGTATTTAATATATTTTTTGAAATCATTATAAATTATATTAGAATGTATATTCAGCTTCTATGAAATTTTAATATCATAATCAACTTTTTTTGGTTTTTTATTTTTCCTAATAAGTATCTTCTTTTTATGAAAATTGAAAAATACATAATTTTAACTAAAAACATCTTTTTCATCTAAACAATTAATAAGGTAAAACTAAATTTTTTGTTGGTAACAAATTATAATTATATACTTTTTTTATAATTAAATCTAATGTAAATTATTTAAAAGAATTTCAAATTGACATTGTATTTAAATAATTTCAATATTTTGAACATTGTCACATTAAAAACATTATTTCTTATTCCGTCAATGGAGGTAATTTAAAATAATTTTTTTCCAATTATGTTATTTTGAATCCTAAAAATTTATTCCATATTTTGAATATTATTTTCCACTTTTATTAAATATTCCACTTTTATTTTTGTACTATATAAATACTAATATTGGTAATTTTTTTTACAATGGTTAAGGGTAAATTAGGTAATTAATGGTTAAAATAATATTACAAATATTATAAACTGTATATAAATATTTTTCCCATTTTATTAGATTACTATTTTTCATATCTTGGTACTAAAATATTGGTTATGTGACCATATATGTCCATTTGGATGATAATATAACCATTATAATATTTTATTCAAAGAAAAGTCATACTTGTCATAATTTTGTTTTAAACAAGTGAAATATTTTTAATATTTTGTTTTCTAGGTGATATTTTTGACTATGAATTATATTTGGAATATAAAATATTTAATTTATTCATGCAAGTTTATATTTTATTTTTAATGAATAAATAATTATATTAAATAATTACCCAATAATGATGTTGTTATAATTTTATTAATGGAAATATCACATAAATGATATTAAAATTATTTAAATTAAGAATATTTGAGATATTTAGGGTCACGAAAAATTTCAACATGTCTTTTTCATATTGGGGATATGTTAAAAGAGTTCTTTTGATGTTATATTTAAGTTATGATATTTTCAAAAATCCATGTAATGAATATTGTAAAAATTGATAGTAATAACATTTTATAATAAATAATATCTTATTAAATGATATATATATATATATATGAAACAATTTTGGTATAGTGATTAAAATTTAATCCATGGTTAATTTATGGTTCTTTTGGAAATAAATAGAAACAATATTAAACCTAAAAGTGTCAAAATACATGTTGTCATGTTAAGAGTTAAAGGGATTAAATAATGGATAAAACAAAAAAGGCCAAGGTAATAATGTGAGCTAAACTTGTTTAAAAGATTTTTCTTGAGATTATTTCAAACTAAACTAATCTTGTATTTTAAATAACTCACTTTGTATCCATTTCGAATTGAAAATTAATTTATATTAACGTAATATATTGGGAGTTTTATAAAGTGCCCCTCACTATAATTATAAAAGGGAACCTCCTCCAAAAATTTTTAAAACAACTTTTAGCCTTATATATCTACCAAACCCTACTAATTTCACTTTCCAACATCATTATCCATGTTTTAGAGTTCACTGCCTTCCAAAAATATAGACACATGATCCCTTAAAAGGATATCTAATGGAAATCCACTAAAAAAGAGGTAATCGTTTATTACTATCTCATTCATGTTCATTTTATCTAATACATCCTCCTAATGTTTTTATTCCATAATAGAGTAATAAATCACCTATAATATATATTATTAGATTTAATTATGAATAATTTAAAACCATGTTTCATTTTATCCTTCCTATAAAAAATTAAAGCATCGTGGATTCCATTCACGACATAACATCTCCATGCCATTGTGTAATCTATTTTTCATCAACACATTACTTGGAGGTGTATAATTATGAAAATAATTTTTATAGTTATATAAGATTATTGTTAAAATATATTTATTGTTTAATAAATAATATATTATCCTCTTCCTTGTCCTTTTACATGTAACAGAATGATATCATCGGTCATGCATACATACAACCTACCATCACCACAAAGCGATGTGATTCATTTCCCATGTTCACCATTTAAGAATGATTATAAAAATATATATAATGAATAAATATATTATATATATATCATTAATATGATTATGTATAATACATAACTATATACTATGAAAAGTAATTTGGACTTATACAAAAAAACATGCATAGGGGAATGAAGTAGTTAACACACGAAACAAGGTTAAAAATGAAATATTGTTAACAAGTAGATGATTAAATGATAAAATAAGATAGTATAAGACATTATAAACATTAAAATGGCTATTTAATAAATTAATAACATCAATTAAACTATTATATAGGAGGATAAATTATGAAAGACCAACAAGATGTTTGAGGTCAGGTTTTTCTCATCTCGCCTTTTCTTCTTTGAGACATATGTCTAATTCCAGAAATATATATTATTTATAGTGTAAATACAGCCCATATTGAAATAATAAATAATTAATTTCTTTTTATTTTTTTATATAATATTTTTTTATGATATTTTTTTCATGGGTAATATGATTCAACTTATTAAAAACTGCTAAGCATTTGTCGCATAATCTCATTGTCTTTCAGGATTTACTTTTCATTAACTATCCACATAAGAATATATCTCCTCCATGTCCATGTTTTATAAAACATAAATCAAAAATGTTTTTTATATACTCCAATGGTTGTTTGATTTCGTTCTTAATGTAAAACCCCAATCATCCATGATACGTTTCTCTTTGAATAACGCAATAGCTTTCATTGTACGAAACATGGAGTTCTAACACACCATTACCAATCAAACTACTCGTTATAAATAGAAATACACAATGTCTAAAATATTTTAAAATTTATTTTTCTAGATGGATGTCATTTTTAGATTTGGAATATCAAAATTATCTTAGTGTGAATTTTTTTTATTTTTCTGAAAGCATTCAATTTTTTATGAATAGTGAAAAACACTACATTATTTTGTGAAAACTACATTTTATTTAAATAATTATTTATTATACATAAATTTATTTAATTTAAAAATAGGTAAATAATACATATATAATTCAATGTAAGTCATTAGAGTTATTTTATAATAAAATTAGATATATAAAATTTTATTGAACTTTCTACCGTATTTTACCCACCTTATAGGCACATTAGAAAATTTACATAAAATGTATTTTTACCGCTTCTGTGGATTGAACATAAAAAATCATAAATGCACGATTCAAATCAGTATGTTCAATGTGGTTTAAAAATAAGAAAATAATTTTTATGAATAGTATGTTTTGAATTTTATTTATCATGGCTAAATGTAAATAGGGAAATTAATGGTACAAATTATATTATAATTACCATAACAAATTTTCCAATTCTATTGGATAAATGTATTTTGAAAAAAAATAAACCTTAGGAATAAAATATGATCCTTTTTGTCCACATGTATTAGATTATGAAATTTATTATTAATTTGTTTAATGAAGTGTTAAAAGTGTTATATTCAATGTTTAATAAGTAAAATATTTTTGATATAATGTTTTAAATAAGATAAATTTAACTATAAATATTAATTATAAAGATAATAATATTTACTATGTAATTTTATTTTATTTATAATTTTTATAAAATTAATATTTTAATTTATTTATGACACAATGATGATGTAATAATTACCTTATTATTCAAATAATAGAAAATTGATATTATATATATCCAAATAAATGTAAATTGAGATATTTGATGAATTAAAATAATTATATATATTATTATGACATGTTAGGGTTGAATAAATAAATTTTTTTCTAACTGATAATGTTTTTATTACTTTTACAAAAACGAAACACCAAATAGTGTCAAAATTGACATAATTCATTTTTTAAAACAAATACAATATTATTAATTGATATCATATTCATAAAAATATAAGTTGTTGAAAAATGACATATATAAGGTTATATATATCAATAATTGACCACATATGGTTTTCATGGATTTTTATAGTAATTATATTAACCATTTATTATAATAATTCATGAAAACATAGTAAAATTTAAACTATTTTACTAAGTTAAATGTATAAGATAAGGTTAATATTGTGAACTAAATCTATCTAAATCCTATTAGTTGAGAGGTTTTAGGACCATCCCCACATTATACTCGAAATGAATACGTTTGGACCATTATAAACCGAATATTATTTTAAAATAAAAGAATATTTCATGTTTTTTCTAAAGTGATTGTCACCACTCTTATAAAAGGGTACATACCCTCCTCTCAAAATCACACCTCCAAAGCGATTTTCCTCAGCCAAAACCTACCCAAATATCTTCCAAACTACCCTAATTAATTCTAGAGTCCTTCCTTTGATCTAAAATCCATCCTAATGATCAATTACGATTAAATCAAAATGAATCACCCGGATAAGTGGTAATAATTTCATCACCTCCTTGAAAGTTATCTTCTTTTTCCACTTCTTATTTTTTGTTGTATCCATACCAAAATAAAAAATCCAGTAAAATCAATATATTGTTATTTTATTATAAATATATTACAACTATATTAATTATTCTATCCATCATATGAATAACAATGTCATCATACACGCGTACATATGGATTATCATCCCCATGTCGTGGTGTAGATTGTTATTCAACACTTCATTATTTAGATGGGAATAATAATGAGTATAATTGATGTAAATAATAAATATAAAATTTTAATTATTCTTTATATATTATATACCATCATATTACATACTATTGAACCATAAATAAAATATATTTTCCCTCATACATACGTACAGATTACTGCATCCACAAACGCGAAAAGATTTGGTAATTAAATAATTAAAATTATTTATGAAAAAATAATGCTTCAGTAATTACCCTATCATTGAAAGATTAAAAATTGATATTATAAATATCCAAATAAATTAAAATTTCGAATTTTGAAGAATTCCACTAATTTTATAGGTTACTATTACATGTTGAGTTTGATTAAATAAATTGTGTTCAAAGTGATAATGTTTTTATGACTTTCAGAAAAAAATATAATATAGTGTCAAAAATGACATAATTGAGTTTTCAAAACAAATACTATATTATTAAATGATATAATATTCCAAATAATCTAAAGATTTACAAAAGTACTTAGACAATGTTTTATATATCCATAAATAACCACTTGGGGTTCTATTGGCCTTTTATGTAATGTTTGTTAACAATTTTTTATTATAATACATGAATACGTGGTAAAAGTTAAACTATTTAACTATGAGATAAATATAAATAATAAGGTTAATATGGTGGCATAAACCTTTATGAAACATATTAGTTGATAGGTTTTCAACCCAAAACCACCATATCCCCTAAATAAATCCATTTGTATCCATTATTAACTAAATATTATTGTATAATAAAATATTATTTCTAGCCTTTCTTAAAGTGACCCTCACCTCTCATATAAAAGGGTACATCCCCTTCTCTCAAAATCACACCTACAATGTCATTTCTCTCAGAAAAAACAGCCCAGATATCCTCCCAACTACCCTAAATTAATCATAGAGGCCTTATTTTTATCAGAATGCCAATATAAAGAGCCATTTTGATCAAATAGAAAGGAATCACCCGAAGAATTGGTAATAATTTCATCACCTCATTCAAATTTATATTCTTCTTCCACTTCCTCAATCTTTGTTGTTTCTGTAAAAATATAATTACTATAATACCATATACATAATGTGATGTTATTATAAATATTCTACAGCCATATTCATTATTATATCCATCCAATTAATGACAAATTCACCATACTTGTGTACGTATGTCTTACCATCTCTACGTCATGTTATAGATTGTTATTCCACACTTCATTATCTGGATGGGTATAATATGGAAGATAATTGATGTAAATAATAAATATAACATATCAATGAATGTTTATATATGATATATCATCCAATTAGATATGATTTTACCATAAATATAATGATAATGTCGCTCTTTCATACATACTTATTATCGTATCCACAAATGTGATGAGATTCATTCCCCATCGTAATCAATCGAGAATAATTTAATTTTATGATAAAAAAATTTATGTTTATGAACTTAATATCATTCTAGATATGAATCTAATATAACTTATCAATAAAAAATATATTTTATTTAAACAAAATATATAAATTAAAATGAATCAGTTAACAACAGAAACAATGATACAACTAAAATTTTATTAACAATGAAATATTAGATGATCATATAAGATATCTTATTTATGTATGTGGTTCCTATATAGTCTAATAACAATGATATCACTTTTATGGAAAAGGATAATGTACCCTCGGTCTAAGAAAATTAAAATATATGGGTTGATTTTATAATCACTTTATTATCTGAGGCTGTTAATACGAGAGCATCTACTGGGACTTCTTTATCATCCACATCCATGTTACATAAAAACTATATCTCAAATTTTTTTTACTATTTAATATTTTATTGGATAAATTAATTAATACCTTTTTTTATAAAAAAATTAATGGAATATTTCATTCGTATTCCAAACAAGATACATTATGACTTATTTAACATATTGCTGTAAGAATGATTTTTTAAATTATACGACGGGTGTAAATATTTTCCTCCATTATAACACCTTCAAATAATCCCTTACAATATTATAAGATAATTTTCAAACTAAATATTTCCCTTCAATAACTATGTCACTTTTAAATGATTTCAAAATATAATGATATATTTATATCAAATATTTTTGATTTCAACTATGTCAATATCATTTAAATGATTTTATAAACATTGGAAGTTAATTTTTTACGATACAATCATCCATATTGTATTGAAGTATTAGTGATCTGTTTGACAGAGAATGTGTTATTTTTATACCATTCGTGGTTTATGGATAAAGTATTAATATTTTTTATGCTAGTATTAATACGAATGTTTATGTTATATTTTATCTTTTTCATATGAGGAATGCATTGGACTGAGTAATGGAGGGGTGGAGCCCGCTATAGCTCCTCGATGCATCAGTAGGTCTCATGAGAAAAACAAGTTTCCTGGTAAAAGTCATAGACAGAATCATATTTGTAGATTTGGAATAAAACATTGATTGTGCGGTTATGATGTTCGGCTTTATTCATTCCATCTTTATGAAATTGGCTATTGATATTACATCTGATTAATCGACTAGTAGAATATCCATGTGAGTATGTAAATGGAATTACCTGATATACTTTCTCCATATTTTTTTAAGTTTATGTTTAAAAGGCTTGTCTTTTTATATTATATGTTTCCTTAAATGATGATTATTCTTATGATAGTTTTAACTATATTTTTATCCTTACTGAGTATATGAGCTCACACATTTATATATTCTATTTCTCCCAGGAGGAGAATAACTATGTTATGACTGATCTACATGGAAAGTCTAAGAGAGATAAATATTTTAAAAGGAGACACAATATTTTTTTATTTATTGCATAATATAATGTAAAACTTATGTATATATCTAGTATTTCCAAGGCTACTAAATTGATCGGTATTTTGGGATTTGATCTCTTGTGATGATGCTAATGATATGTAATATTTCACCAACATTGGATAACTAGTGTCAGGGCATTACATTTAACTCCTATTTTACATTAAAAACCCATAAAATCTATATTATATTATTTTCTAAATAAGGAGAAATGAAAATATTATGAAAAATATGGCTGTGTTTTTTTAATTATATAGCATGATCATAATATTATGATTAAATGAAACCATCATGATTTATGATATAATTTATCAGTTTTCATTATTACATTCAAATAAATTTTTCATAATATAATTTATCTCCATTTTAAAAAGAAGTGATATCCATAGTGAAAAAATTACATTTTCCTATCTAAATTTTCAATTGTATTATATTAATATTTTTATTAATTTCAACACCCTTTATTTTATATAATGGTTAATTGGGGTTGATCTCTTATATTTTCTTTTACCATATTTTATTGATGTTTTTATTATAACTTTTGTTATGTATATGCTACTTTTAGGTAATTTATGGTTTATGGTTAATGTATTAATAAACATATGATTGTGTTTAATACGAATGATAATTTTTTTCTATATTTAACACTATTCATATGAGGAAATTAATTTAAATAGTTATGTTCATGTTAGGGCCCACTATAACCACATGATGCATCAGTAGGTCTCATGAGACAATTTATACTCTGCCTTGGCTATGGCCTTACCCATTTATTAGTTTTATTGTATAAAGTCTTCATATTGTTAAGCTCTTTGCATAGAGACTTGACAGTATTAGATTATAGGTATGGAGCATCAAAATTATGTTTCATTTTTTCATCATTATGTATATCATCATTATGAATTTCATTATTATTATTTCATGTGTTTATTTGATTACTCGGAATATTTTTGGTTATGTTTTCTTTTCACAAGATTATTTATATTTAATTATTTTATCATATTTTATTCATGTCATATTATTATTTATTTATTTATTGAATATCATTTTTTCTGTTTTTATCCTATCTAAATTGGTTATAACTTATTTACTCTTGGATTTCACTTTAATCTTACCCTTATAGTGCATATTATCTCACCACATTCATATGGTTAATTTTTCATAGGATTACAAGATTAATATGATTTCTATACAGGGTTACTCAATGGAAAAATAATGGATGAATCAATGAAATTATTTTTGAATTATATGTCGTAAAAATGTAATGTATATTTCATGTGTGCATCTAGATTACATTGACATATAAAATATCGTTCCCTTTTGGATGATATTTCTTATATCATATGCCAATGTAATAATGTAATTTATTGGATCTAGGAATCTAGAGTCTGAGACATTATAGTTGGTACTATTATTGTTTTAGTAGAAACCGTGGGAACTAGATTTAGAGAATCATGGATTAGAATACAAAACCATATGATTAACTTTTAGGATAATTATATGTATAGTCTAAAACCATGTAGAGTTGGTAAAGATAAAGGATTATATAGGATTAACCTCAGGACTCAAATATCGTTAATTGGTTTTCATGAATTAGATATTATATAAATGATTCTTCATGAAAATGTCAATATTATTTGTGTTTCTCACATTGTGATTTAGGTTTTTGTAAATGGTTAGAAGAAAAAAGCTTATACAAGAAATAGTTGTACTATAGATAACTAAGTGACTGTAAAATAAGAATGAAAGGATATATGTATTAAGGAAAAAGATGATGAGTTTTAATTTATGGTTTAAAAATGAATGATAATTATTAAATCCATTTTTCATTTAGATTAATGAATTATTTCATCAATGGTGATTTGGATATAAAAAACATGAGATATATATATTAATTTTACAATAGTATTGTTTTTTATGGATTTAGAAGCATGATGGTTTTCATTACAGAATTTTGGTTGATCAAATATTTTTTATGTGACAATATGAGATATATTATCATTTTTTGGGGAATATAATGTCATGTAGATTTTGTAAATTTATTGACCTTGTATCCATATTTATGGACACTGATTTTAGACATATGTATTTTGGATATTGTGGTCTAACCTTTTTGAGTTCAGTAAACATTAATAGGATGAATTAATTACCTATGGACCTTATTTTTGATTAAAATGATTAAAAAATATAAAATCAACTTTAATATTCATCCTGAGGTGTAAAAAATTATATATAAATAAATTTAATCACTAATAAAAGATGAGACTATGAAAATGAAATAAATAATGTATTTTTTATTTATTATATTATCCTAATTGAAAAATAAAACCTTAACTCTCGAAAAATGGTTTAAGAACAAAATTTTTTCTATATATAATTCTTTTTTAGAAATAAATGTTAATTTAACTGATCTCAAATTTATGATTTTTTGATAGTTAACTTTCAAATAAGCTTGTTCTTTATAACTTCCAATAGTAAATTGGTAGTAGTATATCACTTCCATGTTCATGTTTTCCTTTTTCAATGATGAATTATTATTTGAAATTTTAATTTTATTGGGACCATAACATTTCCCTTTCCCTCTTATTATAAGGATATTTTATTAATATTATTTCTATTGTGGGTTTCCCACAAAATAATTATTAAGTAAAAAAATTTATTTTTATGAGAAATTTAAAAATGTGAAGACTATAACTATTGAAGGAGGGTATAATGTAACACCCCATTATTTTAATAAATATTACGTTCTAAATATAATCTTTTCTGATGCTCATGTTTCACGTAAAACCCATCTTAAACGAACGATGAGATATATTTATAACCTGACCGTTAAATTAGAGGGAAATAATAATATAAATAATGATACCTATATTTTATATATTAAATATAATACATATAATTAATATTATGCTATATTTAGGAATTATCTAATAATAAATTCACTTGTAAACATTAAATGCTATATTTTACAAATATCTTCTTTGTCGCCTTTTAATGGAACATTGGTTTTGAATATAGTTTTTTAAAATTTTATAAATTTTAAATTAATAAATTAACTACTTCATTGAAATTTTTATATCAAAATTTAAAATGATTGATTTTTTTGTGTCTTCTTGATAATTTTAATGATTTGATAAATAATTGAAAATACACAATTTTATTTAAAAACATATTTTCCCTCTAAATAATTATATTTGTTTAATTGTATTTTTATTTTTTTTCAAGGGATTAATAGATCTTTTTTATATAATTTAATCTAATTTAGGTTATTGGAATCAATTTCACATTTAAATTTGATATAAAAACATTTAAATCATTTAAATTAAATCACCTTAAAATCTTGTTTTCTTGTTCCATTAATGTAATTAATTTCAAATAAATTTTAGTCTATTATGTATCATTAATTTTGATAAATGGATTCAATATTTGGAATCAAAATGTAAAAATTAATTTTCCATTTTCCATTTTTTTGGAAAAATTTAATAGTATATTGGATATTTTTTATTAAGACGGTTAAGGGTAAATCATGTAATTACTGGCAAAAATAATATTAGTCATATTAAAAAATAACCCTGAAAGATTCCCAAATTTTAATGTATTAGTATTTATCATCCATATGAATTAAAAAATCATTTATCTTACCATTTATAGAAATTCGGATTATAATATAACATTTAAAATATTTTTTCAAGGAAAATTCAAACTTATCATACTTTTGTTTTCAACAACAATAATATTTTTAATATGGGGTTATCTAGTTTATATGTTCAGTTATACATTTTATTTGTAAAGATAAAATTTATTTGTCTGTAGAGATTTATTTTAAATTATTACTGAAGGAATAACTATCTTAAATAATTACACAATAAAGTTGTAATAAATTTTAATTAATATAAATATCAAATAAATGATATAAAAAATATTAAAATAAATTTTATGAGATATTGTTACAACCACCCAAAAATTATTTGATTGATTTTACATATTTGAGATATGTTGAATGTTTTCTATGAAGATATATATTTTTTATAATATTTCTAATAAGTCAATGATGTAATAGTGTCAAAATTAACATTAATTGAATTTCATAATAAATAATGTTTAATTCAATGATATAAAATTCCTAAAAATATAATACTCAGCCAAGTTGATGGTATAATTTTTAAAATTTCATCTATGGTTCATTTAGGGTTTGTATGTTATTTTATATTATCAATAGTAACCCTCGATGAGTAAAAATCAATTTTTTCATTACAAGAGTTTAATGGATTAGATACGGCTGAAAAACAAAAGGCAAGGGTAATAATGTGACATAAACATGTCTAAAGTTTATTTTTTGAAAGTATTTATACCCAAAATAAAATTATATAACATATAAATCTATTCAGATACATTTTTTATTGAAAAATAATTTATATTAATTTAATTTTATGATACATCCCTAAATTGTTCCTCATATCAATTATAAAAGGGAACCTCATCCGTCTATTATTAGCACCACTTTTAGCCTTATAGATCCACCAACCCATGAATTTTTTTCTTAAAAAAATGTTCTTCTGCATTGTTTAGGTCATGTTCTTCCAAAAAGACAAACCCTAAACCCTTTATTAATATATCTTAAGTAGGTTTTCCCATGAAGAGGAAATCATTTAAACTGACTTATTCAACATTATTTTTTCTATTATATCCTACTCATTTATTGTCTCAATGATACAGTAATAAATGCAATGTAATCTATATTTTTTTAATTTCATTATTATTATTATTATTATAAATCCATAGTCCACCTTTTATCTATCCTTTGAAAAATAAAATCACCACATGTGTATACATACAACTTACCATCTCAACATTGTTGTGTAATATGTTTTTCATCACAACATTTTTTGTAAGTTATATACAAATATATACATATGATAATTATAACATGATTTTTACTCTATAGAAATTAATATACCATCCACATCCCTACCCATTCACTAATATGGTATGGATACCATCGCTCATGCATATGTACGGTCTACCATCTCCCTGATGAGATGCGATTAGTCTTCCATGTTCTCCATTCAAGAATGAATAAATAATTATTCCTAATTAATAAATATGTCATATATGGACTTATTATCATTCCAGGTAGGACAAAAATATACTCTATTCTCAAGATATGGTATATACACGACAAAACATGTATAGGAAAATGATGTTGTCAATACCCAAAACAAGGGTGATAATGAAATATTATTAAAAAGTGGTTGATAAAATGATATTAAAGGATCACATAAGATATAATAAACATAAAAATGGTTCTGTTATAAATTTATAACACCATTTAAACCATTATAAAAGATTTTTATGAACACTCTACTAAAAAAAAGTTTTCTTATCTCACTGTTACTTCTGTGATACATATGTTATATTCAAAAATTATTTATTTTTTGTGGCCTAAATACTTTCTCTATTGATATATTATAAAACTAATATCATTTTATTCTTGGTTAATATTATTTTAATTGAATTTCATTATTTTATGGGGTATATAATTCGTCTAACTACAAAGTGGTAAGGGATTATATTATAATCACATTATGACCTTAGAATATTTTAATTTAAGTCTCCACTAAGGAATAGTTTTCCTCCATTTCCATATTTTAATAAAATGTATTGAAAAATATTTCATCTACTCTCAAATGAATCTATAATTTTATTTTTCATCCATTTTTACATTACAAATGATACTTTAAAAGGTATATTTTTTCATTTTCTAAACAAGGTTCTTTCAGACTATTTGGAAAAGAATATGTATGTAATTTTTTTAGCATATATGGTTTTGGAGGATTTATAGCCTTCATGGATCATTAATTATTTATAAATAATTTTACTAGTTTTATATATTATTTGTAAATAAAATTATTTCATTTAGAATTTCTTATTATTTAAAAAATAAGGGATTTTCAATGTGAAAAAGGGTATTTTTTATAATATTTTTTCAGTGATTTTATTATACTATTTTCATCTATTTCAATAACCTATATTGAATATTATTCTTAATTGAGTTTGAAATATTATGATATAAATCACCATATTTAATAGATTTTATTATTATCATTTTGATTGTGGATGCTCTATTTTGATATTATTCATGGTTTAGAGTCAATGTATTGAAATTTTGTAGGATATTTTGAATAATGTATTTTATGTTGTTTATGTTTCACAACTATCATGTGAAGAAATTATATAGACTTAGTAAATGATATTAATTGACCACTATAGCCCCTAAATTTTTCAGTAGGTCTCATGATACAAAATACACTAGGGTTATTCTAATACATTACACATTTTTTAGATTATTTGTATAAAGCCTTGGTGATGATTTATTCATACAATGAGGTCTTTATAGAATTATATTCATATTATGAATCAACAAATTTATGTTTCAAACCTATGAAATTATTCCTTCCATCATTATGAATTCAGTAAATGATATCTCATATTCTTATTCGATTAGGTCGAATATCCATTGTTATGTTTTATTTTCATGTGATTATTTAATTGGAAATATTTGATCATGTTTTATTATTTATCATATTATGATCAAGTATTTGATTAAAGGGAAGGTGTTTTATTTAATTACCTTTTCATACTATGAAACAATTAATTACATATGGATTCCTCTATATTATTACCCTTACCGAGCATTTACCTTTTAGAAGATTCTTTTTTTTCAAGGATTCCATGAGTATTATTTTGACTGATATATAATGTTACACAAAGGGGGAATAATGGATGACTGAATAAAATTATTAGTGTATTTTGTGGTTTAAAATTTAATTTAGATTTCATGAATGTATTTTTTCACCAAAACTTCTATAATATTAAGTTCTATGAGATGTGATTGCTTTTATTTATTGACAATGCAATAAAGTAACGCACCGACTCCTGGGTTATGGAGTTGGTGTCCTTACAGATAGTGTAATCATTTTATAGCATGTTACACCATACCTGGAGAATTTATGAGATTATCATGTATCATATTGTTATTCAAAAACCAAGATACAATTTCAAAAAAAATCATTATATCCCTCAACTCCATTGGGTTCTCTTTGGTTAAAGAAAATTAATTATCCTTCTTAAAATTGTTGACATGGTTCCTCCTTGTATATATAATTTAATAAAACAACAATATGTTAATAAGGGTAATAAAAATAATATCTTAACATAATATTTGTTACTAAACATTTATAAATCCAACCTCATTATTTCATACTCTATGAAACGTTCATTTTAGATTTTGAGGCTTTTTGTTCAACCATGGTTTCATTATGTTGGGATATATTACAATTCTTTTACTAATCCAAAATTTTAACTAAACCATACATTGATAAAAATTGAGATTATAAAATGATGAAATACATTTATGTTTTATTTTTTTATAACAAAAATAGTACATTACATAAAAAATTATATAATACTAGATCCCAAAGAATTAGGGTTAATTATTATATTTAAAAAAGACTCTAGAAATATAATTTCTTTCATGTATACCACAATTATTTCTACATAATACTTCTATATAATCATTCTTTTACATTTCATCTTTTGGTAAATAAGAAACATAACAAGACATGTGTTAAACCACTATGTATAGAAAAAACAAATTAAAGATACATAAATAGTTATATTCTAACAATGTATGAGAATAAGAACATGGCATAAAAACAATTTTAAAGATATAATGGGATCAAAATAATTTTATAAAAGGAATGATACATGGTAATAAAATATCAAAGGATTATACAGATACCTTGACGTAGTGATGAAGTGACATAAGTCAATACTCATGATCCATAAAATATAATTTATTATTGTTTGGTATTTTAAAAATTAATAAGAATCATAAAAATAGAATATCATAACATTATGAATAAATATAACTAAAATATAGTTCATTAATAATTACTTGATCAAGTAATTATGTTCTAATATTTAATTATTAACATGAATTATTGAAAACATGATGATAGTTATTGTTGTAAACATTTTATTACGTTTAAGTGCGAAATCATTTTCTTAGGTTATATAATGCCTCCACCAATGCATTTGAGGGATATACTATACCCACAAATAATATAAAGATAATCCTTACTATTTCTTTAAGAATGTTTTCAATCATACATATCATCATGAAAACCCTATGGGGATAAAATATGTGATATAACTCTTTTAAATGGAACTATTTGTATTTATATAATATAGTATCAAATTTGATACCTAAATTTAAATATCATAAATTAGAACACTATAAGATAATATTGTGGTTTAACATGAACATAAAAATTTTAGAGGCAATTATTTTAGATATAGAGGGATTTATGGATGTGGAAACATAGAAAGTGATCCCAAAAAAACATTGATTCCATTTTCATCAAGAAAGTTCTATTATCTTTTAAAAAATCAATGATGGGACAAGAATAAATTTCAAATAAATTTATTAAATAATACCAAATAAATGGACATTTCATTTAGAAATAATCAATTAAGTATAAACTCAAGGTAGGATATAAAATATATGAATGTAGAAAATATATTATATTTATAATTATAAACTAATAATAATGCAAAACCACATCCATAAAATATTAATACAATTTAATTTCAAAAATAGTTAAAGGGAAATATTTGGATTATATAAAATATAATAAATATTTGGATTTAAATTTTTTGAAATAATTTATTTTTTTCTTTAATAATATGGTTATTCAAGAGAATGGGATTATAAAGAAGAATTTCTATTATTTTACAATATGTCTTGTTTTAGTGATGAACGATATTGATAAATTAAGAAGATTGTGAATGGATGTCTTAATTTACCCATAGTAAAAATCATATAAAATATAAAATAGGGAAATTTAATAATATAATAAAATATTATTAATATGTTCATATAATAATCATTATGAATCAATTAAATGTGATAAATTCAACAAAACCCCTCACATTTGATACATTCAAGGTTGGGAGCACTCTATCCTCCTGTATAGTAATTTTGTTTCTCTAATTGATATATATTTCAGCTATATTAATTTTTATAAACTTTTAAAAAATTCATTTATAATTTTTTTATGAAATTTCCCATAGGGCCCTTCCCATGACTCCCCCAAACCCACCTACCGAAGGCCAGGGGTTGGCGATTAGCACAGACGGTGTCAATCCTGCATGTGGGAGGCATTTTCTAGAGTACATATATGCATGCACACACAACTACATCCCCAAAATTACTTTAATGTAATCATACATGCCACTAAAAACACACTAATTAAATGTAATAAATGGGATCCAAATGGGCCAAAATAAAAAACCAAAAAATGAAAAAAAAACAGGAAAGTACACATAACACTAGAAAAACATCTGCAGAAAACCCCACCTAATGGGTAGGTGTAGAGTAGATATTATAATATGCATAAGTATGCCTCATCTACCTAATCTCACAGGGAACCACTATGTCCTACACCACCAAGTCCTCTATCAAGGCCTCAATTGTCTTCTCTAGACACAACACGTGCGGGCATAGACCAAGAATGGGTGAGTAACAAAATTCTCTGTAGGTACCGCAAACAATAATGTAAAGACCACAAAGAAAATCACCAAACATGAACATGAAGTAAGATAGCTCACACATGTATAATCTGATGTATGGAAAACAACTATATCAGTTGTAACATTGAACACTTTGGGCCACTACAGAACACAACCCTAATGAGTATCGTGAGTACGATGATTCATATAGGGTTATATTCCTCTTAGGTCATCAAAGTTGGTCCACGTATGGTTTCATCCCTCTAGGGACATGATACATCATACATGCAGGGTCACATTCCTCTTAGGCCATCACATATGATCCACGCAGGGTCACTTCCCTCTTAGGACATTAATGTTGTTCCACACAAGGTCCCTTGTAGCTAATCCCTGAATGTTCTCTTGTGGCTGATCCACGATGGGTCGCTTGTAACTGATCAATAAAGGGTCTCATGTAGCCGATCCACATAGGTTCGATTATAGCATGCTTGATTTTAGGATAATATTCTCCTCAAGACACTAATCATATTGTAAATTCAATGAGAGTCTCCTTATATCATTCCAAAAGAATTGCCTCATTGGTAGGGTTCCAACATTGTAGAAGGCTCGTAAAATAGAAGCTTCATTTGGAAGTTATAGATGTTTTATTGAAATAAGGGACAGTTGGGTCAGGGTCCAGTCCAAACTAGTCATACTGATCCAACCCAATCTTGGAAAACCATCCCAGCCCACCTTTGATCATGTCAACTCCTCCATCCCAGATAAAGCTATTCTTTTTCCGTTATGCACCCCTCAAGGCCAGGTGGCACTACATTCCATTGTCAACCGGTCTGCAACATGGACAAGGTTTTTCTGCACAACCCACAACTTGTCGCACATCCCAATCATGATGCACAACGTATAGCACAACCCACCCTATCAACATGACTAGATGGATACATCCTATCGCCATCCGGTAGCTCTTATTGCACCGCCAGGGCCCGAGTTGGGTACGATGCTCTTTAGCGTGCCTCTTCCCACAGGTGGGTGTAGGTGCGCTGGTAGTGCCATTCAGGAATTAAAAGATATTCTCTGGTTGTCTGTTCCGCATGTATCTTTCCCCTCCATCCTCCATGGTATTCCACCCTATATTTATATTCCTTGAATAATACATACTCCATTTTGAAGGTGTGGGTATGAAGAACACATAAGAACCCAGAAAGGCGGAGGGTCTTGGGCCTTGTTTGTGTTGGCCCGCAACCTCTATGTTAATCATTTTAAAACATGAGGAAAATATTGTAGTTCAATAAAATTATATCCCACTTCAATACACTTAGAAACATCACTCTCCCTCATTAATTAATGACCCTCGGATCTATATTTTCTTTAGCGGATCCCAATTTGTTGTTTTTGAAGGAATAATGGGGAAACTCAAAACAAAACAAACCCTTACCCTGAGAAGGTTTGTTTTTGGTGGAGATCTATTTAGCAGTTTGGGAATTATTCGATCATTATTACCATATCCATTCATTAGAGTTTCCATTAATCTTTTGAATATTCTATTGTTCATTGTTGGAGAGAATTTTTATTGTTGTCCGTCCATCAGAGAAATTCCCAGCTCTCATTCTCCAACCCCTAATCTCATAAAATAATGAAATGTTCCGCAATGTTTCTATTATGATGTGTCATCATGTCTTTACCCTATTTCAATTATGAAATATCATACCTATAACACATCAATTTAAAATTTCTCATTGATGGGGTATTTAATGTGACTAATTTTCATATCATCTTCACTGATCAACAGTGAACTAAATAAAATAACTTTTTAGTTTATTTTTTTTCTTCCAAAAGTGGTGAAAATTAGATTTTCAGGTCGACAAATTCTAGTCAAAGTTATGTCCTTTTTGGGATAATTCTAACATCATATGTTCAATGGTGGATTATGATTTTCGATCCGAGAAACATTTTTAATGTTATAAAACTACACTGGCATTCTTATTTATAGGAACTGAAAAATGTAAAAAATTCAATTTCACACTCACCAAGCCTCATAATTAGGTTTTTTCATAGTTTATCGCCTCAAAACAGTCAAACATATTTTTAAAAAGAATTACAATGAATTTTCAAGACATTACATTACACCAACCATTAGATCACCATGTCCCTCTTAGCCAAAACAAGGATGAACAAATGGATGTTGGTACTAAGCATGAATCTGAGCCTCCCAATCCCACGTGCCCTCCTAAATATTACCTTCCTAATACATAATGTGAAATAATGGAATCAACAATAAAAAATTTCCCACTCCTAGAGACCCTCTCTCTCTACTGGGAACTCTGCAAAAGCCACAAAATCATCAATAACCAGGTCACCCCATTCGATTACATGCTCCGGATTTTGCACGTACATCCTCAACAATGACACGTGGAAAATATCATGCTCCCTATTCATCTATGGGGGGAATTATTGGTTGTACGTGACCTCTCCAACACTGATCATCATCTATAGAGGTCTGATGAACCTCATATATAACTTTCTACCCCGGAAAAATCACTACAATCCTCATTGGGGTTAGACATGAAAGAATACACGGTCTCCCTCTATGAAATCAAATGGCCTCCATCTCCATTTATCATAAGGTTTATGCCTTATTTATGTAGTCATCATTCTCTCCCGTATAATTTTCATCTTCTCATATGTAGGTGGTACCAACTATAGACCCATGAGTATTGAATCCACTAGGTCTATACATCATAGAGGTGATCTACAATATCTCACATACAATGATTTGAGAGGTTTCTTTCCAATGGTGGAGTGATATATTTTTTCTAAAACTCCACTAGTGGAAGGTTACCCTCCCAACTACGACCCAAATCAAAGACTAAAAAATTAAGCTTGTCCTCCATGGTCTGTTTTGTCTTCTTCATCTGGCCATCCATCTATGGGTGAAAGGATGTTCTCCAGCACTGCTACGTCCCGAACACCTCATATAATCCCTTTCGCAACTAGGATGTGAAAAGATCACCACAATATTATACAATCATCTAAGTAACCACGTGAAGACGTACTATCTCCTAATCGTAGAAGCTTCCCCGGACCTCTATCGATCCCTACCCCCAGATGGGTATAAAGTGAGCTGACATAGTGAGTTATTCATTGATATCCCTGATAGAATCATGGGCCTTGGACGTGAATTGTAATACTATCACAAAGTCCATAGAGATACCTTTCCAATTCCACTCTGGTACATTAATTGGTTGTTCCAAACCTATTTTGACCTGATGCTCAGCCTTTACATGTAGACAAGTGAGGCACTATGAAAAAAACTTGGCCACTACTTTCTTCATCCCTAGATACCCATACATACATTGTAGATCCAGGTACAACTCTAGCTATCTAGGATGTACCACCATGGGGGACGTATATAACTCCCACAAAATCATATTTCGTAATGCCACTGGTACTACTGTGCACCCTCTAAAAAGGATGTGGTTCTACCCACCTATAAAAAATCAATTAGAAACATGGATTGAGGATAAATGAGTACATCAGTCCATGAATTCGACATTAAAAAGTTGTGCCTCTCCAACTCGTTGAAAGAGTAGGGGAGTGGAAGTCAACGAATAAAGGTAAGATGATCAATCATCATCAATAGATGATATCTACATCACTGATAGATACTCTATTACCTCAATTGGAAGCTGCAAACTAGACCTCCTACTAAGCGATTCTTCCACCACATTCCTCTTCCCATGAGTATAGACTATCTTGAAGCCATAGTCCTATAGGAACACCAGCCATCATAACTTCCTCAAGTCCATTCTTGTTTGGGATAAGATATACCCGAGACACTTGTGGTAAGAGTACATGGTAAATAGTTCCCCCATTAAGTAGTGTCACCACATCTTCAGAAAAAATACCACTACTGCTAACTACATGTCATGGGTCAGGTAGTTATTCCCCTGCTACATTAAATAATGTTAACCATACACCATGAAACTACCCATTATGGTTCGTGATGCATCACATAATACTACATATGCATCACCCTCCTATGGTTTCGTAAAGATGGGGATAATCATAATTCTCCACCTCAATTCTTGTAAATTGTGCTGGCACTTCTCCGTCAACATGAAAGGATTTTTCTTCCATTTCAAATATTATAAGGGTAATGATATGCTAGAAAATTAGGGCATGAACCGCTGATAGTATTCCTCCAACCCCAGGAATCTCTGCACCTCAGTCATGCTCCTCGGTCACTTCGAAAAAAGAATAGCCTTATCATCACATGATCCAAAGCAAATCCACCCTTCGAGATGACGTTTCCCATAATGTGTACGAACTGAATGTAAAAATATCACTTTTAGAGAATCCCATAAATATAGAACTCTCAATTTATTTCCAAGACTATCTCATGGTGTGTAACGGGCCCCTCATCAGATGCTAAGTAAACCAAGATTTAGTCAATGAATAAAACCACAAAACGATGGTGGAAAGGCTGGAAGATCTTGTTCATGAGTCCCATGAACTCTAATGGGGAATTGGTCACACCGAATGGAATCACCAAGAACCTGTAGTGGACATACTATTATATAAATGATGTCTTGGGTATATCCTCATCCCATACCTGAAGCTGATGATAGCAAGACCAAAATCCAATCATCGATAACCATCTCACTCCCTTCAACTGATCGAGTATGTAATCAATACACGGTAGGGGATACATGTTCTTTAATATCACCTGGTTAAAGTGTTGAAAGTCCACAAAAATCCTCATACTCTTGTCATTCATCTTTAATAAGAACATTAGGGATGCCAATAGTGATTATTTGGGACTTAACGACCCCTTCTACTTAGTTTCCTCTAGTTGTTCCTTCATCTTGAAATGCTCTATGGGAGCCATCTGATATGCTGGCATGGATATCATTGGCGTATGGAGGTAAAAATTTATATATAATTATACCTCTATCTAAGGATATAGTCCTAGAAAATCCTCAGGGAAAAGAACCTCGTACTCATCCACCACTATGGTAATGTGAAGAATCCTCTCTTCCAATGTACCATGAGTGAGCCTAGACAACTGGTTAGCAAACAGCTACAACTTCCACTTAAAAAGTATTTCATGTAATACAAGGGTTCCCTTCTAATCGGTGAAGTAAAATATAGTCCCAGTTTTTTGGAAACACCACACTCTATGCCAAATTGATTTGATGTGATCATGAACTGTGGATAACCAATCCATACCCATGATGACATGAGAAGTCCTCGATGCTACTACTAGGCTATCCTAGCCTAATAAATCACCTCAAAGAATAAGCTCACACTACCAATACATATTTGTAATCATCGAATACCCACCCGTAAAAGTCATTAACCATAAGGATCAAGACAAAGACTCTACTATAATCTTCATGACAAGAACGAGGTTAGTGGAAATACATTTGTGAATAACACCTTTATCTATAATAAATAAACTAATGAAGCAGAGGACACCGATTATCTATCTAATCATCTATGGAGTTCTGTGGTTATAGGCCTCCACTATCTGAATCTGCATTTGACCCTATCGGCCTGCTCCTTATGGCTTTGGTGGAACACCTTGTGGTGGTAGTGGTAGCACATTCATCATTCACCCATTGCATGCAACTTGGACTGCTCTTCTCCCATGTATGCCACCCTATGGACCTCCTCACTCGAACCTTTGTCTCTACTTCGACGGTCCATCGACCATCCTCAGATCGTATGTGTGGCGGGTAAGGCAGTAACGAGCCATTTGTTCTTACCCACCACATGAGTAGTGTTATCTACTCCTCTACTGACTCTCACTTCCCTGGAGGCCTTGCACCATCAACCATGAGTCATGGATTCACTCTCAAAATGCTTTTGTCCACAAGGACCTCTAAGTCATTTGTTGGCTACCAGCTATGGATGTCTTGAGCACCTATCACCCAGTGCTATCTCCCACCGTTAGTTCCTGATCAGCGAAGAAGCTCTCTAATAGTATAGATTTCTACATCACTCCAGCCTACATGGAGGTGCTAAGGAAAATCATTGATGCCTTTATCTCCCATCAGATCCACTGCTCAATGGATCAGGACCTAAAGAAGGGGATATGTACCATATCTGTAATGAAATGGGAGAAGTCTCTGAACCTCATAGAATACTTAGCCACATATATTCTTCCATGATGTAGGTGATGAAACTAATGAATGGACAATGTGCACAATGTTACTGGGAATATGTACTATCTAAAATTTTTCTCAAAGTCAGCCCAAGAGAGGGTCACCTACTCAAGTGTCTGAATTGTTAGACTCCCCCATATTTCTGTCAAGACATACATAAGTCTTTCATATTGAACCGAAATCTAATCAAGTGGCATCCTCACCAAGCAGAAGACTCACATCACTGCCTCCAACCGGCCCTCTGCGACCTGATGATCTATCTCTCCCCAGATCCTAGAACATCTTGGTCTCATGAACAAATATATTGAACTTATATTTCATGTTCCCTCTACCGCTAACGCTAGTTTTTAATACTAATGAATGGATGATGGTAACACGGGTGCAATACTTGGTGGGGCCATCTCTATCATGGGTCATTAAACCGACACCTCATCACTAGAAAGGTATTCCACATGGCCAGGAATCCAAATCCAATATGGCTGTCTGCATGGACGCATCCCAAAATAGATCATGATATACCACATTAAAAATATTATACTTTGTGAGAAGACATTAATTCAAGAATAAAATGAAGAAACATGCAATTCAAATATGATTCATGTAACACGTGTTTTTATGTATAGTGCTGAAAAGAAGAATTCAAGTTTTTGGTGTATGGATATGTCAACCACCACTCCAAAATTGGCCTCCCTGAATCTGAATGTCGAACTCCAAACATTTAACAATGTTTCCCCAAAATAGAACATCAGAATCCTGATCTTTTATTTTGAACATAACACCATTAATTGCACTTTTTCATGAAAAATTTCTCAGGTTTCAGGTTGTGACTCCTCCATGAAAACCTCCAAAAGGCCAGGGGTTGGTGTCTATCACCAAATGAATCAATCCTTCAAGTGGAAGGAATTTTATTGATTACATATACAGACACACACACACAACTGCCTCCCCAAAACGACTACAATGGAAACATACATGACAATAAAAACCCCATTATGTAAAGGTACAAACATTGATCCAAATGAGATAGAATAGAAACCCATCCAAAAGAAAAACATAAAAATATATTACAAAATAAACATTAAAAATCTATCTGTTGAAAACCCCAACTAACAGGTATGTGTAGATTAACTGCAGGAAGCCACGAAAGTACACCCTATCTGCCTAATCACAATATGTACCATCGGGTCCTTGGCCACCAAGTCCTCTTTCAAGGCGACAGTCATCCTTCCCAGACACAACATGTACGAGCATTTCCCATGCAGTGGTGAGTAACACAATACTTACTAGGGACCCCATACCCTAAAGCAAAGACCACAAAGCAATCCACAAAACAGGATCATGTAGAATTATACGTCAAATAAGAATAATACATATTATGGAAAAACCCCATTAGTCAGATCAATAATCACTTTGGTTTATTGAGGTACTAATCCCTAATGACTACTTTGGGTCTGCTGAGTCATAGAAGGTCAATTACCTCTTATGCAGTTGTAGCTAATCAATGCAGGGTCGCTTCCCTCTTTAGCCTTCATAGTTGATCCACCCATGTTCTATTCCATATTATGTCATCATAGCTATTCCACATAGGTTAATTTCCCTAATAAGACATTATAGATGATCCACCTAGGCTTTCTTGTAGTCAACACATTTAGGGTCAGTTGTGACTGATCCACGAAGGGTCGCTTATAGATGATTCGCTTAGGGTCACCTATAGTAGATCTATATAGGGTCTCTTGTAGAACTCTTGATTCCAGGAGAATACACTTTTTAATCCATTTTTTATATCATATCATCCATTGTAGATTCTATAGATCATGAAAAAACAAACACCTTGTCATGACACTTCCAACACCATAGAAGGATCATCAAAATAATGCTCTGTTTGAATGTTATAGGTGTTTTGGCGAAATAGTTATAGGTGGGGCCCGAGTCCATTCCAACTCGGTCGGACTGACCCTACCCGAACCCCTGGTCCCGGTCCAAAATTATTAGCTTGATGCAGACCACATGAACTAGCTCATCCCACCTTTGATCTAGTCGACTCCTACTGCCCGGACGCGACTATGCCACGTCTTTTGGGTGCCATGCAGCACCAGGATGCACGTCCTTCCTCTGTAAACCTGTCCACGTAGAGGAATGAGTATCTATGCATACACCACAACTTTCCATGGTTCCAACTTACGCCATGGACAACGTGTCATGGGTCGCCGCACCGATGCGTCCAGATGGCCACGTCCGATCTCCACCCGCTAGCCTGAGTGCCTGCTGCTCCTGCTGCACCACCATGGCTCGAGCTTGCCGTAGACCTCCTCGGTATGCCACCCCCCGAACACCACCACCCATGTGACTCCTCGCACTCAGATCAACCTTCTTTCCACCACCCAGGTGCCGCCACCAGTGCACTGCAACTAGCGCCCCAGTGTCGCCTTTCAAAGACAAGAAGGTCCACTTAGGCAGAATGTTTATTGTGTCATATACACCATCATCCTCCATGGGATGAAACCATCCCTGTCAAGGACTATAATCCTACTTCACATCATTTAAAAGGAGTTTCCACAATGAACGCCCAAGAACACACAATGGTAGAGTAGCTTGATCCATGTTCTTGTCGGCCAAAACCATCCACATTAGTGGTTTTAAAGAATGGTGAAGAAGATTATAGTGACATCAAAATTTTTCCTAATGAAAAACCAAGAGAATGAAAACCCTCCCGCAATATTGAATGTCCTGAGAATCAATATATTCATGGGTTGATCCACATCCATTGGTTTAGCAAGAAGAACGTGGAAACATAGAACCAAAAAAACCATAAATAGAGAAGGTTTATCGAAAATGTCGATTTATTCGAAGACATGGGAGATCATTGATCTATGGTCATAGATCTGTTCTCTAATACATTTTTCCATATTTATGAGTCAATAATGTTCATTTTCTGAGTGACAATCACTCGATTTCCTTCCTTCAATTAAATTTGCTGCTATCATTATCTAAATTGTAATCTCATTAAAAAATAGAAATGTATCTCTGTATTTCTGTTATGTTACATCATCACATTGTTATGATGACTCATTTATGAAACATCATACTTGTTACACTTAAAATAAATAATCATCATTAATGGTATATTTAATTTGACTCGTCATCACGTCATCACTCCCACTCAATGGTCAAGAAAAATAAAATAACATTAATTCTATTTTATTTTTCTTCTGAAATGTCTAAAAATAATCATTTCTGGTTTACCCTCACTATTTGATGTTGGGTGCTTTATAGGTGAATCCAAATGTCATGAGATCAATGGTACCCATTTATTTTTTACCCGATCACCGATTAAAATTTTGAAAAACATGTTTGGATGATTATTTATAAGAACATAAAAAAATTCATTGTTCTATTTCGAGCTCACTAGGCCTTGGAATCAGGTGTCATCTGAGCATCTAGTCTTGAAAAAATCCCAGATAATTTAAAAACACTTGAATTGAATTTATGAGAACATGAATTATTATTGTCAAATTCTTATTCTTTATTCATCATAATAATTATTCAAGTATTAATATTCATTTTTTTGTAATGTATCACATGTTCGGTGACTAAGTCCTTGATCTTTTTTCTTATGATAATGATATATAGAATTTCCATAGAGATCAGAAAGTGATGATTTATATATATTCTAAACATAACAATATATTTATGGATATTATGGGGATGTTTCTAAATGTTCAGTTAACTGTTTAATTTTTTTGAATTTAGATTGAGTAAGGTGTTTTATATTTATTAATAAATATACATATATATGTTTCCATTGCAGAATTATGAAAAAATATGCAAAAACTATTCATTATTATACAATTTTACCATTATTTTTTTCATAGTCAGCCATGTAATGACCTTTAGAGCATCTTTGATGTTATTCATTGAACTGTAATTCAAAAAACATTTTTAATAGGAAATAATTATATTCCAAATTATTTAATGTTTAATTTTAAATAAACATAATGAAATATTTATAATTATTTTTATAAAAACAATACATATTATTTGGTAAAATTCATTGTTTAAATGATTGTTTTAATAAAATAATATTTTATTTTAAATTTGAATTAATAATGGATGTATATATATTTATAACTTAGTATATACAAAATTTAATCAGAAAATATTATACTTAAAAAACCCAAATGACCACTACAGACATAATAAGGTAATGATAAGCTATGTGGGAAGGCATATGAGTTGAATCATCTAACATAGATCTCATAGTGATTTCCAATATGTTGAACACCTACTACACATGATTTATCTCAATCTGTAAATGATGTTGTTCTTCATGCAATTAGTATAAGGAAACCCCTAATCATCATAACTAATTTATAATGTCTATAATTGAGCATCAAATGGAATTCAATGATTTCATTTCTTATAAACTATACATTTCAAAATCAAATTACTTCCATTGGAACATCTCTATTCCATTTTTAAGTTACAACAATCAAATTTTCATCAAATACCACTAATTAACTGAAGATATATCCAATAATAGATATATTGGTCATATAATCCAAACTACCAAATCATAAAAATTACTACATATATAATTGATATATTCAATTTTAATATCTAACCATTTACAAGTCATCAAAATCACTCATCCCATTATATAGAGTCATTGTTTTATATGTTTATAATATTCATAATATTTTTATTATTATTATTATTGGAGGTATAATCCAAAAGATAGATTAATTTATTTATAATATTAATCATGATTTATTTATATATTTTTTAGTTTTATTCCATTTTTTATTTTATTTATTTTATTTATCTATCTTGTACTATAGTTAATTAGGTGATTTAATTTCCAACAGTAATGAAATAGAGTAAAATATATTTTAATCTAATGATTCAGTTAATGAAAACTATCATAAATTTTTAAGTAAATTTAGTACTATCTCTTTGTGGTGTTATAATATTTCTTAGTAGGATTCCCCCACACACCCCATTAAAAAATATTTTATTTTAAATAATTCAATGATCATTTAAGCTATAAATAATGGAATATAAAATAAATATTTTATAATAAAAAGAAGAAATCACATTATGTTATCTATTTTAGGAGAGAAGAATATTTCATTCCTAACATCTCATTTTAAGACTAATTTAATCATTTATTCGGATATACAAAATATAATTTAATAGAATCAATGTAAAATAATCCATTTAACATCATATTTTAAAATCGTATTGTTTTTTATTGTTTTCATAAAAAACATATATATATATATATACATGTGTGTGTGTGTAAATGTATTTATAATAGAATTTTTTTTGAAGAAACAAACTATGTAACTAAAAGAAAAAATAATGGAAAAGAATTATTACTATGTAAACCATTTTCATGTTACGTAAACATCTCAACCAAATAAAAAACATACATTTTCATACATTTATATAATCCATGATCAATAATGTATAATAATTAAGTCAAGAAATAATAATTAGTTGAAGTGAAATGAAAATTGAGGTGTCTATATTGTCCACATTCTTGGAAAAAACATTGGATACATTGGGATAATATATAACAATTACATGAATGAATCCCACTATATCACCATATCAGTGATGTGAGAGAAATTTTCCCCACACATGGTTTTTCACTTTCTCACTTGATATGGTGGACACACACACCTATATATGGACAGAACACTGAACTTAGACAAACTAGAAAATAATTATCTTGAACTAGTGGAGTAAACATATTTATTTATAATCTAAATTTTGAAAGGATTCCCTAAAAATTTAATGGTAGTTTTTTATCTATACAATTAAAATTAATTTGGCATTAAAAAATTGAATTTATAATCACACACATAATATCCAGAACCAATTCAATGAAATATATAATTTTGACAATATTATTTTAACAATAATATCAAACCACCATTAAATATACATATCACAATACAATCTAATTATACTATAATGCACCAAAACGAGTAAAGCATCCAATTCTGTAAGATAAACCAACAATAATAAAATTATAAAAAACATTCAGATAAATCCTGATAATACGAGAAAATAAATAATTCCATTAAATCAATATTTTTATAAAATAAAAAAATTAAAATAAATTAGTTATAGTTTCTTAATTAATAACTTATTTATTATGAAATAAATAGTGTTAAAAACAATCGAAGAAATCCAAAACCAATGAAAAATAACTAAATTATAAAAATAATTTATTCATAATTAAATAAAATTATTTGTTGGAAAATTTATTAATTATTTGATTATACACATTGTTTAAATATAAATCCACACATTGTGTATATAGTTTTCATTCATGTAAAAATTAATATTAATACATTAGAAATCAAATTTGGTGTCATGTGAACATGAATTAAGATAATAAAATTATATTATAAATCACATTGAGTAAATAATAAATCATTTAATTAATTATAAAATACATATCATATTCACTTCACCATGTTATAAATGTTCACTTACCATAATAATACTATATATAAATGGTTTTGTTAAACTAGAAAAGTAGTCATCTCCCTGAAAAATGTATGTTTCCAATTCAAAACACCTTCAATTTTATGAAATATTCAGTTATCTCACAACCAAATAATCATAATAAAATGTGTTATCATCATGAAATTATGAATGGGATATATATTTAAGATTAATTTTGTCACCATTAAGTTTATAAAAAATAATATCATAGTATATTATTGAATTAATTTAACCTTGGATTGTATTAATGACATGTATTAATTATGTAACTAATCCTATATTAAAACCACTTTTGGGTGGTTTTAAAAATGAAATTTTAAGATAAATATATTATTTATGACCTAATTAACATTATATATGTATATATATATATAGATTTTTAATTATATAAAATATATTTTCAATATATGATAATTGTGAGTTTAAATATCCAAAACAATCACTCTGAGACACCATTCATAAGTTGAGGTTTATTTGGACCTTATCATGCACAATAAAACATTTATCATATTTCAATGATGGCGAATATGTACCTCAACATATATAATGATAATCATAAAATTTCAAAACATCATTTACAAATATAATCATGGAGATTCTTTTTTTTATTAGTTATAAAAAACCCCAAATTTTTTGACAAGAGAAACAAGAATGTTATAAATGAATGACTTCTGTTAAAAAATGAGATTAATATAATATAGATATTAATATGATTTTATATAATTAAATAAAAAAATTTAACTTATCTATTCAACATTATTAGATAGTTTTCATGGGTGTTGGGGTCCAATATAAGGGAATTCCAAAATATAAATATTGATCTTTTGGGTAATTTTTTATAATAGCTTAACATAAATGTAGGGTAATTCAAAGAAATAATGAAAATATTTCCTTAAATTATTATCCCAATACCATTTAGTTTTATTGATTCAGACGATTTGGAAACATTGTTAACTTAAAACCTCATTTTTTCAATTAATAATTATTTTTCAACTATATATGAAATAATACAAACTATTAAAAGTAATCATAATCTTACAAAAACAATAAAAATATGATATAATATAATTATCTCTTAAATATTACATTTTATAATTAATTATAGAAATAGATACAATTAAAAATGTGATATTATAGATTATGATTAATTTTAAACAACATCAATAAGTATCAAATATCATAAATTACCCCAAGATAAGAATATGGGTATGATCGATAATTATATACCCAATAAAGTATATTACTAAAATCATTTCATAAGTCTTTTCATAACATTGTACAGGAATAAAACTATTTTGGATACATGTGTCCCCAAACATGAACAATGAATTTATAATATAGTCATAAGATTAAGAATAAAACAATTATATATATATAATATAGAATATACATAATTTTAGAAATAGTATGTCATGTATAGAAACATAGATATCCATCACATTGTGAGATTTCCAAAACCACCCATTTATCTTTTTTCCATGGTATACGAATCATGTGTACTAGTGGTATTGGGATAAATTCACTCATATAACCTAATTGGATTGTGATAAATCCTCTCATGT
This sequence comes from Viscum album, assembly GCA_963277665.1. Taxonomy (NCBI): domain Eukaryota; kingdom Viridiplantae; phylum Streptophyta; class Magnoliopsida; order Santalales; family Viscaceae; genus Viscum; species Viscum album. The sequence goes on along the minus strand of OY728166.1, from coordinate 375,890,358 downwards.
ACCCTTTTACTTGGGATATATATTCTTTTATACACCTTTGTCATTGGATTAATCATCTCTTTTTCACATTGGATGGAGATAAATCATTTGGAGTACCTTTTGGATTGGGATAAAAACTATCATTTACTATTTCAATCTCATGATTCCTAAAGATATACGAATTCAATGTGGTAATTATATGACCCCCCCCAGTAATAAACTATACATAACTATACCATGTAAAACTATTCAGCATATCATATTTAACCCAAGGAAATAAAATGGGATTCATATGATTTTGTAATGAAATATTTTAGATAATACATTCATTATCCCATAAAAATTCATAACATGGAAAACCCATTGGAAAATAAATTTTATGAAATAAAATCATTTTACTTTCTATGATTATAATTTTTTCTAAATATAATAATTTATAAGGTATTTAAACCATTAATAAAGGTTAAATGTTTAATATAATAATATCCCTAATAAATTGATGTATTCAAACAAGGTGAACCCCATGAAAATAATGGAATAAAAAATATGGAATCTATATATACAAGTAAATGGAACACAAATTATTTTTATAACACTTATAATGATAGGAATGAAAAAGGTAGTGATGAATCATGTCCATAATTTAATAAAAAATTTATAAGATGTCTAGTAAATGAAGGTGGATGGTACTGTTTGATTAACTTCCTCAATAAATAATTATATTTATTAATGAAAAATGTATATGATAAAAATCACATTTTATATGTCCTAGAAATCACTTTGGAAAAAAAATATTATTAAAATTTTAAATCAGTCATAAATAATATTTTTTAATAATAAAATAAATAAAAATAAAATCCATTATAATTATTTTATAGACTATCATTCATATAGATTTAAAGTACAATTTTATGATGTGTTAAAACAGATGTATTCACAAAATCAAAATATAAAAATAATTTTTATCCTTATAATTAATATGCTGATGTTACATGTCACGTTCAAAATATATTTTTTAAAAAGGTGAATTGGAAACATTGGAAACATTACTTATGAAAATTAATCATCAGAAAATTATCCTATAAAATTTAAAACGGTCATAAAAAATAAATGTGGATTGAAATAAAAACTAATATACTTTTAATGTATGGAAAAATATATTAATTATTTTGATATACCTTTTTATTGAAAACCCATAATCATAGAAATAGTATTAAATATTAATTTTTAAATAGGATGAAGAGTGAATGTAGATTCAGAGGAAATGATTAGTATTAAAATTCCCAAATTTATAGGAGAAAACTATTGGAAGGAAAATCAGTAAATGGAATAAAACATTGATCGGTAATAATATGAGTTTTTCTTACTAATATTATACATATTTTTAGAAAATATTTAATCAATGTGGATATTGATAATGTGAAGTACGTTTCATATACAATATAAGTATATAACATGTCAAACATTATAATGGTCGGATAAAGTTAATATTAATACATATAATAAAGGAATAAATACTATTAACCAATGTATAAAAAACTATGTTGATGAAACCCTCACAATGTTATACATATTCAGAAAAAACAACTATGATGGAAATAATTTAAAAAAACATAACATATCCTAAATATTTATAGAATAAGGATAAAAAATATTAAATGGAAAATGAATGCAATAATCAAAATGATTCATGGTTTATAATTATAAAAACAAATCAAGGAGAAAAATTTTAGTCCGGAAACCCTTACCTTAATTCATGTATAATCAAAATAACATTTATTATCATATATTGTTGAAATTTCTAATTTGGAATGAGGGTGAATAATTTGAAGGATGGCATTTGGTGATGAAAAAATTATTTTAAATGTGTCAAGAAATGATTGGGAAAGGTTTGGGTAGATTTAGGTCCAAATAGAGTGGGTTGAGTTGTGGGAGAAATCTGTAGAGGAGTTCATCATTTAAAAAAGAAAAGGGAGAGATTTTTTGTAAATAACCCAAAAAATAATGGGATGTCACACTATAGAAACATGGATCCAAAAAATATAAGTGATTGACTAGGGAGGATATAATGTCATGATATTCCTGAACAAAACTTTCTAGTAAAATATTAATATGTTTGCAACTCATTATCATAATATTTATCAATTTTACCAAATTTATTTTCAAATAATAACTAGTTTTTACCAAGAATAACATATACTTTAATACCAAAATTAAATTGGCCCTCATTATATAATTCAGAAAAATATAATACATATTTCAAATTTATTTCATTTTACTTAATATCCCTGATTTATTAGAAATAATTTTACAATACAAAATTAATTTTTAATTATATTTTTATACTATGATCACTTATGTTCAACAATGTTATTTATTATTTTTTAAACAATATTCAAGAAATTTAAAAATATAATTTCACAAATTAAATACATATTTTAAAAAAATTGTTTTTATAAAATTTCAAATAATCTATATAAATTAGAAATTCAATAAATGGCACAATATTTGGGAAAATAATACTTTTCTATACATAAACTAAAAACCTTAATTAAGGAAAACTAAGAAAATTTATTCCACAGATTATATTATTATTATATACTAAAAATTATGATTATTTTTCTATTTAAAATTATAATATATAAAAATTTATCATATTAATATAATTATAATACATAGAGATTTTTTTTTTGCAAAATACAATTTTGAAATATTAGATGTTTTTATTATTTATTTTAATATAAAAAATAACATAACATGATTTAATCAATAAATTTTTTATTTTATTAACATCATAATTTTGAAATAATAAACATTGTTTTGGTTTATAAAAATTTATGTGCATTAAAATATATATTCTTTAACACAAAAATTAATTATATAAATTTTTATAAAACAACATTTAAATATAAATATATATAAATATATTTCATAATTTAGTTGCTTATATTAAAAAATATAAATTCATAGGATAGTTTTAGAAGCCCTATTTAATATTTTAATAATATTTATAATCTATAGATTAATATTATATCAGTTCATCATGTGGAGAAATATATCAAATGTATTTGACATAAATAGGGTGAAAATATAAAATTATTGGTTCATTAAATTTTCCCCCCATAATTAAATTTTAACCCTGTGGTTTTAATCATTCATAAATAATGAATATACATAAGTGTAATCCTAACATGTTAATCATTAGGGATATATATTTTATTATGATATCTTCCTTTTTCTCATAGTCTACATATAGTTACTTATATTCCATCAAAAAACATTATCCATTTATAATAACATGTATATTAGTATGTATATAAACTAAACATATATTCTCAATAATATACATCAATCTATACAATTTTAATCATTATTATATCATCACATTATGAGACTACATCTCTTCTAAACAAATCCTTGCGGAAAACATATTATATAATTTATAAATTCAAAAACTAAAAATTATATATCATAATCCCAAAAATTAGATATTATTTCAAAAAAATATCATGTATAAAATTTCCATTAAATCAATAATCGTTTTTTGGACAATAAAAAAAATAAAAAAAAACGTTTCCAAAAAATAAATAATACCATTATTATATCAACATTTAGAAAATATAAATCCCAAAAATTGTATATAGACTAGTCAAATGTGAATGGAAAATTCTTCCTAAAATATGGTCCTTTACTAAAATAAATTTACAAGGATGTTTAAAGCATTTAACATATGATTAAAATTGTTGAATGATAAAAATTATAAAAAAGAGTAATCCTTATAAGATTCAAATTAATCTCATAACATTTTTAATATAGTAGAATATAATAAAAAATATCACTAAATTTTGAAAATATCATAGATTATTGATAAATAATTTTCTACTATGAAATAATTTGAAAAGACTATCAATATCACCTTTCCATCATAATAAGTATATAGCCAGATTCTAAAACCATGAAGATTACAATTCATTCGGCTAGAAGATAAAGAATTTTTAAAATATAATCATTTCTCATCATCATTTGAAAGACTGTTTTTTAAAAAATTACTAAAACCAAAATTATTATGATAATATTGAGAATATTAACTTGTAGCCATCCATCAGAATTCGACATCCCTCATAACACATTTATATTTAATATTTGATAATTTTTTTTCAACCTGTGACTCAAATTTTTCAATCATTTTAACTATGATAATTTTTCAATTAATTTATGAAAAACAATTAGTTATCCTAACAATGAAATCCAACATAATTGTTTATTAATGAGAATATGATTAAACAATAGAATATGACATGGAATTTTCAAATCAAATGTATAGTTATTCCTCTTATTTTTTAACTATGTGATGATTTAAAAATTTTCCCACACAACCTATTCTAGGTTATTATCCCAAGGTCCATCTATCATAGATCCGATATCCACTTATAGTCTTAGGAAAAATATGTTCTATCCAGGAATAAAACACAATATGTACTTTAAAATTTTAATATTTTATCTTATATGTTTATTTATCCATAATAGTTATCTTAAATGGAATTCAGTAATTCATTCTTATCAAAATCCATTAGAATATTATCTTAAAATCCTAAATTTTTCTCTATACCTTTGTAAATATAATATATTTTTACATATCAACCATTAATGGAATTTATTTCCCCAAATATATCAATAACCAAAAAAATATCATCAAAGTTACCTGAATCCATGTCGAACAATCTCTATAGTATCCTAGAACTAATCATTTTGGTTTTATATCACACAAATAATATTTAGTTACAATAAATTAAAAATAACATTTAAAATTATATATTTATTGGATTACTATATAACATTTACTAATACCAAATTTTTATTAACTAAAAACATTAAAAATATATAATAAACTAAATAATCCAAAAAAAATTTTATCATATACCATGAACTAGCTACACATGATACTCTTTTAAATATATATATTATGTATTAATTTTCAACATAAAATGTGGGAATTGAAAAATAATAATTTGGTGATCTCAAACGATCATTATGTTTATACATAAGAGATAAGAATCAAAGATCATAAATGAGTATAAATTGAGCATCTAATTATAAACAATAATATTTTTCACAAACATAATATAATTTAAATATAGGAAAAAATATTCATAAAACATTATATATGAATCAAAACGTATAATAATATGAGTTGTTAAACATGATCCATGAGAATGTAGTGTCATCATAATAATAATCAATAAACTGAATAATCCTTGAAACATGGTCGACAAAAATCATATAAAACATATATCAACTATACCCACCATGAAATTCTTCACAAATTATGATTTGACTCAAAACTCATGTATCGACTTAGTCTATGGATAATCCCCATCATACTATTATGATGGGGATTATTTCTCTAGTGTAACCCGTTGGATTAGGATAGATCCTCTGATGTACCATTTCACATGGGGTAAATCTCCCAATGTACCCCATTTGGATTGGATAAATCACCATTTGTTCCTTTTAGAATACAAAAAACCCTCCATTTTACACATTGTTTTTGGATAAATCCTGTAATATATACTTTGGAGATTTGGATACATAAAATAAAACTAATGGGTTGGGAGAAAATGTGGGAACTCACCAATTATTATCCATACATATGTGTGGATCATAAAATACATTATCATATCATAAAAAACACAATAATTGAAAATATGATTCACGTACTAGTAAAATTGGATCATATAAGGAAATCATTTATAATCCAATATATCATCATAACATGATTATGTCAAGGATAATAAATGGGTATCAAAATTACATTTTGTACAATTATTCACAATGTTATTTTAATAAAATAATAAATAATTTGATATATACATTGTATAGTTCAAGAGTATGTAATTAAGACAATAATTTCCCAAATTAATAGATGTATGTAATAATTGTGAAAATTCATCAATAAATAGAGTCAAAATAGTTTGTTAACAAAGGGTAGGTATTTTATGGAAAATAAGATTTATAATAATTCATTAACTAGGAATGAAAAAAAGAATTAATGGATCATATCCATGATTGAAATGATTATTCATGATACATATGGAGAACGATGGAGGACGATATCATTGGAATAACATACTTGATCCAAAAAATAAATATCAAATGAAAATTTTTTGGATGAAAATAACATTTTATATTTTTATTAAACTCATTATTGATGTAAAAAATATTATTTACATTTTAAATTATTTTAAAAATATTATTCTCTTAAAAAAAGAGAAAGATACTTTCTTCAATAATGAATTTATAAAAGAATTCTCATATTGAAGGAAAATAAATATAAATTGTTTTATAATAATGAAGGAAACATTGAATTTGATTCTATAAAACATACTAATATTTATCAAAAAATAATGTGTCGGTGGATAATTTAAAATATTATTTTAAAAAAGATATATTGAAAACAATGAGGAAATTTAATTCAAAAAACGAAACATCAACAATTTCTTTGTAAAAATATATAATGGATAACCAAATTAATACGAGTCAGATGAATTTTTTGTTTTTCTGATGCTTGGAAAACCCTCTTTAGTATTTTAAAAATTCATTATATGAAAGCCAACACTGTATAAATAGTATTATATTTTTCATCTGAAAATTTTTAAAGGTAAATCTGAGAATAAAATAAAATAATCGTAATTATCTTCTTAAAAAAGAGGGAAGACCATTTTATTGAATAAAAATATGGAAAAATTATTAATTTATTTTGATTATTGATATTCATACTAATAATTTACTTTTATTTTTGAAATAATTTTATTATCGATGTTATTATTGATGATGAAAATTAATTTACATAGCGAAAAAATACTACATAAAAAGAGGAGAACATATGGTCTAATAATTATTTAAAATTATACTCATATACCAATGAATATGACCTAATGTATTTGAAAATGATTCAACAGAATTTTTATGACCATATAATTTTTTAATGAAAACCCTATAATGGAAATGATTGCAAAGGTAACATAAAATATCAGGAATAATTATAGAATCATGATAATAAAGAATAAATGGAAAGTAGATACACCATATAAAATAAAATATGGTTTATAATAAGAATTATTTCTCATGGAGTGAGTGTTATATATATGAAACCCTAAAAAAATTTTAAATATTCATATGAAAACTCATTGAAGGATACAATTTCAAATTAATAAATGTCATGAATATTAAGATAATATTAATAAAAGTCAAAATGTGGAATTAGATAAACCTATCCAAAGAACCTATTAAAGGTGTAGTTTAAAGTTTATGAATGGGTTATTCTATGTTTGTGATAGATTAAGTGATTTTTTGTATTAGTGGAAGTGAGAACATGTTTCAACATTTTTCGGTAAAATGGGTTCTATTTGGGTAAATAAAAAATTATTTGTGATAAGTCACCATCAAAGAAGAAAGATTCAAAATGGAAAACAAATATAGAGGGGAAAATATAAGGTCGAGATAGGCCATAATCACCAATACCTACACCTGAATAAAAATAATAAACTCATTTCCATTTTATTTTTTAATTTCGCCATTTTCTCAATTACATGGAAACTAGTTTTTACTAAAGGTAACATATCCTATATACCATAGAATTAAATGATTATAATTACATAATATAGGCCTATAGATTCCACATTTGAAATTGATTTTCATTTATTATGTTCATAAAAGGGAAAAAATAAATTATATAATACTAAATAAAATATGTGTTTGAAATATTATTTTTTAAAAATATCATAAGAATAAAACATAAAAATTTAATAAATGGAAATAGAAAAAAATACGGGGATGATGAAATTGAAAAATTCAACAATAATACCCTATAAAACCATAATTACATTATCAAGGATGATAAAAATTGTATGATAAAATATGATGTTCTCTGTATGGTCTTTTATCGAGCCTATATGATATGATCCAATGTCACGTCCTCGCCTGAGTAAATCCATATTAAAATGAAGGATGAAATTTTAATCTAATATAACATATGAAAAAATCTAGTTTTACAGAGAGTAAATATAATGTGAATTTAATATAATGGGGGAGTAATATATAATCAAATATAGAAAAAAAAAATTATATATTTTGTGTAGTTTTCCATGTGTGTAAAGGATACACTTATGTATCGATGTTACTGTCCACCCCATGGAAGCCTGAAAAGAAAATAATGTCTTATCCATGGGAATCTAATACCAAAACACCAAAAATCGTGATACGATTGATTAATTAACAATTTTTCAAAATCTAAACACGACGAAGTATCCTTTTATCATTCTTAGATACCTCTACCACCACTTCTGGCCATAGAAGTCACACCACACAAATTATTGTGAAAATGGAATCATTTCTACTTAACACAACGATGTTAGTCGACAAATGAAATAAATTCATTTAAAATTGATATAAGATTTGTTTATTTGGGGAACATGTTGATACACTTCATTCCAAGTATCCCAAATAATCCATAATCCTATATCCAAGTAGATGCACATCACCTATTCATTAATGTTAGGCTCTAAATGAACAACAGATCATTCATGAAAGAATAAATTGTTTGAATATTTCCACACATACAGACCGTAAATACTTCAGACACTACCCCATATAAAATGAGCCCAATAATTCCTAATATTTAAATATAGTACAAATTAATTATTGTTTGACACACATCCCACACATTGAGATACTATATTAATGAAAATCTTATAGGGTAGTATATCTATAGCTATGGATTGGTTTTTAATTTTATTGTTGATGAAATTGAATTTATAATAATGAAATTTTTCACTAATGGTTTTTTCCTAAAATTTATAACAATATTTAGAAATTATTTCTACATTAATCCATAATCCTAATGGTGGTCGCATGAGATAGAGTAAAAAAATGTTCATGTTTTCCAACAAGTTTAACGACGTACTAAATTTTTTTTCTTGTTATTCTACAACTCATCCATGAATGAGTGGTGACCTATCTATTTATTGAAATATATATTACAAATTTTAAAAAAATTAAATATTTTAATTTTGAAATTTGAATTAATAATTATATATTTTTCAAACAAAACTATTTTCTTTATATTTCAAAATCACACATATTAACTAATAATTCCCAAAATATAATGGTAGATTTAAAAACTATTTATCTAACTATTGAAATTATAATATTATTTCATGAAATCAATCAAAAATTTATACAAAAAAAATGCATTTATTATAAATTGAAAAATAATTTATTTTTCTATTTAACATATTAAATCATAAAAATTCAACTTAAAAAGAAAACAAAACCTCATGAAAAACATCATTATAAGAAAATTTAATTTTAAAATAATATTTTTCATTATTCTTAACTTCAGAATGAACATTAATAATGATAAAACTAATAAATCAATAATATTTGTTTATTAATATCATAATTTAAAAATAACATTGTCTCTATTCCTAAAATGAGTATGTCATAATAATATATATTCTTAAAAAATAATAAATTAATAAAATTTGAATAAAATTACCTTTATATATGAATATATATATATATATATTTCTTAATGCAATTACAATTTTTCATACGTACTGATTCATTATCTAATTTTATTGTATATATTTAATATTATAATAAATATTTATATATATTAATATTATTTTTCTAGTTCAGTGTGGCATTTGGAGAATGATATAGAATATAAATAACTTAATTACAGGAAATCATCTATTAAAATATTAGTCTATTACTCTTTTTCTATTCAGTTAAATATCTTTCTCTCTATTTTATTCACATTTAATTCATTATTATTAATTATATATGTATTTAAAAAATATAAAAATTTTATGTATACATTTATTTCATTGGATAATTATCATTTTGACATTCCTTCATTGAATTCCCAAAATTTAAAACCTAATTTAAATAAAATTTTAAATTTATTATTTAAATGCATCTACACACAATTTAATGGAATTTAGCATCATTATTTTCAAAAATTAATCATGCTATTATGGAAACATATAATGGAATATTTTCTAGTAGAAAAAAATATCATTTAATTAATAATATATTTTTACCCACTTCATAAAACATTATGAAGGAGGTTAATTTTTATAACTATATATACATGAATTTATATTGAATTATCCATCAATTGTTCTCAATAATACTGTTCTATGATTATTTATTCAATTATACCCCCTCCATGCAAACTTATTTCTTTATTTTAGTGTAATTCTTAATATGCATGATTTGATTATTCTTAAATAATTAATTATTTTACTTATTCACATAAAATGGGTATTCTCAATGTTACACTTATGTATTATATATATCATTAAAGAGTACATATGCATGAATATATTATGATGTGAATGGTGGTTCTATAATTTTATAGACTCCAAAATCAATTACTGACATATTAAATAATGTATGATACAAAATATAGTGCATGATTTGATAGCATAGATCATTGTGTTAACTTATCTTAGAAGTGGGCCATGACATATCTTATAATGAAATATTTTATACATATACCATAATTATATGATTCCATGATCATATGGTATAATTTACTTTATAAAATTATTTTACGTGTTTATATATATTCCTTATATTTTCGGCTTCCATGAAATGCCTGTTGATTCATATGTTATTCTTCGTTATCTTGCCTTTTTTACATGGATTATTCCTTTGGTATTATTTATTACTTACTCTTTTATGGTATTTATATCCCTAGGTAATCATATACTGTGAAATAAGTTTAATGGGATTTAGTATCTTATTATGGAAATATAATTTAACATGATTTATTTTATTATTTCAATGATTTATTTTTTTTGAAATATCCAAGAGACATATGACCTAATGATTTATGGGATTTTATTTTGGTTTATTAAATTAAAATTGATGTAAAATTATATTAAAGGGATTAATGTAATTATTTTCTATGGATTATAGTTTCCCTGTTATTTAAGGGGTTATATGAGAAATTTTAATAGTAAATATACTATGAATATATAATGAAATATATAACTACATATATTATGATATATATGACATTTATGAGTTGTTTCTCCCCGCAATATAGTTTAACATTTATAAACTATTTAATTTTATTATTCTCATGTAAATTTTTTATTTTATTAGTAAATAATTGACAATAGGATTAAACATTTCAATAGCCATTATGTTAAGAAATGTAATTTCTAACCAAAAGAGATTCCAAATATTATGGGAGTGGGATTTAGAAACCTCAAAGTAGTACATATAATAATTAAAAAACATGTGAAAAAACATGAATAATTTAGAATACCTTTATTAATGTAATATTGAACATGTATAAGTTGTGTTTTTATGGGAAAATACCTCTATCTTTTAATGTGTCTACAAATTCCATAATCATAGATGAATGGAATAAATCAATTAAAAATATATCTTATGTTATATTTTACTTAAAAACAATCAATAAATTTTTATTATATATCTCTTAGTATGTAAATTGGATCAGTGTTAGGAATTTAAAAATAATAAAATGACTAAGTGTGCAATCAAATTAATTAAGTTAGAAGATATTTATAAATATGTTTTTCTGAATATTTTCATATCACTCTTCGTATTAAAATAGGGAGATAATTTTTTAGTCTGAATTAAATTAAGGATTATTTAGTTTGGTTTTATGAGGAAAACATTACATGGAATTAATGGTAAACCTTTTACATTGTAATTAACCATAAATTTAATGTTTAATAATAATTTATTGGATAATTTATTTATAAAAAAATTAACTATTAAAAAATTGACATCATTAAGTAAGTATTCAATTATTCTAGTATTGTTGAGATAGAGTTTAGTGATCTCTATGGTCTCATGGGATGGGGGACAAAATTATGATATAAAAGATTCATTTTAATAAATAATTATATCGATATCATGGAATGAAATATAATTAACATCAAATAAGCCAAATTTATATGATGAAGTGACCTAATAGTATCCTAAGTTGAACATTGATATGTTTCACATTTGGAAAGAAGGGGAATCAAGATAATTATTTTTTCATTTATATGTTGAATATAATTAGTATAATTGAAAAATGGATGGTTTCAATCAATATTTTAAATATAGTTTAATGATTAAATTGTATGGAATATGGAAACATGGAACATAAAATAATTATGTCGTGGATAATCGAAGGCATTTGAAAATAATAACATACAAGTTCAAGAATTAATAATTGAACTTATGAAACCACTACTAATGAGATGTCTCATAAAAATGATGTTGTGTTGGTTTAACATGTTATTCATAGAATAATTAAGAATATATTATTTGATTCATTTTATTTTCATTTTTAATGATCATGCTCTTTTTATAGAAATATTCTAGAACAACATCATGAAATTTTATTTATTATATATGAAAACAATAAGTAGTGTAATCATTACAAATCAAAAAAATAATGTTATTTGATTTTTATTTTTCTAATAAATAGATGAATTTTTTTATAGATACAATGAAATAATTTGATGTTATATTGAGAATTGATTGGTTAGGATAATTTAAATCCAACATCATTTATATGGAGATTCAAATCCCCATCTATTTCCACAACTATATATAAATTCAATAAAATAATATGAATAGTGAGAAATATTCTTTAAAAAATAATTATGAAAATTATTATTTTTTCATATGATAATTAATTAGTAGAATAAATTAGTTCGATATTTAAAATGATTTTCCATGCCAAAATATTGATTAAGAGTGAATATGTTTTTGTATCCACCAAATTAATTATGTATTATTCTTAGTAATCAAGAGGTCATATTATCAATCAAAACATTTACAAATATATCCACCTTTATAGAATTCTATATTTAATATCCCCCATTTAATTGGAATAACTATATATGAATATAGAAGATAATCTATAAATGTGTTTCATACATCAAGGTGATTCATAGAGGGGTTTAATAATCAACATATTCATGGTGGTTTAAGGGTTAATGATCCAAAATAATTATTAACTTTTATTAAAAAATATCATGATATGGAAATATCATCATCTTCTACGGATTTGTTAAGAAATCAATTAACTATGTATGTTTTAGTAATTCTCTAAGCTAGATTATTGATATTGTTATCGACAATTCAAGTTAAAGACATAAGAAATTATTATGAGTATTTCGTGAATATTATATAGATACAATGTTTTCATAGTCATATATTTATAATTTACTAATACCCCAATAATTATTATGTAATTTATGAATATAGTATTTAATGATTACATCCACAAATTTATTGAAGTCTTTGTATAAGTTATTATCATATACTAAAACAATTAATTTAGAACATGTAAATAATTTAAGTAATATGCTAAATAAATTGCATTTGAAGAATATATATTTGATGTACATTAAATGTTAATTCTACATAGAAAATATAACACTCATAATGCATGATATCATAATATATTGGGATATCAATAAATCCTAAAAAATATAAGAGATATAATAAAATACCAAAAAAATGCATATAATTAATATATATAGATTCCATGGATTAATTGGGAAACATCATTGATTTTTGAGAAAATCGAAATGATAGTAAAATCCCATTACAATAGTTATATAAAATGGACTCATATTTTTTTGGATGGATTAATGTGATGAGATCCTCTTATAGGTAAATAATAGACTCATCACCGAATCCATACTTATTGTACCCTAATGTAGTGAAGGATTAATAAAATATAGGGTATGAAAAATAAGTTCTAGGATTTCATCCCCATGAAAATTTACCATGTAATATCCAATGACTCAATAAAATTGATGGTGAATGATAAATTCTATCCAATGCATCATCCTCATTTGGATTCAATAATCATTACATTGTTTATTTTGATATAGTTTATTTATAAAAATATGTTTGATATAAATATGGATCATGAATATATAATGAATATATTTAGACACAATGAGCTCTATTTGATCCACTAATGATTTATAAATAAGATCAAGGACCAAAATTTCTTAATTGATTATCATAGATGAAATAAAACCAATGTTACATATTCATTGAATATAATGGATTATATAACCCTATAAATGTTTATGATTCAACTTGATCCAATCATATTTTACATTCAGACGTTGTAGTCGGGAGTCAAAAATGGAACGGAGAACAACCTACCATACCCAAGTAATTTTCCACCATCTATCCATTATTAAATTAATGGGGGTAAAATTCACAATGTGGAGATAAACAAAAGTGGTATTATATAAGAAAGGGGGAAATATATGAGGTCATCACTGATAAATATAGTGATTTAGTATTTAGGAAACCAATTTCTATAAATTCAGTGTCATATAAATTCTGATATATCATATGACACATGTATGTAAAAATTATATATTATCCAAGGTAGAATAACGATGTATATATTTATTTGAAAACAATTTTGTGGGATAATATGAAATCAATATTCAGTAATATGTATCGATGTGACATAAATTGTAGTATGTTAATGAAAAATGGAATAATTATCTATGGTGATGATGCAATGAATACCCATAATAACATGGAAATGGGATTACATCACTATGGATTTCATTTTTATCATTCAAATATTATCTATATTTATTAATTTAATTGTTTTGGTGGATCATAACAGAATGAATGATAACAATATATTCATTCATAATGACTTCTATTTAAGTTAACAAGAAAGGACATCCATTAGACTAGTGGTTAGGCTTAAGAAATAAACTCAATCGATTGTACCAGATAAAAATATGATAATCTTATATATGTTTTTGAAAATACATCAACATGACATTTATATTGTGCTGAACATCAATTTTTCATATCATCCTCACACATATCAGAAACCTATATATACCATTTAATCATTCAGAGATTTGTTATCATCCTTCTCTATGTACATCAAATGATTTTGGCATTTACATATTCATATTAATTAATTATATAAAATATAACTTCTACTAAATAATCATTACATCTCCTTAAAAGAACATCTATAGGATAAACAATAAAACCCCTACCAAAAATAATTATACGAGAACACTTATATTTAATACAAATTAACTCATAATTTATTAAATAAGGACACGCATAATGTGATCCAAAATATCACGAAGGATAGATTATTTGAGAAACTAGGTATGTAAAATAATAGAATTAAAAAATTATATAAAATTTTATTCAACAACACCACAATATCTTATTAAAATACATTATTCATCTAAAACAAATGGTAAAAATAAAGGATGTATAAAATTAAGAGGTGAGATATGAAGCCTAATGAAAGGATATTCAATGAATAACATATTACATTTAATTTATCCTAGTAAGGAGTAATATAATGATGTAAAAACATGGTAATAATTTTAAACATGAACATTGAAGTGTGATATAATAAGATAACATCAATGAATCAAATGAATGTAAACACATATTAAAACGTGGAATCATTATCATATTTTAATGTTAAATGGAAATAAATTATATAATAGTGTGAATTTTATAATATCTCATGCACCATACAAGTCAATTTAATGATATAAAAAAATTACCCAATGCATTGGACATCTCTATAATTTTATCCCCACTTGTTACATTAATATCATATAGATTCATTTGTGTTCAATAGAGATAATATAATATAAGGATTTATTTCATCACTTTTAATCCCACAATTATGTTGTGTGTCTGTTTGTGTGTGTGTTATTCATGTAATTTCCCAATAAATAATATTTTTATTCATCATAGTTAATATCATTCATGGGAATTTGGAGGGTGTATTCACAATTCAAATGTTTTTAATGGAAGATATTGAGATAATTGTAGCAGTATAATGGGTATACAAAAACGTTCATGGAATGGGTTAATATGAGTGAATAGTGTTAGATAATTACATGGTATTCAAAATTAATGTAATATGAATCTGTAAAAATACATTAATATATGATCAATTAGAAATATAATGGCATATTACAGTGAAATTACATGAAATAAAAAAGGGAGAGGAGAGGATCACAAACATAGAGAGGGAAATTCTAAAAGAATTGTAAACGTTTATTAAGTGATTGGGAACACACTTGGAGGTATTTAGAGTGATATATGGAGTGTAAGTTCATGATTAATGTGTTTTGAGTTAACATGAGTGGGTTGATGGGTGGGAATTTATTGAAAAATATTGGGGTCTAAATTATACTTTTTTTAAACACAGGTTTTCGATTCTATAAGAAAAAAAATACAAAAAAAAACCACCCCTAGTATTTTCAAATGGATTATACCAATTAGGAGTCCTATTCAATATTTGATAATGGAAAGAACTGAAATCCTTTAACTGGTACCCATGGGGATCGGAAGGCGAGTCATGTTAATAAATAATTGATTTTAAAACAAAAAATATAATATTTGTTTTAAAGGTTTAATAGATGGTTTAAAAAATTTATCAAATAACATATAAATACATTATATTATAAGGGAAGCATGTTTTTTAACCTTTATTTCGTTTATATCATTAATTACATCACTTTTGGGCTATTATGATGTCATACTGAAGACTGTATATTTATATTGTATTTAGTTTTTACCACAAAATTCAACTATATCATTCAATTATTATAAACTCATCATTAGATAATTTAACCATTATTATTAAAAATAATTATTTATTAAAATTATTTTCTAAATATGATAATTTTAACTATTAAATAACTACCCATATTTGAGTTAATATTCTTTCTTTTATGAATGTAACAACAGTTTCCATTCCTAAAAATTACTATAGTATTCATTAAATTACATGAAGATTTATATTTAAATAATTATAATATAATTATAATATTTTATCAAAAAATCATTATTTTCAAAAATACTGGAATTTATCAAAATAATGTCGAATTTGAATTATTTCCTAAAATTAAAATATTGATTTTTGCCTCAAAATCTAATTTTATTAGGTAATTATATATTATTTGATAATTTAATGATATAATAAACAAATATAAAATAATTAATTTAATAAAAGAATAACAAAATTTATATTACATGTTTTATATACATAAATCCTAATTAGACTACCATATTCCCTTTCAGGAAGGTGTGTGATGCTAAAACATTCAATGGGTGGTTCTAAAAACATGGTTCGGATCGGGATCTCGATAAGTTTCAATATATACCATAATAAATATTTCTCATGTTTTAGCTATTGGCTCTCATCTTGGGATTGGTCATGAGAAAATCCTACTGATTTCAATATCTTTTGATTCTAAAAAATTACCCTTCATAGGGTACAATCCTACTGGTAGAGGCCATTTCTTTTTCTATAAGTAATAATTGTAATTTTTTTTCACAAATAATAAATGAGAATCATAATGGGATCTATACAGTTACAATATTATCAGTTTTAATGATTATTAATAATATTTTAAATACAAAAATACATCAACTATAACAGTAAAAAATAACCAAAGTAATAGTGATTTTTTCAATAAAATTTTTATATAATAATGATATTATTCATTTGAAAATAGAATATAATTTTTTATGTTTTAGATACTAATAACATTCTTCCAGCCCAAAAAAATTCCCCCCAGACATCACTTTATTCAATACAATAGATGAGGGTATCTCTATTACGTAATATCATCCTTTTCTTAACATCCTTCCTTGAAAATATTTGTTACACCGCAACACATTCACTATGTGAATTTTCTTATTTCATATAAATATTTATATTATATTGACTATGTTCACTTGGAATTCCATTAATGAATTTTCATTCTCTATGGGTACCAACTCTGGATTAATTACATGAAAGGTTTCTTGTTTGTAATTCTTCAACAGGGATACATGAAAAACATATTGTACTTAATATATATTTTGTGGGAATACAAGTTGATATTTTATATATTTAATGAGATCAAGGATATCAAATGGGCTAATGAATCAAGGATTCGGCATTCCATTCACCCCAGACCTTGAGAATTTCTTCTGTTGTGATATATAATGGAGACGATTATATCTAGCCTTAATCTATGTCTCCCATCGATGTTTATTGATATTTAATTTCAATATACAATTCACATACTTAATATGATGTTTAATGGTTTAAACATTACGTTTCACATATTTCATATGATCTTTAATGGTTTCCCATATTCCAACACCACATCCCCTATATAGCGGCATAAGGATCTAATTAGATTCTACAATAGAAACTATATTCATATGAGAACACTACTATGAGAATATAAAGATCCTAAAATTCATGAATGTACATTGACCATTATCCTAGATAATCCAATAGAGATCAAATGGTTCAATTAGATGGATCATATTTTATGTGGTAATAAATAGTACTGACGCTCGTTCCCTTATCCTATGATTTCTAAAGTATTCTTCAAAAAATTGAGGTATACATCATATCTCAACATTATAAAATGTATTTTGGTACTCCATGAGTGATTACTATATCCCATATGTATATCTTGAAGATTTGTTCGAAAGATAAATCTTCCAGGATAAAAATTGAATACATTGAAATTGTAAGGATACTATTAACCAATAATAATACATAGCTTCTTTTTGATGTTATATGGAGTCCTATAAATAGATAAGGGGTTATTTTTTCCCATTTATATACTATTATAGGAAATTGATTCTAAATATCCTTAGAATTATTTCATTTAGACCTTACTTGTTGGAATACTAAGCATCGAGATACAAAATATGAAATCTCCCTCATTTTGTAATCCCACTAGAATTTTTTCATATGATATCTATATATAATAAAAATTTATATATAAAAATGGAATTATGATAGATATGAATCAAACATAATATTCCACATCAGTTCTAGTATTTATGGAATACATATATGGGTTCCAAACATTATTACACCATCCTTAAAAAATTTTAACTCGAGAATATTATCTCCCTTTTTTGTAGCTATTTTTCATGTTTTTGGGCATCATTTACCAACCCATGAATGCATGATAGATAATTACTTTGAAAAAGAATTATAACCATTTTTTATTCCAATATCTCTCATTTTCAGAACAATGAATAATGTATCCCTTTAACTCAATATAATGAATTGGGTTGTAAGATATAAACTACTTGAAGAATATGTCACTTAATTTTCCATAATTGAATGAGAAATCAAAATCCTTGTTCCTACATAACCATTATCATTAGTGGATATTGAGATCATGTAATGTGAATATATACTTGAGTATCTTATTGATCTGTATAAGTGGAACTCTTATCCTCATAGAGATAATGTACCAAAATCATCAATTCAAATATCACTACATCTAATTCAAGATCCTATATTGGGTTTTAAAACTAACGAGTCATTAATTAGTGGGATTTATATTCTTTCACTTTGGCATCTTTCATGTTTACAAAACCCATTATAATTTTTGAAGTATAAATGTAAAAAATAAATCCTTCCTCAATTGTAAGTAATGTTAAATAGATGTAGGGAATAACCTCTTTATTTTCATTTTAATGATTTCCTCACATTAATCACTATTGAAAAATATTATTCCCTTCCCAATTAGCTTGCTAACTGTGATTGATAACCCAATGAGGTTTCATAGAAATTGACAATAAAACTAATATAATATAAGTATTATACGGCTCTACGTCCCATATTTAGGTCAAAACCATCCAACAGATTCCTATAATTCTGAAGTATACAAATATATCCATTTTCTAGTGATGACATTACCAAATATCGGTATTTTCTTGATAAAAAAATATGTTTTCTACACTTTGCATAAATATTTTAGTTTTTAAGGCATTCAATATAATTTTCAAATTCTCCACATATTCCTCTATTATTTTTTAGTACATAAGAATGCCCAATATTAATACTACGTCAAATATTTTTATATAATCAATGTAGACTTTTTACATTACTTCCTTAAAGAGAGTTGAAAAATTAATGAGTCTGAATAAAATTATTATGAACTTGTATTGTCTGTGCATTGTACTAAAATAATTCTTGGCGACATCAAACGTATTCCACTTTAATTGATAATATCATGATAGAAAATATAACATAGAGAAGTACTATGTTTAATATAGATGATTGAATATTTAATGAACCCTTGGTAGATGATACTTATTCAATATCGTGATCATGTTGATCTCATAGTAATAAATACAAATGTTATAGTGGCCCAAAAATTCATGTTGGTATAGATCAATGATTTCCAATTTACATTCTATATTTTTTCTTCAAAGTGTGTATAAGGATATTAGGATGGTATCAAGTGTGTATGAGAATTTTTCAGAGCCCAAAACACCGGAAAATGGGGAGACATACTGAGTCACATGGTTAGTACATGGTTAGTGCAAACCATGAGAATCAACTATTTTGGGAACTCAATGAATAATGGGATTCCACATAGATTCCCAAGCTACACCCCAGGTCTCGTTAGCACAGATTTCCATGCCTATATATTTATTTACATATATTGGATATATTCATGTATATATATTATATATGTATATATATATATGATTACTTATATAGTGTTACTGATTCAGACCTATTCCAGCATGTGATGATGTAGGTAGAGTCTTCGATGAGTCCAACAGTAACCTATTCTAAATATTATTTACTTTTATTAATTTTTTATTATTTCACTATACCCATACATTGCAGTGTCATATAAACTAACTAGATTATTATAGAAACTACTTATGGTTACCTACATTGATATATCTGACACACTATTATGTTCTTCGATCCCACTTGGGAAAACATTATAGTTGTATATGTTGACATGTGGAACCACCCTATCACATATGCTTAATCTATTTTTCATAGAATGGATCATTAGAGTAGTGGACCGATCGTATGCTCGTGATTCTATTGAACTCAATTTTTTCCTTTGTTATTTTTCTATTTTTTGTTGTATATTCATGCCCGATGTACCCCTATACCCCCATTTTGTACCACTATCATGCCACAATATAATCATTTATATGACTCATTCTATGGATTTTTTATTATTATATTTTCATGGATGCCTTTAATATTTTTTCATTGTGTTGTTAGTAAGGAAATATGATTCCTCTATCTATCATATTGTTCATCACTATTGTGACAATCTGATATAACGGTATAGTATCCACACTATACTACCTTATACCCTCCTTAATAGACTTTAAGCTATGGTATATGGGTAGGGAAACATGAGGCTAGGTGACCCACCAGCACGTGGCATTATTTTATTGGATCTTATTTTAGGACGTTAGAATATGTTATCAGATCCTTTTTGTATTCCTTTGGTCCTACTATTTGTGTCTTATATAAGAGATTGTGATGTAATGGAATTTTGTAATTATCATGTGACTGAGAGTATAAAATCCATATAGAGGGGAATCCAAATTTAAATGGAATGGGATATTACTGTTATTGGATTTCATCTGTTACAATTGTATGACTTCCACCATTGGGTGACCCATTTTTTTTTATGCTGTAAATTTTGAAATATTTTGTGACTTCATTTTTCTTATCCTTGTAATATAATGGGTTATCATCTCTTGTATAATTATAGGCACCATGTGACTATATTCCATTCACTTTCTCCATAAAAGTTTTAAATTTTTGTACATTTCCTCCTACATATAGTTAGTGACTATACTGTAATATATGTAAATATTATATGTTCTCTTTCATGGATAAATATTTGTATTATGTATTGTTTTAAAATCAATCGAAATATCATTTTACAACATATATTGACAATGAATCCTTAATTATCATATTATGCACATTTCAGCCAGGTACCATTGGTTCTATGGACTATATATTAGATGACCTAATTTCCTGAATTCTAACTTATGTTTATAAATCTGGTATTTATGTGAATTTGGAATTGTGATTCATTTAATAAAATCATTATAAAGGTCCGATTACATTTTGTTACATGATATAAGGGACTGATTGCAATTATATGACGTTCCAATTTCAATTTATAAGGAGTGTGAATTTTATAAATTGGGAGTGGTGTATATATATATACACAAGATTATGAGAATGAATTAAATTATAAATTTAAATATATGGGTTACAATTAAATCAGATTAATATGAAATATAAAGGATGTTTCCCTGTATATCATGTATCTGACACTCGATATACTAGAACCAATGTCGTGTGGCGAGAGAACTAAACCTTACCTCAGACTTAGTAGTGGGTAGTTATAGGTGTCTATAATGATTTTTATAATATATTTTGGTCTTGCATTATTACATAGGTCTGGATTTTGGAGATGGAAAAGGGGTTTGACCTTTTTTATTAGAAAGATGTGTAGATTACTTAATCATTAATCAATAATATTTTCAACTGTTAATTTTGATTATGAGGCATTCCTTTGTAATTTTATAATAATTTCAATAATGAAACCTCGATTTATACACTTGTAATGTAATGAATACCATGAAATGGACTAAGTGGCCCTTGTTACACCAGTATAATCTCTTATAATGCCACCTGAGGCACAACCTGCTATACCAAATTCGAGAACTAATGACAATTTTTTTGTGGGTTACTTTTATATACTATTTTATGTAAAAGGATTTTATCCAACGTTCCCCAAATATAAAATATTTTAATATATATTTCAGTAGAATCATCATCCCTCCTTCTTATGATATAGAGTAATTCAACATTCAGATTCATGTTCATAGTCCGTTGTATAAATATTCAAGCATATGAAGATGCATACAAAGAGGAGGATCAATATCACTGCATATAGAATATGTTGTTCCTCTGAGAGATGGTGGTATGTCATTACCCAAGAAGACATACGTCACGAAATGATGAGTAGGGACCTATAAAAGGTCATCTATGATTATTCCATTCTATGAAATTAAGAGATAATCGGCCTAGAGATTTCATATACATATATAAAGAAGAAATATATTTAGTGTAGTATTCATAATTTATTACTAAGCTGTAGAGATTCATACAAACCCTAGAACAATAGGATCTCATGAAGGTGATTTGATTGGAGAATGTGATGGTATATTCTATTTGATAAATGGTTAAAATATTTTAATTGACTAATATATCTAAAATCATCATTAATACATAATTAGTTTTTGAAATTTTTTGGATTGTCAATGATGTGAGCTAGGGTGGTTAAGAATCCAGACCTAGTATTGGTTCATTTAGCCGAATGAGTTATTATTTTTATGTTTATCAAGGTTATATTAGTAGAAAAATGAATAATGTTAATTTTTTTGTAATTTGTCATTTTTTCATGATATTAGGACACATGAAACACCAGTGTATGTGAGATATAGTTTAGTGTAGAAGTTGTGGAAGGATGGGTGATATTCAACATTTCTTCAAGATATTCATATTATAACCTTTCATGAGAGGATTTATATAGACCCCTAAATCTAGATAAGGGCCATTAGTACCTCACTAAAAATGCATTTGTAATAACACCAGACTCTTAGGATTTGTTGGTTGTAAAGGTTGTGAGAATCAGACTCAGAATTCATAGTACGAGGAGAGATAGCCTACATAGGAATGTAGGTTGTGAGCATTGGCCAAGTTTCACTCCAGTTAAATGCAGTTAGACCTACTATGTAGGATAAGAGTACTATAACCTCAACTAGTAGAGGTAATATTCAAATGTCCTCTACTTTATTGTCTTTTTCATTTGACACAAGTGAATCCCATTATTTTATATATGCTAAAATTCTGGAATATTTGGGCCTTATTATAGAGTAATTATTTTGAATTAAGAGACTTGGTACCCATTAGTTTACTAATTTGATATTGATCATCAATGTAATTAATTCCATTTGGGATAGGAAGGTATGTTTTCAAATTGAATATTTTCATCCTTCCTCATGAAAGTGTATGGTTTAATACTTGGTATGGACTGGTATGTTCCCTATTGGGGAAAAATTTATTTATCTCACTACGGGGTGACATTAATATCACTAGAGGAAGATACAATTTTCTATATTAGTGAATAAGACGTCCATGAAACATTTTATGGAGATGATAATTAGTGGCAAGGAATATTTAATGATAAAATCACTAGTATTTTCTTGGATGGTCATTATATAAATCCTATTAATTTCCCTCCTTTGGTGGATCGTTTTAGAGTAATATTCCAGGATATTTATTAGGAATACCTCTTCTGTGACTCTTATAATTCACCATTGATCGAGATACTAGAGAGAAACCAATGCTCATTCCACCTTATAGGATGGAACCAACATAGATTCTAAAGCTCACGAAATAGTTCTAAGACCTGGTGGATAAATATTTTCTCGATTCTATTACCATTCAATGGTTTCCATTGGTCCTTTTTAAGATAATATAGATGGCTACATTTTTATTTTTCTTAGATTAATGATAGGTTAACAAGATTATGGTTATGAACTGGAATATACTACCCTTAATAGAATACCTCTTTGATCTACTTTGAGGAGCTCGAGTCTGCTCATGGATTGATTTGAGTTTTTTTATCACCAGGTTCATCATAGATCTGTCGGCATGCCTTAGATAGAATTCCGGAGCAGGTATAGTCTTTATGATTATCTGGTAATATCGTTTCGCTCATGAATGAACCATATGTTTTCGTGGATTTGGTGAATTTGGTTTTCAACCAATATTTAGATTCATTTAGGGTAGTCTTTTTTGTTGAAATACTATTGAAAGTCACACTCAAAAAAACCATGAAAAACATCATGAGATCATTCTGAATACCTTGATCTAGAAAATAATTAATAAAAATATCACAAAATTACACTTTTGAATAAAATAAGCCTACTTTCCAAGTAATATAATATCAATTTCGAAGGGTATTGATAGACCTAGAGAATGTGAGAGCAATAGTTTCTTGGGAGTAGGAAAACAAGTTATTTGATATTATGAGTTTCATAGGGATGGATGGGTACTACAGACAACTGAATTATTATTTAACACACAACAGTTTTCTTCTTATGGTCTTCACTAATAATGGTTTGAAAATTAAGTGGTTAAAATAATGTGAATGATACATTCAGAAGATGATAGGTACGATGAATGTAGTGTAAATCCAAATTCTACTAGATACAGGAGAATGTTGTACTATTTATTGAGACACATAATGTATTAATAAGGGAGAAGTTATGATGATTTAAATGTGATTCGTTTTATACAGTTTTTCAATTTTATACCCATAGAGTTGAAATACCAAACACATGATATCAACCTAATAGTTATATTTTAGGAATTATGTTATTAGAGGAATTATTTAATTTAGAAGAATATTTTGGTATTAATTTATCAAAAAATAAACATGTATATCATTGTTAATAATGATTTAAAACCCAAGAAGCATAGATGATTTCAATACATGTAGTCAAATGATTTTTCTCGTTCCTCTTTGTATATGAAATGCAATGCAGTAGCCCATGATATTTATTGAAGGACATGGTCACATGCGGTTCAAGAGGCCACAGTTGAGTGGAAACTGGTGGCTTTTTTTATATACATATGTTGTGGTTCTTGGGGAATATGGTATAAAATTACTCACTACTTTATAAGAGACACCTAGCATTTTTGAATGAGTAAATATGATGAAAATTTAAAATTTTGAGGTCATTGTCCTAAGAGAGAGTATTTAAGAAGAGGTTTCACCTCCTAGATGGACCATGTATGAGGTTGATACCCTAAAAAATGGTTATGTCTAGGTTATATCAGACATCTTGGATGAGTTGATGCATAAAATATTATCTCTTCACTTATATAGTACATCCAAGTGTTACCAAGATGTACCAAGATATACATTTCTATTATTGGTGGCCTAGTATAAAACATGAGACAACTAAATTTGTTACAATGTGTCCCACCTATCTATAGGTGAAGGAGGAGAAACATCAACTATAAGGACATTAATATCTATTTTCTATACATGATTGTAAATGGGATGATGTCACTGTGGACATAATGATATGTTTTCAAGATCACCACAAGTAAATGATAAATATTGTTTAGTTATGGATCAGTTGATGATGATATCCCACTTGTTACTTATTTGAGAGACATTTTTTTATAGAAAGGCTTGGGTGGATATATGTTAGTGAGGTCATATGCCTTTATAAAGCATCATTTTCAATCATTTCCAATAGGGAATATTTTAACACATCAATATTTTATAAGGATTTTTAAAAGACCTTGGGTACACTGGTTCTTATGAGCATGGTATGTCACCCTATTGTTTTTTGCCAGAAATAACACATGATTAGGTGTTAGTGGACATGCTCTATGCATGTGTCCTTACATTGAGGGTTCTTGGTAGAAACATATACCTTTAGTTGATTTATATTACAATAATATCTTTAGAGACTATCCATATAAATCCTTATGAGGCCATATATGGTATACCATTCCATTAACCATTATGATAGTAAGAGGTAGGTGAGGAATCACTTCTTAGAGCCCATCTCATCTTGGAAAATTCAGTGTAGTTGATCACAGTTTGAATTTTGACAGCTTAGTCTAGGGAACAACTTTATGTAACCATTATTGACGACCTCTTTATTTGGTGGTCTATAATCATATTATCATTCATGTTTCCCCCATGTTAGTATAGTGAAGGATAAAAAGTTATGGTATGTTGGCTCCTCAATTCATTAGACCCTTTGAGGATATGGAGAGAATTGATCTCATGGAATACATGATAACACTTCCTCAGAGATACTGATATATGCATGAATTTTTACATCTGTCTTAGCTCCACATTTATTATAATGTCCGATAAAATGTTTTAAAGTCTAATGAAGATGAGTTATATTTGGATGCTTCTTTTTAAGAGTACATAGTTAATTTTTATTGATCAGAGTGTAAATAATATCTCAGGTAGGTTATTTACATTAGTACAAGTAATTTTTTACACAATCGGGAACATGATGAGACACAGGAGTGTGAATCCAATGTAAATGCTTATTGGCCATTTAATTTCTCAAATTATCCCCTATTACCCCTAGAAGGAAAACTCCTAGACAATTTTCTTAAGTAATAGTTGATTTAATGACCCGATATTCATGAATAAACATATAATATATTTTCAGGTTTAAATTATTTTCGTCTTCATAATGGATGCACCCAATGGACTTAAGAAGGTCTAACGAGTGACACGGGATTGTTCGGAGCCTAGTGCCCTGGAAATTTCAGAGAAAAGATGTGTCTCTCTATTATCTAATTGATAGTTAAAATTGTTCAAGTCAACTACGATCCACACTCGATGTAAATCATGATGCCATATAGTTTATCTAACCATTTTTGTTGGGTCTCATAACCATGTAATGTTCCATAGAAAATTTAGAGTGCCTTTTTTCTAGGCTACATAAGGTTATCCAAATCATCCGGATAGACCATGCATGGGGGTTCATAGATAGTGTTGGGAACATGGTTAGTGTACATAGGCTTTCTCTCCTCCATTAATATGTATATTTACAACATGAATATATGATATCTATTTTCATAAAAATATGGTGGGTTGGATTATAAATGGTAATCTCTAAAAACATTTTACTTTTGATCATATATTATCTTCACATCTTCTGCACAATTTTATTGATAGATCGTATGCGTTATTTTACGGGCATTGGGTTGTTCATTTAATTTATCCTATTTTATCTTGATTCCAAGAGCGATACTATATGTGGATGGTTCTTTGAAATAAGGTTTTTGGTCTAGTAATTTTACGTAAAATTTTAGGTGTTTTTAAAGCTTTTTCATTGTTCCATAATCCATTAATTTCCATGAAATTAATTTAAAAAGAATGATCCATCTCCAATTATTTAAAACCTGTTTAGATACCCCCATATGAATTATGTTAAATTATTACAGGTTCTATAACTCTTATGTATCAACCATGTTTGTGTGGTGAATGGATTTCCATCCTTGAGATAAATTTTCAATTAACCAATCCACTGTTTATGTGGATTGTATTATACTCTAAATGAAGTTTCTAAGCATTAGAGAAGAAATTTTTATTTAAAATAAATGGAAATTGTTGTAAAGTCTACATCAATTGTTTCATATTTATATATATTGATTATATGATTATTAAACCCATAAACAAATTGGGAGAATTTTTTATAAATTACAATGAGGTAATTCCTCATGATTATTGTGATTCAACAATGGTTATTGTTCATTAGACAACAGTTAGTGAATTTATTGAGAATGGTGTTTTATTCTGTTATATATTATGTAATGGAATGGGATCTCACACCCTTTACCTTTACGTGGATGATGGTAAAGATGATCTAGGATCCTGTAGTTAGGTGTTTTGTAGGAAAACTCCCCCCCCACTAACTCAAGTGATAATAAGGATGTCTGACAATCTGATTACATTAAGGGATAGTAACTTCAATAGAGATTTTGGCTCGTTATACTAGACATGAATGCCTTAGTTACAACCCATGTACAGTTAACACCTATTATCCACATGTGCAACTATATATTTCCTTACATATATATTGTATAAACCTGTATAAATATTATGTATATGTTTAATTATATAAGGATACTGATTAAGAGTTATTCCGGATTATGCTGATGCAGGTAGAGTATTCCAGGTATCCAACATGAACATGATCCAAATAGTATTTACATTTCTGTACTATTTTTTATTTCATTTTAAATCCCCACTTCTATGTTTTATACATTGAATGGATTATTATAGACACCATTGGTGATTCCCTATTGATATTTTTCTCACACCCTATTTGGAACGACATTGGCACACCTATAGACATTATGTCATTAGGTGTTAATAACAGAAAGATCATTGTCCCAGATGACTGATATTTTTTATTATATAATGGATCATGGGAGAAGATGGCCTATTTTATACTTGTAATTCTAGTTGAGATATATTTTGGATTTCCATACCTTTTACATAACATGTTGTAAAAACATATTCTCTTATCCCAAGTATCAATAAGATTTTACATCAGTATGAGATGAAATCATTTTGTATATGAATCAACCTATGGTGTTTTATTTATATCATTACCTAGTTGATTTCTCTATTTTTTATTATGTAATTATATGTCCCATATTATTCAACTATTTTATATCTTCTTTATGCGTGTTTTACCACTCTAATATGTGGTTATAAGCTCTCCAACATACAACATTAGGCTCTCACTACAAGTCAGAAACCTCTAGAAAATTTTGAGGAACTCTTGAGTCCATGTAACCCACCATATCGAGGAACCATTCTAGAGTCTCCCTTGTTGGGATGTTATATAGGTCTGTTAACCCATCCTTATTTTTCGTGAAGGGTATAGATATACTCCATAGTGTTCTTGTTTTGTTTATAAAACCTTTACGGTTTTAATGATGTTTCTTGTTCAACTCATTAACTTAAATTAAGGGAATTATATATGGAATTTTAGATATTTGAAAATATACAGGATTAATCATGACTGTGAAATAAAAATATCAACTTGGAGGATGATTTAAAAATGCTTATAGAAACAAATAATAATATTACTTTACTTGGGTAATCTCATCAAGGATGATATTTTACATAGCCTCAATCATTTTATCTAGATATTCTTTCTAATATGCAATTAATAATCATACTTGAAATAATTATACTGATTTAGATCCATCCTCCTCATTAAAATTACATATTATTGGTGGGAGATTCATAATATAGATGGTGTTTTCCTTCCCTCAAAAATTTATGTTGTTTGTGTGTAATGAAATCCAATAAAAACCAATACTTTCATCCTATTACAATAATGTAATTACCACATGGTTTTATTGGAAGTTCATCTTACAAATATGGATGTGAGGGAAGTTATAATAATGGGGTGTGATAATTTACCCATTTTACATATTCAAATATTTATCTAATTATATGTCATGAGGGGGTGTCTAAAATGTTTTAAATTAATTATGTTACATGAAAGATTGCGTGGAACCATAACCAATAGTAAATTTTCTATTCATGAATTAATATCTAGTGTATTTATTCCAACATCCTTGTGGATATCCACCTCAGTAGTTGTGATGGAATATTAACTGTCCTACCATGTTGGCCTTGGATGTTATTAGAGTTTGTTATAATAGACAAACCTTAACACTATCCATTGACTTTTAATCATAATTCAAAATGATATAGATACATTATATAATTCCAATATTCCATCACATTATTTGGTTTCTCTCATAGGCATTCTCTAGAATGGTCCCCTTCCTTCCAATTCCAAAATAATTTATTTTTCACCATTAGAAAATTCATGGGATCCTCCTTACTATTATTTTTAAAAGTGCGATGTTTGAATTTCATGTGTTCATGATATTTATCCATCGCACTTCCAAAATTAAAATCCATTATCTTTCTTTTATCATCTGACCCATGTTTCCTTTTAGATATTCTAATATCCATTTTCATTTGATGGAACAATAGAAATGTAATTTGTAACTATTAATGTAATAAACAAATATATAATTTCATTGACTCATTTTTATCCTAACAACGAATAACTAAACTATAATTTTTAGATAGAAGACAATCTAAGAGATATATCATTAAACTCTTGTGAATATCACTACATACACCCTAATACATTTTTTATCATTTAATTTGAGTCCAATTAAATATATATCTCTTTTATTTTTGAGAGTAAAAATAAATTATTTATCAATATTTTTTTCTAGAATTTATTCCACTATATCACATTGATAACATACTATAGATATTTATTTTTGGTCAATTACCACCATTGATAATATTAACCTTACAAATGATAAATAAACAACATATCCTTATATTGTTAAACACTTCTAAGGATGGATAACATAATTTAATGGATTAAATCCATTATTTCATGATCAAAGGATAAGAATATCCACTAAAATCCATAGGTCTTTATTACATAATTTTATCAATTGAAACATGATTATTCATAATGAGTTTTATTTTCTCCCTAATTCAATTTTCTATTTAGAACATGATTTAATTGAGAATTTATTTTCATGAGGTTGTTAACTCTTACTAACACTAAATTTGAAATATCATTTGAGTATCCATTACAATGATCATTAGATTGGTTAATGGGTCAGATTCTCATATTCCTATATTTTAAAAATGATTAAGGGAAAATTTCGGATGATAATTTAAAAACCACGAAACACATAAATATCATATATTTAACATTAAATGTATATCTAATAAATTATGATTATTCTCTAGACTATGAATTCCTAGGTTTTGAATATTTCTTATCCATGACCAATTTCCTAAAATTAAGTCCTATGGACCATTTAGTTTTCTTCATTATTGTTCATATGGAGCTTAGGGATTTTTGAATGCTCCCTAAATAGGGGTTTCAAGACAATTTTACCGTAAGTCATATTTATCATTCACCTAGAGGAAATCAATTCAAAACCTTATTCACCATTTTTAATTGATATTACCCCTTGGTATAACTCTTCTAAAGAAAAATTCACTTTTAATATAAAGAAATAAATTTTATTTTGGGTAAACTATTTATTTTATACACTATATTAAATTAGTTAATTTTTTTCTTTTGTTAGAATTATCTATTAATCTATCAATATTATTTTCTAATCTTAATTCCGAAAAGTTACTTGACATTCCTCTTACAATAATGATGATAAATAAAAGCACTAATTCATATTTATTTATTATATTTTACAAATGGGTACACATAATACCATCCCCAAAGATTGATATTATTGGAGTCAATTGGGGTTTAGATAAATAATAATAAAATTCAAATAATGATATGATTAATTTATTTAGAATCTTACAACCATTCACTTAATATACATCAATCATATAAACCTATGGTGGAAGGTACGAGGACTTACATAAGAATGGTGTCAAATATAAATGCAAATAATTGTATAATCCATGAATATAATGATAAATGTAATAAAATATAGTCACATAGAAAATAAAAATTATTGAAAGGTGGTGCTAATTATAATCATTATCATAAATGCAGGATATAAGGTAATAACATCAAAGAATCATAGTAATTTAGAAACAATAAAAAACAGAAATGAAAAGTATAAGTCATGGATAACATTAAAGACATTATAAAATTATATCCTTAGGAAAACCACTCGTTCCCCATTTTATTGTATCTAATGAGGTAAAAACATTACAAAAAGAATTAGAGGTCTATGTAATTATATTCCCACTAGTTATGTTAATATCATGAACATAAATTTGTATTCCACATAGAAAATAAAGCATAAATATGTCTTTCTAAATTTTAATAACAAAATTTATGAGTGTGTTTGAAATACATAGAAGACTAAAATTAATTAATAATGGTTCCATCTTGGTTACTATCAATGAGTATAAATTGGGATCAGTATTCAAAACTCAAATATATAACATAGAAAATACTGATATAGTTTTACTAGTATAACTACTATATATAATTTTTCATATAATGGGTTAATGATAGTAAAAGGTGTTATAATATTTTAAGGAAGTCATAATGGAAGAAAAATTCATTTCAATGAAAAGAATGAAACATGAAAAATTGGAAATAAAAAGACCTAGTACATTGAGTATTTCAAATAAAATGTTAGATGATAAGATCTATTACCTTGATAGGGATATTTTAACATTAAGGTGGGTTCATCTTAAAAGTGATAGAATAACTTGGGAGGGACATATACTGGGAAAGGGAGTTAGGGTAAAAATAATAATTACAAAAACTTAAAATAAAATATATGGTTGTTGAATTTATAAAGGGTTTATAATATTAAGAAAATAACTTCAAAGATAAAATATTTTAAAGGGAATGTAAATATTTGGTCACAGAAAACCTTTAAATAATTTTTTACAAAATTTTGGGCCTATTATGATTTAATAATACATACTGCATATTTATACAGTTTTTAATTTATATGGAAATATTTTATTTTTCTATAAAATAATTACAAATTCACCAGTCGATTACATCAATATGTTCATTTAAAATACATTTTCATAAAAATATATTTCAAATTATATTAATTTTTAAATTAAATAAAAATTTATATTAGTTTTAAAATACTAGTTTTTATGATATTTACCACTTTATAATATTTATAAATAATATATTAGAATAATTAAGCTACATTATCATTTATATTTAAATAATAATTTTTTATAATTATTTTCAAAATAACATGTATTTAAAAAAATATTTAATTTGTCAAATGTGTGTCTTATTTTAACTATATAATTTTTTAATAAAGTAATTATGATTCCTTGGCGTCAAAAAAATTTCTATTCAAACTAATTATATAATCATTGTTTAATTAATGATATAATGTGATAAACATAATAATTATTTTACTAAAAATAAAATATAAAAACTCATATTACTATGGTATAGAGATATAACCACTAATTAAACTAGTGTACACCGTATATATAAGGTGTGTGGTGGTAAAAATTTCATGGGGAGGTTTATACAACATTGTTTTTGTCCTGATCATGATAATATTAATATTCTCATGTAAAAATTTCCTATAAATTTTTAGTTTTTTTATATCATCTTGGTCTTGTAAAATTTATAATCTATAGTAAATTTACCTCCCCCATTAGCTCTGATAAATTTGATTATACGGTATGATACCGTAGATCGAGGAACTCTCTTCTTTAATCTAATCAAATTTTATTTTATCATAACAATTAAAATATATAATAATAAACATTGTCAATATATAATGGATTTATTTTCAACGGTTCTGATGCTTGACAATATGTTAACACTTAAGGGATATAACTTATAATGATTCAAAATAACCAAATTAGTTATTCCTTTTTACATAACATCATTATATAATAAAGAATGTGTTAATTTAAAAAATAATTTTAATTTATAAATCATTATGGTTTTAAAAATTATGTTTGATAATATGAGCTATTGTGAACCAAAATACTCAAAAAATGGGTGAAAAATTAAATAACTTCTAGAACACATCACATAGGAATATTTATTATATAATAATTATGCTGAAAATTGTTTAATATATTCTAGTTTTGAGGATAGAAAAAAAAACCCTTTATATATCATATTTGAATAAATTCATTTTATTTTTATTAATAAAAAATATGTCCATGATATGTTAGAACATTTTATATTCTTGATTGTATTTTATTTTTTTCCAATCAATAAGGAATCACAAAAATAATATCTCAATTAAATGTTGTATTTTAGATAACACTTTTGTGGATGTACATATATTCTCTTTTACATTTATTAAATCCATATGTAGTATAGTTGATGTGTGATTATTTTAATTTGAAAAAACAAATCATGTTCATGGACTAGAAATACATTGTTTTATGGAATAATGAAATTAAACTGGTTAATATATATTCTAAAATAATATTTATAAATAATAAATATGGGAACATAGAGTAAAAATGAAATTACATTACCCAAATATGTTTTTAATTTATTTAGTGAAATTAATTATAGAAAATTAATTTTTTGTATGGTGGGATAATATATTAGAATATCATTTTAATATATTAAATTTCTAAAAAATATAACATTATTTTATTTCCAAAATATTTACAATATAAATTTGTCCCACGCACCCTATAAAATTATAAATATAATTTTATCACGTTGAAAATAAAAATTATATAGGATGTATTCAATGAATGAGATATTTGAAAAAAATAATATTCCTCCAGACGGGTAATATGAAATTTGAAAAAAGTGGATTTCACACCAAAATATTCTAGTAGTTCTAGGCTGTGTGATCTATCCATGTGTGGATGGATGGGTATTTATCTGAAACAGTACCTTGGGTGTCTATGTGCATTGTAACCCCCTTCAATTTCAGAATATATAATACCATTAAATAAAATATGATGCATTCGATATATTCTGACAAATTAAATATAAAATTTAATTTATGACTTCATTACTATTGGAAAAATATAATAAATTACTATAGAGTTAAATTAAGTTGATAAATAATTGATTTTATAAATTACATAGGAAAATATGAATTTATTTCAAAGAGTCCATTATTTAAAATTTCGTTGAATTGTATATTTTTCTTAGATTAAAAAATTTGAGGAATTATTTCTATAAAATATATTGATAAATGATGATCTTACAGTTACTATAAAAATTAAGGACATCCATGAAATGTTTTACTATTTATATGGAATCATATTATAAAAAATCAAGTTTATACAAAAATAGTTTCCTTAAAATCATTGTTTCTTTATACATATTATATATAAATGATGTTGTATAATATTTAGAATATTAAAAATATGACATGGTATTTCATATAAATATTTAAAAAATAATTATCATTCATACATTTATTATCAAATGATTTTAAATGAAAAAAAATTATTTGATTCCAATATGGATATTTTTTAGAAAGGTAATTTTATACATTGTTATTTTATCTTATTAAAATAAATTAATCACTATTAGTGAATAATATTAATGATATGTGTAAATAAAATACTAAGTAAAATAAATTAACATTCATCAAATGGATTTTACTATTATTTGATTGATAATATTATTATTTCTATATATAGAGATGAATTTTTTATTAAAGTACAGTTTAATGATTTTCGGCACATATATATTATAATTACATTCATTGACCAATAAAAATTGAAATCGATAAAATGGATTTGATGTTTCACACATCATGTTTCAGTTTTTTTTCATGGTAATTTTTATTTTCTTTTAATAGTAAATCATTACCCTGGTAAAAGTTATAATCATCAAGATGAATGGTAAAATTTATTAAAATAAATTAAACTATGGGATAATGGTTTAAATAAAAATATTCATAATTATATAATCGGTTAATTTAATTTTTCAATACCATAACTTTATTATCAAAATTACGAGAATTTTGAGCCACATTACCATGAATTGTTTTTATATTTTTTAAATAAGTTAGGTACTTATAATGTTGACAATAATGTCACTTATAAAAGGGAACCACCTATCCTCTATTCCACACAATATCTATAGATTCTATCAATACCATGATGTTCCCAAATCATCTTCTAACTCCCCCCCCCCTTTGGATAACATCTGGTCACACAATAATATCAATATAGTAATGTTTAAGGATGCATTTAAAGGAGGATACCCACAGAAGAGGTAGTAGTCTTATTTGAGTTATTTCATTTTTATTTCTTTGTCTTACCGAATAATATATTATATATCCACCATAAAATAATTAAATAATTATCATTATTATATTAAAATTTTAAAATTATGATGGAATTTTCATTACCTATATTATTTACAAATAATAGAAAATCACAATGATTCTCATGCATACGTGTATACTATATCCACCATGAAGTGATTTATTTCATATTTCATTACTACATTGAATTCTATCCGAAAAATATATTTATTTAATATATATGATATTTATGAGAATATTTTTTACTGTTAAATTATTACACAACTTTCTTTCTTCCCATCCATTTAAAAATAAAAACATTAACTGTGTAATCTTATAAATACATCCTCCATGATGTGATGTTTTACACATTTCATTACTACTATAAATGTATGGTTTCACAAAAGTGTATGTAATAAAAATAATATGATATTTGTTATATGATTAATACTCCCTAACCAAAAAATGTCAAGGTAAATATAATTATTTTTTCAAAACCTGCATGAAAAATAAAATATCAAAAATCAAATATGGATTTTGATGATAAATTGTTATAAATGTTTATTTTAATATTATAAATTTATGAGATATAGATTCAAAAGATATAATGTTGTTTTAAATTATATTAATTAAAACTATGATTTTATTTACTATTATTTTAGGTGGTGTAATATTCATTTCAATATATTAGGTATGGGTTTCCTCATATTAATTTCATTTCATTGATATATATTATATAATAACCAGATAAATTATTTTCTGTCATTTTTATATATCCAAAAATTTAAATGTATGATACTATTAATTTCAATTATGGTTATTAAATTATCCATATATTTTCTCTCTTTATTTTGTTTTTTGTTTATTGGTTTCTAAATATATAATGATTTATCGTACAAAATATCCTTTTATCCGAATTGATTTTTTCCAATTTCAACTATGGGAAATTTTATGATCATTCTCACTAAAAAATTATATTTATTTTCCACTATTTATTTAATTATTTCCAGGTATTAAATTCATTATACCCACATTAGTAGTCAAAAAATCTAATATGTGTATTTTTCAAAAGTAGACCTTATTTTTCATATTTTAGTAGGGAATTATTTTCCAGAAGAACCATTATATGAAAATAATTTTATAGGAGTTATTATTAATGTTTAAATTATTTATAATGGGTTGTTATGATATATATTACTTTAAAAATAACTTTTTATGTAATATTTTTTCATTCCTTTTGTGTATTTTTTATAAACATTACAAATGTTGGAAAAGAATGTTGTTTACTATTTATGGGATTAATATTATTTTACACCTTCATGTACAATCTTATTCACGAAGATTAAATTGATATATGTTTATAATAATATCAAATTCCCTGTGTTTTTTTAATTTTATATATTTTTATTAATTTAAAAAAATTATTCTTTTTGGTTTTTTAAATAATATTTTAATTCTTTTGTAAAAGTGTTATTCATTTTCATCAACATAGATTAAGGATTTTTATTCTAGCATGGGGATTTTTTCATATGATAATATCAAAAGTATTTATCTAGATGGATTATGGTGATGAATTCTTAGGGAATATTTTCTGAAATAAGTTTCCTTCCACTAGTTTGATTAATCTCTAATGAAATTTTGAATTATTTTTTTATTTCCTTAAAAATACATATTATTATTTTAATATGCGATGAGTTCTCCCAAAATATATATTAAATTAATGAATTGGGTAAATCATGACATATGTTGACATAATATGAGATGTAATAGAGAGTTATTTTAATACACATTAGACCATATCCACTATATTTATGTCAATGTGTGGTGAACCTAATACACAATGTGGTTATTTTCAAAATGTTTTGATATTCATGGAAGTTATACCTGGATAAAGATATAGTATTATTTTATTATAATTATTCCAAAAAATCATGTCATGTGATTACGATATGATCTTTCGGGTCATGATTGATTATTGATGATTCCAAACTTTAATGATTCATGCCTTATTTACAAAGCCTTACACCATAACCCATCATATATGATCTGTGACTGGTAGGGTATGAAAATAGCAATTTATAAAAATTTTATCATACACTTATTCAAAAAATATACTAACTTATCATATTTTATTGTTGTCTACCATGTTTAC
The DNA here is from genome assembly GCA_963277665.1 of Viscum album. NCBI lineage: Eukaryota > Viridiplantae > Streptophyta > Magnoliopsida > Santalales > Viscaceae > Viscum > Viscum album. The sequence goes on along the minus strand of OY728166.1, from coordinate 375,851,944 downwards.
CAACATTAGGAAACTAAGCACACTAATTCTTATTTTTTATTTCCATTGTTTATAAAGAATGATATTATGTATGATACGTATAGACTTGTATTATTTGTGAATCGTATTGTTTTAAATGGTAATTATTATTCATAAATAATTTAATTACGTTCATTTTTCCTAGATTCAAGATACCTTTAATGTTCTCAGTTGTAATTTATTAGTAGATATATCAATTTGTTATCTAAAATGATGTTATATGAATTTATGTTATTCTTAGGTTTCCTCGGTTGGTATGAAACCAAAGTACAATTATTTTTGGTTATTATTATATGATTAATAATATTTTAGATCCTTAATCACGTTATTATAAACCAAATTGACATTTGATGAATATAGAATTTTATTGTGTTGGTAAAAATGAATCAAAATATATTACACAAAAGGAATGTATTTCATTATCATATTATTATATAATAGGATTAATGGTTATTTATACCCACAAATACAATTTATGAATTTTTTAATATACAGAACCGAGGGGATTCATGTGAACACTAAATCTTATAGATAATACACTGACCATACTCAAGAGGAACAAAATAGTATGTGGTATGGAATGTGGAATATTCATAGCATTATCACATTAATATCTATAGAAATGAAAACTAATTTTATCCATGTTCAAATCCAGAATAATTGATTAATTTTTGAGAATTGCAGAAATACAATAGAAGTGAGTATTACAATTGAAACAAGTAGATTTTTTTGAAAATTGAATTTTATATACAATGTAATGACTATCCTCAAGAGAAACCAAATAGTAAGTGCAATGTATTGTGGAGTCTTTATTAAATTCTCACAAAAATATTATAATATTTGAAAAATAATTTGAACCATGTTAAAATCCAAAATAATTAAATAATCTATAATGAAGTTGATCAGTACAGTTGATGTTATTATTATTATTGAACCTATGGGATACATGGGAGAAATTAAATTTATATACAATGCAATGTCATCCCCATGAGAATCCAAAATACTATGAGGGATGGAAAGTGGAATATTCATAGATTTATTACACAAATATCTTAATATATAATATATAATTTGAACCATTGTTCCTTTAATGTGATGAAATATATTTTCCATTAGTGGGTATCCAAATTGATTATTTTTCATGTAGTGGATGAGTACAATATAAGTGAAATTTAATATTATTCTATTTTTGATGCATGATAATTTGATATTATCTATATAGAATTGGGATGGTGAAGATAACCACTGGTGGAATATTATAAAGAGTACAAAAAAGAAGAATAATTTGACTCTATGAAATTGTAAGAGTTAATGAATGTATGTTTATTTAATATGTCCCAAAAAACTTCATATTAAATGAAGTTTGAATTAATAGAATTAAATTACATGGGTTATGAATCCATTGTTATATATGAGGAAAACTTCACTAGATATGCATGGTAATAATTTTATTTTATCAAAAACACTGAAAAAATTAACCCATTAAATAGTTTCATAGGACAAAGACATCAAAATAAATTGGATATAAGTGTCATTGATATATATGAGAAGTCATTTGATGTGTAATGAAGGTGGAATTAGAATCCGGAGACTCTAGTTATTCTCATTGGTTTGGGGATAAGAAATAATTATTTAGTTTCAAGGATATTTTAATTGTAAATCCCATGGTGGAAGTAAATTTAATCTTCTTTAATTGAAATATTTGAAGGAATCATAGAATAAATTTACATAAGTTTACTGGTAAATTTATAACTTCTATAAAATAAGTACATAGAGAAAGTGAATGTAAATGTGATGATAAGAGGTTATCCAATGTAATAAATTTTTATAATGATAAAAATAATTCAAGACCCATTCTATAATTATATAATTTCAATTAGTATTCATATTTCCCCAAATTTTATAATAATAAATTTTTTAATGTTGAAATTTTCATAAACATTCTATTATGTCAAAGAAAATATCATAAGGTTTTTTCAATAACAAATATTTATGTTGTTCATGAAAATTATTTGTTGATATGTACAAATATGTTTCACTTTAATGATATAAATATCTTATTTTTTTATGTTATTAAATGTTTTCTATATATGAATTATTTTATAATAGTATCGCATCACCAATTTAATGGTTCAATATTATATTATCTATTAGAAATAAAAATATAATTATGATTGAATATAAAGTATATAACTCAAATCCAATAGATTTTTGTGAGTATTTTATTTCTATAAACCTTTTTATTCAATGTCTTGTTGAAATTAATTTCAATATTGGCATGAATTTTTGTAATCTATATAGAATAAATATCAATTAATGAAGAAGAAATAATACATATATATCCCAAATCAACCTATGATGGTCTATATTTTTTATGATGAATATGAACATATAATGGAAATTATGTGTATTAGTAGCTAATCTTGATGGATATATAGAAAAAGTAGTCAATGAGAACCACAAAATTAAATATATTCCCATTGTGTGGGAATATGCATTATTATTTCAGAATTATGATGAAGACATTGAGTAATGATAATCTATATGAAACATTAGTAAAATTTTAATTAATGTCATAATTAATATCATTCATGCATTATTTATTTTTAAATGATGGATTATATATTGATATTTCAAAGTAGTGGGTTGTTAAATAATGGCCTAGACCAACCATAGTAACTAATATTGGTAGATTTCATGAATTGGATGGATTATACCTAAGTTTTTTGTGATATTTTTCATAGTTATATAATATCAAAAAATATATTAGACACCAAAAGGAGATATGTTTCGTTGGGAAGATAATTGTGACAAACAATTAATGGTATTGAAGATGTGGATGGATAGTGTAGTTGTGCATAAAATACAATATTTTGAAGATTGTTTTTAATATATAGGGATTAAAAAATAAATTTATTGTTATATGTTATCATTAAAAGGAATGTTATTTATGTATTAATCCCACCAATTGATGATTCATGATCATAATTACTTGACTCGTGCTTTGGATCTAACAGTAAAACAATTTTAATTGAAAATATTAAGGATTTATATTTATTGTGAATGGTGTGATATATATACAAATTATAAAATGTTGAAGTACATATTAACATTTACTGAGTCAAATATTCACCAAATTATATGGTTAGAGTTAATAAAATAGTATGGATTCTCAATACATTACAATCATGAGGGAATGAACATGGATTATGATGTTATATTTTAGAAGATTATACTAGAAAGTCCATAATAATGATTTAAAGAGATATAAAACATTTTTTTTGAATAAAGACCAAAAAATATTATAAATGATGGTTAAATATTATATTTCTCAAACAAATGTTTAACCATCCATTCAAATTAGGATTAAATAGTTCTTGAAGTAGATTGTGTCACTATAAATTAAGTTCTAAATTATTCTATAGTACATGTATGACCATGATGGAATGAAATGGTATATGAACTATAAGTGTATCCCTCAATAAATAAAATTAATAATGAACTACTAGGTGAATAATATATCACATTATTCTATATCCATCATGGTTTCGCAGGTATATAAAGAGATCTAAAATAGAATTTTTAATCAAAAAACATAATGATGATTATTATAGAGTATATATATCTATTCCTGGAACGTTAATATTTTAAGATTGATAATTATATTACTAGGATATATTATTACCCCAATACTCATACCTATATATAAATTTGTAAATATGACCATGGTTTTCATCGTAGGACTCATAATGAAATATAATGTTCATATTTCAATTTGGATAATAGTTTTTCTCCTTTCAATGCTAATGAATTTTATTTCAATATGATAAATATTATTTCTTATGAATTTTATTCATAGATATTTTTAATATATAAAATAGCATATATATATTTAATTTGATAAAATATATTCCATAATTTTAATTTTAATGTCTATGTTTTTGTATAAGGTTAATTTTATGTTTAGTTTCAATGATTAGTTACCAATGATAAAGTTACAGTTATCATGGTTATTATAAAAATTGGTTTAAAGAGGTTAAATAAAGGGGAAAGTCATGAAATACCAGAAAAAAATTTCAATTATTTGATTGGATAACTTTATTTAGACCTCCCCACATCATATATTTTTTTGGGCATATTATGCACATAGTCCCATAGAAATTTATTTTTATTATATTAAACATAAGGGTGTATAAATGGGTCTCAATCCTCACATATGATATTGGGAACCAAATTTTCCCAATAAGTCATATAAATTTTAAACCTTATCTCTATAAAAAATCTAATGAAATAACTTCCTAACACTTCAACTCATGGTGTAGTGGTTTGGGACTCACTAGATGATAAACTTATGAAAGACTAAAGAAACATACAAATAGTGATAACCAAGGAAGAAGATATCAACTTACATGAATTCATGAAAATTTATTTAATCATAAAACTCCACAAAAGTATCATTAACACATAGAAAAAATGAAATTTTTATTATTACTATTCTTAAAAGTTATTATGTTAATGGAATAATCAATATCTTCTTCCATTATATCTATTTGAAAATTAAAAAGTCACTATTTTGAATGTGTGGTATAATACCTCTATAAATAGATGTATTTAATTTTTTATCAACCCATTCCACGGTTGGATATTAATTAAATTATTATGATTTTCTAAAGAAAAATTATTTTCAACCGTCATTTCATTCCATCAATTTAAAAATGAAAACTTCTCTAATGTGTACATGGGGAGTACAATTAGAACTAAATAAAGTATTGTATTATTCATGAAAAACATAAATAGTTGGTTGAATATTTTCATATAATAATAAGAATATGATATTAATAATAATATTATGATTATGAAACCCTGACCAGGGGGAATGGACATGAATCTCTAAACAACAACTTGTATGTAAAACCAAATAGTTAATACCCAAAATCAAGATTAAATGAAGAATTGTTGATAAATTGTTAATTAGAAACTATTATGGAATTATATATTGTAAAATATGTATGAATATGGTTTTTAAATAGATACATAATAAACATGTTTTTTATTTTATAAGAGTATAAATACTGTAAAAAACATGTTAGGACTTGTGATACTGGTTTCCAAATCACAATTTTGTTCATTAATATACATTATATAGTCACATAAGTTTGATATTTTTAAGGTAAATATACTACCATTTAATTAATTTCTAATAATTTTCATTAATAATATATTGATTCAAAAATATTTCTATACTTCTCTATTTAATGTGGTGTTTATTAAAATGTCACCAGAGTTGTAAAGGATCAGGGTAAAATATGACTTCATCTACTAATTGTGTATGTTTCTATTACAATAATGTGAAATTTTGTAATAATTATATCATGAATAAAATTAATCTTATTATTATCTACTCATTTCTATATTTTCTAATATTCTTTCAATTTTTTCAATATTTTTACTCAAAATAGTAAAAGAATTTTTTTGGAAAAAATAAACAATATTTTTATTTTTTAATGTGTCGATGATTTTATTCCATTTTAATGATAAATAATATTTATTTATATGTGATATTATATATATAAATATATAATATATATATATTTATTCTTATAATATTATTAAATTTAATTAAAAATATTTAACGTAATATTCTAGTTGTTTTTAGAAAGTAAATTTCTTTCTTTCTTCACAAACAGTGAGAAAAATAATATTTTTCTATAATTTTCATCATGAAAATATATTTAACAAATTATAAATTGTATTATTTATAAATATCAAGTTAAATATTTAAATGGTTTCAAAATAAATTTATATTCAAATTATCATTGAATTAGTAAAAATGATTCTATCTACTACCATTATCTTGACATCTAATGATGATAATGTTTTAAGGATATTTTAATAAAAAAACGTTTCAACCTTATTGGTATATTATGAAATCAATAAATTAAGAATTATTTTTTATATTATTTGATACAAGTATATGGTTCTCATTATGTTATGGGAATGAATAATGTTATATGTACCTATAATTCATTTGTTAAGTATTTATATCTCATGAGATAATATGAAATGGAATGTGGGGGGGTTAATAACCATGGTAATCATATCCACAATGATTATGATAATAGGGAGTAAAAAATAAACTAGGGTACTTTTTCACTATGTTAATATATTCATGTTCTTTAATATTGAATAAGTTACTGATTTATATGCCTATGAGTATACCACAAACTTATGTCATAAAATTATGATATTTTATAATTTTTCTGATTGATTGATTATCAATTTTTATAATCATGAAAAATTTATTTAGGGATGATAATTCCTTATATCATGATTCATTCTTAATGATATTTGACTAATTGGTAATTATTATAACAATTTTTTTCATACCCTTATACTAAAATAGTGTTCATTTATGATATTTGAATATTATATTCTTTGATTACCCATAAAAAATATCTAAGATCACAATTTATTTTGCTTCAATTTTATGCAGTTTTAAATAATGGAATTATGTATGATAAACCTATAAGGGTATGATTTAGGGAGAATGATACTGGGGGAATAAGATGATTTTTCAAAAAAAAAAGGAATATATGGTCTCTCAACACATATAACATTATGGTTCTTAAGAATTAATTATAAAGAAATATATTATCATTTTATCTAAATTAAAATATTAAATATATATGTTTACCCTGGGATGCTAAATTATTGTATATTTATATATAGAAAAATATAAATAAACAATATAATAGAAATTTATATTATTTTTAATAGTTTTATTACTACTAGAATATGGATATTTCAGATTCCACTGACTTTCTCTCCAATATAAACTGCTAAAAATTATTATTTACATACTTATATTGATTTGAAATAACGAAAAATAATGTTAACCATTCAAATTCATAATATAAATAGTCATTAATTAGTTAATTACATACCCAAATACTATTATGTTTTGAGTATTAATGAATTAAGGAAAACAGTTAACTAACAAAGGTCATATCATTTTCTTCAAATGGATATTTCCCACAAAAAACCAATTATTTATAATTTTAATTATATTCATCAATATATCCCATAAAATAATACAAATTGGATAACATGTAATAATATCATATATAATTATAATTTATTAGAATAGGTATATTCAATCAAATAAAGGATGACCTCATATTTATAGTATATGTTAACATAAGGGTTAATAATAAATGATCTTAAGTGAGAAAATGATTGTAATATGGGTATAATAGGTAGATATAGAAGGGTTGGGAAATAATATGAATGAGATAATAACATAAAAATTATATCATAATAATAATTCTACTCTCACAGCACTGATATCATAACATATTTTCAATAGTCCCATTGTTGATAGAGTTTACTCTAAAATAACTTATATATCATATCATGAGATGGAAAAAATTAAGAAATGAATTACATGTTTTTGTAACTCTATGTCTACTTATCACATTTGAATATATATATGAATAAGTCTTCCACATAAAAATAATAATAATTTCATCATATATTAATTATACTGGGAAATAATTTTTTTTAATTAATACTGGGAAAATATTGATCATTTTATATGAAGAGAAATAATATATATATTATTATTATAGTATATCTACTATAAATAATATGATTTATTTTGTTATTTTGAGATATATAAAAAAATTCAAAATAATATTGGCTACTCGATAATTATTAGTGTCGTCGCATAATATTATGCCAGGAATTAGATAGATTGCAACAGCATGTTCAACATTCTATAAAATATAAATCATAAGAGTATTTAGAGGGTAATACTCAAAAAATACTTCATATTATATACAATATTTATTTTTTTTGAGTTAAATTTGAGTGACGTTATCAAATAAGTTCTGGTCACGAACGAGCCCGAGTCGACCTTGAAACAGTCACCCAGTCCAGCCTGCGACAAGTCCCAAGAGGAGTTCTCGATCCTCTCGGGATGGAGAAAAGCACCATGGGAATCAATATAGTACATAAGGGAATTATTTCGCCTATATATAAAAAATCAATCAAACATCAGAAATAAATGGACAGCCCAAAATGCATTTATATATAAATTGAACTAAACATTTTTTGTACAAGAAACTAAAAGTAAAACAAAACCAATAACTTAACTGACCAAACTCGATAACCAAATAACTCAATGTGAAGCTTCTGGTCACTATCCAACACAATGATCAAATGACGCCCAAGTCGATCAAACTCAAGCTGAAAACTGCACAAGGGCTAAAAAAAGAAGAAGACTATAGGCGTGAGTATTAAAACTCAGTAGGTTAACCCGATATTCTATAACCAATGCACTTCCATTAAAATAAAAGAAACATAAAATTCATGTTTTAAGTAAAAGATATAAAGGTATGTTTTTCAAATGAGGTTCCATGCTGTAATAGCTATCAAACAAAAACATTCATGTTTTATAAACAATAATGGTAGTAACAATTTTTCAATGTGGTGAAAATAAAAAATAAAAATTGATTTAATGAGGGATGATTTAACGATTTTAAACTATTAAATAAATAAAAAACACTACTGAATTTACCAACCAAACACATTGTATGATAATGGCGAGTGAACATTAGCCAATAAGAACAACTCACGGGAACACCCCTAAGCACTAGTTAGTTGTCATCCCTCGGTACCTCATATGTCGGTGAAAGTAACCAAAATAAATATATTTTATCATGAACACAATCCACTAGTAGGGAACATAACCATAACCTAGTGGTCCCCCAACATCATCATCATCATATTATAGTTAGTGTTGTCATCATCAAACTTTCTACGTGAAACAGGGGCCAAACCCCCACAGAATCACTAGCAGACTAGTACACGTCCGCCCAACAAGATACCCGAGATTCCCTTTAGTGATAAATCAAGTTATGCATATTATCAAATAAAAATTTCACATCCAAATTACATTACAAAAACATAAAAACACAAACAAACCCTAATGCTTCTTCATATTTCCTTCACAAATCAACAAACAACTACAAATTTTCCTAAAACAATTTCAAGGAGTGTATTGAGGCATTGCACATAAAACTCATTCAAAAAAAATATTTTAATTATAAACACACAACAAGACCATACCCAACCGTATTTGTAATCCCTAAAAACATTTAATAAAATCATTTCAAGGAAGATTAAACAATCCCATTTGACACAACATGGTATATACACGTAAAACACTCATTCTTCAATTTAAGGAAAGTCCAAACTTGCCTTTAAAATTTTTCCCAACACTATCTTTTGAAAATGGTATGCATTTAAATTTTTTTATAGAGGTGTATACACACCATATAATGCATCAATTGACATTCATAAATCACATAAAACACACATGTTACATATTCAAAACACAATAATTTTCATAAGAATTTTTCAACATGCCATTTTCCGGCAACTCAGACCAAAACATGCTGTAAACCAAAATATATTTATTTTTAAAACCAAATTCAAATTGGAAAGCCATTAAAGAATCCCAAAATAATTTTTTAAATTTTACCAATGTGTTTATTAATCCATACAAATCATTTTAAATTGCACTGGACACATAAAATCCAATCGATCAATTTATAGAATACGTGGCATGCACTCATTAAAAAACAACATATCTTAATAACATACCAAGGGATAAAATACCATTTTCATGAAATAAAGTTATTAAATGTACAAAAAAATATTCAAAATAATATAAACCAAGTTTTTAAGCTCATGGAATAATTTTTCAAACCAGAGGAGTGCACAATTATAACAAAAAACAATATTTTAATGAAAATAAGTCATTAAACATAATTTTCACACAAAACCTTTAAAAACAAGGTTTCACAGTAGAAAATATCCTATAAATAATGATATAGTAGTAGAAAATGATGAAACATAAATGATAATGTCTTTTGAAGAGGACATCCTACCTGAAATCCTTAGCGTAATGGAAACGCACTACCAAAATCACCCGTCGCAGGATTATAAACCATAAAACTATAAATACCAGACCTAAATGAATATAAACTCCATAAAAACCCATGGAATAACAGAAACCTTATTAGAACAGGACTATGGGAGATTAAAAAAATAGGAAATAATGAAAGGAGGAATAAGAGGAAGGATAAAGGAGAATGAATTTCACCTTTTCAACATGAAAACTCTTCGTATTACACTATATCTGAACCCCTAGAGAAAAGGTAATGACTTGAAACATCTAGGAGATGATATGAAGTTCTGGAAGAACTTGGGAACAATGATTTGTGGAAAAAATATCATTAATTAAATGAGTTATGTTTGAAACAATTTACCATATCTCTTCTGGATGATTTGAGGTAACATGAGATATTTCGTCCTATTCTGCGATTCATTTGACCTCTAAAGAGATAAAATAGATAATAGGCATAAGGATACTAATATTAGATTATATTGTGAGGAGGAATAATAGAAATATATTATATATTGAATTAGAGATAATGGAAACTAATTATTATTTTAAAACTGGAAATGGGCTCATGGGCTGGACCAATGCCTAAATAATTAACCCACATTCACCATGATTATAAATTTTCAAGGGGTCCAAAAGGATATGGTAGTTTTAATATATCCATTTAGGCCATTTTGGAAGTGTAATGGGTGAAAACGGTTGAAAATATGGAGTTATAAATGAATCAATTTTAAAAAAAAACTGGAAATGGGCTCACGGTTGGCCAAAATCTTGAAGTAACCACCCTTTCTCTAAAAACTCCTAAACAAAAAATGGGGAACCAAAATTAGGGTGATTAAAAATATATGAAACTTATAAAATCAACTTTAATCTCAGACAAGACCCAATAAATATATCGGGATTTTAAATAAACCCTATTAAATAAAAGACATGAATAACCGGGTGTGACAATTCTCCCCACTCTTAATGCTTTCCACCAAAAGAAAGACATAAAACATTCCATATGATAGATAAAAACCTAAAGATTCATTATTAACATGATAAAAACTATCAATATAGTCAAATATCATTTTCCATCATCATAACTTTATCTTCTTTCCCATCCAAAACACCAACTCACAACCACTTTGTGACAATCAACAGTAATGTCAAGCGACCACCTCGACATCCAAGCCAAGAGACTGATTGTTGGGACTTCTCCCAATGAAATAAACAGTCACCAAAACTAATGAGCACTAGATAAAACAAAGTAATATTGTAGAGTACATAATAAACTCCCCAACATTAATAAACAAAATCACTATAAATGTTTATGGGAGAAAAATTCAACGAGACCTGTGGGTGGTCTCCCCACCATTAGAACCCAACTAGAAAAAAAAACCAAAACCCAACATTAACTCACATTCAAAAGTCCAAAAAAACTCTCCCACAACATCCCAAAAACCCATGTTGAGAGGGTTACAACATGAACATATAAACCACCCACGTCCGAATAGAGGGGACCATAACATGGCTAGCACTTTCAGCACGAATCCAGACACCCACCACTCAGAGAGGGGAGGGAAGGGGACCTAATAAATGGGTCAATAAAACCACAAATGAAACCAAGAAATTACCCAAAACTCCACACCTATGAATAGGTAACACCAATACCACTCTAGATTTATAGAGGTGGTCCACAAAGGGACATTTATTGGAAACCCACATCTATGCAGGCATTACCATAGACATTGTGTGAGAGGAAATTCCACCACACTTGTTGTGACAAATGAAAACTCACAGCAATGAGGAACCACAATATAGACGTAGAAAATACCTTGCCATAATGGTGGAGGAATGATCTTGTTAAATCACCACACACATATGTATATTTCCTGACTGCGTGAAACGATTCACTCTGAGGCCTATGGCTGGAGCCCTAAATCATGATGCATCTGCTACCCTACAGTCAGGTGGTAAGTATTACACCACTCAAAAATAAAATCACATGCTTAACAAATATCATTCATCTAAATAGGAACTCATAGATACATTTAAAAATTCTATCTCACTCAGAACGAGGATAAAATGGACAATGAATACAGAGAAAAGCATCAACATCAATGAACACAACTGCTATATCCAAAAGAATTATCACGAACTGGAAGCACTATAAATAGATCTCAAATAGCTCAATATTTAAATGGATGAGATGATGAATTTTTTTGGAGGTGGATATAGCTTTTAAAACATGATAAATAATCCTTAGGTTTATCAATTGGAAATCTTTCAAACATAGAACTATCTATGTCCACATCACAACATCCATCTCATCTTTATAAACCCAATAGAACATTAATCCAAACCCGAGCCACTAGAAAGTTACCATCTCAAGATGAAACAAGATTATTAATTCTAGAACATAAGGAAGCATACTGAATGGAAAATCATACTAAAACATAAGATAAACCATCCACAAAACTGTTTGTTCAAAACAAACACCCAAATTTTTTAACTAAAAACACTTTTGAAAAAAACTAACTTGGTGTATTTTCACATGCACCAATAGTGTTTCACAATGTCTCACTCACATGAACATTTACATTCCACCCCAGTCACTCAATATCCATTTCATATAGGCCATCCTTTGAGATATCAATAAAACCATGCTTGTGGAAACCAATCAAAATGCCAAAGGCTAAATCAAAACAACATCATTCCAAATATCATGTATCGTCATAAGGAACACCAAACACCAAGTCAATAACACTTTTCATATTCCACATAACAATCTACACTTCATAAAGAAACATTTGATTAAAAAATGCATTTAATTTAATAGAACATACAAAAACAATTATTCTATTCCAAATAAAAAATTCCCTTTTTTTAAAAAAATCCAGCAAGGTCTCCTTTCAAAATCTCACAACCAGAAAAGCCAAAACCCCTTTCTAGAAAAAAACTTTCCGCACAAAACCAAATTTCAAAAAAACTTATTTATCAGATTCAAAAACATTTCATCAGCCCAAAATACCCCATTTAAAATAGTGTTTTAGTGTTAATTTAAAATGAATAACTCTTTCAAATCATTTTATTTCAACAAACCACAAGTCTAGATTAAAGAAAATCCAATCCCGTTAAATCATTTCCACTTCCTCCCAAATAGTTTTAAATAAAAACACAACCTTACTAAAATCATTCTTATATTTAATTTTTGAAAACCCATTTTCTGATTTTCCAAATCCAATACTTCCTTTAAAACCCATTTTCATAATTCTCACACAAGTATTTTCAAAACAAAAATTCATAATTCAAGAAAGGTACAAGAAACCCACAAGAGTGAACTACTATCAGTGGGTGACTTGACCATATGGTTGTAGGCCATATCTCAAACACAAAACCAACATGGAGAGGCTTATTTGGACCATGCCCCAACACAACATGGCTTTCCAGGCCCTACGAGCTCACATATTCCATTAGTCATACTCACCTTATCATATCCCAACACTATACAATCAACAAGAACATAGGACACTAATAAAACCAGACTTCCCATGGAATCCTGAGGGTCAGAACATGAAAGAGTTCACAATGCTCTTCCTGCACATACCCCTAAAGTCCCAAAAATGCTATTCCAATTACCATGACATCCCCAAATAACAAGGGCACTCTAAAAAGAAAGGAATACTATGATCTGGCCTCCTTTGATACCATTTTGTCACGAACTAGACTGAGTCGACCCTAAACCAGTTATGCCGGCCAGCCCTCGACAAGCCCCGAGGGGCTTTCCCGATCATTTTGGGATGGCGAAAAGATCCAAGGGAATAAATAGTGTACAAAAGGGAATGCTTTCTCCCATATATAAACAATCAAACAGACAGTGGAAATAAATGGATAGCCCAAAATTCATTTATATAAACAATGAACTAAACATTATTTGTACAATAAACTATAAGTAGAACAAAACCAACAACTCAACTAACCAAACCCGATAACCATTTAACTCCATGTGACACAGCTAGTCTCTCTCCAACACAATGATCAAACGTCTCCCAAGGTGATCGAACTCAAGATGAAACCTAAAAAAGGGTTAAAAAAGAAGAAGACTATAGGGGTGAGTATTAAAACTCAGTAGGTTAGCCCGATATTCTATTCCCAATGCACTTCCATTAAAATAAAAGAATAATCAATTTCTTGTTTTAAGTAAAAGATATAAATGTATATTTTTCAAATGAGTTTCCATTCTATAATTGTTATTAGTCAAAAACTTTAATATTTTATAAACAATAATGCTAGTAAATATTTTTCAAAGAGGAGCAACTTAAAAATACAAATTGTTTTAATTAGGGCTTCTTTAAAGATTCTACACTTTAAAATAAATTACACACACTACTGAATTTACCAATAAAACACATTGTATGAAGATGGTGAGTACACAATAGCCAATGAGAACAACTCACAGGAGCACCCCTAGGAACTAGTTAGTTGTGACCCCATATACATCATAACTCGGTGAGAGTAACCATAATAAATATACATTCTCATGAACACGAGCCACTAGTAGGGATCATTGCAATGAACTAGTGGTCCCAAAACATCGTCATCATCATAGTTTAGTTAGTGTTGTCATCGTCAAACTTGCTACGTGAAACAGGGGCCAGACCCCACAAAATCACTAGTATACTAGTACAAGTCCGCCGAACTAGATACCCGAGATTCTTTTTAGTGCTCAATAAAGTTACACAGATTATAAAAAACACATTTCACATACAAATTCCATTCCCAAAAAGTAAAAACACAATCATCCCAGAATCCTTCTTCACATTTCTTTCACGAATCAACAAACCACAAAAAATTTTCATAAAACAATTTCAAGGAGTGTATTGAGGATTTGAACATAAACCACATTAAAAAAAACTATTTTAATTATATAAACACAACAAGACCATACCCAACCATATTTGGCTTCCATAAAAACATTTAATAAAATCATTTCATGAATGATAAAACAGTCCCAATTGACAGAACATGTTATATCCAAGTAAAACCATCATTCTTCATTTTAAGGAAAGGCCAAACATGCCTTTAATCATTTTCCCAAAACAATCATTTGAAGAAGTTGTGAATTTAAATTTCATTAAATTGGTGTATACACACCATATAAAGAATAAATCCACATTCATAAATCCCTTAAAAAACTAAGGTTCCATATTCAAAACACAAGCATTTTCATAAGAATGTGAAACATTCCATTTTCCAGCAACCCAGGCCAAAACATGTTCTAAACCAAAATCTATTTATTTTTAAAACCAAATAAAAATTGGAAGGTCCTAAAAGGTTCCAAATATAATTTTTTACATGCTTCCAATGTATTTATAAATCCAAAAAATATCATTTCAAATTGCACTAGACTCATAAAAGCCAACCGAGCAATTAACAGAATATGTGGCATGCACTATTTTAAAAAAAAATTATGTTAATAACCTAAAAATGGATAAAATATAATTTTAATGCCATTAAGTTATTAAATATACTAAAACATATTCAAAATACCATAAACCAAGTGTGTAATCTCATGTAATAATTATTCAAATAAGAGGAGTTCACATTTATAGAAAATCTACTATATTTTTAACAAAATAAGCCAGAAAACATAATTTTTACAGAAAACCATTAAAAACAAGGTTTCAAAGAAGAAAATATCATATAAATAAGGTTATAAAAATATTATAATGATGAAACTTAATTTATTAAGGTTTGTGCAAGGGACAACCTACCTCAGATCCTTAGCGTAATGGAAATGCCCAACCAAAATCACCCGCCGAGGGATAATAAACCATAAAACTATAAAGACCATACCTAAATGAATATAAAATCCATAAGAAACCATGGAATAACAGAACCCTATGTCTAAATGTAATATAAGATAATATAAAACCAATAAATAATGAATGGGGGGAGAAAATGAAAGATAAATGAGAAGGAATATCACATTTTCAACTCAAAAACTGTCATTATTCTATTAGATCTGACCCCCTTGAGAAAAGGGAATGACATAAAACTTATTGGAGATGCTCCCAAGATCTATTATAACAATGGAAAGAATCATTGTTTGAAAAATATCACTAATTGAATGATTTATGTATGAAATAATTTACCATATAAATTATGGACGATTTGAGGTAACAAAAGAAATGATTCCCTAGTCGGAGAGTCATATAATCTCTAAAGAGATGAAATATATAATATTGGTGATGATACCGATATTGGATTCCATTTTGAGGTGGAATCACCGAAATATATTATATATTGAATTAGACATAGAAGAACAAATTTATTTTTTTTAAACTGGAAATGGGCCCTTAGACTGGCCTAATGCTTAAATAATTAACCAAAATTCACCATGATTATTAATTACTAAGGGGTAAAAAAAGGATATTGTAGTTTGAATATATCTTTTTATTCCTTGTGGGATGTGTAATGGGAGAAAAATATTAAAAAATAAAGGTGTTATAAAAGAATCAAATTTGGTTTTTAAAATTGGAAATGGGTTCACGGTTAGCCCAAATCATGAAGTAACCACCTTTTCTCCAAAAACTCTTAATCAACTAATGGGGAACCAAAATTACTGTTATAAAACAAAGATAAAACTTATAAACTCAACCTTATTCTTAATCAAGACCCATGAAATTTATTGGTATTTCAAATGAACCAAATCAAAACAAAGACATGAAAAACTGGGTGTGACATTTTTCATAAATAATTTATATCATGGTCGAGAAATAACATAAAAATATATGTGACATTAAAAAATAATTTTACGATAGTGATAAATGAATATTTAAAAACTTTATATTATAATCATAAAAAATATATAATAATAGGAATCTTAATATATTGAAAAAAAATTAGTGGAAGAGAAAAAGTATATGTAAATTGATTGAGGAAACAATATTTATTCTAAAAAATGTAAAGTATTACCTATAAAATGAAAATATAAAAAAAAATATGTGAACAAGTTACATTGAAAACATTAAAACATAATATTTAATAATTTTAGTAATGAAAAAAAATTATTTTGGGAAAATATTTTATAGTATAAATTGTAGAAAAATCTTATTTCCACCCATTATTAAAGAAATAAAAATATATACTGTATAGAAAACATTAAAAGGAATCCAATTAAATATAAGAAAATTAAAATATCTTATAAAAGAAAAATTAAAAACAATATTTATAATTAAAATAACATTATTGTAATAATATATATAATATATATGTAAATGAAAAAGATATTTTAGAATTTTTTTTTATTTTTTTTAACAAATTCATATTTTTTATTGAAATTAAATCCCCCTATGTATATGGTTTTTATATAAATATGTAATTTACATTGGAATTTATATAAAATACCATATATATATGATAAATTTTAAAAAAAATAAAAATATATTATCACAGTCCATGAAGAAATTATGTGACCCAATGAAATGGATGTTGAGTGTAACAACCCGATATTTTATGATAAGTATTCTTTTTAATTTATTTGATTTCATGTGTTTTATACTACAACAAGATTATCGAGTGTTATACACAACACCGTATTAGCTTTCAGTATATGCAACACTATTATTAGATTGTCTTACACGCAATTTCAAATTTGTTTGATAATAGTCATTCTACGCAACATTGAGTATATATATATTCAATGTATAAATGAAAAAATGGTGAAATTCTGTTATAATGAAACAACAAAGGATTCTTGCACAACACGCAACCCTAACCTGGCTTGCATTACACGCAATCACGACCTTCCTTGATAGCGTGTGTTGTACGCAATACCGAGTTTCACTAAACAACGATATGCTATTAAAATATTATTAAATTTGTCGTTATGAAAAGTAATAACCACTATTTGAAATTTTGTAAATTTCATACTTCAAAATGGACTTCTTTTTTGGATTTGTAATATTGAAATTAGCCTAGGGTGAAATTTTGGTATTTTTCTGAAAACATTCATTTTTTAATGAATAGTGAAAACACTGGGTTACTATTTAAAAACCAAATTTTTATTTAAATAATTATTTATTTTATTTAAATTTTTTTAGGTAAAAATAGATACATAATACCTATATAAGTTCAATTCAATTCATTAGAGTCATTTTATAATAATTTTAGATATATAAAAATTTAACTGAACTTTTGACTGCTTTTTACCCACCTCCAAGGAGAATTTCGAAATTCACATAAAACTTAATTTTTCAGCTTCTGTGAGTGGAATTTCAAAAATCCAAGAGACACAATTGATGATAGTAATAAAAATGTGTTTTAATGAGATGAAAATAATTTTTGGTGCATAGTAACTTTTAATTTTTTTACCGCTGTTAAAAGTAAATAAGGTAATTAAGGGTAAAAATAATATTATTATTACCCTAACACATGTCCTAATTCTATTGGATAAGTGTAACTAGACCGAAAACAACCTTAGGAAAAAAATATGACCATTTAGGCCTACTTGGATTAGATTAGGACATTTAATATTAATTTATTTAAAGAAGGGTAAAAATAGTTAAAATAAATGTTTAATAAGAAAATCATTTTTAATATGGGGATATACATAAGATATATTCGACTATAAATATTCATTAGAAAGATAAAAATGTTTCCTACATAATGATATTTTATTTGAAATTTTTAGATATTAAATATTTTAATTTATTTATGACACAATGATGATGTAGTAATTATATTGTTAATGAAATATTGACATAATTGATGTTATAAATACTCAAATAAATGTAATTTAAGACTTTTTATGAAATAAAATAATTTTATATGTTAATATTACATGTTAGTATTGATTTAATTAACATTGTTCGAACAAATATTTCTGTTATGATTTTAAAAAAATCAATTACCAAATAGTGTCAAAAATGACATAAAATAGTTTTTAAAACAAATATTATATTATTAATTGTTATTTTATTCCTAAAAATCTACTATTTGGACAAATGACTTAGATAAGGTTATATATATTAATAATAAACAACTTGGGGTTCATTTAGCTCGTTATAGTAAGTTTTTTAACATTATAGTGCAACAAAACAAGAAGACACTGTAAAAGTTAAATTATCTAACTTAAAGTTAAATCTAAATGAAAATGTTAAAATAGAAACATAAAATTGTCTAAATTCTATTGGATGAAATTATTTCGACCCATATCCACCTTAGCTTCAAAATAAATCAATTTTGAGCTATTAAAAACTGAATATGACTTTATAATAAAATAATATTTTTTTGTTTTTCCTAAGGTACCCTTCTCTTCCATTATAAAAGTGCACCTCCACCCTCTCTTCCTCACACCACATTGAGCCTTCATGCTCAGAAACATCCTGCCAAATTCTATTCTCTACTTCCCTACAAACATACAAGAGGTCCTGTTCTTCTTTAAAGACCAATTTTAGTACCTTAATAGAGGGTCTCAATGAGCCGCTTCAAAGAATAGGTAATGTCCGTTATCGATTATTTCAACTTTATTTATTCTTCCACTTATTCTTCATTAGTTCTTTCATTATTACGTAATTACATCAGTATCACTCATATAATTATATTTTATTATATATATGAATCAACCCTATATCACCATCTATCTATACTATGGAAAAAGAAATCATCTCGCATGCGTATGTACGGAAAACTGTCTCCACGCCGTGGTGTAATCTATTTTCCACGATCATGGGAATGATATCATAGCTTCTGCATATGTATGGAATACCGTCTCCACGACGCGATGTGACTCATTATCCATGTTAACCATTCATGAATGATTATAAAGTATATATAATAAGTAATCATGAAATATATGACATAATAATGATACTAGATTTATGTATATATATATGTATGTCATATACTTAATTTCATTTAATTCAATAAGGAAACGAAAACAGTGTTCATGCATACGTACGGCCTACCGTCTCCATGAATGGTGTATTTCATTACATTTAATCAAAATATCATATATATATATATATGTATACTGAAATGTATATTTTATATAAATCATGTTTTACATTCTGAAATTATGTAAATCAGGATATAAGTAATAATATCAAGAACAACAAGTCCAAACACGTACGATAAATAAAACGATTTACCCCAAAATGCTCTTTAACATGGAATTTACAAAATAATGGGTAATATAAAGTTATAAGTGAACCATTTATGATATCATAACAATTAATATGATTCTGTAATAAGTCAATGACATTATTTAAATCATTATACAGGAGGTTCAGATACAGACAAAGCGTATCAGAAATAAGGTAAGGGATAATTTTTCAAATCTGATTTTTATCCGAGATTGCTTATTCATAAGTATTTACTAGGGTTATTTCTATCATCTATGTCCATGTTTTATAAAAGTTTATTAATGTATGTTTAAATTCCTTTTTAACCATTTTTTACTTTTACTACATTGAATATAAGGAATCGTTTTTTACCATACGAGGTACTTTTTGACTTTTCTGAAAAAAGTACGAGGAGATTGTTATTTTTTTAACTTATACGGCGTGAATGGATTTTCATGGTTTCATAACGCCTCATTTTCATGAAGCTTACTCTACATGATTTTATGACTATTTTCAAAACAATACTTTTATTTTAAATTTGCATGGAATTTTTTGAAAAGAAAATGATTTTGAAGAAGAAAGGATATTTTCCTCATGAATTCATGTCAAATGTTTTATCAAAACCATTTTCCATCTAAGATGACATTATTTCATATGTTTATGTTTCATGTTTAATGTTTATATGATTTACAAGGTTCATTTTTCTTCTGATGAAATGTCCATTTTTTTATTTGGATTATGAAATGATGGGAAGATGTTTATGAAACACAAGTTATTCTTTGGGATATGATGAATGATTTAAGTTTATTTTGTGGTACAAGTAAGAATGATTTCATTATGAGAAGGGTGGGACGTATATCTCCCTCCAATTAATTGGGTAAAGATTTATATCTAATGATATAGACATGGCTGGAACGTTAAGTTAATCCGGTTCAGTGTTACAGGACTGAAATGAGGAATGAACTCGATTCAGAAAGGGACTTTGTCCACTAAGATGGTTTTGGTAGCAATGCCTTGGATACTATGGAAATCATAACAAGTGCTGAATGGTTTCCACAATTACATGTTTTATTCCCATGCTATTTTATCATGATTGATGTTCATTTAT
Organism: Viscum album; assembly: GCA_963277665.1. Lineage (NCBI taxonomy): Eukaryota > Viridiplantae > Streptophyta > Magnoliopsida > Santalales > Viscaceae > Viscum > Viscum album. Next base: position 375,830,739 of record OY728166.1, on the reverse strand, counting down.
GATATATTCCTTTCGTACATCCATGACTTATGTATTTTCTCAAGGTTTTTATGTTTAGATTTCATGTTCATGTTTTTGCTTTAAAATGTTTATAGATTGTTTTATGTTCTCTATGATTGCCCTTACTGAGCATTTGAGCTCACCCTTTTTATGTTTTATTTTCCCCAGGAAATAAAGAAAGGTTTTAGGTAAGGAAAAAAGGAGGGGAAGATCGTTATGGGAGATGGTGAAGATCTTTCAACATGATTAGATGTTTATATTCCGAGTTTCCAAAGACACTTAACTATTACGGTCCTTGGGTGTCTGTTTTTATTATGTACTAAGTATTCTTAAAATGTAATGTAATGTCCATGTACGTTAGGCTTTTGGTCTCTACAGTTGGTATCAGAAGAATGGTTTAGTCAACCTTTGGAAACTAGGATGCGAGAACTTTAGTGAGATCCCCAGAGATATTTCTAAGGAATGTCTAGGGATGTCCCTAAGGATAATTATACTTATAGGATATATTCCTAGAACTACGGTAACTGTCTTAGATTTTAACCTATGATGTTAGATATTGAGGGTACTCCCACTTTACTATGTTGTTTTCCCTAGCATGATTTTTTCCTCTCACACTATTCTTTTTGGGTTTTAGACGATGGATGGAACCTGATGGAACTGTGTTGATCAATGTAATGGAAAATGCAATGCTTTTCCTCCTAAAAAAACCAATGTCATGGGAGATGGATTTCAAAATATGATTTCTATATTTACACAAGCTATGAATCATTCTGGACATCCAAATGAGCAGATAAGGGAACAATATTCTATTGAGTCCTTCATGAGGCCACGTCCACCATCATTCAGTGGGTTTTCTGATCCACTTGTTGCTGAAAAATGGATCAGTACCACTAAAAAGATATTTTCAGTTCTTCAATGTTCTGAACATGATAATGTCATCTTAGAAGTATATCGTTTGGAAGGTGAAGCTGATCAATGGTGGAATCTTATCAAGAATACAAGGCCAAGAGATGAAATTAAGTCCATGTAATGGAACGAGTTCAAGAACTTATTTTTCAATATGTACTTCTCTCGTATTCTTTGGACAAAGATGGAGAAGAAGTTTCTTGAACTAAAACAAAATGATGATTAATCTATTGGTATATACGAAGAATATTGTACAAGGCTTTCAATGTATGCATTTGGCTTTATCATCCAACCTGAAAGTAAAGTTGATCGATTCTTCAGTGGCTTAAAACCAAGTCTTCGAAGGGCATTAGGTATAACAGACTTCAGTAGCTATGAAGAAATTGTGCATTGTGTTATTAAGGTAGAAATAAAAGTTGGTGTTACATATACATCTCATGGTTTTGAAAAGAAACGAAAGATGGAGTTTAAGGAGAAATCTCAGAATAATGGTGAAAAGAATATGAATGTTTCCTTATGCTAAATGTGTGGAATTAACCTTGGTGGAGATTGTCTTAAAGGGACTAGAAAATGGTTTAAGTGTGGAAAATAATGTCATCGACCAGCTTAGTGTGAAAGTAATGGAAAAAGGGTTGCTAATGGTGTGAATAATGAAAATAATGCAGAGAACTGACCACCAAAACGTCAATGCTTCAAGTGCAATGAAATGGGGCATTATGCTAATCAATGCCCTAATCCAAGGGTTAATTAATAGGACAAAGGGGACTCACATGCGATCACTATTGGTGATGATGAATATGAAAATGATATAGTGGAATGAATAAGTGTTTATGTAATGGGATTCAAAAATAATGTTGTATATAGTATTGTGGAATATTGGAATATTTATGTATTGGTCTATTGTGGTTTTCAATAATTTTATGGTACCGGTAACCATGGAAAGTGATTGAGATATTTTTGGAAAGAAGATGATATGCGTGTAATGAAGGGATAAAGAGAAAATGAAATTTTTTACAGTATTCATGATCTCATGACTGATATAAGGTAATATTTATATAATTGTTTAAGTATATAGAATTTTGGGGTTTTGGCATGTGGAAAGAGTTAACTTTTGACAACACTCATGTTTTCACTATGATTAAATGTGTATACATTTTTCAAGAGAATACATGATTAAGGCCTTTGAATGTTTGGAATGTGACCAACAATACATATCTTATGATATATAGGGATAAACGATGGTATTAACATGCTTGTTATATGAAATCTCGGGTAATAGTTTTCACTATATTATAAGAGTGGACTGCAGTATTATGGATAAACCTAAAAATTGGAATGGATTATGTTGTACATAATTTAGTATTGTTTAAGGATAGAATTTTTTTTGATATTATTGATGGGATGTTATAGTAATGTAGATTTAGAAAAAGGACAACCTGAAGGACGAGCGATAACCCATCACGTCGGACAAGGCTGTGAGAATTGAACCTTCCACTGAAGTGTGACTGGCCTTTATCGCCTACCACTGGCCTCCAGGAAGTCCCTGGTTAGTAAAAACTAGTTTTATTTTATTAAGAAATATGATTTATGAAGTATAAGTTCATTTTTGGAATCGTATTTGATTAACATTAGCAAAGATAAACTTATGTATATATGCTAAATTTTTTTATCCTTTTGTTTGAGGCAGATGGAATGAACCATCATTCTATCACATGATATGATAACACTTCAAGTATGACAAATTAAACTTCATTTCATTATGATATGAAGTGGAAATTGTCCAAGGAATGACCAACGGTTAGACTATACCAAAATCAAGAAAGTATATCTTCTAATTTCAGATTCTTCAACTTTAAGGAAATTATCTTGAAAAAAATGTTCTCCTAGTGCCCTTATATCCGATGAATCAGATGGTACCCTAGATCCTCACAAATTTATGGCTTTGTGATTTTTGGCTTTTTCATAGCCCTGTCCTCTACCACTCTCCATCAGAACATGATGGTTATATTTTTCTTCCATATGCATATTTTCACCAATGTTCTCCTATATGGAAACCCCATGATGAGTTACTTTGGTTAATCATTATGTTTCATAATTTAGTTTTTAAAATTAATTTTTAGTATTCTTTTTACGATGTGGGTTTCTATGAATAGTAAACCATTAATAACCCTAACGAATTTCGAGGGCGAAATTCATTTAAAGGGGTGTAGAATGTAACAACCCGATATTTTATGATATGTATTGTTTTTAATTTATTTGATATCATGTGTTTTATGCTACAACAAGATTATCGTGTGCTATATGAAACATAGTATTAGCTTGAAGTATACGCAACACTATTATTATATTGTGTTACACACAATTTCATGTTTTTTTTATAATAGTCATTCTACACAACATTGAGTATATATATATATTAAATGTATAAATGAAAAAAGGGTTAAATTCTCTTATAACAAAACATTAAAGGAGTCTTGCACAAAATTCAACCATAACATGGCTTGTATTTCACGCAATCATGTCCTTCCTCGATAGCGTGTGTTGTACGCAATACCGAGTTTCACTAAACAACGATATGCTATTAAAATATTATTAAAACTAGCCGTTATGAATAGTAATAACCACTTTGTGAAATTTTGTAAATTTCATCTTTCAAAATGGACATCATTTTTGGATTCGGAATATCGAAATTAGCCTATGGTAAAATTTTAGTATTTTTCTGAAAACATTCAATTTTTGATGAATAGTGAAAATACTAGGTTACTATTTAAAAACCGAATTTTTATTTAAATAATTATTTATTTTATTTAAATTTATTTTTGGTCAAAATTGATACATAATGCCTATATAAGTTCAATTCAATTCATTAGATTCATTTTATAATAATTTTAGATATATAAAATATTTATTATACTTATGACCGTTTTTTACCCACCCCCTAAGAGATTTTCGAAATTCACATAAAACATAATTTTACCACTTATGTGAGTGAAATTTCAAAAATCTGAGAGACACGGTTGATGTTAGTAAGTAAAATGTGGTTCAATGAGATGAAAATAATTTTTGGTGAATAGTAACTTTTTACTTTTTTACCATGGTTAAAAGTAAATAGGGTAATTAAGGGTAAAAATGATATTATTAGTACCCTAAAACTTGTCCTAATTCTATTGGATATGTTTAATTCGACCAAAAACAACCTTAGAAATAAAATATGACCATTTCGGCCGACCTGGATTAGATTAGGAAATTTAATATTAATTAATTTAAAGAAGGGTTAAAATAGTTAAAATCAAAGTTTAATAAGTAAACCATTTTTAACGTGGGTTTATACATTACATATATTCGACAATACATATTCATTAGAAAGATAAAATTATTTCCTACATTATAATATTTTATTTGTATTTTTTAGGCATTATATAGTTTAATTTATTTAGGACACAATGATGATGCAGTAATTATCTTATTAATGAAATATTGAAATAATTGATGTTATAAATACCAAAATAAATGTAATTTAAGACATTATATGAATTACAATAATTTTATATGTTTATATTAAATGTTAGTATTTATTTAATATACTTTGTTCAAACTAATCTTTCTGTTATGATTTTCACAAAAATCAATTACCAAATAGTGTCAAAATTGACATAAAATAGTTTTTAAAAAAAGCACTATATTATTAATTGTTATTTTATTCCAAAAAATCCATTGTTTAGAAAAATTACTTAGATAAGGATATATATATTAATAATAAACAAATTGGGGTTCGTTTATCTTGTTATAGTACGTTTATTAACCTTATAGTGTACGAAAACAAGAAGACACAGTAAAAGATAAATTTTCTAACATAAAGATAAATATAAATGATAAGTTTAAAATAGAAACGTAAACTTTTCTAAATTCTGTTGGATGAGAGGATTTTGACCCATCCACACCTTAGCTTCGAAATAAATCAATTTTGAGCTATTAAAAACCGAATATGTCTTTATAATAAAATAATATTTTTTTTCCTAAGGTACCCCTATCCTCCCTTATAAAAGGGCACCTCCTCCCTATCTTCCTCACACCACATTGAGCCTTCATGCTATGAACAATCCTGACAAATTCCATTCTCCACTTCCCTAGGAACATTCTAGAGGTCCTGGTCTTCTACAAAGACCAATTTTATTACCCTAATAGGAGGTCTCAAAGAGGTGCTTCAAAGAAGAGGTAATGTCTATTACCGATTCTTTCAACTTTATTTATTCTTCCACTTCTTCTTCTTTAGTTGTTTCACTATTAAGTAATAACATCAGTATCAGTCATATACTTATATTTTATTATAAGTATAAAACACCACTATTTCACCATCTATCCATCCTACGGAAATTGAAATCATCACGTGTGCGTATGTACGGAATACCATCTCCACGCCGTGGTGTAATCTATTTTTCACCACCACCTTACATGGATGGGTATAATGATGTAAAAAATAAATATATATTATTATTGTAATGTGATATTGATTCTGAAATTGTATACATACACTCCAAAACAATTCCACGATCATGGTAATGATATCATCGCTCGTGCGTACGTATGGAATACCGTCTCCACGACGCGATGTGATTCATTCTCCATGTCAACCATTAATGAATGATTATAAAGTATATATAATAAGTAATCATGAAATATATTACATAATAATCATACTGTATTTATGTATATATATATTTATGTAATCTACCTAATTTCATTTAATTCAATAAGGAAATGGAAAGAGCGTTCATGCGTACATATGGCCTACCGTCTCCATGAATGGTGTATTTCATTTCATTTAATCAATCTATCATATATATATGTATATAATGAAATGTATATTACATATAAATCATGTTTTACATTCTTTAATTAAGTAAATCAGGATATAAGTAGTAATATCAAGAACAACATGTCCAAATACGTACGATAAATAAAACGATTTAACCCAAAATGCTCTTTAACATGGAATTTACAAAAGAACGGGTAATATGAAGTCATAAGTGAACCATATATGAAATCATAACAATGAATATGATTCTTTAATAAGTCAATGACATTATTTAAATCATTATACAGGAGGTTTGGATACATACGAAGCATATCAAACATAAGGTAAGGGATAATTTTGCAAATCTCATTTTTATCCGAGAATGCTTATTCATAAGTATTTACTGGGGTTATTTCTATCATCCATGTCCATATTTTATAAAAGTGTTTTTATGTATGTTTAAAGTCCTTTTTAACCATTTTTTTCTTTTATTAAATGGTATGTAAGGAATCTTTTTTTACCATACGAGGTACTTTTTGACTTTTCCGACATAAGTACGAGGAGAATGTTATTTTTTTAACTTATACGACGTGAACGGATTTTTAAGGTGTCATAATACCTCATTTTCATGAAGCTAATTCTACATGATTTTATGAATATTTTAAACAAAATAATTTTATTTTAAATGTTCATGTAATTTCTTGACAAGAAAATGATTTTGATAAAGAAATGATATTTTCCTCAAGAATTCATTTCAATTGTTTTATGAAAACCATTATCCATATAAGATGACATTTTTTCATATCTGTATGTTTCAAGTTTAATATCTATATGATTTACATGGTTCAATTTTCATATGATGAAATGTTCATTTGTTTTATTTGGATTATGAAATGATGGGATGATGTTTATGAAACCCATTTTATTCTTTGGGTTATGATGAATGTTTTAGGTTTATTTTGTGGCACAAGTAAGAAGGATTTCATTATGAGATGGGTGGAACCTATATCTCCATAAAATGCATTGGTTACAGATTTATATCTTTTGAGATAGAGATGGCTGGAACGGTAAGTTAATCTGGTTCACTTTTAGAGGACTGAATCGAGGAGTGAACTCGATTCAGAAAAGGACTTTGTCCACTAAGATGGTCTTGGCAGCAATGCCTTGGCTACTATGGAAATCATAACAAGTGCTGAATGGTTTCCAAAATTACATGTTTTATTCAAATGCTATTTTATCATGATTGATGTTCCTTTATGATATATGCCTTATGTACTTCCATGATTTATGTCTTTTCTCAAGGTTTTAATGTTTAGATTTCATGTTCATGTTTTTTCTTTCAAATGTTTATGGATTGTTTTATATTCTCTATGTTTGCCCTTACTGAGCATTTGAGCTCACCCTTTCTATGTTTTATTTTCCCCAGGAAATAAAGAATGGTTTTAGGTAAGGAAACAAAGAGTGGAAGATCGTTATAGGAGATGTTGAAGATCTTTCAAAATGATTAGATGTTTATATTCCGTGTTTCCAAAGACACTTAACTATTACGGTCCTTATGTGTCTTTTTTTGTTATGTACTAAGTATTCTGCAAATGTAATGTAATTTCCATGTACGTTAGGCTTTGGGTCTCTACATTGAGTCTATGAAACCCTTACAGTTTTGTAACATTTCAAATTAAATGCCTATAAAGTTATAGGTTCAAATGAAACATGAAATATAATGAATATTTATATCATAATTTTATATAATGTTAAATATATATTATAAAACCATACTAAATAAAATATATTCCTGATACAAACCATGTCTTAATGAAGGAAATTTTGAGACAAGTAACCCTTATGAATTTTACAACTCAAAAATTAAAACCCAATTAAAAAATAAAAATGAAGTAGATTTTAAAATCTCATGAGTTAAAAGAAAAATATAGTATAGTACATTTTTAGGGTATTAGATAGAAATTACACCATATTAAATAAATCATGGTTCATTATATGAATCATGTCTTAGGGAATTTAAATTTAGACAATTAAATCCTAATAAAGATTTTATTTTATTTTTTTTCATATTTATGCCTCCTATATAATTTTTTTTACTAAAAAAATATTAATGTTTTGAATTATATTCCTTTTTAATTAATTATTAGTTACAAATATTTTAATTTGTTTATTACATTCTCATTCGAAGAGATAATGTGTAGAAGAGAGCTTTTATTTTATGCTATCTCCCTTTGTTTTGATAGCATGATTTTTATTATTTTTTAAAATTTAATTTATCAATTAATTATAAAATAATATAATTTAAAAATAAAAAATTATATAACATGATAAAAAATATATATCCATTTATGTATTGAAAATATATGTATCTATAATGTCCTCACATATGGAAAAAATGATCCATCATGAATACATGTTAAAAATAAGAGAGATATACTGTATAATATAAAACATTGACATATTTATACCATTATCATAAAAAATTATATGTTATATATTAACATAAGATTTATTTAATAATATTAAAAAATAGAAATTAATTCTATGAATAAAAAAATAAGAGAGATGAATAATGAAAATTGAATCGAGGGTACCAATTCACTAGTGATTTACTACTTTGATAAGGACTAAATTTTGTGTGGTAGTGTTACACGAGAAAATTTCTAAGTGTAATAAGATACATAGAAATCAATAATTGGGAAGAAAATTATTTTTGATAATTAAGAGGGGATTCATTTTCCAAAATGAAAATGATGAGGTATTTATAATTGTGGAGAAAGGTATTTGGGGGTTAAAATATAGAATATTTTATCATTTCGTCCACATACTTTTCAATAAGAACGATAAGTATGAATTTGTCACATTAGTATTATATAAAATCGGGTTAGTTTACATATATATCATTCAAAAATATAATCGAAACAAAAAACTAATCAATTAAATTAATAGAAAAAAATATTGATTTATATTTTGATACATTAAAATTGAGGTCCGAATATTTAAAATATATGATCATAAAATCAATTTAATTATTTTAAATTAATTAAATTATATCTTAAATAAATTTTCATGTTGATATTATAGATTCATGATATTTTATGTGACATATAACGATTATTTCATAAAATATATTTTATTCATCAAAACATTATTGTTTCCCACAAACAATAAAATAATATTTTTCAGAAAAATTTAAAAAATTATCCTTAAGATAAATTTAAATTTAGGATTAAAAAAATGATATTTTGTTTATCAAGTTATTTTTTTTATTAATTAAAAATTTATCTTCTAAATGGTAAAATTTGATGTCTATTTTTTTATTAAATATAAAATTTAAAACTTATAGTAAATTTTAATTCAATTTAATATAAACTAATAATTTAATTGAGTGTTAATATATATTATTTTTATTTTGAAACATTTTACTAGAATAATACTCTAAGATTTTTTAATTTTATTTATTAATAAAAATTATTTTATATATTGAAAATTGTAATCTTATAAAATATATATCGTTTATTAATAAATTTTTATAATCATTAACGATTGAAATTTTTTCATAAAACCATTATATTTAAAACATTTATTGGAATATGAATACTTTTAATTATTAACTTATATAATAATATAATTATTTTTAATAAATAATTTTATCCATTTTTATTTATTGTGGTCTAAATTTTATTTTAACATTCTTTATGTTATTTCACATTTTTTCCAATTATTTATTAATGAATATATTGAAGTGTATGATATATTATGATTTATTTTATTTTGGTGTTTTATGTGACACAATATACACAATTAATTTAAAATAAACAATGATTCAAAACAATCTAGGGATAACATTATACCCCTATAAAAAATAACATCATCAATAAGTTAATTTTTATCAATGATAAAAATTTCGTAAGGCATTTAAAATATATTTTTTAAATCAATATATCAACACATATTCAAATTCATCAATATATTTCATAATGGGAATATAATACAACCAAAACATACCCCCCATGAGTGTCAAACTAGGTATGTTGAAAGGAATTCTTATTGTTCTCTAGGTGATGATCGAGTTTATAATCAATTTATATATTTATGGTTGTTAGTCTAAGGTGCATTAAATATATATCTTTCAATGAATTATATTATTTTTTAAAGAATTTACATGATAGGAAACAACAAATGCATTACATAACTAATATTTTAGGATTTTGTTCTATATTTATATTTATCCGCAAGGTAATAAATAATCCATTATTTTCATAATATAATAGAAAAAATAAATCATGATATTTATTATGAAATTAAAATCTCATGATTCATTGAAACAGATTCTCCTATTATTACACATATCATTTATCCCTAATAAGAATTAATATAGTAACAATATATATATTAAATAATTATATATACTCTTGCAATGATATTAATATTTTTCATTATATAAAAAATCTATTGGAATAAAATGACATTTCAACAATAATGGATTCCTATAACATGATAATGAATGATCCTAAAAACCCAATAAATATTTATAATAAATCATTATTCACCTCAATATAAACAAATATAAGAACTAAAAAGGTGAATCTAATCCTTGAACAAATGAACAACCTTATACATATTAACACTTGATCTTATCCCTAAATCGTAATATTTCTAAATTATGTAACACCCAATGCTAGAACATTATCTTAAACCTACATTAATAATAATTGAGATGCCCTAGACCCACACTCTTGATCTAGTTCTAAAAATATAGTTTCATTTCATAATAGGTTTAATAATAATTTCAATTGTCCAAACATAATCATATGTAATTAATATATTAATACCCAATATTGAGCAACACACATAACTGTGAAATTTTACATTTATCTTTTTAGAGAATTAGGATAAACATTGAACTAAAAAACCCTAATTTTTCATATGAAATCGGAATTTCTCCAATGACCAATGAATTTTTTATTTCAACATATGTCTTCAAAATCCCCCAAAAAATACTAATATACTATACTTATCTTTACATTTCATGTATAAAACCTAACTCTATAACTACGAAAAATGGAAACATAAATAAGGGGATATAAAATATTAAAAAATCGCAATCATGATTAATAAAAATAATTTATCTTATGTAACATATGATTGACATGTTTGATGATTACATAAGTTTTGTATGTGAAAAAATAAGAATGAAATATTACACATTTAAACACTCATCACTAGTTATTGGAAAAAATGTACGATTTAAATATAAAGATTTAGATATCATAAAATCATTTAACTATATGAATGAAGAGTGAATAAATAACATGAAATCATTATGAACAGTCACAGATCATTGTCATAAATTCATTACATAGTATAAAATGTCCCTTATTGTATATGAATACATTCCCATTAACATACACATCAGGTGAAGAGATAAAAACGTTTCCCAATAAAATATAAGGGAGGGAAAGGGGGTCTCCTTGTCAAACACCCCACACCAGAAATCATTTTTTCCCCATTTTAAGAGGATGATTTATGGGTTCCCGGTACCAAAACATACAACCACTGACATGTTAGACAACACATACCAACATAAACATACACATCATAATAACTAGATTCACCTCTGCATCCCAAGTAGGAGTCCTCTTCTCATGTAGCTGATTCCCATTCTGGATGCCTCCCAAAGCTTCAACATTGAACCTGACTCCTAAGAGGAACAAGAACAGATTGATCTGGGTATTCCTTCTTGACCATGATAACCTTTTTAAAGGGAAAAGTCACCTCATTATTCCTCTTTGATATTTATCTAGTGTGAATCAGTCTCAGAAGAAATGAGTAGTCCTTCCATGGTCTTCTTATTGGTGTAACAAACGAAGGCTCGTTGGCTGTAACAATCATCTGACTCCCAATTTTAACAACATCACTGAAAGAACAATTGACTGGACTACTCACATTATCCTTCCCTCCCCCAAAATTCTCTCTTCCAATTCCATCTCACTCCCTCAAAGTAGCATCAACAAACTTTGAGTTGTTACCCAACCCCTAGACTAGAGTTTTACACTCCATCATTGGGAGTCTCCTATCCTTAGTAGTAGAATTATCTACAAAGGGTTTAACATTATCCCCTTACCCCTGGTCTGTGCTCTCTACCAAAGGGCATCACCTTTCCACATTGTGATTGTATTCCAAAATCATGGTACTTGCTTTATGCGACTAACAATCAACATGTTGATCCTCCCAGGCCGCCTCACCAACGGATGATGGTTCATGCACCCTACCTTCAACCTTCTGGCCTTATACGGTCTCTTCACCATCATCACATCCTACAAAAATTACCTCCTCTAGAACTACGACAAAAAAGTCTTAAAAACCCCTTCAAACCTATTACTCAAAGATTTAAAATGTTTAGCCAGATGATCAAGTCTATTAGAAACATTAGGACTGGTTTTGGTGATTTCCCCCACAGTATTGACCTCTCTTCTTTCCACAATCTCTTCTAGACCTAGAACAGCCATGGAAGTAGCAGGTAATACCATGTCCTGCCTTAACCTTTGGAAAACTTTAGACACCATCAGATTATCCTGGTTCGCCTTAAAACATGAAGCTTCAGGGATCAGGTCTTCCTCACAAGACGCATTACGAGATCTCGATGGATTGAAATCCCCATCAGCACCAGACCAATGATGACCCCTTCCTTCGTCAACCGGTTCCTCAATTCTCATAACCAGACCCACCATAACGCCACTTCTTTCACCATACCCGGTGCTCAAAGAAGATGAATTCCCATTACAATGTGCCTTTATCAACTGTAAAGTATGTCCACTTCGACCAACCTCAACCGAATGGCCCAATCTCTTTTAAGAGCCACAATACTCAGTCCAATTTTCATAAACAAATCTCTGTTTTCATCGGTATTTTTGACGATTGTGATCCAAACAAAATCAAAAGGGATGTAAGATGCATCCATTTCAACACACACTCGGGGGTTCTCTGGATAGAAAACTGCCTCGGTACAACTACTAGAGGAGAGGTATCTACTAATCTGATTGCCCAACATGAGAATAATCGAAGGGTTTCGAAATAGTAAAGGATGGGTAGGTAAACTTACCCAAAACACAATGGAAGGAGAGTCGTGGTTCATATGATGATCGAAAGACCAATGAAAAAGTAGAAAACGATATCCATTGAAGCTGCAAGGAGCCCTCGACCAAGCTCATATTAGGTCTGCCTATGAATCGAAACTAATCATGATTTTCTTGCTATCTAGTAATCCGAACACTACACTTTCATGAAGATCCCAATATCCAAATACACATCGATCGAAATCATCAACTGAAGGCCTCTTGTGCTTAAATCGAGACACCAGGGTGAGGTTCAATAATCCTGAGGCTTCTGAAAAATCAGAAGAAGAATGTTGAAGGATCGACAAACCAATAATTAATTCTATAACATTAGGGTTTAACAACATTTTCGGAAATAGGGAAAAAACTCCGGGTTTGAGAAGGGACAAAATGACCTAGCTCTCCCAGGATACGATGATTCCCCCCCCCCACACTGAAGGGGGAGGATCCGATGCAACGGTCACCATCATCACCAGAGTGGAGAGCCCATCATCATCACCGAAACATATTCACACACCCCACACATTCTTGAAAATACCAAAACCATTCCCCACCCCAATATATTATGGGTTCATATAATTTTGTGGAAACTATCACATCATAATATATAGATGCATATATATCCCACATAAGAAAAAAAGTTAAAAAAATAATGGAAAAAATAAAAATTCCTTCAAATAATAATTTTGACCCAAAGTAAATGTTCTCCCTATATTTTTACTATACAATTTTTGTCAAATATTGTCCAATAAATGAATATATATTGTATTATTTGGGAATATATAAAATATAAAATCCTAGGGTCTTCACTCTTAAATAAAGTGATTAAATCAATAATATTATATTTAAAACTATGATTCTGTTAATTTTGACCCATTTTTTCCCATCAAAACCATACAACATCAAAATTTAATCTTGGTTCACTTATATTAAAGAAGACCTTTAAGGTTTAGAGTATTATAGGATTATGACAATCAACTACTTGACTAATTAACATGACTTTAAATTATAATTTCTCCCCCTTAATCAATCATATATTTTTAACATGAAAGTCTCATCATAATCTATATGAAATCCCATATAAGCATAACTATTTTAACATCATTATTTAAAACTTAGAGAATAGGAAACATAATAATGATGAACTGATATCCTCAATAAGTTTAAACAAGACCATTAACAATTGAATATCATAAATGACAATAACAGTGCATAAGGGTATGATGATATAGTGAAAATGAATGATATAATTACAAATAAACTCAAAACCACCAATACCCTAAATATAAAGTAAGAAAACATATAAAAATATATGGTCATTAGAATCAATAATCATGAGCCATGTTTTATTTATGTGGATCATTAGAAATATAATAATCCCATAGAAATAATAAATAAAATATATTGGTGTGACACAACATTATATCATTTAATCATTATAGAGAAGATATAAATTGTAATAACAATACAACTATCATAAAAAATAGTTTATCTGAAAATATAATCATTACCCAATGCGTCAAAGTGTTATCTCTAGTTGGGGACAATTTATAAGCTATATTTTTCTCCCTAGAAAATATATGGTTACAACAATCATTTATAATTTCAATGAAATGAATTAATAGATAATTCCTCAAAAACCATTTAAATAACCATTATACTTTTTATAATATGATTATCCCGTGATGAGAAAAAAATATTTCATAAAACTCTCTTTGAAACATGGTTGACCCATGGAAAATAAATTGGTTCCATAATAATATCATTAAAACATGGTTGACCAATGGGAAAAATGTGTTCCCTAAAAATCCCTTCGAAAAAACATTATCCCATAGAAAAGAAATGGGTTCTATTATAAACTCCATGAAACACGAGTAACCAATTGGAATCAAATGGGTTATATAATAATATGTTTGAAATAATATTAACACCTAGAATAAATGGGTTCCTCAATAATTTATTTGAAACATTTTTATTCTATGTAAAATAAAAGAGATTCATAAAAAATGAATTTAAATTAAGTTTATCCAATATGTAGGAAGTGGGTTATATGATAGGATTATTGAAACATGAATAAAATATGGAAAAGAAATGGGTTCCATAACAATATATATAAAATATCATATACCATACATAGAATGAAATTTGATGGTTTACATATAAAAAATACCCTTTGGAGGATAAGTAAAAATAAACGTTATTTATGTTGATAAATGCAAATTACCTTAAAATATCATTAATAACATTCTTGAGAAAAATAATGATTAATCATTCGAAGTGTCTCTTACAACTTTGAAATGTATGAATTATAATCCTCATGAATGTGTATCATTAAATGAAATGTCTCATATCATGAAAATAAGTATATTAATTATATAAATTTTCAAATATTAATTATGTATACCTTTTAAAATAAAGTAGGTTTATAAAAAACAACGATAAAAAAGAATGAAAATTGGGACAAAAATACATTACAACTTTCGAAAAAATGAATTGAAACACACCATGGATATAAGTTCATAAAATGTATATTATAATGATAATAAAAAATTAAATGAATAATTAAATACATTCATGGGCATTATATATGCCACATAAAAATGGGGGTGAATATGGCATAAATCTCATGAAAAAAGTGAGACTAGAAGTCGTCTGAATACTTTAGTAACATTGGAATCATGATATCCATGAAATAATAACATAAATTGGAAAATATAATTTCATTAAATTCGTTATATAACATGTAAAATGGATGTTTATACACCATATAAATATTATTATTTTCATAATAAAAAATATGTTACAACGGAATGTAAATTGAGATGAAACCCCTTACTACTCTAGTGAGATCTGAATTAGATGTTACAAATATGATATTCATCAATTGAAACGTTTAAATAACATTAATATAAAATAATTAATTATATATTATGTCAATATAGGTATTATATAAACCTCAAAAAATATGTAAGTGGTTTTTATAAAATTTTTCTCCCAGATGTAAATAGTGAGTTGAAAATATCATACATTGATTGTGTTCTTTTTTCAGGATTTTCATATTTATTTCATAATAATAAAAATAATTTATTGATTAATATGGTTTTTAAATATTTTAATGTTGATTCTTTTTTCACTTATAATAAATTTATATGTAATTACATAATCAATAATTTTTAAGTCAGATGTTTCAAACATATTTAGTATTTGTATTGAAAATTACATTAATAGGTCGACTATGGTAAATGAGGTCATTATTTAAACAACTCCAGAATAATAAAAATTATATATTTATTATATATTTATATAATTTATTTTTTTAAAACCATACATAATATATGGTTATGAAAAATGAACCAATATTACGATCACGGAGAATGTAGGTTGTACATATGCATGAGTAAAATTCTCAATTTTCAATGATCATTGTGGAAAAATTATAATTAAAAATTATAATTATATAATGATCATTATATCATAAATATAATATTATTTAATTATTTTTACTTATATAATTAATTATTATTTTTTGTAATGAAAAAGAATGAAAGACATCACTTCGAGGGGGCGGTAGTCGACACATCTAAGGATGCCATTATTACTTTTTCAGCGCCTGAAATGTAATAATGAAAATAAATTTTTTATATTTCTAGATATATAATTATTTATTTAATATATTATTTTTTTAATAAACCATCCTTTCTATATTACATTTAATGTTTCAATGTATCAGATCTATTTCAAATATTCATGTCCACACATCCCCAAATGTTGTCATCATATCCCTGAAAAATTAAAAGCATGATTGTATAAGTTATATAATAGAATTAAAATATTAATAGATTATAAATATAATATGTATTACATAGATACATTATTTTCATTATAATTATTATCCACAAGAGGCAGTGAAGTAAAAATGATTGAAACTGTTTCATGAGGTCCTTGTTCACTATACACCATAACAATGATTCCATTACACAGTTGATTAAGGACTTGTTAGGTGTATGTAAAGAACTTATAATAATAATATATAATTATATTTAGTATATTTTTGGTATATAACCAAAGAATATTAATAATTTAAGTGGTAGTGGTGAAATAATGAAAAATTGTATGTTCAAGAATGATACCTCTTCTTTTGGTAACTCATTTTATTTTGTAACAATGAAACCCTTTAATTTATATTATTAAAAATTTTAGTATTATAAGATGATATTAGGGGATTTGAATTTTTATTTGGTTATTGTTTTTGAATACATAAGGTTATTTATATGTGTGAAGATGTGGTGATGGTGAGAGAATTATTATATTGGAGGAGTGGCATCATTCTAAATGTAAAAAGTAAATCAATATTGGGGGTCTCTCTTTCATAAAGTGGATAAAATAATGAATAAAATTTGAAAATATTAGGTATATGTTCGATTTGTGGACATAAAATGATTTATTGATATGTGTGTAGGCCTTTTTTCTCTTACGATTACTTTTTAACAACAAATTAATCAAATTTTTACCTTAATCACTGTAATTAATTTCAATTCCCTTAACTAATATTATTGATCAAAAACTAAGATGAAATTAGTAAAATTTTAAATTATTCTTATTCCTATTATGAAACCCATTTTTCAAATTTCCAATTATATAATTGGTATAAATTAAGTTCGAATTAATCCCACATATGGGATGAGACAATAACTTTTTAAGGAGATAAATTCAAAAGTTTGAAAGGCTTTTATTATCAATTTTTATGTGAAATTGATTCAAATGTCATAAACTAGGTTCAATGATATAAGTTTTTTATAATAATACTTTGAAACAAAAATAAAATACCCTTTATAATATAAATAATTCATATGAATAAGTGGTTTTTAATTAAAATACAATATTTTCACTATTCATCAAACAATAAATCTTTTTAAATTATACTAAAAAACTCACCCAATGTAAATTTTTTATTTATAATTAAAAAATGAAATATATTTTTCCATATAGAATTTATAAAATTTCAAAATTTATTTTTATAAAAATTATTCCATTATAATGCTCCAAAACTACCTTTTAGAAAAATATATCTTTATATTGTTAAAATTAAATTTATTTTTATATCGTCTCAAGAAAACACATAAGATGAATTTTAATCATATTATTTAATTTATTATATTTATAAATATTTCATTAATATATTTCACTAATATTAATATTTTTGATTTGTTTTCATAAATCACCATTCTAGTCATAAAAATAAATTTCAATGAAAAATAATTTTTTATATTCAATAAGTTTTTATTTTTTCCTAATTAATTAGAAATAATAAATTTTATAAAAATATATGAACAATATTCTCATAATTTAATTAATCTCATTCATTCATTCCATTCTAATGGAAAGGTGATAACTGTCATGTTAAATAATAATAATAATAATATATTATTGTCTAGTAAAAAATGGGCTTTCCTATAACACAAGTTAACAATGATACTCAATTTTTTTATAACACAAGATAAGAATGGTGTTGCGTGTAAACTAATATAAATTTATTATTTCATATAACTGCATATATTAATAGATTTAAAATAATTTTAAAGAATATATTTCTTAAAATATTGGGATGTTAAATCCTATCCCCCTTAAAATTAATTTCTCCATCAAAATATGGATTTGTTATCAATGACTTAGAATTATAATTAGACTTCTGTTTTTGAAACAAACCTCAAAATATTGGTTACTAAAATATCCTCTTTAAAGGGATGTGGTAACCATAGGGTTTACCTGATGATACACATACCTATGATTCCATATAGGGATAACATTGGTGCGAAATTAACATATGGATTTGAAAGGAAAAATTAATTCAAATAGAATAATAGAGATTCATATAGAACACCATTAATATGATGTTAATTCATACAATAACAAAAGAAAAATATTTATATAAAAGGATATTGATATCATTATAATAGATTATATTAGAGAAAAAAATCTATCAAGATTCATTGTCAAAAGATGAATAATTTTTTTAACCATCTAGATTCAGATCATAAAGATATATTGTTACATCACAAGTGAGATTCATCCTTTGACCAATTTCCTCCGCAATATAATATGTTTTCTACATATTGAGTATTAGAGATGAATTTTATTATTCATGAAGCAAGAAATCAATTTCTAAAGTCCGGATAACTATTAAAAGTATAGTCAATCTATTCAATATATATTTAGACACTAAACAAAAAAAAGGATAACACATGGTAAGATAATTCCTAGAATTAATAAACCTTCACATGATACATTATTAATAAAAATTAAATAGTAATACACAAATTTCAAACTAAATTATTCCATAAATTACTATCCTTGAATTTACATAGACATTTCCTAACAAATTTTTTATCCTGATGATTATAAGTATTTGATCATATATTATTCTTAGATAAATCAATCGTTATTCCTCAAATAAAATCACATATGTTTCTAGAATAAAATTCATCATACCATATTAAAAATTCATGCTGAAAAGCACACTGTATTGGATAATAGTATTCCATGAAACCCTTATCATCTTTTGTCATGTGTTTGATCCCCACTACCTCGTCAGATGCGATAGGTTTTGACCAAGAATACGTGTTGTCCCCCTTTCTCAGTAAAGATGAAAAGTAATTTCCGTCTAAAAATACTTTACTTCAGTCCTAGTGGATAAAAATACCACATCACAAAAAAATGTATCCAAAATTATCAAAAATAATTCTAAGATCTCACATTTTAAAACCTCAGTGGGTGTCTACTACGTTGAACTTTTTATCATTATTAATCTTATAGTCCTATGATAGTATCCATATCTCTTAATATCACCTCATGTTGAAAACACCTAATATCTAATGTTAAAACAACAAAAAATTGATACCAACATTAATATCACATGACCCACACTACTAAATCCTGTGAAAAATATCTATAACTCTACATTTTCGGTTGTGCTTATGATATTTATAACCCAAACTATTTAATCAAAATCATCAAAAAAGTAAATTTTTTGGTCTCTTAAATTCTAGAAGTCCGTATAGTTTTTTATAGATTTAGGAGAAAATACTATATAAACAATTCATATGATTTTAATTAATCATTTCTACAACTCATCCCATCTTTTCATTTCACATTAATAGATCATCATAATCAATATGAAATCCCTTCTAGACATAACTCATTCAACATCATTTTATAGAACCTAGGGAAATTGAAATATAATAAGTGTGATATCTGATTCTCAATAAGGGGAAACATGGGTATTGACAATTAAATTTCATCAGTGAGTATAAGAGTTCATAAGTCTGTGATTAAATAATCAATGTTCTCGAAAAAATCATAAAAAAAGACACATATCATTACCTATAGCATTAAATATAAAAACATATTTAATGATAGAGTCAATTGAATCAATAATCACGAGCCATGTGATATCAATATGGATCATAAGTCCCATTATAAACTCATAGAAAGCATAAAGAAGATATATTCGTATCATGAAACATAATCTCATTAAACTCTTATAAAATCCTTATAGGACCCTTACATAACCCTTAAAATTGTAATGTCAATCATGAGAACATCTAATATAAATCCTTGAAAAATATACACCTTCTATAATTCATTGGATCACTCATTCGATGCACCCTTCATAGAATATATTTGTAGATCATATAGTACTATCGTTGAGAATCGACGATTTATAATTTCTACGAACTTACGTCATGATAAATCCTAAAAACTCATTGAAAAAACATGATTAATATCATAAAATGATTAACCCATGGAAAGTAAATTGGTGTATAATAATCTCTTTGAAACATTATTGACCTGTGTAAAAAAATAGGATCCATAATAATTTCATTGAAACATGTTTGACATATGGAAATGAAATAGGTTCCATAATAATCTCTTTTAGAGAATATAAAAACACTGGAATGAAATGGGTTCCATAACAATATCTTTTAATGTTGAGTAAAACATGGAATATAAATGGGATCCAAAATAATATCTTTGAAATAACATTAACTAATGGATAGGAAAGATTTTCCATAGAAATATCATTGAAACATGATTATCCAATGGAAAATTAACAGGCTCCATGAAAATATATTAGAAACATGTTAATTTCATAAGAAATAAATGGGTTGCATAATAATCATATCAAAACACTATTAAATAATGAATGATAAATGTGTTTCAACCCGTTATAATTGAAATAAACATAATAAATACATAAAAATTACATTTAAGGTATCAATACAAAATACCCCTAATGAATGGTATGTATAAAATAGTATATAAATGTTTATGAATGGAAATCCCCTTATAATATGATTAAAAACACTCTTCATGAAAATAATTATTAAATATTTAATATATCCCATGCCACTTTGATAAATTTTACTCACAATCACCATGAATGAATATATTTAAATTAAACTTTTAATTATCATGAAAATAATTATATTAATGATATATAATGTGATGGAGGTAGTATACACACCATATACATTAAGATAGGTGTATAAAATAACACACATTATAGAGAATGAAAAACACGAAACAATTACATTACTTATTTGGTAACATTGAAGTTGTAAAACCTTGGAAAGATGGATAATCAAATGGATATGTAAATATTATTACATTCACATATATAATTCATAAAATAAATTCATTGGATATATATACACCAAAAAAGTTAAATAATATTTGAATGTGGGATAAGTCTCACCGAAATAAATTTTAGACTACAAATCCCCGTACTACTTGAGTATCTTTTGAAACATGAGATTAATTAATGAATATATTAAATTGAAACTTTTAATATCATTATATAAATGATATATTATATAACACGTCTTAGGGTATTATATAAACCTAATATATGTAAATAGGTTTATAATAATAAATATCTCTCAATGGAAAGTAAATTGGGACGAAACCCCTTACAATTGTAGTAACATCTGTATCAGAAGCCAAAAAAGTAATAATAAAAAAATAAAATTTTAAATACATTTATTATAAAATAATTATGATATAATATATCATGAGTGGTAGTAGATACACCAAAAATAATAATTATGTGGGGAATATAACATTTATCTCCTAGATATAAATAGTGAGATGAAAATCTATTATCTTCAGTCTGATTTATCATGTTTTTACTATATCTTCCTAAATAATAAACTTATGCTAAGTATTTAGATTATTAATAAACATATCCAATTTTATTATTAACTTTTTAAACTATAAACAATTTTTTATATAGTTATATAATGAATAATGTTTAAGTTAGATGTTTTGACCATATTAGGCATATCTGTCCAAACTAACTTTGGTATGTCTACTATGGTCAATAAAGTCATAATTTAAGCATAAGTAGAATATTAAAAATAAAATAATTATCACAATTCCCCCTAAAATATACTTTTAAAATCATAAATGTGAGAATTTGATGAACAATGAACCAGCGTTACTAACATAGAGATGGTAGGTCATACTTACTCATTATTAACTTCCCTATTTTTCAATAATAATTATGGAAAGACGGTAATTTTTGTTTATCAGTATAGAATGAACATTATATCAGAATTAATATATTATTTAATTATAAAAAAACACACACACACACATATATATATATATATATATTATTTCATGTGTTTATGAAAAAAAAGAATGGCATCGCTTCGAGTAGGATGTACCTCACATGTCCATGAACGACATTATCACATATTCTATGTGTGAAATAGAAAAAAGAACATGAAATTATATATGTACATATATATAATTTTATCATGAATATAATAAATATTTATTTTATATTATATATATATTTTAAACAATACATATCATATTCAATGTAATGTGTGAAGGTATCACAACTCTATCGTAATCCTAAAAAATGAAAATCATAAATTTTGGTATTATATAATGATTTAAAAAGTATTAAGAAATTATATTATATATATATATATATATGTATATTATATAAAAACATTATTCCCATCATAATTTCTAACCAAGAGAGGTGGTAATGGAAAAACTAATGACATCCTTTCATGATGTGGTATTTTGTCACACACACAAAAAATGATTTTGTTGAACATTTGATGGAATTTTGTATAGGTGTTGAAATAAAACAAAAAAATAAAACATATAATAATAATTTGGTAAAATATTTTTTATATAAATGTGGAATTAGAGAATGAAAACAAATTAGAGTGCTTTTTGATGAATGCTACCACTTCTTTAGATAACTCCTCTTGTTTTTCACCAAAATTATTTATTAGTTTGATTTCATCCAATTATGAGTATTCTAAGATGATTGTATGAATTTGTAGATTAATTTGTAATATTCTGGATGATACAAATGGATTTATATTATTGAATCATAGGGGAGGGTGAGTTAATTTTTAAATGGAGGGGGAGTGGCATTGTTGTAAATATAAAAAGTTAATCACTATTGGGAGATTTCCTTACATAATGTTACTGTAGAAATAAACTAAATTAGATAAAATTAGTTCAATACTTTAAATATGTAATTAAAATGGGTTTTCAAAATTTTATTGGTAATATTAAGTCTTAATAATAATGTTAAAACACTAAGCAGACTGATTTTTATCTTAATCGTTGTTATTAATATTAATTTATTCCAATAATATTTTTAGTAAAAAAATAATTTAAAATTATTATAAATTATAAATTATTATTATTTAAATAGGTAATAAATATTAACAAATTAAATTCAAATCAGTGGCATAAATTAATATAAAATTAATCTCATAAATTAGATGAGGCAATCGGTTTTTGAATACAAAAGCTCAAATGTTGTAAATGTTTCTATATCCAATTTCCATGTGAAATTGATTCCATTAACATAAATTTTATTAAATAAAATATATTTTATATAATAATACATTAAATCTAAATAATAATATTATTTTTCAATAATTTATTTCTATAAAAAAGGATATAATTAAAAGCCAATATTTTTTACTATTTATCACAAACATGAACCACATAGAAAAATACAAAAAATTACACATAGAAATTTTTTTTACTAAAATTATGAATGTGATTTTTATTTTATTATAAAAAAATAATAAAATTATCAAAATATAGTTTTAAAAAATTTTATTCCCTTAGAATATGGCAATGTAAATTTTTTAGAAAAAAACAAATATTGTGCTTAAAATTAGATTGATTCTTATCTGTTGTAAAAAACACATAAAATGATTATTAAATAGAAAAATGACTTGATTATATATATATATTTTTTATTAATACATTTCACTAAAGGTGATTAATTTAATCTATTTTGATAAAACCCCATTCCAGTCATTAAAATTGTTTATCATAAAAACACATCTTTAATATTCAATTGGGTTTGTTTTTATTTGTAAATAATTTGAAAGAATTGATTTGTATAACCTATGTAAAATATATTCTCATAATATATATAATCTAATTAATTAATTTAATTCTAATTTCTAGGTGATAACTAAAATGTTAAATAATAACCTTAATAGTATATTGTTTCCTGGTATGAGTCGAGCTTTTTTGTAAGATAAGTTGTTGAATGGACTCAATGTTTTGTTAAACAAACGAAAAGTAGGGGGTTGTGGATAATAGAATCTAAAAAAAGAAATTATTATAACATGTTATATTAATGAACTAAAATTATCCTTAATGAAGGTATTTAATAAAATATCAAGATAATGCACTAAATGAATTATATAAATGATTATAGTATCCCTAAAAGGATTAAAAAAATTAAATTAAGATTAATTACACAATAATTTTGAACAGTATTACAAAAAAAGATATTTTGATTTGTATTATTTTATGTGATAAGTTTAATATCCAAGAAAATCTGTCCTAATATATTTCTGAGGGTGATTCTTAAAATTTCACTATATTGGAGACATATCTCATATATTTTTAATGGAAAATATGAGTATAATTATTAAAATAATTTTCCTAAATATTGTATAATATGGTTGGATAAAAAACATAATTCAAATTAATAGACATTTAAAAAAGTTAAATTAAGCCATTAAAAGACATAATCATAATATAATTCCCAATATTTATTCATTTGAAAGAAATTATGTAAATTACATGATATAGAGAGTGTAAGAAAAAATATACATTAGTGGAATAAGACCACATTATTCATTCATGTAAACCAAGGACCATTTTTTCAAAATTAAAAATTCAAATAAAGCTAGGAATAGAAATTGGTTTAAAACCCATGAAAAAATAGAACAGATTCATAATAATGAAGAATAGATATTACAGTTGTAAAATGGGTCCATATACATAACATATAATTGAATTACTTTCACAATTTTACAATTAATATCCATAACATAACTATGTATAAAATTAAAAAAATGATATATTTTAAACATTTTAAAAAAATAAAATAATTTATATACAAAACATAAAAAATATTTTGTATGTATTAAACAAAATTGAAGAGAAAAATGACGAATATGAACATGACAGAAAATGAGCCTTTATAAATGATTATTGTTTTTCTTAATATAAATATGTTATTATATACAAAAAATACATAAAATAAGATCATTCCCATCTAATGATTTAATTTTGATAGATAAAAATATGAAATAATATAAATATATATGAATCATACATGAGCATAGTCATGTAGTAAACTGTGTGATCCATTGCAAGGGAACATGGGTTGACCAAACCCTTATGACATTAGTAACACTTGAGACAAAATCTATAGAATAATGGAACATGAAATTTAACATTAAATATTATGAATAATAATATAATAATGATATAATTTTAAAATATTGTATTATATAGAAAATATAAATCAATAGTTCTTCGTAATACAAAACCTCTTAAAATCGTGAAATTTGTAGACAAGAAATGGTTATTACTTTAGTAACAGTTGAATAAAAGACAACATAATATTGAAAATGAATTTTATTTCTATATCCCATGAATTAAATGAACAATAAATTATATTATATTAATATTTTATGAAATGAAATTAATAAAATATAAAAGGAAAGATTGTGCATGATATAGAATATATCGAAATAAATTACAATTGAGACCAAGAAACCCTCAACGTATACCCTCTTTTATAAGGGTATCAAGTATAATACATCAAGGTTTGTTAAAAAATTTAATATAGAAGTCAATTAACTTATTTTTTTAAATTATTTTTTAGTTCCAACCATTATGATTTGTTTTTATTATTTAAAATTATTTGGTAAAGACATAAATATATGATTTCATTTAAATTATAATGTTTTATTTCTATATAAATTTATCGATAATATTTAATTTTCCATTTTTAAATATTTTTTAGATGATCATAATATAATAAATTAAATTTATATTACATAATATAAAAAACAAAATATATAAATTGGAAACATCCAAATTGGAAGATGAAACCATCCACTTTTGGGATGTTTGAAATGGGAGGGATATGGAGAGTGAATAAACTATTAATTAAATAACATCATTATACTAATATCATAATGAAATCAATATATAATATACATATACATGAAATATTTAATATTATTAATTAACATGAAATTGATTGTGGTGGTACGAAAAAGAATAAATAAAAATAGTTAATAGTGGGTTAGGGTTTCCCCTTTGAAAAATATTTATATATTCACAAAATTACTGAAGGGTTTGGGATTTATAACCTTAGAAAATCCATAATGGTATTAATATAATGAAGAGATAATTAATGGTTTTACATTGGGAAATTTTATTTAAATTGGAACTAATTTTAAATGGTATAAATGGGTAATTAATACATGAGGATAAGGTTATTTATGGTAAAAATATTGGTTATTTTATTATATAGTTCAAATAATTTTAACTACATTTTTATTTATATATATTTTTCCCTTCATATAATATTAATAATGATATTTTTACTTTTATTCCTATTTTATATTAATGTTTATGTTTAATTTTTGAATATATAATGGTTTATTTTTGTTTAGTGTGACATGTTATTAAGTCTATAATATTTATTTAAATGATAATTGTAATTGAAATCATCAGGTGTTAAACTGTTCTAATACAAGCCTAACAATTGTAAAGGAAATTCAATCATTGGGTTTCATATAATATAAATATAAAATATATGAAATAAGAATCATTAAATAAATAATGTGGCTTAAAATGATAAATTAAATACCCGATGAAAATAAAAAAAAGTGGTAATTTAGGGAAATATATATATTTTATATTCATGTTTATGTTAATTTAAAAAAAATACATTGAAACCCAATTTTATATAGACATAATTATTTATATGTAAATAAAATTACAATTTAATAAAATAGAAATATTTTATAAAAGTGTTAGAAAATTTATCATGTTATAAATATTTTCATTTTCAATAAATGCAAAATTTATTTAAGAAATAAATTTACCTTATTTATAAAATTATTTTGAAAACTTTTATGTCACTTTTTGAGTGATAATTTATGTATAAATTTTATCAGGATTTTTTAATTAAAAAATAATCTAGATTATATAATAAAAAATATAGTAACCTTCTATAAAATTGACACTATAATAACTTAAGTCAATATTTTTATAAAGTATCTAGATGCTAAATAAAAATTTTCATATTGAATTTTTGATTATAAAATAACCTTATTATATTATAAATTTACTGACAAATTTCTATAGATAATTATTTTATTATGACATTTACTAGAAGAAACTACTCCACCTCTAATAATTTACACACACCAACAAACTACGTCCCCCACACTATTTGATTTATAAAATATTAAAATTCATCAAAATTAATTTACCAAATCCTTATACCTTTATAGAGGTTTTATTCTCATCAAAAGAACATCAATTGTAATTCATTGTCTGTATCAAAAATACATTTCTTATGTATAAAATTTGGTTACCTATTCTCATCCATCTCAATTTTCTCATTGATTGTTTTTTATTACTTATTATAAATTATCAAACAAATTTATAATACTGAAATAAATATATAAAACTATTATATTACTAATAATATCATTATATTATTAATTAATAATAATTTTATAGTGGTTTATATTATTCATCCCACTATATTCAAAGTCAATTTCATTTAAGTATAATGTTATTAATAATATTCTCTCTCTCGACCGTGAAGTTTTTTAATGTTTAATTAATGAATAAAAATAAAATATATTTTATATTTATGATTTTTGAAATATAAAATTTTCATTATATTAATTATATTAAGAATAAATTATCGTCGTTATTTTCAACGCCCAAAATGAGCATACCAGTGGAACTTTATTAATTTTAAACTTTATTTACCAATACATTTAACCATTGATATTTTATACTATTTAAATTATATGAAGTACATAACTATTAAAATATATATATATTGTAATGTTTTGTATTATATTGTTCAATTAACAATATACTATAGAATATTATGGGTAGTTTACAAAAGGACCCCGACTAGTTGCATGAAAAATAAAATAGTAATTGAATGATATGTTTTTAAAAAAAGTCATTAATAAATGAAATTTAAATTTATAAAGCTATTGAATGATAAATTAGATAATATTAGGTATCCATTGAGGTGAATATTGTATCATCCATGTTATTCATCTCCTAATGTAAGGGAACTTCTAAACCATTCCTATTTTCCATTAATTTATACATTCTCAACCTTAACATTATTTTTCAATTTATTCATTATGTTTAATTGTTATATATTCTATATTTATGTTATTTACACACATACCTTTTTTTATCGTCCATATCTTTTCAGGCGAACTAATAGCTTTTCATTTTCCATCCTCAATAATTTCTTTAATGAAAACCCAGTTATATAGAACTATTCTATTCTTTTTTCCATTTCAGGTGTCAAATCATTCATTTAATTCAAAATAATTGTTTTATAAATGGACACACTATTATTTTGAAAAATATTCTACTTCATCTTAGGTTTTATTGAAAAAAAAATTTCATACATTGAAAAAATATATTTACTCATTTTATAAATCATTGTTTAAGAGGTTCATTTCTATACTAAATTTTCCACCTATTTAATATATTAATTAAATCAAATTACCACTATATTCATAGAATGATATTGTTTATTTTATTTGTAAATTTTAAAAATTCAAAATATAATACTTTTTTGGGATTCATTATTATTATTTTTTGATTATACTTTATGATTTCTTTATGTATCTGATTCCATTACCAAGGGTCTTCACATGGTTATGAATATTTATGTTCTCACATATTATGGGACCCATATGCATCAATATTTTATAATGGGATCAATTTATTTATAATATAAATCAACAAAATTTAATGGGTAATTATTTTATCAAATGATATATCATATATGTCTAATGAGTAGTCAATATACCAAATTAAGCTATAATCCCTTCGAATGGGCATGACATATATATATGATTCATGTTTTATGTTGTGAAATTTATTTATGATACCATGATATTTATGAATTTATTAATTCATTCCATAATTTCATTTGATTTATAGTATCCAAGTTGATCGTTCACACCTATATGACAGGTTTATGAATTATGTGTGCACTGTTTTTTCACATGTTCCATATTCCCCTTTTATATTATCCCCTCAGATATTTCACTGTTTTAAATATATTATGAAATATATTGATTATATTTTGTTTTCTCAAAATTCCATTAAATTCAACAAATAATAAAATATAAACAAAGATCACCTTGAAGTAATTTGACGTGGTTTTTTATTTATGTGTGAAACCAGCTCTTTATCATGTCAAATCATATATACTCAAATATTCTCTAGTATAATAAAATATCAAATTATAATCGGTGTCCATAGTTCTTCATCAACCCTCAAACACCTTATTATAGAGTTGGTGATAGCATATTAACCAGGTGATAATCATAATCTATATTATTCATATGAAGGGATCATTATGATTCTCTAATATTCATTATCTCACATAGGGTCTCTAATTCCTATTCCTAATGTATGTTACAATTAATTTTTGGTGTCTCTATATACCCAATATGATTCATTTTACCTAAATTTATAGTGTCCTTGAGTTCCATAAAATAAACTATCATAGCTCACACAATATAGTCTATGTACTTTCCATGCTACTATATTCTATGAAATGGGATGATAATCCTCTATATTCTTCGAGACCTAGCATGTTTCAAAATATAGAAACACTCACTTGTTCTTCTTACTCACTACAGTGTGTAAGGACTCCAACATATTTAACATCATCTGGTCTATTAGCTAGTATATTTATTTAAAAAATGTACACAAAATCTTCTATATTAATTTCTATTTCATCCTCATCAAATTAAATAAATTTCCATGTGCATAAATGGATAAATAGATTTCAACAATAATTATCAAAACAATAAACAGTATACTTTTATAATTTTTTTAATTTTTAAATTACAATTATTAAATTAACATATTTAAAATTTTATGATATTCACTCCATATCTTTTTCACCAATGGGATATTCCCAATATACCAATAATTAATTTTCCAAACATTAAAAACAACAAAAAAATATATTCAAATATTCTACAATAATATCATCATCATTATTCTCTTAAAAAATGCTTCTAGAATATCTAAAATTCACATCATCCATTTGATTAATAATACACAATAATCATATCTTCTACATAGAACTCAGTAGTAGGAAAATTCATAGACATCCATATCATTTCCATTGAAATACTCTAATAAACCTAACCAATGTTAATTTAGGGTTTCACATATAACTTATAATATAATCTGTTTACTTATATTTCATTATGAAAGACCAATTAAAATGTTTTTGTTCATGTGAAATTTTAATTATCATCGTCAAAATTATTTATGAAAACCCATTAATTTTATTTTCAATATAAATAAATACATTCGATTTATCTCATACTTTAATATTAAAATAAAAATATTATCATGGAATTAATAATATTTTTGCTGTTAAAAATTAAAATATCATAAACGGAATCATCATATTTTTATTTCATTATAATATCATATTCTAGAAACTGGATTATTTTCTCTTTTAATGAACTTTCCTTATCATAGATAATTATTAGACTATCTCTTTATTCCCAATAAATGTTAAAACACGGTTATAAGTACATTATATATTGATACGATGATCAAACATCTATTTCATCATCCTATCTATTTTCAATCTTAATCATATTTCATATATAGAAACTTGAATTTATCATAAATTTTGAAAAAAAATATAATATTTGTCCATGTATTACACTATATACCTCTACTAATTAGGTTTCTTATAGTGTTATAGTATAGACATAGGTTCTTTTATTTTTACGTGATTTTAATCCTGATGTTTTTTTTAAAGATCACCATGTATGGATTCCTTATGGTCAAATATGAATAATCTTGAGGAATCAAAGGTATACATTGGGAAGCTATTACACCCGACCTAAATCATGGTATTAGAAATATATGTTCAACTATATATGTCTTATTCCATTTTCCCAATGATCGAAACACATTCCTTTCCTAATGTTGTAACTTAACTCATAGTAATATCACCAAAAACATTAATATGTGCTCAAAGACATATTGTGAAGTATCATGAGGAATCATGTATCACTTTTAAGTAGTATACAATGTTATACCATGGAGACTTATTTTAGAAAATAGATTACTATGATGTTGTGTTAAATATGGGATCTCAATCTAAAATGATCTTATTAATGTTTAACATCGAACAAATTACATATTATGATCATTGTAAAGTCATATGATCCTTTATAAAGATAATTATTCTGAGGGAATAAATATTTTCTTCTTGAACAAAAAAATATAGATCTATATTGATAGCATGACAATGAAGTCAATATTATCCATTTTTTCATTAAATATTTTCAAATAATATCTTAAAAAATAAAATTAATTATTAAATATATTATAATAATTCTAAACTCCTTTAAAAAAATTAAGTGTTTCTGCACATAAAACAGTTGTGTTAGAGTATTTTTTGATACTTTTTATATGATATTTAGTTCAATATGATTCTATTAATTTTATATTCTTATCATGATTCATTGATCATTATCTATATTTTTTTACAATTACATTTGTTTTTTACTTTGTATCGGTTATCCAAATTATTTTATCTCTATCCAACACTAAGAACCTATAAGACATTCATTCAACATCTAAATGTTCATTAAAATTATCTCATCTACCCAAAATCAAAATGGAATAATTTATATCATTAAAATATACTTTTATAATATTAATTTAGAATCAAACTCTTTCTAGAAAAATGAACAAATAATTTATTCTAAGGAATCTTTTAAATCAATTAATCCATACATCAAAACATCATTACCCAACATGTATAGGTAATATCTTGAGATCATTTTTTTGGACACATACATTCATCACCAAAATCATAATCATTGTATTAATTACATTAAAAAAATCTACACAAATTGACAATAAATACATGACAACAATCAAATCCCACAAAAATCACCCCTTGCAGTTAGTTTTAAATTTCAAATTACTACTATATTAAAAGTAATTATTACCTGCAATAATTTATAAAAATAAAAAGAAAAGTGGAAGACATATATTTCTCCCCATAATTGGGAAACTATATTTCATGTTCTAATATGTTATCCCCATATAATATCAAACATAACTTTGATAAGAAATTTAATTGACTGGAGGGTTATTCATCAAATTCCTCACCCTATTAGGATATATATCTCGGATTATTTCGAAAAAATATTTTCCCTCATAACATAATAAGAATATATTTGAGTGAATGGTAATTATATAAATATAATATTTATAGGCGTGAATGATTTTAATAACTTCGTAATATCTTATAGTTATCAAATTCATGGGGGATAATTTGTTTTTTATTTCTGTAATCGGTTTTTAAACTCTTTATCTACAAAGGTTGAAAAATAGTTAGAAAAATAATTTGAATCTTTATAAAACAATCACATCCTTATTTTGAACACATGTTATACTATTTAATAGAATTAAAATTGTATAGTCTATACATTAATATTTTCAATAAATATAAAAATGTAGTCACTCAAATAAATACATCAAAATATTTCATGTTTTAGGTCATCCACAGTGGCCATATAGTCAATCCATTTTGATAAATAAAATATTTATATGAGATGATAGAATAAAATGATACCTCAACCATTATAGTTTTATGTCAATTCAAACATTTATAAATTTAATTGATTGTATAAATCTATTAAGGTTTAATAGAATTTTAAATATCTCCCTCAATTTGCACTCTTATTCCTTCTTCACATATAATTAGAAGCATCGAAGTAACTGTATAATTTAAAATGGAATAATTTAGATCTTAAATATATCCTCAATTTCAGAAACATTGATAGGAATGATTTCCTGACCATGAAAATCATTATTTAATAGGTCTGAAATAACAAGACCTCTTCTTCAATACATCTCCCATCACCATACAAGTTTGTTCTCAATTTTAAAGCATTGTATTATTCTCATTATTAACATTATTTATTGATTTATATTCCATTTTCAACATAGAAACAATATATTCTTTTTCCTTTTATGACTTCTCTAAATTCCTAGCCAAATACAACTCAGCTAGACATATAAATAATCATTCATTTTTATTATGATAATGTTTCAATTTGGGTGTGTTTTTCTTTTATTTATTAATATATTATTAAATTTTTTTGATGTTTCCATTCAATATTTTATCCATCCATGTAGTAATAGTCAAACCTTTGAAAATCATGTGTCATTTTTGGTTTCACCTTACACACATCAATTCATCATATTTTTCATAGAAATTCATGGGATGTATATCATACCATTCAAAATTAGTGTCTACAATGATACAAATTCATCTATCTCATTCCAAAATTTGTTTCTTTTTAATTTTTAGGTTGATCCATTGAACTTTTAAATTCCTAAATATATTGAAATGAACTATGTTTTTCCTCTATTTTGATAATAGAGTAAAATATTCTATATATCGTGAATAAAATTCATAATATTCATCATTTTATCATTGTATGAATACTCTTTCATAGGATTATAATTAAAGTAAAATGATTCTTATTTCTTTAAATTATTAATATGAAAATATAGATATTTATTTTTGGAGTTGGTTAGTGTTATTTGGTATGATACCATACTAATTATTCATACTTATAACCAACAATTATTAACATTTCACAGTAGTATATCATTGATCAAAATACACTCCATGAGGATAGACTATTTTTCATCTATGTTGACTTATATACTCAATTCGGTTGTCTCTTATTTTAAAATTTTATCCACCTTAATTTATGGCTTCTCTAAATTATACATACTAAAATATCTTCCCAACATTCAATAGATCTATTATTGTATCTCTAGAAGAACCACAGCTTAAATTTAACTCAATTCATTGCATGTTATGTGTATTATGTCCAGATATTCTTCCATGAAAATTTTGGGATTGAATACCAACATTTTGGGTTTCATATGGATTAAATTTATTCATGGACTTTCTCACCTCTATATATGACATATTAGTGGATGCACGCGTATTTATATATTTCTACATTAATAAAGTTTCATATTTTTCCTACAGATCAAAAAATATAGATTTAGTGATATCATATTTCTCTATTATGTGGGATTTTTTCCACAATATTGATGTGGAGTCTTCTCTAACAGATCTAAGTACCTTTAAACTACCATTATTAAAAATATATAATATAATATTCCCATTTTAGATTTAAATTGTAATATGCTATTATTAGTAGCCTGGGAGGATTCAAGTTTTGTCACTACTATATTTTTCATGTTTACCTGCAATACTAGACACTTTAAAATGACTGTATTCTTCAAATACCAAACTGAGTTCATATTATTCTCACACTAACTCTTTAACAACCCATCATGATCTTAATTCATTTAATTTTTCACTACTAAATAGTTACCATCATTATTCACCATTTTTAATTATATATCTAACTAGATATACATGAAACGCATGGTGGATTTATAAAGCATCTCCAATTCAATGGCATCTTCATTCAAAACATTAATAAAAATTTCATTAAAAAATAATTATTTTAATTTATTCATAAACTAAAGAATATCATCAATTAAAATTCTATGAATATTCTTATTTTTATTTTTGATGTTTTTGTGAGTGGTGTATAAACTCAATTTGTTTGAAAAAAAATTCATATTCCAATAAACTATTCTTCCAAATATGATTATAAAACATTTATTTCCTTTTCATAAGAAAAAATATATATATAAATTCATTGAGGACCATTTTATAGTAACATAAAAACTAAAATAAATATTTTTAAGTGATTAATTGACATTAATTCATTCATTACCGGAGGTTATTTTACTAGAGGAAGAAATATCATTTGAAAGGTAATTAATTTTTACTCTTTAACCGTTTTTATAATTTCTTTTATTAATACAGGTTATTTGTAAATTTTTGTAGATTATCTACCACATTCAGTTTTAAAAAACTTATTTATTTTGCCTAAAAACTCTAAAAATATTTTGGTAAAAGTGGATGTAAATTATTCTGTCTAAGGATCTTCATCAGACATAAGAAATCTGTGATTCATATATATACGATGAACACAATTAGGAAAATGTATCTAAGTCCAATTAAGTGTAACAAATGACCTGATACAAAATGTTAAAATATAGAAGATATAGTACAAGGTTTTATATCATTCTAATATAAATTTTAGTTAACTAGAGTACAATGCAAACATACATGAGGTGGTGTCAATACTATAAGAACTTAATTTTACCCAATTATAAATTCCCATTTTAAATTATCTCCATTATTATTTAGACTCAATATATATATCATGATATAAATTTTCATTTTCATTTTTCTAATAGGTAACTAATGACATGTAAAAACAAAACGTAATCAATGATCTACATGTATCCATATAGTATATAACCCTTGTGTTAGAATACTCCCCCTTTATGTGTCAACAAATATTGAGTCATATTCTATCATATATAATCGAATCAAGCATTACAATAAATTTATATGGACCATCCTGAATCATCATCAAATATTTTATAATGGTGATGTCAACATAATACATATGTTACATGACCCCAATAAATTAAATGAGAAATGGGGTCATTATGATTCATCTGAAATATTTAATTTCCACTGATTATCTACTAACTTCCTTCTTTTCAAGTAGATCACAATTTTATCTTAAATTATTATACACACAAAACACAAATATTATTTCACAACATCATAATTTCATAGACATCCTTAATATAGACTAACTCAATACACATAACATGGTATATACACATACTAATCATTCTATTATCTAAAATGGCATACTAGAGCTGGTCTCTTCTTTGCATACTAGAAGGCTACACATGGTAACCACACTCTCTTAATCTTTATATTCCCCAATACATGTCAAAATTGATACTTCTTCATCTACATTGAGATTCTCAGTTCTATTGGCTAATATATCACATAAACAATCCCTCACAACTAATTCCACATTATTTTCTATTTATTCATCCTTTAAGAAAAGAACTTATATGTTTAATATTTTGAAAAACTAATATCACCTTTAATTTTCAAAACCAATAAATGGTATGCATGTGGATTTATTTTTTCCCATTCTACAAAATGGTATTATCAAAAAAACCTATTTTGGTTCTAATGATTTCACATGAATCAAATTTCCATGTAAGTTATATTACTAGAATACTGCTAATTAGTTTTCATTAACATTAAATAATGGTGTGAAAATAAATAGATATTCTAAAATATGAGAGACCATATCTTCCCCATCAATAATATTACACAGAATACCTCTCTTAAAATATTTCAATTATATAAATATACATATATATCATCATTATGATATGGAATAGAGTCATTATAAAAATTTAAAACATCCATATCAGTGCCATTCTAACAATTTAAACCGTCATATTATAATAATTTTTACCTTAATGATTATATTTAGCATTGATTGGTTTTATCAACTTTCTTTTTAAAATGGCATGTTATGAAATTGATGAACATGTAATATTCAATGGATCTAAATTTTTATTACACATGATCACATGATAAATATAATTTCAACATCCTAAAAATCATGTAGTGGAATGAGTCCTTCAATATATTTCAGAACATGTTTTTTAGTGATTGAATAAAATTCACGATGTCATGAACAAGAAAGTAAATCACAATAATAATCATTTTTTTATTTTTTATAATATCAGAATTATTCAATTTCAATTTTTTCTTATTCATCTCATAATAACTATTCATATATAAATATAATTTTTTTTAATTCATCTAAATAGTTGATAATACAAATTTATATGTTTTTCTGGGGTATATAGGATGGCTGGAAAAATATTTCGTCATCGAAAATAGATATAATCTGTATAGAAATTTGATCTAGAAATATGAATATTTAATGCATCAAAACATAAAAATATAATATATGTATTATAGTCTTATGGTCATTAATTTCATGTCTTTTACTATTGAAGTATTAATAGTAATATATTCTTTTAGAACTTTATATCATATTTATAGTTTTTTACAAATTTCAATACATATGAATGTCATAAAAAATTCCAAATGGTTCGGATCAATACATTAAATGAATATGTGAGGATCATCTCTTTAATGGTTTATAATAAGACGTAAGTAATTTTTAACTATGATATAATTTAAAATGCATACAGAAAAAAATGCTTATCTTTAGATAAAATATGCCTCTTCCATTAATAAAATCATTCCTCGGCAAAAAATCACACACTAAACGAAGTCTAACAATGAGGAAAAACATATGGGGAATTATTATTTTCCTATTAGTATTATTTAATAGTATGATCCAGAGTCATATTATGATGTCAGATTATGGGAAAACACATAAGATCAGTAGTGTAATTTAGTAACACTCAAAATCATATATTATCTTCAAAGGCCTGAATTTAGCATCAGAACTAACTTAGGATAATAGTGAATTTATTCTCCCTATTAATTAAATTTTTACATGATGATATTATCAATCAAGTAGTGCATATTTTTTATAGGTAATTTATCCATGAATATATTCCAAATACCATGTCACAAACAATTCTAGGATTCCATCTAGTTGAACCTATAACATGACCCGATGGGAATTACAAATACCCATGAGATTGAAAATAGTTCTTGAACATTGAGTATCAATATTGGGAACAATTTCTCCCATGATATTAAACTATTAAAAATTCATAAAACATTATATCACAACAAATCCAATAACCTTAACACATGTGATCAAAGGAAACACTAAAACATGAGTTAATAAATTATCATTTACAACAACAAAATAAAATACCCAAAAGGTTTAGGGGATCAACTAGATAGAATTACTCCATGAAACATGTGGGTCAATACCCTCATTCCACCACCAATAACACATGTTCCAAATTAATCCACTTGCTCATCTAACCATGATTTCCACCATGGGGATCCTTACATTTATATTGGTAAAACCTAAAAAAGGTCTAGATACACCATATAGAGTATGTACGGTGGGGTATAATTTTTTGAGTATGGTACCACTAAAATTATTCAATTTAATGACAGTAAATGAAAAATTATGTTGCCTATTTTTAATGGAAAAGATAAGTATTATTTAAGGAAAATCATGATTTCAAATAAACAATGAGATGAATTTGAAAACAAGTAGAAATAAATAATACAGTTAGAGAACTCTCACGAACCAGCTCAGGTCAACCCTGAGCCGGTCACCCGAGCCGGTCCGCGGGAAGTCCCGAGGGTCGTTCTCGATCCCATCGGGATGGAAACAAGTGTCGGGCATCAAAACCTTAATTATAGGGAATGATTTGGCCCATGTGAAAGAGATAAGAAGACAAATATAAACTGAAGCTAAAAATAAGAACTGATAGCAGAAAGACAAATAAGTCAAACATACCTCCTTGTGACCTCCTAGGTCACCACCCAACTGAAAACCACGCTGCTCCAAAATTGAGCAGCTGAACCAGAAACCTGTACGAGAAGCTGAACCTGCAACTGAAATGATAATATAGGCATGAGCATAAAAAATGCTCAGTAGGGATGCCAAAGTAAACTACATGATCAAACCAAAACCACCTTCAAGAAACAATCCCAAAACACTATTTTGGACATAAAAAGATAGAAAATAGGGTTTTCATATTTTAAAGGAAAAAAATCCAAATTTACCATTTCAAATCCAACCCACGCCACAACAAGTTTTTCCAAAAACAATGAATTTCTAAATAACTGGATTTCAAATATATGTTTACCACATTATGAAAAAGACGAACAAGTAATAAGTAAATGTTGGAAACCAAATACAAGTAAAATTAAACAAGCAGAAGTAAGAAATAACCATGGGTGATCCTAAACATCCCTAGAAAACCCATGGACGTACTCGGGTTAAGACTACCTGCCGGCATGGTACTCCATAGTCAATAACCAACTGGATGCCCAAATAGCCAACCAGTGGCACATCCCTCCTGGTCTGTCCACGACTCCATGGGTACTAACCTGTCTAATCAGGGCTAGTAAGCAACCGTCACTCGATAATATATAAGACACCCAGGGACCAATGGTGGTTTTAGTAACACTATGTTAGTGGGAGTCCCTCGCACGCGTGACTCATCTCACCGCACATTACAACCCCTTACACAGACACCGCTACAGGACAACCCTCTAGGGAAGACCCCCTGTAGAGATGCCCCACAAGTATGCAAACATCAAAAGTTATTTCACATTCAATAAGGTGCCAACCGGGCCATCACAACATTATAATCTTTAAAAATTTCACTAATGGGTTGGGTTTCCAATCGGGCACATCTACCTTTCCCAAAATCAAACACAATCATCCCTTTACATTTTAAAATTTCAAACAGACCTTTACACCAAACAACCATTCAACTCACACAAAAATCCAACCGGTCCAACCACGCTTCCACTCCATTTTTTTAACACCAAACCATTCATCAAAAACCTAATTTTTAGAAAATATAGTTTTAATGTGTAATTTTCATTTCGAGGCACATCCATGTGAGCACCTAATGCTCCATGGATGTGTTATCATCTAATGGAACATCATTTTTTTTGGAGGAAAAAAATAGAACCCATCCTTCATAAAACACTTTAGTATTGAAACCAAACCCGCCCTTTTTCACAACACTTTTTAAAAGAAAAAATGTCTTTTCAAACCATCACCCTTTCCAAAACATTTCTAAAACAACTCAGAAGGGTATAATTTTGTAAACCAGAAACACACCAAACCATTTTTACATTTCCAAACCCCAGTCACCATCGAATTCAATCAAACACATCACAAGGCACTCAATTTATCTTTACCAAAACCTATGGATTTCATATAAACCAACATTAAAACAACTTCTAGAAAATTAAAACAACTTTATAACATTGTTAGATGTTTTTCATAAATATAATGGAGATTCAAATACTATATGGGGATTAATTGAAAACATTAAAGTGCACAAGGTTTGTATCAAAAGGGAGAATGGACGAATCACCTACCTCAAATACGCAGCTCATTCGACAGTAGCTCGAACCCACATCGCACTACCCGTATACGCACTACACAAAAATTAGAAAGAATCTTTAAAACAACAAAAGAATGTCACCTTAGAACCAACCACACAACAACACCTTACCAAAACATGACTCGCACCATTTGAACAATTTAAATAAACCCTTTTCACAAAGAACAAACACAAAACCCTCTTTTGAAATAATACACACACCAAACCTTTTTGAAACATAATTCGCACCACTTACGCAAGCAAATAAATAATCATCATAGCCAAGAAACCGTTTTCACGATTAAACAATCCACTAAGAAAATTTATTAAATAGTTTTCAAACATGAGGCAGCATTTCAAAGTCCAAATCTCACTTGAAACCTATTTCAAGAAAAAACCCATTTTTACACCACGTGAAAATGTAAACTGCACTCTCTGCACTTCATAACACACTAACTTCACAATTTTAAAACACTGACAAACAGTTCGAAATGGGTTTTCACAATAAAATAAACTAACATTACTTGAAAATTCTACTAAAAAATTAAATTCAATCTAAAACTCAATCAAGAACATTTATGCAGCATGCAAAGTAATTAAATAATGCACTATATTCATTAAACACCAAAAATAAACTGATGACAACTCAAAAAAAATCATAAAACCCTTAAATCAAAATTAACCAACAATGAAGAAATTGAAGAATCGTTAACTGAAATCAAGGAAAAACCACTGATTTTAACAATTGTGGCAAAAGAAAACCTCAATAGGTCTATAAAAAAATTAGAGAAGCGTCGCGTGTCGGATGGACAACGTCGACAAGGCAAAGGTGCGTTGGGGGGGGGGGGGTGTGCCAG
The DNA here is from genome assembly GCA_963277665.1 of Viscum album. Taxonomy (NCBI): domain Eukaryota; kingdom Viridiplantae; phylum Streptophyta; class Magnoliopsida; order Santalales; family Viscaceae; genus Viscum; species Viscum album. The sequence goes on along the minus strand of OY728166.1, from coordinate 375,789,364 downwards.
AGCTGGCTCGGAGGCATGATCAATGATGGAGCGGGGCTGGCTGGACGATGCCGGGACAGGGGAAAAAATAGGAGGAGGTCGGCTAGGCACCAGACGCGGAACAGAGGTCTGGGGTCATGACCGGGAGGAGGGTGAGTCTGGAGGGAGGATGGCGGCAGGTTGCGCAGGCGGCGCGTGCCTAGGGCGAAGCAGGACAGAGCGCGGGGGGGGGGGGGGGGGGGGGGGCAGCGGTGTGGGCGATCGGAGGCGGTCGACGAGGGGAAGAGGTGTCCGGACGGGGTAGGCAGCCGGACAGCGAGGCGGCGAGGCTGAATGGGACCGGACGGGGCGACGAGGTCGGACGGGGGGCGGCCGGTCGCCGACGTGCGCCCAAAGGGCCGAGGGGGAAAACAGGGCAGAGGGTGCGACGCGGGGCTGGGTATATTAGGGTTCTTTTTTTAATAATAATAATAATAATAATAATATCCAAATAAAAACAATAATACTAAATCATTTTTATTATAAACCTATATACATATATAAATATATATATAAACATATATAAACATAAATACATATATACACACATATATATAAACATATATATAACATATATAAACATATACACTTATATGAACCAATATATAAACATGTATACGTAGAATAATATAACATTAAAACATATTTATTTGCGAACATATGATTATATATATATACACCGATAAACATAAATACACATACATTATATATATATATTTACACACAATGTTAGAACATAAACACATACAACGTAGATACACACATATATAGACATATATAAAAATATAAACATACATATACACACATAATGTTAAAACAGGATGACCGTGCGGTGTTTGCACGATGTACGGTATCCAAGCGGACTGCAAGCAAGCTGCACGTACCCAAGCGGAAAGCACGTGCCCAAGCGAACTGCGTGTCATATGTGTACGGTGTTCGTGCACTATCTCAAACCTTAAACTCATCCCAACATTAATAATTTAAACCGGGACTAACCCAGACTTAAGAAAAAACACCCGACGCCAAGTGAAATAAAATAATTAAAATGACTAAAAAACTTGTGTGACAATTCTCCCCACCACAAACACTTTCTGCCCCTAGAAAGTCACCAAGCCTACAGTTATCTTAACTCGAGTCTATGCCCAGTAAAAACCAGAAGAAACTGAGAGGCTCTGGGTGAACATTACCAGCACAAGTCACACCTGACCAACTCAAGTACAAACATTGTCCGAGGTTGAGGGGAGAACACATGAGGGTTGTCCCTACCACAGAAATCTACTAACACGGAGACCTTGAAACTTGAACACACCACCCCGGAGGGGGGTAACATGTGAACTCCCAAACTAAACACATTTAATTTCTCCACATAGAACGAACAAAACTCAGATCCTTAAACAGAAAGCTTGCTACAAAATGTCCCAAAAACCCGAGGATAAGGAATTAACTCAACCCCTCACACACCGACCGAAGAAAAACCTCATCACAACCAGAGTCTATGGAATTTCTAGTATGAACTCACAAGGGACCTCGAAACAACGCCTGTTAATTTCATAAAACCACACATCCCCCTAAAGCAAAAAAAAATGAGACCCAACTCAAAATTAGAATGACCCGTTCATTCGTGGGTCCATCACCCTTCAAGGAGAACCGAACAATTTGAAAACACGCTGAGAACAGATAAGACCGCTTAGACTACAGTAGAAGATGTTCATCACATCACCACAACTACGATGAGCTTACAACGGTGACAAGATCAGAAAAAGGAAAACATGGATATTTCCCTTCCGAAAGCTGAAAACATAATCTGAATCAAGGTTTTACACACCCTTGGAAACTCCTAACTGTGTGAGAGCTTCACCCCAAGACCTGTGGTTGGGGCTCTGATGGATGAATCATCTCCTGCCTCACATTAAGGCATTTTCATCTCCTGGTCTCTAACTCCTTCATGAGAGACGATTCTTCCAGAACTCTCCCTTGTGGCCTGAACAGCCACACTGTTGCAAGACTTTGAAGGGATGTGGCAAGGCGACTTAGAATGTCTGGATAGGCCATACTGGTGGCACACAAGAGAGCAGACCGATGAACTATGAGCTGGTACTGATGAGGATGGTTTCTTGGAGATAGGTTACGCTGGACCACACTCCTTGCCAGGTGGGGAACCTTCATGGAAATCGACCACCGTTAATCACACACAAAACTCCAACGACGATGAGACATCTCACCTTTACTAGTCTAAAACTGAACCCTCCAATAATCCTGAGACGACACACACCCTAACAACCCTGGGAGTTCTCAACAACATGAAGACCCACACCAATTCCACAACCACACAACTACCTTACCAAACTTTGATTAATTTTATAGATAGCCAATATGCAAAACGAACTGAAAACTGGTCATGACTCACTAGAAACCTTAGCGACCTTTCTGGGAGGCATACTCGTGACAACACGAGAAACATCATCGAAACCGGCATCAGGCCAAAACTCAATCAAGGAAACAACACTAGTTAAGGTCAAAAGGCCCTTAAGTCAAACATATACTACCACAAGCATAAATCACTTTCCAAAACAATCATTTCATTAAAATTTTAAAACCCTGCTATGGTACCTTATGATTAGTCACATGTGCGTTCATTCAATCTAGCTCAGATCATCTGCAAACAAGTTCCCCCTACGCACTCTCCGTATATACCCATGCACATGAGACCCTCCATGAGGAGTGCCATGGTTCAAACTCTTATTTCCGTACCAAATCCAAACACATACCATATTGTTCCAAACCAAAACACTTTTTCTTAAAAAAACCCACATTACTAATTTCAAAAACAAATTGGAAGAAACCCCTTTTTTTGAAATCACTTTCATTTTCAGCACACACACACACGTAGACCGAGTTTAAAATGAAAAACAAGCAACTATAAACCATCGGAATGAGGGACTAGTGTCTGTACTTAACTCGGCAACATGGTGGTGAGTCATGCCCCAAGTATGACATAACACTAAGAGGACCTTAGACCGGGCACTTGGACTCCACATGGGTCACCACCCCACGTGAGGCAGCAACGTGAACTGATTCGCTCCCATTTTCATCCCTCAATCCAAAATAACCAATGACAAAAGACTCAAATCCCGGACTAACCCTAGTAACTCATGTCTCGTCACGATCGGCGGTGATCAGGTGCCAACCTGTAACCTACCTACTGAGCCCCGATAGTCTTAATCTCCTTTTACCAAACATCCCAAATATCAAGGGACAGCCTCTGATACCATTTTTTCACGAACCATCCCAGGTCGACCCTGAGCCTGTCACCAGATCTGGTCCGCAGCAAGTCCCGAGGGGCGTTCCCGATCCCCACGGGATGGCAACAAGTGTTGGGAATCAAAACCCTAATCAATGGGAACTATTTGGCCCAATGCAAATACATAATAATACAAATAAAAATTGATGATAAAAATAAGAACTACCAGCAGAAAGACAAATAAGTGAAACATACCCCCTTGTGACCTCCTAGGTCACCACCCAACTCAAAACCACACTGCTCCAACATTAATCAGCTGAACCAAAAACTTCTACGAGAAGATGAACCTGCATCTGGAATGATAATATAGGCGTGAGCATTAAAAATGCTCAGTAGGGATGACAAAGTAAACCACAGGATCCAACCAAACCCACCTTCTAGAAATAATCCCAAAACACTAGTTTGCACATACAAAGATAGAAAATAGGGCTTTCATATTTTAAAGGAAAAATAATCCAAATTTACCATTTCAAAACCAACACACGCCACAACCAGTTTTTCCCAAAACAATGAATTTCTAAATAACTGGATTTCAAATCTATGTTTATCACATTATGAAAAAGACGAACAAGTAATAAGTAAATGCTGGAAGCAAAATTCAAGTAAAACTAAACAAGCAGAAGTAATAAATAACCATGGGCGATCCTAAACATCCCTTGAAAACCCCTGGACATACTCGGGTTCAGACTACCTGCCGGCATGGTACTCTATAGTCAATAACCAACTGGCCGCCCTAATAGCCAACCAGTGGCACATCCCTCCTGGCATGTCCACGACTACAGGGGTACTATCCCGTCTAATCAGGGTAGCAAGAAACCGTCACTCGATAATCCATAAGACGCCCAGGAACCCATGGTGTTTTTAGTAATACTGTGTAAGTGGGAGGCCCTCGCACGCGTGACTCATCTCAACGCACTTGCTAACACCTTACACGGACACCGCTACACGACAACCCTCAAGGGAAGTCCCCCTGTATATATGCCCTACAAGAATCCACACATAAAAAGTTCATTCACATTCAATAAGGTGCCAACCGGGCCTTCACAACATTATAATCTTTAAACATTTCACAAAAGGGTTGGGTTGCCAATCGGGCACATCCACCGTTCTCAAAATCAAACACAATCATCCCTTTACATTTTAAAATTTCAAACGGACCTTTACACCAAACAACCGTTGAACTCACACCAAAATCCAACCGGGCCAACCATGCTTCTGCTCCCTTTTTTTAACACCAAACCATTCATCAAAAACCTATTTTATAGAAAATATAGTTTTAATGTGTCATTTTCATTTGGAGGCACATCCATATGGGCACCTAACGCTCCATGGATGTTCCAACATGTAATGGCACATCTAGTTTTTTTGGAGGAATACCATTGAATCCATCCTTCATAAAACACTTTAGTATTGAAACCAAACCCGCACTTTTTCACAACACTTTTTAAAAGAAAAAATGTCTTTTCAAACAGTCACCCTTTCCAAAACATTTCTAAAACAACTCAGAAGTGTATAATTTGGTTAACTAGAAACACACCAAACCAATTTTACATTTTCGAACCCCAATCACCATCGAATTCAATCAAACACATCACATGGAACTCAATTTAACTTTACCAAGAACCTATGAATTTCATATAAACCAACATTAAAACAACTTCTAGAAATTAAAAACAACATTATAACCTTGTTAGATGTTTTTCATAAATATAATGGAGATGCAAATACTATATGGGGATTAATTGAAAACATTCAAGTGCTCAAGTTTTATATCAAAAGGGAGAATGGTTGGATCACCTACCTCAAATACGTAGCTCATACGACAGCAGCACGAACCCACATCGCACTACCTGTATACGCACTACAAAAAAATTAGAAGGAATCTTTAAAACAATAAAAGAACATCACATTAGAACCAACTTTGCAACAACACCTTACCAAAACATGACTCACACCATTTAAACAATTTAAATAAACCATTTTCTCAATGAACATACAAAAAACCCTCTTTTGAAATCATACACACACCAAACCTTTTTGAAACTTAATTCACACCAATTACGCAATCAAATAAATAATAATTATAGTCAAGAAACCATTTTCACGATTAAACAATCCACTATGAAAATTTATTAAATAGTTTTCAAACATGAGGAAGCATTTCAAAGTCCAAATCACACATAAAACCTCTTTCAAGACAAAACCCATTTTGACACCATGTGAAAATGTAAACTGCACTCTCTGCACTTCATAATACACTAACTGCACAATTTTCAAACACTAACAAATAGTTCGAAAAGGGTTTTCACAATATAAAACACAAACATTACTTGAAAATACTACTAACAAATTAAATTCAATCTAAAACTAAATCAAGAACATTTACGCAGCATGAAAAGTAATTAAATAATGCGCTATATTAATTAAACACCCAAAATAAACTGATGACAACTCAAAAAAAAATAAATCATAAAACCCTTAAATAAAAATTAACCTACAATGAAGAAATTGAAGAATCGTTACCTGAAAATAAAGGCAAACCCAATGATTTCATCAATCGTGGCAAAGGAAAAACTCAATAGGTCTAAAAAAATTAAAGACATGTCGCGTGCTGGATGGACAGCGGCGGCAAGGCAATGGTGTGGTGGGGGGGGGTGCGCATGAGCTGGCTGGGAGGCGTGATCGGTAATGGAGCGGGGCCAGCCGGACGATGTCGGGATAGGTGAGAAAAACTGGAGGAGGTCAGCTAGGCACCAAATGCGGAACGGAGGTGCAGGGTCACGGCCGTGAGGATGGTGTGTCGGGAGGGAGGCCAGCGGCCGGTTGTGCAGACGGCGCGCGCCTAGGGCGAAGCAGGATGGAGAGGGGGGGCAGCAACGCGGGCTGGAGGAGGCGGTCGGCGAGGGGAAGAGGTTTCCGGACGGGGGAGGCGGCTGGACAGCGAGGCGGCAGGGCCGGATGGGACCAGACGGGGCGACGAGATCGGACGGGGGGGGGGGGGTGTGGCGAGTCACCGATGTGCGCAAAGAGGGGCGGGGGGAAAACGGGTGAGAGGGTGTGATGCGGGGCTGGGTAGATTAGGGTTCTTTTTTTTAATAATTATAATAATAATAATAATAATAATAATCAAATAAAAACAATAGTAATAAATCATTTTTATTATAAACCAATATACATATATAAAAATATATATATATACATATATAAACATAAATACATATATACACACATATATATAAACATATATATAACATATATAAACATATAAACTTATATGAACCTATATATAAACATGTATACGCAGAATAATAAAACATTAAAGCATATTTATTTGCGAACATATGTGTATATATATATACACCAATAAACATAAATACACATCCATTATATATATATTTATGCACAACGTTAGAACATAAACACATACAACGTAGATACACATATATATAGACATATATAAAAATATAAACATACATAAATACACATAATGTTAAAAAAGGATAGATCGTGTGGTGTTCACACGCCGTACGGTATCCAAGCGGACTGCAAGCAGGCTGCACATACCCAAGCGGAATACACATGCCCAAGCGAACTGCATGTCATAAGCGTACGGTTTTCGCGCACTATCTCAAACCATAAACTCATCCCAACAATAAAAATTTAAACCAGGACTCACCCTCACTTAAGAAAAAACACCCGACGCCAAGAGAAATAAAATAATTACAATGACTAAAAAAACGGGTGTGACAAGAACCATGTTAAATCTCTATGTAACTAGGGTTAGAACAGACATAGGATACTCATACATTCAGTAATAAAATAATAGACATGACGTTCTATCTCATTCTTGAGCAATCTAATCGACACCATGAGTATTTATTTATAGTTTTTACATAATTATCCTAGAGAGTTTAGGCCATGGTCCTAGTGACATGGCTATCATACTAGACCGTGTATACCAAACTAGATCTCTAAAATTCTAATGTACTTTTTTTGACTCCTATATAAATTAACATACCTTATTGTATCATAATCTCAATTATTGAAACCAAAGATAAGAAAAAACAATTTAAAAATGTATAATAACTATTAAATCTTTAACTCGCACCAAAATATATATAAAAAACACTTCAAATCATCCAAATAATTTATCAAACAAACTTTCATAAGAAAAAATGTATAACAAAATCATAAAAAATGTCAAATCAGGAAACCACATACAACATACTTTAAATATTGAAAACATTGAGTGTAATCCACCAATCACAGAAAGAGGAGATACTATAATTGAAAGAGCAAAAAAAAAAATATTCACACCAAATAATATATATTAACAAAAAAGAATCCAAAGAAATTTGTGGAGAAAATATAACTACATCATGTAAGAAGAAGAGGCAAAAATACGTGAAAGGAAAAGAAAATTAAGGAGATACATAAAGTATTATTTGATATCCTAATCCTAATCACCATGATTTTTGAATCTATGTGAGTAAAAGAGCAGAGGTAGATGAATATTTAGAATAAGGGGTTGAATGTGAGTTTAATGATGGGATATGTATTTAATGTTTTAGTGGTAAAATTTTGAATTTTATGTTCTTTTAATGATATAGAAGGCCTTAGATATTGGACACACAATATGTCAGAATGTGCGTCAACTGTATGAATTTACTATCCTAGGGGAAAATAACCCTACCATTTTAACAAAATGATGTTTACTGTTGTGTCCCTAAACTTGTAGCCTGGATAGTTCCACTTTCCCAGTCACACGATTTTCACTAGAAGGGTCATAATACGATGATATTGTCAATATATAATGGGTAATGCCACGGTCATAGCCACATGGTTTTCACTCAGATGGAACTTAGTTTCTACTAATCATCTTCCAAACATATGCCTCCTTATATCTATTTACATGACAACTGGGCCCTGATGACAGCACATCCCCCCCACCTTAACATGGTCGTTAGGTCCTGGCTCAGTAGGTACCACTAGTTTCCTCGCAGACATGTGGTTCCCACCTAGGGGCCAACCCACATGCTTGAACGGGTCATCTAACTAATGAAAATCTCCATAATCTAACACATGTCCTTTCAAGTGTGTTTTGTCCTCAATCACACACACCCTATTGAACTTCCTAGAGGGTCACCCATCTTGATCACTACTCCAGGCCATCACGATTAACTATGGAGTTATAATCAGATAGGTTCCCGGAAAGTAAGGTGCACATTATTGAGGTGATTCATATCATTTATCCATTTACCCATTATCATTCTGGGGTGTTATAATCACCCCCACCCCCTTAGAGAACAACGTCACCCTAGAATTGAAATGAACTTATGGCTGCATTCCTCCTCTGATACCAGATGTGACAACAGGGTCCTGGGGACAGCACAACAACCCTGCCATAACATGGTCGCCGGGTCCTTGAACACTAGGTAGCACCAGTTTCCCCACAGACATGTGGTCCCCACCCAAGGGTCCACCCACAATCCTGAATGGGTCATCTAGATAATGACTGTCCCCATAAGACAACATTTTTATTTTCCAGTGTTCTTTGTATGCTTTTCCCTTGCATGTTTTCCTGTTTTTGATAGTTTGGTGTAGTTTTTCCTTTTAGGATATTTCCAGTTCCATGCCTATTTGTATGATGGTTTGAAAATTATTCAATGCTGATATGTTGTAGATGCCATCCAAGTAGTTATTGAGGATACTTTGGCCATTACATGATGCAATTCTTGTTGATTTTACATAGTGTTGTGAGAACCTAGTGTAGTAGACCATAGTGAGAATGGACATTAGGGATTTTCCAGAGTGTCCTTAATTCACTATGTGAGACCATAGGGGGAATTGACATTGAGTGCTTCCTCAGAGAGTATGTAGTTCCTATACATGGTCCACAAGGGGAATGTGATGTCGATTGCTTCTCCATAGTGCCTTTAGTATGATATGAGACTATAGGGGGAATTGACGACGTGTTCTTCCCTAAAGAAAACATTTTTTCTTTAGATGAACCAGAGGGGTGAGACTATGTGTGCCTCCCAAAGCGTTGTTAGTACTTGTAGGTTGAACCATAAGGGTAAGGTTGTGATAACTACTCCATAGGTTACCTATTTTTTCTACTTTCTTGATTGATTGTTTACTTGTTTGTAATTATGTGCTTGAAACTGTGGATTGTTTGCTCTTTACTGCTTCCCTATTTCCTGCTTTCTGTACTTTTACCAGCGATATATTCACTGACTATTAGGCAAAAATCATTGGGTGGTTACTTACTGGGACTTTGTCTCACAACAAGTTTGGGCCATGATTTTGGTCCCAATCAAAATATATTGTTTCATATATAGATAAGGGAAGGCACCCTTCTACTTCAGGTTCTTGATTGCCCTTGAGCGTGAGAGCATGGGACCATGCCGAGGCTTGCGGTGTTGAGGAGTTGCTCATCTTTTTTTCTTATGTAATTTGGTCTAGTACTATTTTCATAATTGTGACTTTCTTGGATATTTTCCTAGACATATATGTATCATGCATCATTTACATATATTTATGCTTCAGTTGTTTATTTATCAGTTTTATGCGGCTATTATTATTTTATATTTACTACTTCTTCTATTCTATTTGTTGTTACATCCAATGTGTACTCAGACAATGAGGGAATAGTTTCCCCACTATCACACCCAAGGCCCTTGATGCTAGTCAGAAGCCTCTGGCGTTCGGGGAAATGCGCATGAGGCCATGTGACCAATCGGGTACGGGGCACCTTTGGGTGCCTTCCAGAATAAGGAAATTACAAGCTAAAACAACTAGTTCTCTCTAAAAACATAGTTATGCAACAAAATAATTTTATAACCAAAAAAAATATAATATACATCAAATTAACACCATATATGTGATAATTCACCCCACCAGGAGAACATTACCCCTTCAAAAAGTTAAATTGAAGTATGATCAATGAATAAAAGAGGGTACTTCACCTCTACGTAGTAATTTCATTTCCATAAATTGTTCAGGTCATTTTTATGTTTCAAATGGACCCAAACCAAGGGTTTGGATTTCCCCTGAAATTCATTAACATTAGAGTATATTATCATCACTAGTTTCTCAAACATAGAGAAGTAGGACCAAAGTGATAGAACATCCTATTTTATCATGTGAGATGGGTCGGGGTTATACTTCATAAATTTAGGAAGACATAACAAATCACATATTGATATTAACTGGAATTGTAGATCTAATCGATATTCCACCTTAAAAAGTCTTTCAGTTATCTAATATTTTTTTGATATAACCTATCATAAGATTCCTCAACATACCAAGATAAAAATGGCCTAGTTGATGTGTCACATTTAAGAACACATAATCACCTATTGAAAATCATGAGGCTTAGTGTCACTAATTTAAATAAAACTCATTGTGTCTATTATATTTCAACAACTACTTACATATCATTGAAGATATATCTGATGTCTCTTTCATAAGTCCCGGTCCTAACTAAGATGTTTCACCTACTTTTGTCAAACATGAGGGATAATTAAATGGTTGAACATAAATAAGATCAATGGGATCCATTGAAATCATATTTTGGTAACTATTTTTATACATAAATTCCACCAATCTCAAATGTTTATTTCAGTATCCTTTGAAATATAACACACCTATATAGATCCAGTCTTCCAATTTTTTTTTCCTACTTATCTTGATCATCCATTTTTGGATGTATTGTTTTACTATGCTTAAAATGTGTAACCATTTTATTCTTAAGGACTTCCCCAAGAATATATATAGTTTAGTGTCCCTATATAAAATTAAATATTATGGGACACTATAAAGACTCATAATTTCTTGAACAAATAATCAGCCCAAACCATCCACCATGGTTAAATGAGTAATATGTATTAAATATGAATACTTGGGCAGATGTTCAATAACCACCATCATATAATTACTTCAATATATTTTATGAGGAAACCTAATATTAAATTATATAGAGATCTCCTACCACTTCACATTAAGATTAAAACAAGGGTCATGGTCAAACGCCACTTGAGTCCCTTAATAGACGCCTGGGATTCTATAATATATTAAAATTATAAACATTTTTTGGTAATCATGTTCATGGTAGAATTGATCTTATAAAAATCCCTAAAAATCTTCATGAGGTACCCTGAATTTCATAAAAATATCCTTATCTTGATGAAAATCTTCAACTACACCCATGACATTACTACACCTATTTTCTCAGGGTCTACAGAGATCCCATGTTTTAAAATTGTGTGGTGTAAAAACTTTTTTATCGGAAAAAGAGAGTTCACTTGGATAACATAGAAGAAATTCATTGATCTTGAAGAGTGTCTAGTATGATCATTAGGTGTATTATATACTCTTCCTCAAACCCAGATTAGACTATGTTGTTTTTCACAAACACTATGAAAAATGTGACTAGGTACTAATGGAACACCTCTTTCATATTAACCATGAAAATTGTCAGAGAATTTGCAAACCAAATGTAATGACCAATTAAAAAAGTGTTCACACCGTATTATAAATAATGTATTATTAATTTATACCATGATATCATTAACTTAATGATACATATGGTTGTTGAAAGTCATGAAAAAAGGCCCTCCACCTTGATCGTATCAAAGAGGCTATAAATATGGGGAAATGGATAATTTTTCTTGATACATACCATGAATTACTAATGGTAATCGATTCATAAATAGAGTAATCATTCATCTTTATTATAAAAAAAAAATATTTGACCGTAAATTGTGACACTCGAGTGAATTAATCCATTAGATTCCAAATCAAGAAATTGTATATTTAATTCTCATTATTTGATGGGGTCCATATGATAGGAGGGATGAGTTATCAGTTATATTCCAGAAACTAGATTGATTATAAACACAAAATTAAACTATGTAGGTAAACCTAAAAAACCATCTAGAAACACATATATAATCTTAACTACTATAGAAAGAAACACACTCTTAAAACTCATCCATAATCATCTATCATTAGTTTTTAGACTCGGATAACATGTTTTCTGAAAATAAGATGTGGAGGTACAGATCAACCTGATTGAGTATCCCATTCACCTTTAATGTCAAAATTTTTCCCATTATATGCAAAAAAAATCATACATAGGATAAAAATTTATGTGAACCTATAAACACAGAATCTAATTCTATCTAAGTATAATTTCAAAAATACCTATTTCTATACCCAATAAATCTCATTCTAATTTGAAGCCTGACTGAGTAAGAGTATATGACTGACATCTGAAGCCCTATAACATTTTTCCAAGTGGAGTAAAAATCCCCATGGCATAAGGCTTACTCGTAGTTTGAAATTTTAGCAATTCCAAAAAATGTTCAGGAATAATAAAAATCTAACCACCCATTAAAAAATGAAAATAGATGATGAAATATAAACAAAACCTCAAATAGTTCCCGGTCCTATATTGGATTCTACTAGCTGCTGATCCATATCACAAATATGCTTAGTTTCTTCCAATTTAAATGGTAAATTTTTGACTAATATATCTTCTTTGAGATGAACCTAGCCATAAATGGATTCAAAATATCAAAAAAACCTAGAATACTGAGAACCTAGATCCATTGATGCACTAGACTGAGATCAAAATTCTCAATATAATGATAAACCTTCACCACTTATATTTTCCAAAATGCACATAAAGAACCCATATAAGAGACCCAAGTGCTCAAACTAATGGTAGTGTGTATGTGGAATAGAAAATTACAACCGAACATTCTTTATAAATTCACACTAGAATCACCCAACCTACCCACTACAAGTGGTTACAGATGATGGTGGTCGATATGTGTGTCTAGAGAATTCCCCTATATTCTTCTCCTACTATTTTGTATTCACTTCTTTAAAAACGTATCATTTATTCCCTATATAATTGATATATTCATCACATAAATGATGAAATCAATGACCTGTTCAATTTTTTCCACCAATGATCAATTGATTACAACCACATACATCATAAGTTTAAATAAGAAGAACCTGGCTTTTTTATCATGATGCAAGGTGATAAACAACCATTGATAATTTTTATACTCATTATGGAACACCTTGGGTGTGAAATAGAAAAATTATGAAAAACATTTGTTATACTCTAACACAGTGTGATCCCCCTGATGAATATCAATTAAATCATGGATTTTGGTGAGGGAAAAGGAAACAATATAATAATACTTATTGAAGTCTTCCGTGAATCCCTTCCAAACCATTTGTTCATGTTTTCTATCTTGAACCACTTATTTCCTTCATATAAATTTGGGGATTTCCAAATGATTTATTTTCATATCATTTGGGATGCTTCAAGTGTCTTCAAAAACCTAAATATCATCTCTGTATTCTCTAACCAATATTAAACTACATGGGTGTCTATGACACACCAAAAGGAAGTGTGTTTATTCCAAAGAAACTCTAGGGCCTAATCATTTTACAGATCTGGTTCAATCACCATATAATTATAAGAACAAAATATTTCTCTCTAATCATATTCACATATAGCCTAAACAAATTCTTCCAATAACATATGATCAACTATTTAAGGATAATTTTTTATGGCCACTTCATGTGGATTCATGAAAGGCCTTTGGGAAGGATTAATTCTATATAAATTAAAAATATCCAATTAATCATCAATGAACTACCCATATGTTTATCTAATAATTTTTTCATTTAAACATCCATAAAAATACAAATAAAACCTTAAAAATATCAAAAAAAATATTTAAACCACTCCACCTCAACTATATTTCCATGTGAAGTTTATTAACTATCCATCCAACTAAAAGAGGATGTTAAAAAATCTCAATAATCACTTGGTTTCCCAATGCCTATTATAATGTGTGTTATCCAGACACCCAACTTGCAACCCAAACCTCAAATCCTAATACCACTAGCTCCGGTGTATCTAGAATCTCACCAAGAACATGATACAATGAAAGGAAAATCTCAGATATGATACTATTATTTCACAAACCTATATAGGTTTTTACTTAATGAGACACCTGAATCGACATGTACATGGACTAATGGGAATTCCTAATCTCTAAGGGCTAGAAAAAGTGATTGTGAATTGAGTAACACCATTCGGAATGGTATATCCCAAGTGAATAAATTATGAAAATTTCACCAAAAGTTTGATCATTATAATTAAAATATCAATAAAATTATGGAATAAATTAATTTCTATGAAACATAGTTGAAAATATAACATTAATAACTAAAAAATTACCTAAAAGGAATATGGGATCGACTAGATAAAAAGTTTTCCATGCAACATGTGTGTCGATTCCCATTTTCCAACACCACCAACAGTTGTAACAAATGAATCTACCAGTCCATATGACCATCATATGTATATATGGGAGACTTTCCTTTATATGGGTCGAACATCACAATGTATACATACAGTTGAGGTTGTTTTTTGGATGTCATATAAATTTTAAAGCATTATACAACCATAAAGAATCAATGAAATCAAATGAAATGAAACATTTGCATGATTAATTTTATAGAAGATAATAAAAACAATTTAATGAAAAAAATATATTTCATAAAAGAATAAATGAATGTGAAACCATTCTAAAATAGAAAATAATGTATGAGACCCATGTCAATTCCATATGAAGCTAGGTTTATAAGTTTCCTTGGATCACTTTAATCATAGTGATCAAAAAATATGTAATATTTTCCATATTCAATGAATGCTAACTAATCACTATCATGGAAGTTCCAATATTATTTTAAATAACATTAATATAAACACAATTCAAATATTTGAAACCACAATATAGAAATAAATATTTACAAAATGAAAATCACCATCAGACCTTCAACTAACACAAAATCCCCTGGGGAAAAATATTAAAACCCCCCAAAAAATTTATCAAACCAATTCAATTTCAAAATTAAGAATTATAAATTCATAAAATAATTTCCACATATGAAACCAACAACATGTTTCTTAATATCATCATGGATATGGGTAGAAATCACCAACCTCACCAATAAAAAATCCTATAAGGGAAAATAAACTCTTAAAAAAACAAGTTTCAATGAAAAATAAGAAATATTAAACCAAAAATAGTTCAAAACCCTTTCCTTTGAAAATATAGATCCATAAAAAAGGGAGAAGATATAACAAGAATAGAAATTATAAACAATGTAACAACTTACATGAAATGGTTCTTGAAGATCCTAATCCAAATCACACAAAAATTAGAACCAAAGGGAGTTCAAGAGGATAAGGAGGTGTGCCTAGGGAATAGGGGTTTGAATTGGGTGTAAATGAGGGTTTAGGGTCATAAAATTAAAGTGGGGAAATTGGAAATTTGAAAAATATTTTATGATTGGGTAGGCCACACATTTTGGCCACACGGTCTTCCAGACAGTGCACCAATTGTGTGACATCTCTGGCTAGGAGTATAATTGGATACACAATTTACCTTGAATGGGGTGAACACCAATGAGTCTAGCTAGCTATACAAACTAGAAACTTCTAATTTACTGGTCACAAAGTATTCACATAGATGGAACTACCCCTATGTACTAGTTAATTCATTCTAGAATGATTTATTATCTAAGACAAAAGGATTTCACTAGTATGGCGCATAGTTTCTAATAACCATCTGCCAACCATGAACATCCGTCTTTCTATTCCAAAACAACCATTTTTTCTTATAAACTCCCATGTAAGTTATATAATAAAGTTAAAACGAAAACTAAAAGATAATATACCTAAAAAGAACACCACTATCATGAAATAAAAACCTTCACCAGAAAAGGTATAAGGGAAACACAATAACATTATTCTAGGATGATACACAAGTCAATAACCAATGTTAAATTTTTTTAATAATTAAATTTTGAGGATCAAATAGTATTTGGAAAAAAATATAACCAAACAATCCCACACCATGAATATATTTGATCATCATATTTTATAACTTCATGTCATAAATATTTGGCTCATACTAGACATTATAGACCACACAAGTCATTTATGTATATCCCCAGGTTATCCAATAATATAAAATAATATTTATAGGATTTTAGAGAAATGTTATATAAATTAAATAAATTTTGATCTCATTTAGTTTTTAGAAGAGGTATTATGTTTATAATCACTTAAAGTCACTAAATCTATATATTTATAGGAATTTTATGGTTAATTTAGTTAGAATTGGTGTAACATTATGTGAATTAAATGTGTTTCATTATATCATCCAGGTATATGATTCTATTTCATTCAAAAATTGAATATTGCTTTCATTATTCATTGTGTATCAACATCTTTACTATTGAATTATGTTATAATATCGATTCATAATATTCCACGTGGTTTTATGGTATTTTTTATTAGAATAAGATATGAAATTAAATTTTGATATCCTAAAATCAATTTTTGGATTTCTAAAATATGATCCAATACAAACTGAGAATAAAAAAATATTCTACTAAATGATGAATTAAATTATTTTTGGATGAATCATTCAACAGATTCTAACATCAGAAGAGACCAACAATATGGATTCATGGATAACCCAATATGGTCTTTCAAAAAATATCTGTAGATTTATTTTTATGGGTGGTGATTAAAATATTGTATATAAAATTTTGTATTAAAAATAATTCATAAAACACAAATAAAAAACCATTATCCATTTTTGAGTGAATAGTAAGTATACATTTCACCTCAACATTTTGTTGGTCTATATCCCTAATTAAATTTTTTATTTTCATGTTACATGGTTAAAGCATAGAAGTAAATATTAAAAAATTCCCATAGAAACTAATAGAAAAACATTATTATGAAAAAAAACAGATATGATACTATTTTATAGAAATCATTAATAATGTATTGTGAATTTTAATAAAATTTTGACCAACATCCTCTAGATTTCTCAATCCCATAACTATCACATTCAACTATCTTGAATATCACAACCCAAATCGTTTGGTCTTCCATTACTACCATGTAAATGATATAGTCACCTTACCCCAATATAAAACATTAAATCATCATAGTTATACCTAAACTAACGAATAATTTTCATTATGTTAATAAAGATATAGTAATAAGAATCTATCGAAGAGAGAATAAATGATATTCATGAATAAAACTAAAAAACCAAAAGAAGTTATAATCATAAGAATAGAAACAAATGGAACTTCATACTATAAATCTACCATTAGGAAGCGAACATTGATCCCTATGTCTAGCATTCAATCACACCACATATTATATAATAATTTATACCACCACATATAGTACACCAATTCATCCAATGGCTGCTAATATGACTACCATTCGTAGAGACATACATTAATGGGAAAACTACAAAATTTATATAAATTATCCATATCAAAAATATAAAAAAATAATGGATGAAATGTATCAAGGTATCAAAAACACCCTTGAACATATAGTATAATGGATACCACCAACTCATCCAGTACTCTGCATGGTCCGTAGAAATCCAATTCCACTTAAGGTGTGAATGGTCACCAATAATCCCTATTGAATTCATCAAGGATATATATTGGGATGACTCAGCACTCCAACGACCTTCACAATATTTCCATATAACTAAGCGGAAACTATGAATCTAAGAAAAAATAACACACAAATAAGCAATTAAATATAGGTACTAGGGACAAAGGAGATCAAATAATAAAACCATAGAAACATATAAAATATGTTTCTGAAGATAATCGACCAGGCAGTTTCGAAAATAGAATTATGGGAATAGTAAACCCTATAAATTAAGATGTGGATTTGAGATTCATTCCATAAAAGATATATATGTCAAAACACTTCAGTTGAGAGAATAACCATAGAGAGATAGATATAGAGGGAATGTATTAGGAAAATAGGGCCATACCATAATATATTTCAACCTTAATAGTGGTGATAAATTATATTTCACTAAATTAATTTGTATTGCTGGTTGTAGATGTTTATTACCCTATGAGACCCCTATTTTTGTCTACTGATGTATATAGTACCCAATATCATTGAAGATGATGCATTGGGAGATAGGTAGTTTATTTTTCATGCCTTTTATTCCTATGTCATATTTCTTATATTCATCAAATCCCATTGATATTTTTTAGAATTATTTTCTTATTATAAACACATGAATTATTTCTTTATTAATTCATGATAAAATTCAAGGTTATTTAATTCCAAATACAAGAATTTTGTGACATTTAATCTCCTAACCTCAATTTATATTTGAAAATAAAATAGGAAAATCCATGGTTTTTTTCATATATCTATGTAAATGGGAAAATATTATAACATTTATAGACACATTGAGAGAAAATTGTACCACATATTCATAACTCCCAATGCCCCAGATAAAAAGTTATTTTTGAATATTTGGTATTAAAGAAATTATTAATCATTATATTTTTCTACATTGGTTGATAAAAATTAAGTTTTTACATTAAATAGTTGTGAAACTCGACTCATAGTTTGTTGTAGATTCATTATCAAATTTCTCAATATATTGAAATTATATCCCTATCATTATGTAGAGGAATTTAGGGAAATACATTCTATCATACATTATCATAATTATATATCTAAAATAGTTCATTAACTATATCCTTTGAGAATACATCATTCATCAATGTCAACCGTTGATCATCTTCTCAATGTAAATGTTATATTCCTTAAGTAACAATTTATTTCTGAGAATAATGATGTAAAGAAAATATATATTCCGAATATTTACCTCCTTTTCTATAATTAGTTGATTATAATATAAAATAAATTATAATAATCATAATTAAATCATTAGTTAAATGACAACTTTCTATATATTAGGATAATTCTTACAGCAATTATGATTTATTTTATTAGTCATAAAATAATTCAAGAGGTTATGTACAACTATAAGGTTTTAAACGTTATATCACATTTCAACATGATTATCATTTATGATGGTCCTAAATAGGGTAAGTGAAAAAACATTTATTATTAGTGGGTGATGTTATAAGAAATAAATAAAATTTCATCCCACTTTTTGTATAGGTTAATATGAAGTTTCTAGTTTTTGATCAAATTGATGTTAAAAATCATAAAATCTTGAAGTATTTGAAAGTAATTTTAATGGAAGTAATAAATTTAACTGTCATTAATTAGTAAACACATTTGACTATATATTAAAAAATTGATACTACTTAAACAATGTTAATATAAAATTAATCAAATTAGTGGATTAGAAAAATATTGAAACAATTCATCGAGATGAGGATGGAAACCCTTAATGAATAAAAAAGTATGATTGTTAAAAATTTAGTAATTATTTATAGTAATCCTTTATATTTTCCCAAAAAAAATTCTGGATCTATAAGTGTAATCCTAAGTATCTATGTTATAATAAGAGAATAACCATGATTATAGACCTATATAAAGGTAGATGTTCCAAACAGGGAAATTCTTGGATTTTAACTCATTATTAAAAACCTGAATTTCTTGCACCAATCACATATTCAATCTCATGATCAATTACAATTCTTTAGTAGGATATTAGGGATGCATAGTCTAAATGTAAATATTAAAAAATGTGATCCTCTTCAATAATTAGATATTAGGAAAACCTAATTTACATCCTAGAATCCAAAAAAACATATGGAATAAAAAATTACATTTATAATAGAAAATTTGAACATAATATTAATGTAAACTTCACCCAAAAACTATTGAGGGTCTAACTAATATAAAATTTACAATTAGTACCTATCAAAATTTTGGTGGATAAAAATATCAACAAGATAAAAATTAATAGTTTAAAACCATCTTCTTAACACATTAATTATTCTATGTCTCAAATTAAATTTATAGATTACATCTATAAAAAAACTCCATATGTCATATTATATATTAATTTTGTTTAGTTAAAAATACAATAATTTTAATTCACTAACATCTGATATGTTTAATGTTTAATCTCTATCATTTCATCAATACAATACCATAATAATGTATTTTTTTAGTATAAGTAAAAATATTTTCATTTAAATAGAATAGGATAACCATAAAATAGAACCAAACTCATAAAAACATAAAATTCCACAAAATAGTAACATTACCACAATGATGAAGTGCATTTTAATGTATAAAAACCAATAAAAATAAGATTAATTGATATAAAAACAACCACATTTTTGAAAATAATAGGATATAACTAAAAACATAAATATAGGTGTATTTTATTATAAATATAATACAATTAACATATAATATGTAATTTCAGATTAACCTCCCTTGAATATAGTTTTTTTAAAACCTAATATTTTAATAATTCAAATATATTTTGTGTCAATGTCGACCAAGGAAATATAGTACTCTATCTAATTGATTTTATTTCCATTTATACAATGTCATATTTTGAAAATTAATTTTTATTCATTTGGATTATTATCCCCCTTTCATAAAAAAATTATTCATCTCTATGAAATAATGGGTAATGTATAAATAATATGGTTAAAAAATTCTCCCTCATCAAAAAACTGACATTTTTCAATCAATAAATGAATATTTACAAGTTTTCTCCCATTAATGTGATACATAACAATTTCTCCCAAATATAGGAAAATATACCAACATACCTACCTTTATGAATGTAATAATGTTAAAACATTGAGTATTATAGAGAAATTAAATTATAGTTAGTAAAATAACAATGTAATGAAAATAAATTTTTCATAAATTTTGTGAGATTAACATTTAATACATAAAATACACTAATTTCATTTTCATAATTTATATTTTGTATGGATTTTACCTCTCCTGCTTACATATATTGAAAATATAAAAATCATTATAACTACATTATAATTATAAAACATAATTATATTTAATGGTGGAAACGAAAAAGTAGTAACATTTTATGAACGAACCATCCCAATGATATCATTCAATTATGAAAAATGATATTCTTTTGACAGATATGGTTTTAAATCATTTCAATAATAAATGTTTATACATTTTTTTTGAAATAGAGGAATTCACTAGTGATAAATTAAAAAATGGTTCTCCTCCTTCATCCAGGGATAATAAATATTATTAAATTGTAATTTATATGAATACCATTGTAAAAAATCAATGATCTAGGGAATCATGGAATGGATGATACATATGATATTATAAAATAATAAATAAGGAATCATAGTATAATAAATCGTTCTATAATGATTCCATATAAATGATATAAAAAATATATGAGTACTTAATATATAAGACATTCATTATCTATTACATTATTCAAATGAAAAATATTTTCAGTATTTTTTTAATAGACATGAATAAAGAAAAAAAATATATTATTAAACTATGGGAAACATTTATGATTATTACAATGGGAAAATATATGGGTCTTTTATAAAAGATAAATCCTGGGAAATTATACATTACAGAAGTTAATTTCGAATAAAAATAATTAAAAAAAGGCTTTTTTGGTTTTATTCTATTAACAAATTTTATTTATTAAGAAATATTTTATTAAATAAATTTATATCCACATAAATTTTAGTAAATAATATTTTATACCATATGAAATTGATACACTAAAATAATGATCATCCACCCTATTCCGTGAGGATATTGTTTAATGTTATGTTATATGTGAGATAAGATACATAAATTATGATAAATTCCCATTTATAATAACTAAAAATTACATGATATATTCATGTATAATGAAATTTAAGGGTTTTATGGGAATTATAGTAGCCTATTTATTAATATTTATAATCATAACAATAATAAAAGTTTATTCTCATGTGAACTAATAATAAATTGGTGTAGTATATCAATGTTCTTCCCAAATGGATGTTGTACACAGTTTCATAGAAAATGGATATAGCTTATTTTTAAAAAATTACATATTCAATGAATAAAAATCAAGATAATATCCATTATTTTCTGTTATATCATCACAGTCATAGAGAATCCACTTCAGTATAACACATTTTCAGAATCATGAGTGCAATGTTAAACAAATGGTTTCTTCATAAAATATTTAAAATCTAAGAAGCACTTATGAAATTTTAATTTCAAAATTGTCTCTTAAAATACAGTATAAATTTTCTACTGTTATATTATCAATAACCTTTAAAGGTATACACCTTTTGAAAGAAAATAAAAATTATTGTTTTAAGTTCCCTTAATGTATCTAAAAATATTATTGATGTCCATATTATTGGAATGCATTATATTTTCCTATAACCACACATAAATTTATATATAATTTATAATTTATGTTCAAATAGAAATAATATATTGTAATATTTTGATCAACCCTCTAAATAAATTGTTATTAACTAGCATCTAATATTCAACATGATATTTTTTACATGATGTACATACTGATGTATTGATTATATAATTATATTCAAAACCATAATAGTTAATATAATATATTATATAATTAATATTAATTATGGCTAATTCTTCTAGTCTGTGTTTTTTGGATCCCAAAAAAAAATCATTTTCACCCTTTATGATAATCTTAAACACACTTTATATAATATTTTTGAAGCTATTAACAAGTGCTTAATATTTTGAGGAACAGATAATTTAATCAAAATTAATTTTAATAATGATAGTTTTAGTAATAATAATATTGATAAAATTAATGTTGTTATCAATTCCATTATAAAAGTTATGTTGAATAAAAAAAATGAATAATCAATAATATCTGGATCACATAGCTTATTTATGTATGTTGAGAGTATTTGTATGTTTAAAAATATATACTAAAAAAATACAATTTCAAAAATCTAGAAGTTGCTAAACATAATCTTCCAAAAGAACATATCCATTATATAACGAACTTTTAATATCTATTTGATATATATTAAAAACAAGTAGATATTTAATGAATACATTTATATGGATAGAATAAATCCTAAATAAAAAATAAAAGATTTATACTTTATATATTACCTCTTTCTAGTTATAACCCAAAAAATATTCAACATTATATAATTATATTCAAAACCATAACAGTTAATATAATATATTATATAATTAATATTAATTATGGCTAATTCTTCTAGTCTGTGTTTTTTGGATCCCAAAAAAAATCATTTTCACCCTTTATGATAATCTTAAACACACTTTATATAATATTTTTGAAGCTATTAACAAGTGCTTAATATTTTGAGGAACAGATAATTTAATCAAAATTAATTTTAGTAATGATAGTTTTAGTAATAATAATATTGATAAAATTAATGTTGTTATCAATTCCATTATAAAAGTTATGTTGAATAAAAAAATGAATAATCAATAATATCTGGATCACATAGCTTATTTATGTATGTTGAGAGTATTTGTATGTTTAAAAATATATACTAAAAAAATACAATTTCAAAAATCTAGAAGTTGCTAAACATAATCTTCCAAAAGAACATATCCATTATATAATGAACTTTTAATTTCTATTTGATATATATTAAAAACAAGTAGATATTTAATGAATACATTTATATGGATAGAATAAATCCTAAATAAAAAATAAAAGATTTATACTTAATATATTACCTCTTTCTAGTTATAAACCAAAAAATATTCAACATTCATTTTTTAAATGTAATATCATTTTCTTCACATTTATTTTACTAACCCATTTAACACTTACAACCATAATATCATTAGTATTGTCATACATCGTCCAAACTTTTTTCAATTAAAACGTAATGAGTTTTTCTTACTAATAAATTATCCAACAACCAACAGACAATGATTCATCATGAAATTTAAGTTAAAACTAGGAAATGAAAAAATATTTTTCTCCATATTTTATATGAGAAATATGAGTTATTACTGGTTTATTTTCAAAACTAATGATTTTATCACAAGGATGATTACTCAATATCATTTTGTTTCTTGGAAAATGGGGATGTTGATATTCATCTATTAATGAATAAAATCCCATTAAACTAAAATCTAGATTACATTAATCAATTAGTCTGGCTTTTGGAACATTAATCTGAAGATGATGTGGTGAAATTTTGGAAAAAATATTCAGGGTTCCAAAACAATAATCTCGATTTAAAAAATATGGATGATTTAATTAATAATAAGGCTTAATATATATAATCACGAAATACACCACTTCATTGACATAATGATTCCATTTTTTTAAATACGTGATATATAATAATAAATTTTTTATATGTTATACTATGATCAGTTTTACAAATAAATAATTGGAATCCAAAAATATTAAAGTATCATATTTTTTTTCTTTAATAACATAATTCATGTGGGAATATTTTTAACAAAAAACTATAAAAACTATAATTTTAAAAATAGATGGTCATACCCAGGATTCTCCCCAAAAATAAAATGAAATTTAGTACTTAAAAAACATTGTCCATGTAATTCCCTCAAGGGTTTAATTAAATAAATCAACTAATATTTTATGTTTTGAACTTATTAGTGATTTCAAATATTGGGTTATTCTTTTTTAAATATAAAATTATTTAAAAATAAAATATAAAAAACAAACCACCTAAACCACCTAGTAAATTGATTTTAGAATGTTTTTTCATTTTTCAAATATATGTAACTAAAATCTAGAAAAAAATGGATTATATACTAATTTGGTGTTAAGAAATATGATCATATCACTAATATTAATCACCATCTAAGACATGAATATATTGTCTACAAACAATACATTTAGTTTTTTTGAAATAATAGAGTCCATGTTCAGTTAGTATAAAAAATATACATTTATACTTCCCTAAATGACAAATATAATGACTTTGTTTTCTTCCTATATTTTCATGGAATATATAATTTGGATGAATAAAATTATTTGTATAGTAGTTTGTTAAATGGGACATTCCATGATATCTTAGATACAATACAAACTCTATATTCTCCTAAAATCCAATTCAAAAGACATGAAAAATCATTAACATCCCAAAGATAGTGTTAGTTTCAATAATAATGGTTTTATATGTCTATTTTATAATCAAATTAATTCATATCATTAGAAGAAGTGTGACATCCTTTAGAAAATATAATGGAACATTTATTAATCTATATATTCAGGGATTAACCATCATCATATAATTGCCTTATGATTCCCCTAGAACCACACATCTGGAAGTAGTGAAAAATATATATACTTATTATATATCACATGAAATACAATAATCTATTATGTTAAAATGTTGGGTGCCTTCAGGAATTATGAACATATTATATAGTCATCCAATATGATACCATAAAATGAGGAAAACAAATCTATCATCATAGACTATTTAATTGAGAAAATGGTTTTAATGTATTATCCATTATTTTATATGATCAAATTTATATGCCAATGACAATTTTACATTTCAAAAAACAATATTAAAATATTATTACAATTTTATGGTAATAATTAAATATATAAATTATGAATTAAAAAATAATTTATTAATTAATTACAAATCTATATTTATCAAAAAAATGATACTAAAAATTATAAAATAGTTTTTATAATAATAAAATAGTTACTATGTATATTAAAAAAAGATAATTAAATGAGTTGTAGTGTAATTAAAAATGTATGAGATATAATTTTTTATTTAAAAAGTATATCTAACCATCCATTAATTGTTTCTCATAAAATTTTATATAAAATTACATTGAATGGTTATATGTTAAAATATTGTGACTATGAAAACATGTATCATAATTTTTTAACCATTACATTATATTCAATTACTTACTGACACAACCATAAACAATGTAAATTTTTTATAAAATGAGATTTGTAAAAAGAATAACGACTATAGTAAAATTGATTTTATTAAAATATTTTAATAATTACTATTATAAATGAGTTAAATTTTTTAAAAAATTAAATCACTGAACCCTACATAATTTGTAAGATCCCTTAGAAAATACATCAAATAAATGGTGATATGAAATCCCGATAAGGAGAGAAATAAAGGAGAAGTATTTGATAAATAAAACAATAGAGTATATATTTGATGAAAATCCTCGTATTCATATTATAAGTAAATGTTCAACATAAAAATACCGATTTAATAATATAAAATTTGTTGAAACATATAATATTCATAGAAATGAAACTAAATTACATTTACAAGATATCCCACAATTTTTTGTTAACAATGGTACCATCATTTTCACACTTATCCATTGTGTAAAAATCATCATTTCATAAAATGTGAAAATTGATATGATCCTATTTATTCATAATACATATAATTTGATGGGATAAATACAATTAACCAATCGATTAGATAACTATATAATTTCAATCCCACCTATAACTTCATAATATGATCATTATATTTACTGAAATGTGGAAAGAAAAGATATAAAAGTAGTACATATGAAATAAGCCAATGGAGAGAAATAATTTTTATATATATTCTGTAAAAATAGTTCAATTATTAACCTTATAGGTTCCCATATTAAAAATGTAAAACATATTTTTGAATTGGAATATTGGAATAAAAATGGAATGTTTCATGGTGGGAAGTGGAAATAACTCAAAACGGAACATCATGATTTTTTGGAAAATAATGAATTTTTAAAGTGATTATATATCTATCTAAATTATTCTCAATGATGTTAAATAATGTGTATTCAATGAAATGAATTTCATGGTAAAATGCATCATCAATTTATTCTTAAGCATTATGTTAAAACAAAAATACAAAGGTCAAAAACACGAAATTAATGTGTTGGGATCATGATTCCCTATATATTATATCCCATTTTGTATCATCGCATGTTTTGATCATATATAATAAAATTATGGTTATTAAAACATGAATCTATAATGTAGACTTTGTATGTAATGTAATGACAATCTTCAAATGTGCCTAATGCACCTCCATGCTTTCCAATTTACTTGCCTTTTTCTTGCACTCCGACAGCTCTTATGGTAGCTCCAATTCATCTCCTTCCTCTGGAGTTTTTCCCCTCTAAATCATGTCACCTGACCGGTGTTAAAGATTTCTCTTTGATTGATCATCCTAGAGGTCTGGGGGTGTCATCATTTTCTGGTCCATCATTCATGGAGATTCTTCCTGGACCGGATAGCCCAATCCATCTATCTCCACTTCCTCAGTTTATGGAGGATCCATTCCTGAATTCATATATCCTAGAGAAGGGGGATGGAGTCCTTGTTTTTTCCAGAATTGTTCTTTGAGGAGGCATCAGATCTACAAAGATGGACTCTCATGGCGAGATTCAACGGGGATAAGCATCCACCTCCCATGTTCCAAGCTTTCATTCCTCATGGGGATTACAAGCTCATGTGTCAGTCTTTGTGATCAACCGCCTATCCTTCATCATTTTTACTCTTCAAGGGATTACTTGGTCATGTCTTGGTCATTTATCCCCCATTCTTTCGGTCAATGGCCATTCATCCTTCTTCGATGGTCCATGGAAATTCACAACGGACAGGAGTCTCCTCAATCCTTGGTTTTGATTATCATGTGTGTCCTACTGCTCCCCTTCTTTGATATTTATTTTCTTTGGAGTATTTTTGATCATTTGGGTGAATATATTCACTCTGATGATTGAACAATTCATCATCGGGAGGCCTCGGTTGTCCAGATCTGTGTGGCTATGGACGTCTCTCAGGGGCTTTCATCATAGTTCCTCCTTCAGATTGATGATTCTTCATAGTGGAGGCAGATAATTATTTTTCCCAACCCACCTAGGTTGTTCTCGGGCTGTCACATTCAAGGTCATGAGGTGTCATATTTGTGTCATCATAATTCCATACGTGTATTAGATCGGAAGCGGGATCCTGATTTGGTTCCTGAGCCACAGATCTCGTCTTCGGTTGATCTGCCTGTCGAGGTTGTTGTCCCTCCAGTGTTTCCCATCCCCTCCAAAGAATCCATCATCACCTTCTCTCTTCACTATCTTCCATCTCCTCCACTTTCAATATTATCTAGCACATCAATGCCCATCCCCTACCTGGATTTGGTTCCATTCAAGATGATTTTCCCTTTTAATCCTCTGACCAATGAAATACTTGTGGATTCAATTTTTTTTGCACATATTCAACATAAGATCATTGATATCTCCCTATATGAATCCCATTTGTTCTGAGATCCATATCATCTTCCAGCAAATGCTAATCTCCACTTGGGAGAGCCTGATTTGCACTTGATTGGTTAAGAAGATTCTCTATAGATGATTGTACCCCACTTTTCAGAATCACATTAGATCACCTTGGTAAGCACATCTAACTCATTCATTGTTTAATTTTATGATACAGAAAAGGGAGAAATTCAGTCTTTGTCTCGCACATTGGAGCCTTCTAGAGTTTTTATGAGGTCACGGTACAAGATGGGATTAGCATGCTTTTCTTTTCAACCGAACTACTGCGCCTCACTAGGGGCCAAATCTAGGAGAAACCTATTCTAATGATTTCCTTCAATGTTGGGAATGACCGTGGCCTTGGTGCCAATGTGAAGCCTACAATTCTATCCAAATAAATTATCCCAGAGCAGGGCCTCTATTGTAATAGTTCTTGAACCGAAATAGTTTGTGTCTATGATTTCTAACATAGGTTTTAGAATGGAACTCTGTCATTTTATGAATGGAGAACCTACAAACAACGACATCTAGATTTTCTATGAATTATTATTTTTAGTTAATCTTCATGATATCTCTGATCAAAATATCATATTTATGGTTTTTATCAGTGATTATACATTTTTTTATCCTTTGTATATGCCAAATGTGAGCCAAGGATGAGGGATTAGCAATGGCACGATCTTGAAATCTTCGATCCGGGGAATATCTCTTCACTACATGGTGGTGATTTCAATGTTATCTTATACAGTTCTAGAAATGGGGTCAAACTTATCATCAGAATGAAATGCATTCCTTCGCCAAATTCTTTTCTCCAAAAGGGCTCATGGATTTAGGTTTCCCTTTGGACATGTTTACATGGTGCAATAACCAAAAATGGGGTGGTCACATATAGAATTTATTGGATATCGGTTTGTAAAACAATCATGTCATTTTTAAATATCCTGGGATCGTTGTATCTTACCTTGTTCATGCTCTGTTTGACCACTCCCCTTTGTTGGTTCATATGTCTTCCACTATGGATTCTGTGTCCATATTTTTCTTCACTAAAAAGTAAACTTCTGATCCTGATTTTTTTGTTTATGGTGCACTCTTCCTAGAGCAGGCCTATGGTGTAAAATTTGGAACATGGTATCCATAAAAACTCGTAAGGTTGAAAGGGGACCTACATACTTGGATTATAAGTCATCTGCGTCGCTTTCAAGAGCTGGATATAGTGGAGCGGGAGCATGAGGAGGCTGAATCAATTCTTAAAGAAAATTTGGAAGATTATTTTTTCATGGATTTCATTGAAAAAAATGAAAAAATAGGGGATATTATTCTCACACCACAATGTTAATCCTGTGAGAAATCCAAACAAAAATGGATTAAGGGTGGTGAAAAAAATACCACATTGTTTAATGTGTATATAATGGAGAGTGATCATTTCCCCCTCCCAACATTCCCAAATAGGACGGTTCTTTTGAAACAAATCTTGATGATGTGGGTGAGATGGTGGAGGGTCATTTTAAATCCTTGTTAGTAGGAAGTAACTCATAGATACTAGAGGTATATCCTTGTGATTATTCCTCCTTATGTGAAGCTATTATGAATTTTGTGTCTGATGATATTAATTATGAGATGGGAATGATCCCTGATGAGAGGAAAGTTTGGGATGAAGTGAAGTATCTTAATAAAGAATGTTCTACGGGTCCAGATAGTTTTCAGGTTCCTTTTATGTGGATTTTTGAAAGGTGGTTAAAAATTATTTGGTTACCATTATGCAGGACTACATTCGTGGGGGCAACATTCCTCGTGGTGAATATTCAAGATCCATAATTCTTATTCTAAAGGTTATGGACACCTCCTCTCTCAGGAATTATAGGCCAACAAGTATGTGTAACTTCCCTTATAATGTTCTGGCTAGTATCATCCACATGAGTCTTGGCCCTCACCTTCTAAATTGGATATCAGAGGAACAAAATGGTTTTGTTAGAGGGAGGTCAACTGACGAGTAAATTTCACTATCTCAAGTTATGGATGGAGAAATCAACAAGAAAACAACCAGATCCAACATAGAAATTAAAATAAACTTGGAAAAATCATTTGATATAATTGAATGGGGTTTCATTTTAAAATTCTATACATGCATGAGTTTCTCTAATTGAGTGTGAGACATATTTTTCAGGAGTATCATCTCTCTCTAGTTCAGAGTTATGTTAATAGGAATCAGTTTAAGCTTTTTCAAATCTGCCCGAGGTCTATGACTTGGAGATTCTATCTTCCCAAGCATTTCCATTTTGGATCTAGACTTTTTATAATGTACATATCGAATTGCATTCAAAAAAGAACTATACTACCATGTAGTTGAAGGGAGCATTTCAATGAAATATCTCACCTTCTCAATGACGACAACCTGCTTGTTTTCATTATTGGAAGGAAACAAATTAGGGGGTGATTAATGTCATGAAGAAATATTGAAAATGGAGTGGAAAACCTATCAATGATGAGAATAAAAGCTTCTATATCTCAAATTCAAATTCTATGAGATGTGTCAAAATGATTTTGAACATGATAGTGGTCGTCAAGAATCAGTTTCCAATAGAATATCTGGGGGCCCAGATTTCCCCTGGTGGTCTTCACATCCTTCACTTTGATAGCTTGACTACAAAAAACATGGGCACATCAACAATTTGAAGAGTCATTTTTTTATCATTTGGGGGCCATATTAAAATGATTAAATGTGTTCATAAATCTATACTAATGAATTTCCTCTTGGTCTTTAATGTCCCTAACGTAGTTATTTTGAAGATTGAGAACACTATGTTTTCATTTTTTGTATGCACATGGAGAGGGTCATTTCCTCTGGGAATCATGGGATAGGATGGACAATTTAGTGGATGTAGGTAGTTCTGGACTTTGGAGTGGGACTTTACATTGGATATCCTTCAATCTAAAATGGAATGGGGTGATTTAGATGGAAATTACCTATGGATATTGTTTGTGACTGGAATGTATGAGGAAAACTGAAGTTATCCTAGAGGGAAGGTTTCTTCCATGTGTAAAATGTTATGCATGCATATTATAGAATTTTAATTCCAGTCTAGATGGATTGTTGGACAAGGTGATAACAGCTTTTGGTATCAAAATTTGGTGGGAGAGACCCTCATCTTCCTATGTTTTTCTACCTTTGATTTCTCATTTTCATTATCCAGTAATTTTTTTAGGAT
Source organism: Viscum album (assembly GCA_963277665.1). Lineage (NCBI taxonomy): Eukaryota > Viridiplantae > Streptophyta > Magnoliopsida > Santalales > Viscaceae > Viscum > Viscum album. The sequence continues at coordinate 375,757,692 of OY728166.1, read as the reverse complement.
CATTAATACCACACTTTAGTCACATCAATAGGAAATTTCCAATAGCATTCAACATCCAATTGATCCGGACTAGCTAGTGTTCACTGGTGCTTCTGTGGGAGTTCTATCTTTTAAGACTATTCATCAGGCAACTCGTGAATTTACCTAATGTAGGAGGTTGGAGGATTGTATTTTACAGAGAGGCGCCGATAAAATATAATTTTCATGCTTGGTATATTTGGAACCAATATGTACTAACAAATAACCATATTCAACGCAGAGGTATCTCCTTGGTGTCCAAATGTTTTTTATTTCATCATTCAAAGGTTGATTCCATCAATCACTTATTGTATGATAGATAATGGGTGAAGGCAGTGTGGTTCAGTTTTTGCAACGGAATCAGTATTGATATATCAAATTTTAATAGAGAGAACTTTTCGTATACCTCTTTCCTCAGGATTGTAGATAGTGGTGTGGAGAGTAAAGTGAGAATCAACCTGATCTTGGATGTTTTCTAATCAATTTTCAGTGCTAGATATATGGCTCTAGTCGATGGTGTTGTAAACTCCTGCTTATCATTGTTTATTCATTCCAGAATCTTTGCATGGGAATTGGGATATCTGTTGAATGTTTGGGATTATACCCCTTCCATGAGGTTCTTATTGAGTTGACAATGATCCAAAACAAAATATTGGGACATAGTTGCACTGGCCCAATGGGTTCACTGAATTCCCCCTAGATATAGCCTCAAACTCAATGTTGATGTATCTTGTAACCATTTCATTGTGAGAGGTAGAGGTATTGTTCTCAACTCCCTTATCTCGATCATTATCACTTTTAGTAGTTAATAAGGACACGATGACTCTCTTATTATAGAAGACAAGGCGATTATTAATGGGATTCATCTTTTTCATGCTAATAATATCATCCTTAGTTAAATCGAAACTAAATCCTCAGTAATATTCAACCCCTTATAGGGAAATAAAGTCCCCCATGAACCATTGTATATTTTATCAAAATATTCTTAAGCTTCATCGGTCGGACACGCTTGACCCACACATTGCGTGAGTGTAATGCTCATGTTGATTGTATGGTTTCCCATGTAAACCTATGTCATCCTTCTATTATTTATTCCTCATTGGGATTATTACACAATGAGTGCACATCTTTTAATAGAGTGGATTCCATGGGATTTCAATTTTTTCAATATCCCCAGACTATACCTCACTCATTTCAGTGTTTCCTAGTTTGATTCCCTTTTGTATTATTAAAAAAAATCCTTATATTATGGTAATATATGAATCTATAAGTTAATTTTATTATATTTTCCCTTTATTTATTAGTAATAAACATTTTAATTTTTTTTTTCATTTTATTTTACGATTGAATCACTAGGGCACATGATTTATTGTATGTTGTCCTATATTATTTTCATTTTGTGGTCTTTATTTTGTAATTTCTAATTTTATAATAGTAATTATTTGAAATTACTATAAATTAACATACATATATATTTCATAATCTATATTAACCATCTATGTAGTTTGTGAAATGTAAATCATTAAAAATATTTTATTTTTGTGGATGAATCCAGCCATTATCGAGATATGTCAAAAGAAATGGAAAGAGATAATGTATTCAAAATAAATTAAATTAGTTATATAAGTGTCATAATAAAATCAATGTTATATATATATATATATAATTTTTCTGATATTTTGAAAATTATAAATTAATCAGGAGTTTATAAAGTGGTAGAGAAATAAAACAATGATAGATAATCAATGATACCTTTTCATTAAATATTTACCCCATTGTAAAATACAATAATTCATTAGGTTGAGTAACATCTGAAATTGTCTAAGGGTTCTTACTGGAATGCAAGACGATAAATGAGTAGATTATTGGACTAGTGAACTATGTGATGAGTGATTTTAAAAAAAAGTAGTGAGAGAATTTATTCTTATTGTAGAGTTTATTTTGTGTTAAAATATTTATAATTTTATCATATATGATAAATTATATTTATTAGTTTAGATATTAATGAAATTTATAGGTATATAATTAAATAAAGGAAGTTTATTCTACTTCTAATCAAAGGAAAAAATGAATGGTATTTTGGAAATAATTCTTAAATTGTAATGGTTCAAAAATAGTAGCTTAGTGTAATAAAATATCAATTATCTTATATTAAATATATAACATATTTATAAATTAAACAAACTAATTTTAAATACATTATGTTACTCATTAAATACATATTTGGTCAAAAATGTTTTTACAAATATATAGTTATTTATTACATCAGAATGATGAAGTAAATGGTGATGTATTTAAAAAAACTATATTTCTTATTATTCACCAAAAAAATTCGATAAAATCATAACAATTCACCAAAAAATAATTTTGATGTATTAATTCAATAAATTATTTATATATTACTAAGTTGATAATATAATCATATTATATATTTCTTTTAAATAAATTTTTGTAATACAATAAAAATAATTTTTTATAAACATAAACTATTTTTATATTATGAGTTATTATATTGTATTTCTTATTATTCATTTATAATTATATATTTTATATTTATCTATTTATGAATGAATCGAATATATATATTTTATGAAAATATTATTCTAATAATTATAATTAATTTTTCACGTAAATAATTTTGATAATAGTTTTAGTGCATCAAAATTTATACACTATGACAATAGTGTTATTATGAAGATCGTTTTACTTTTTTAAAATTATTATAAAACAATTGTATAAAAAATTTATTAATGTAAGGTAGTATATGTATTGGGAAATACATTTTCAATTGAAACTATTCCATAATAATGATTCATTACCAAACATGTCACCTAATGTTATAAAAAATATTTTTTTATTAATAGAAACCCATTATGAGTCTATACTCTTCCAAACAAATCAATTTTTCTTTTTTATGTATTGAACCATCGGTAACAGATATATCCCTATATATTAATTAGGTAAAATTGTGTCTCCCAACACTACACTACACTATTGTGGCCTTAAATCCCATGATGGTGAGATTACAATGGGAATCTATATATAGTGGGAATCATAACCCCAATGTCGATGCTCCAATAGAGGGAGAAAACCACTTGGCTTCTCTCTTGGGGGAAGATAAAACATTGTGAGTAATAAGACATGGACACATAATATTATATCAACCACATATATAATTAAATGAACATCAACGTAACATAATAATTAATTATAAATAATTATTTTAGCATAGAAATTATATTCAACCATTTAGTATATATTTATCATAAATCATCATATAAAAACACATTAAATATGATATAATATTTTATTAATGAATACTTGTATCATACAATTTTAAAAATTATATATGGATTATATAATTATAATGATTATAAGAAACAAAAATTTAATAGTCTAATAAAATTATCAAATAAATATATGTGTGTAAAAAATTGTCAATAAAATAATTTATATTTTATAAAATGCTTTTTATGAATTATATTAATTTTTACCTAAATTAAATGATATAATTAAAGAATGTAATTAAAAAACTAAGGGGATAAATATGTATTTCAATTATTATTTAATATCATTAAGAAACTAAATTGAATGATTTTAACATTTATATATCTAATTTAGGAATAAATATCAACAAAATTGTTTTCACATCTTAGATGGTATGTTCCGCACACTTTAATGAAAGTTCAAAATCAAAAATTAAATCATTAATAAAAAATATTAATTAGTCTGAAAAATATCATGAATCACATAAATAAATAATATTTTATATTAAATGTTATCTAAATTAATATAATATGGTCATGATAGTTATACATAACCTAGTACTAGAGAGAAAACCATTTTCCATCTAATGTTTTGTAGAAAGAATAAATATAATAATAATTCCAAAAATATACCAAACTATTATCTAATCCCAAATGAGTTTCCCCTAAATCCACAAATCATTATCAAATGAAAAATATATGTTCATTTTATACATCAGATGAAATATATCAAAATACAATGATTAATATTTTTTTGCCTCCGTGAAAAAGATATATATTACATCTTTTACCAGTAAGGTGTCATAAAAATTATTTAATAATTATTTAATTTTATAACACATATAGAAATATTTAGGAATTATTATTTTTTGATACCACTGAAGTACATACATAAAAAAAGGTGAGAACAAATACCAATAAGGAGAGGAATAAATGATATCGAATATGAAACATGAGATAATATAGTATATGGTTGAGATTAACAATAATTATCATCCAATAATAAGAAACGAATAAATATCAAAATAGTATGGTAACCATATAAAAATGTTATGTAATTTATAATATTCATAATAATGAATAATTATAACATTTTGGTAAAATCCCACACATATGTTATAGTCAAAATTATGCCTATTTTTGTGTATAGCATCAGTGTAGAAATAATCATTTCATAAAAGATGAAAAATTATTTAATCATATTCACAAATAGATAAGATAATATAATGAGATATATAATTTTACCCAATAAATTTTATGTATACATAATTTTTTTCTCATCTGCCATATCTTAATATTCTCACAATCATGCATGCCACATAATAATTGAACATGTACCAATTGAAAACATAAAGCAAAACCACATAAAGGAATTAGTTTCATATATATATATATATATCATTTCAATGATTAAAAATTTTCGTTAAAATAACATAAAGTGAAAATATAATTTATATATTTAAAATGGTATAACAAAACAATTGGTCATGGTGAAAAGGGTATAATACATAAGAGGAAACAACAATATGTTTATGATGATAAATTGTTTTTAAAATAATTATAGATGAAACATAAATCATATAAATATAAAAAAACAACTCATATACCTATAATATCAAATATATATAATTTATAATGGAAATTGAAATCTATTTTGTATAATTATTTTAAAATGAAAAGAAAATAAATATGAACCCTAAACAAATGATTTGGGTTTATGATTCCCCTTACAACAAGTCTCATTTTATTTCATAAAATCAGATCCCCGTTGATTATAATTGTTTATTCATTAAATAATGAATCTATAAGTTATTTATAATACTTTTTCTTATTTACATTTTATGTTACTTAGAATATATATTTTGTTATTTTGTTTGAAGGGAGAATGACTTGAAGACTTAGTTTATTTTAAATTATCCCATTTTAATTATTAATATTAATTTTTTTAATTATTTATTTTTTTGTAAATTTTTTCAAAATAAACTAATAAATTAATATATATTTATATCTAATAATATAAAATAAAAATCTATATATGTGGTGATAAATAATTCATTTCAAATGACCTCATATACGAATAAACCGTCCATTATCAGGACATGTCAAAATAGTGGGAAATGGAGTATAATCTCTGAATAAGTTAATATTTTTATACATGTATCATTTTTAAATGAAAAATTACATATAATTATTTCTTATAAAAGTTAAAAATTAATAAAAACAAAACTTTATTTGTATATTATAATGATAAAAAGAACATAAATTATGAAACAGAATTTGTGATACCTCTTCAATGAAGATTTACTCATTTTCTAGGTCCTTGAATGATTTAGGTTTGTGTAATTGTAAATATTCCCTAAGGATACTAAGATACAAAGGATAGGGAAAATAAAAATATTTTCGACTCCGAGAAGTGAATGGGATGTGATTTTCCAATGGCTAGGAGAGGAGTATTAATATATGAGTGGAATGCAATTTTTATGTTATGAATATTTATTATATTATCATTTATGTTAGGTGTCATTGAATAGTATTGATTACCATGAAATTTATAGAAATAATAATAATTTAATGAGTTTTATTTAGCATCAATACGAAGACAAAATTGAATTGAATATGGGACACACTTATTGAAAAGAAATTAATAATTTTTTATTTGAAGAATATATACCTTTGGGTCCAAAACATCAGACATAAGTTTATATAATCAATATATTATATTAAAATTAATTACTTAATATTTAAATAAATATTTTTTCCTATAAATTTTCTCTATTTTTTATAAATCAATATCAATGATTTCATAAAGGATTCATTATTTTAAAATTTTATTTTTTATACTCTTTAGAAAAATAATTTAGTCTTTTATAAAATTACAATAAATTACCGCTAAGATAATTTAAGAGTAATAATTCATAAAATATATCACATTTTAATGAATTTAAACTATAAATAATAAATATTTTACTTATAAATAAAACTAAAAAATACATAGAAATTATTAAATTATGGATAAAAACTATTTCACGTGTTATGGGTGATAATAATAATATTTTTAATTTTTTCCGCAATTATTAGTTGATGAATAATAAAATATTTTTATGTGTATAAAATATATACTTCTATAAATTATTACTATAATTAAATATAAATTATTTTTTATTTAAATAATTGAGTATATAATTTAGGTGTATGAAACATTATATTGTATGATTATTATGATACGAAAATAAATATTTTACTTTTCTAAAAACTATAACATCAAATATTAATGATAAGTTTTTTATTAGAGACTCTATTAATATAGTTAATTGATATCTAAAATTAAAACTATAAATATTTCACATTTTAACTTTATAATAAATAATTTTACAAAATATTTTAAAAGGATATTGTTTGAGTATTAACTATATACAAAAAATATTATAGCAACTATTTCTAAATTAAATAAACTAATTATAAAATATAAATAATACTCCAAGTCTTTTTTTTTGAATTTCTATGAATCCATTTTTGTAGGATAAATGGGAACCCAAAAATAGATCCATTTATGAAAACAAATGATGAATCATGGAGAGATGCAAAAAACGTCCCAACATTTCAAATTCCAATTTCAAATTGCGGAGTAAAATACCCAACATCGAGCCCAGCACCCTCTGTCAACTCCTTTGGTTCTGTGAAACCTCGGGTCCACCAACCCATCGCCTCCACACCAGGCTTGCATCATTGTTACCTCGAACACAGCCCCATCCGGAAGGACACAGTCAATGTCGCTGATTAACCTTGATGAATGCCAGAACCCACAACAACAACACACAATCATCAAAAGGGACAAGAACCCTGCCAAAAACATCACTGAACACCATGAAAAAAAATTAAAAATGGATGGGACAACATCATAGTCACCACGCATCATGCCATTAATAAAACTCAAAACCCTATCTACAAACGAAGATCCACCACGAACCAATGGACATAGCCATTCCTTTGACACATCTCCATCTATATCGTCACATCATCATCACCAAAATGATTCAAAAAAGGGAAATAATACAAAAAAGATTCTCCTAGAAATCCTATGACACTTGATCAAATCATCCCAAGATACCATGAGAGCCTTCATACCAGACAAAGATGGAGTCTAGAAGAAAGGGATCAAGTGGAAAGAGTAGAGAGGAAGTGAACCAAGATCTTAACTGGGATCCTTGGAGGAAAGAACCATTATGGAACAACCGTAAAAGAAAACAGATTGTGAAATTGAGGATGTAACCCTAAGAAAAAGGAATAAGGAAGGAGGAACCGTGGATGAAACCCCAAGAAGAAACTAGTAAGAAATGATATGAGGAACGAGAGAAGGTAAAGGAAAAAACCCACCGAACGAGAAGGTTCGCGTTACCACTACTCCCATCACTATAATCCAAAAACCTATCTGAGAAACCAACACACCTAACCAATATTGGGTCGAGTGTGTCGATCCAGACTGGCATAGTAGTGAAGGAGGGGAAAATAGACCAAACCATAGAGTCTAGAGGATGAATCAGAGGGATGAATAAAAAGGAATTGGAGAGCCCGAGCCAGGATGTAGGCAACCCTAAAAGGGAGGGGCCTACAGGAATAAGGGAAATCAAAAAGAATAAAGAGATCCTAGAATTAAGAAGTCCTAAGAAGCAGGAGAAGGGTCCATCATCGCCGATAAACATGTATCATACATTGATAAAATAGAAGCATACATTGATAACATTATATTATAATGACTTATTTAGTATGGTGAAATTAAAATAGAATCATTTAGAAATTAAATATACCTATTAAAAACTTAATTTCTGGAAAAAATCATAAATAAATAAATTATATTTTTATACAATAAATTTATTTTTATTAAAATAAATCAATACATAAATTAAAAATCATGAAAAAAAAGATTTACTATGGAACACATATGTAATTATAATATAAAAAGTATTCATTCTAGAATTTAATATCAAAATTAATTTTAAATGTATAATAAAAATAATTTTTTTTGGAAATTATGTAACATATACTAATAGAATATTAACCTCACATATGAACGTATATATAAAATTTTAGAATATTATAAGATAAATTATGATATATTTTTTTCATGTAGTTATTAAATAAATGTTTTGAAAATTATAAATTATGTGTTGATAAATTTTCAAATTGTTAATGTTTATTCAAAATTTTAAAACTAATATATGATTTAAAGTTAAATTTATATTCATAAAATAGATTCATAATATAATATTTTATATATATTCATTAGGATAAAAGTTTATGTGACCTTAATTGATTTTCCAATGCGTCCAAAAATCAGTTATATTAATAAAACCAAAATTTTCAATTAAATGATGCTTTTAATTTTAAATTAAATATCTCATATTTTGAAAATTATTTTCAAAAAATATATTCTATTATTGAATTATTCACATCAATAAACGGTTAGTGTGAAATTATTTGTATTTTTCTTAAATAATTGAATTGTCTGTGTAAAACAAAATATGACAATTTACAGTATTTAGGAAATACACAAATTATTGTGTCATAAATTAGGTATGGATAATTTAATAACCATAATATCTAAATTTTACCCTTTTTTATATATTTACTATTGTAATAAAAATATTTCATAGTCTTTATCATAAATAATAAACGAAAAAATAAATAATCAAAAAAACACCCCACTCTGCCACTATAAATATCACCCATCACCACATGTTCTACTCACACCTCCAAATTCATGATTTTTTATAATTATTAACAAATTAAATACAGAATTTTCATCACCAAATTAATGAATTTGTGGTCTCACCAAAACTCAAAAAACAAGGGCCTTATAGAGGTTCTCATAGTGATGAATTCAAGAGGTTAAATCTCTTTAATTATTTTGTTTTCTTAAAAATTTATTTTCGTTTCTTATTCTATACTGACCACTCCTCATCCAAGTGAAATTATAACTAAAATATCATAAAAATAATTTAATTTTATTATTTTAATGTAATGTATACAATCAAACAACTTCTCATCACCTCATATTCTAGAAAATAAATTATCTTTCGTGATGTGTTGATTGACCTTGTTTTTGTGGAAAATCAGTTTTCAATTTCCTTAATTCCTTCAGGGATGGAAATAAAATTTTATTATTTTAAATTATGTCTTTATCATAGATATTATAAGTTATATAATTATATTTAACCAATATAGAAGTATGATATTAAATAAAATGATATATATTTGTAATAGTTGTAAATAACCACAAAAATAAATTAAATAATTTTAAATAATGATTTCTCTAATAAATTATTCTCGTATTAGGAAAATAAATAATATTTGGAATAATGGAAACATATTAAAACATTTTATTTCCACTTATGGAGTTTTTATTCTATTTGACAAGAAATTACATAATAAACTAACCATTGAAATCTTGAAAAAAATACACCAAAAATAGTCAAAATAACAAAATAATATTAATAAGTGTTTGGAATGATGTTATAAAAGATTTAATAAGGTATTATATGCATGAATATAATTATATAATAATTTAATAACACTATTTAATCCATTTTAATGTAGGTTTGAACATGTTTGAGGAAATTTAAACCTGAGGTAAAGAAACATTAATTAAAAACTCATCTTTTAAATTTCTATTTTTAATAATTCAAATGGAATGTTGTTATGATTCATGTGGTCATGGTTTATGATTATATTTTGTTACTTTGGAATTTTTTATGTTTAGGGGTGGGTCTCTGATATCCCTCTAATACATTGGGAATGTTTAGGTCTTAGTATATCATAATGATTATTCTAAGTGTAACTGAAACGATTACAACGTAATGTAGTCTCATTGGTTACATTCCATGGTAGTATTGTATTATAAAAACCATATGACAACTATAAAAGATACAATAATATGTATGTATGGTATGAAAATAATTTCCCATGACACCAAGTTGGTTTATTTATATTTTCTATGAATCATGGGAATCTTATGTTCACAAAAATTAATTATATGATTCTTTTAGGGTGAGAAATATATATTTTTTAAAATTATAACATATTTTTATAAGTATTACTGGACTAATAGTATCAATCCTTATTTGTATTCCCGTTACTGAACAATTTGTGCTCATATATTGTTTTGAAATTGCATTCACATGGTTTAAGGATGGGTGTGGGAAAAGAAGAATCCAAGAAAAATGATGTGAAATTTTTTTAGGAAAAGAATTCATGTTTTATTGATAAATATGATATTTTGTAAGAAATAGATATTATTTTTAGTTGTGTCCTTTTAGTAGGATTTTTGGTTTTTATATATGAATTATGAACTAACTCTCTAAAACACTAAGCTTATATGATCTTTGGGAAATAAGGAAAATTATTTCTCATTGAATTGACTATAATATGTAATGTTTAAGGGTGGGTCCTAATATGATAAGAAATACATTCTTACATATATTTATATATATATATATTCATGGATAATATCACTAAATACAAGAGGAATGAAATATATAAAATATTTTTATATTTAATTATAGATAAAATATCCATAATAATGTACATTAGAAATATTTTATGCTACATGTGTAATACTAGATAGATGTTGACTAAGTCCTAAAACATAATTTCCGTCAGAAAATAATGTTTTTTAAATGTAAAATAACATTACCTATGCTAAAAATCTAGAATTTTTTATTTTCTATAAGAGTGACCCATCCACCATTCATATTTGATATGATGTAGAAATTGGAATTTTCTTCTACAGTATGTTATGAAAAATCACTATCTATGTACTATACGTAATGTATATTGGCACAAAATTTCTCTTCTTGTAAAATCATAATTATATTTTTTGTTAAAAACTATCATGGGTTTATCTGTATTAGAAAATAGACATTTCAAAACCCACATCAACCCAAATTTTCAAAGTTATTCAATAATGAGTTATTTAGAAAAATAAAACTAATGTTGGATAATATATTGGCTATTATTCAATGAAAATGGTTTTCTCTAATAAACAGCACTCATATATTTAAAATATAATTGTTTATAACATCACATAATTAAATTATATTTAAAAATATAGTATATGGTTGGTTAATTGACATGTATTGAAATGGTATATTTAGGATTTAACAATAAATAAATTTTTTCAAATAAATTTCTTCCAGTATCAAGAGTAATATGTAATTACAGTAGACATTGAATTTATAATTTCATCTGATAATACTCATTTGTATCTTCTAATGATAAGACTGAGTTTTTTTCTGTATAAAATTCTACTGTTATGTTTTAGATGTTGTTTAACTCACCTGACTAATTAATGATTTATTATTCTATATTTACATTTATGTTTTATAATATTTATTAATTAGATTTATATAATTATATATAATTTCAAAATTATTTCTTGAAATCATATCATATTCTTTAGAAACATCTACTATAGAAAAATTAACATCATTTTTTATTTCATATTTTTCTATCAATGTATGATATATTTCTAGTCATATCTTAAATTGATGGAATATAATCCTCATATTACAATGACGTTTACATGATTTCTTCTTATAATAAAAAAATAATAAATTTGTACTATACAATTGTTATTTTCTATAAGGATATACCATTACCATCAGTAATAGATTATTCTGAATAATTTTCGAATAAAAACTAGAAATATTATACCTCATCACCTTTGAATCATAGTTTTATCAAAATATATATCCTTGGTGACACTCATTGTCATGACCATTCATCGGGGCCCGTACTATGACTACCCCAAGCCTTCCTTCCATAGGCCAGGGGATGGTGACTAGCACCAAAGGCGAACTCCCATAAAATGGGAATTCATTGCCTTTAGAAATCGTAAACACACACAAATAGAGAAAAGAGGAAGCAAACACTATGTAAAAGCTATATAAAAAGTGTGCCAAAAGTAAAAAGGGCTAAAATACAATCCCAACAGTTAAGTACATGGAAATGACAAACAAGTACAACTAAAAAGGGAAATAGCTAGAAGGTGTCTAGCAGCTCCTAGATCATCCACTATGGATCCTACCAGAATGGTAGGTACAGATTACCTTTTTAGTGCTCCACATTCGTTTGTCTCCTCTAAGAACTGACTCACTGTGATGTCTACCTCTCGGTACCATCCAGTCCTCATACAATCTGAATCGGTCAGCGTTTTCTGACGTCTGCATCCAACATGATTAGGTGCAGACATAGCCTTTGCAATGGTGAGTATAACGATAATAATTAGGGACCCCGAGATCCTCATGGTCTCAAAAATTCCAACAAGGATAAACCACAATGAATGATACAATCACACAGTATAAAACAACCTTACTTAGGAATGTGCCCATACATATGCCTATGTTACCAATCACAGTCTGGCTCCAACTCTTGAGCCCAAGCAACACCCCTTTCCACAAAGGAATTAAAGTCAATCATCTCGATGATATGGACTGAAGGTCAAGACTCTACTCACATAGGTATACATATTTTGCAGAGTGATAGAGATGATCATATATAGTCACTGATTCATCTAAGCAGTCAGACCCACACAAGATACATGACTTGCTATGCTGTCGGACCCAAACAAGATACATGACCATCTAATCTGTCAGATTCATCTATGTTGTCGGACCCGCACAAGATACAGGACCAGGTAGGCTGTCGGACCAACATAGGATATAGGACCAGCTATTTTGTCTGATCCATACATGATACAGAAAATGAAGTTAGAACTGTCCGACCCCGAGAGGATCCCGGTATAGTAGTCATCGTTTTCGAACCCATAGAGGATTCCGGTATAGTAGGCATCGCTGTCGAACCCACGGAGGATTCTGATAAAGTATCGTCACATCTATCCCTAGGGTTCCTGCACACAACGCGTTCGATTCCGGGAGGTTACTCTCCTCTATCCATGTTTCAAAACATCAACTATCATAAAGTCCTGACATGATTTATTTCGTAGTTCCATCTCATAATAAATAATCCAACGTGACAAACGACACGTCTAACAGACGCCCGGTCTGAGAGTTATACTCATTTTTATCCCAGGGGTCTGGTTGGTTTTTAGGCTCAAACAAACTCAACCGTACCGCAACTATGTCCATACCTCAAGTGGAGTTTTTCAAAAGAATCTTCTTGATCCATGAATTCTAACGCTGCAGGCGGTACGTCGATCGAACACCCATAGCCCAAGGTTTAGGTCGAATGGTGGAAATGGCCATTGCGGGTCCGGGTCTACTCCGATCCAGTCGAAGTGACTTGGCGCATCCTAGTATGGACCGGGGTCCGACCCGGCCTGAGGGTTTGAAACGGTTCGAGGAAATGACCCTTCTTGAAGCGGCATCCCGGTAGTAAGCAGCCCAGCCCATGGCCGGCCCGGCCGAGGTAGCCCGACCTTGGGTAGCCTAGAATTGGACGGCCCGACCGTGCGCAGCCTGGTCGGCTGGCCTGTCTAGAAGGGGGTGTCGCACCCCCTCTTCTTCTCCAAAGAAACCAGCACTAGGCACTAGTTTTTTTGACCTGCAAGACCCGAATGGTCATGCCTATTCTTCCAGCACCACATCGGTCGGACAGGAGGGCTGCCTCCGCCCCTATACCAAGGCGTGATGGCGTCGCGGTCCTACAGCCGTCTGCACGGTGCGACGGCGGCGTGCCCCCACCACTGCAGCCTGACCTGGCCGCAGCATTCGGCTCCACAATGTGGCGCGATGGCACTACGCTTCTCCATCCGCCGCGGACCTCTCGGCCGCGATTCCTCTCAGGCGTCGTTTGATGACCCCATGCCCCTTAGGCACCGTTTCAGGCCACCTGGCCGCAGATCGCTTCCTCTTCGCACTTTAGCGTTGTTGTGCTCTTGGAGCGACCCGGCGGCCTTGTGACACCGGGTCCTTTTTGCACCGTCTCCTTTTTGTATTCCACGTCTATCTCCATCAAACGGAAATAAACAATGGGAGGAGGTTCTGGCCGTGTTCATACGGTCTGAACCCTCATCGTCATATGATATCATTTAGCATTCCAAACCAAAAATTTGTACGATGATGAATGGATGCAATAACTCAAAACCCCTACCTCATATTTATCGTTCGTTGATGATGGTGTCGTTTCGTTGACGTCGGGGAGCGTCTAAGGAAGAAGTTTCTTCGGAGTTCTTCGCAGGTGGCTCCTTCTCTTTTAGCTTGGTTTAAGATCGAGGACGGTGTTCATTATTCTTCGGAGAAGAGGATCATTTTTCACAGACGAGGAGCATTCTTCGTTGGGAGGATGTTGATCATTAAGAATTCTCCCAAATCTCTCCAAAAGATCCACCAAAAATGAATGTTCTCTACAATCCAAAATAAAATAATTGGTCCAGTTTATTATTTTATTGTTGACATGATTTTTAAAATATTTCAAAAAGACTATTTAATTGAGCCATTAATTAATCCTTATGTGTTGGAACCATTATGAGGGTAGGTGGAAAGGCACTAAAAATTAATGGGGGATGTGAAGAGTTCATCCACTTTAATTGGGGGTTCCAAGGGTTAATTGGGGGTTAGGGGGGTTTGAGCTCGTGTGGGTCCCACCACATAATATCCTTCCAATGGAGGTTATGCACAGGTGGGACCCACCTCCAACCACCCCTTGGAGGTCTAAAACGCCACAAAAGAAAAATATTTCACACATATAATTAATTGATTTTTTTAGAAACCCCCAAAAATTAACTTCTAATCATGATAAAATGCAACTGTGATAAACGTGTCCTTATGAAAATAATGGCGCAGCGAGTTCAACGGTGTCCTCAGATTTAAATTTCGAGCACCTCTTCTAAATTTATGAAATGTCGCTAGCACGCTTACTGAACGTACCTGAAAAAAAAAGTTCGGAAAATTATTAACAGCCATCCTCAACCCACTCCTGTTGAGGTTAGGCCCTTCCTAGGTGAATCACGACCCAACGAACCCAACGGTACACTCGAATTTCCATTCTGAGTTACCCTTTAGAAGTTATTAACTTCCATCCTTGACCCACTGGTGTCGATCCTAAATCTCTACTGGAACCTCCGTGAATGTAGCCCTTTCGTCAACATCCAACTCACCATAGGAAATGATGTGGGAAGGGTTGTCCACGTATCACCTCAGCCTGGATACGTGGAAGAGATCGTGCACCCAGTGCAACTGAGGTCAAAGAGCTAGGCGGTAAGCCACCTCACCAACTCTAATGAGGACATGGAAAGGACCTATGTACCTCAAAGATAACATTTCACCTCGACCAAAACTCCATAGACATCATCGAGGGGAGACCCGTAGAAAGATGTGGTCGCCATCCTCGAAGTCGATAGGTCTCTGTCTCCTAGATGTATGTGGACGACATATCATTAAGTCCATGGATATATTATCCTTCTTCTCCTTTGGTGTTGAGTCAATAATGTTTTCCTTGTGACCTTTTTATACCTTATTATTTTTAAAATCACAAACATCTTATAATTAAAAAATCCCTATTTAAATTCTATAAGAAAAATTTACTTTCCAAAGGAATTTAACCCTACCATATTATTATTAATCATATTAATGTTTTCATAAGTATAAAAATAGGATTCTTATCCTAAAACATCGGAATCATATAATACTTAGATATGAAGCATTCTGTTTTAGGATCTGAATTCTCGATATGAACTCTCATAAAGTTCCAATCCGAATTCTGGATACAAACTCTCAAAATGTTCCACTCCAAATTATGGATATGAACTCTAATGAAGTTAAAATCTAAATTCTGGATATGAACTCTAATAATGTTCAACTCCGAATTCTAGATACGAACTCTAATGAAGTTCAACTCCGAATTCTGTATACGAACTCTAATGATGTTCAACTTTTAACTCTGGATACGAACTCTAATGAAGTTCAACTCCAAATTTTGGATATGAACTCTCATGATGTTCCAATCCGACTCCTGGACTCCGATCTTCTATGAGTTCGACTCCGAACATTTGCTATTTCGACTGCGAACTTGTACTAGTTCCACTATGAACTTATAACTTGTTCGACTCTGAACTTTTACTAGTTAGACTCCAAACATCTATGATATCGACTACGATCTCTTACTAGTTCGACTCTGAACTTCTTAATGTTTTACTCCGAACACTGTAAGTTTAGATTCTGAATTCTAGTGAATGTAGACTGTGAATTTCCTTAGAAATTCAGACTTCTGATTTATATAGAATTGAGGTTCTAAATTCCTACAAAACAGAATCAGAATATCTCTTAATAATAGACTCCAAATTCCATTTTGGTTAGACTCCAAAATTTTATTTTCTTACATTCATAACATTAGTTTTACATATGCTTACACTTGTTTCATTACAAAATGATTTCATGCATTCAGTTATTGACTAACCGTTGTTTGAGTGACATGTGTACAGGTCCCTCCGAAATTCAAGGAGAAATATGACTGTTGGAGGAGGTAGTCGACCATTGGAGCTTCGCCTATAAATAAGAGCCCATTTGAACGTGCTCAGTACATTTGAAAATTTGGTGATTAGAACTTCCAGAAGTTATTTATAGAGAGAGAGGCTCTTATCAACTTTCAAAGCTTTGTGCAGAAGGTTTGAACATCCTGTTCATACATTTCCTTGTGCAGACTTTCTTCGTGCAACTCTTATTGATGGTGATTACAATCGATGGTTTCCGGGGATAGGAAGACATAGGTTCCAACACCTTGAAGTTGAGGGATTCCTTGATGAAGAAGATAGATGTTCCAACTACCTGATAGTTGAGGGCTTGCTATGATATCAAGACAGACTCTGATCTTGGTATCGAGGGCCTACCCTGGTGTGGGTAATTCAGACATGATTGAAAGTATAAATCAAGGGACCTTTATCCAAGGTTGTTGGATACCCTTCTATTTTGGTTAAAAGAGTTATTGTTTGTTACTTGTAGTTTTACTACTTGATTTTTTAATTCATTTTTTATTTTTAAGGAAATTATATCATTCTTATACATCCTTTCTTGTAATCCGATTTAGTTAGATTCTATACGCTTTAAGGTAGAATCTTAATCATTGTAACTTTTGTTATGTTTAATTTTAGGAATCACTATTCCAGAATCTAGAAAGTCTTTAGTACACATAGAGTTTTTTTAATTATCTTGTTTGACCTTGTTAAACATAACCATCGTAAAAATTCCCTTAAGGAATTTTAAAAGGTACAATCCACCCCCCTCTTGTATCTGAGAATGTCATTATTATTTCGATACTACGTTTGGTATTACAGATTATATCATAATCATAGTCATACCATCCTAAAAATTGGTATCAAAGTAGGTTATCTCATACCCTGTACCAATCAAACTCTTGGAAATAGAGAATTAGTTCCATCTGAGTTAATATCATGATTAGATTCCTAAGAGGTTTTTCAGATTCATACTTTTTGGATTAATATTTTTCAGAATCATAGTTCGGATTCACTTTTATCTTAGTGGTACAATTTCTCTTTCTTAGAATATTTTCTCTTGTTTACAAACTTTTACATCTAACAAGTTTGGGTGCCAAAGTTTTTATTAAGGATTAAGGTTTAAATGTTGGTTCTATGGTAAAATTAAATCCTACCAGACCACTAATCATTGATGGTAATGATTATTAATACTGGAAAGATCACATGAAGACTTTAAATATAACTACTGGGGTAGAAAACTATGTTATTCTTACTCGTGGATACAAGATCCCTGATAATGAAGTTAGTGCCTTTACTAATAAAAAAATCATGAATAACAACTTAACCATAAGGTATGAAATACTTTACATTGTACAATGACTAAGAATATATACAGCAAAATTCCATCATGTGAAACAGCTAACTGTATATGGAAGAAACATGAAGTTACACATTTTGGTACATCTAATGTGATTGAGACTAGAAGAGACATGCTCATAGCTGAGTATCAGGGTTTCAATTTTCCTTATGAAGAACCAATTTGCAAGGTGGAATAGAGATTCATGACTATCGTGAATAGCTTATAATATATGGGATAGAATGATCTAGATGATGAATCCATTCTTGAAAAGATCATAGATATCATGCCGAAGGAGTGGGAATCTAAGAGAACTACTATTGATGAAAATAGGAAGGTTATCCAAATTTCTCTTGATGAACTATTTGGAACTTTTCTTCCACATGAATCTAGAATAAAGAGAGATGTTGAAAACCTGAAGAAGAATAATGAGAATGTTAGTGTTTGCTTTACTAATAGTTCCAATTAAATGAAATCTAATACTCCTGAGAGAGTTACTAGATCCAAGTATCAGATTGTTTTTATCCAATTAGAATCTAGTGAGAGTGAAGTCTTATAAAATGAGTTAGATAATCTTGCTCGAAGTATGAACAATATATATTGACATAGATATTTCCAATCCAAGTATAATAATAAGGAAATGAAAGATAAGAATGATTCAAAGGTCACATGCTATGAATGCAAGAGAGATGGACACAAAAGACATGACTGCCCTATGATCAAAAGAAAAGAGAGAAATGAAAGACAATCTGAAAGGAACAGAAAAAAGTATTACAAGTCCAATGATAAGAAATTTCTGAAATCCAATGACAGCTGGAGTGCCAGTGTTGGTGACTCATCAGATTAATCTTCTTATTATGAATATTCTGTAGAGAAGAATATTTGTCTTATAGGCAATTTAACTATTGAGAATCATTGCTTTATGTCTAAGGTACACAATGATGAATCCTTGACCAACGTCTCCTTAAATGCGAATGATAATAAATATTATAACTCTTATGATGAATAATCTTCTTCTGATGAATAAAATAATTTACCTACCTATGAAGAAGTTTCTATTTTTTCTGATCTTCTTGATATTGAGAACTCAACACTCATGAAAAATATTGATAAGGAAAATTCTATGAATACTATTCCTACTAGGGAAATATCA
Organism: Viscum album; assembly: GCA_963277665.1. Taxonomy (NCBI): domain Eukaryota; kingdom Viridiplantae; phylum Streptophyta; class Magnoliopsida; order Santalales; family Viscaceae; genus Viscum; species Viscum album. Next base: position 375,738,454 of record OY728166.1, on the reverse strand, counting down.
GATATTTCTAATGATCATTATAAGAACAATTCTGATTTCAAAAGGATTCCAAAAAATATTATGGAAGTAAATTATGAGAAGAATACGCATTCAAAAGATCTATAAATTGTAATTTCTAAGAATGATGTTTTAGATCCTAACTCTAGATTAAAAACATATGTTTTTGAAGATAATAACTTAGTTGTAAAACTCAAATCTAAAATATTTTCTTTGAGGAAGTGTTTGTCAAACATTACCCATGGTAATGTATATTTTTGATAAAATTTATTAAAAAATATCACTTCGAAGGAATACTTCTGGTTTTGGTTACACATGTTCTAAACCGACTTATAGTAACAACTACTTTGTTCCTCAAAGTGCCCCATTTTTTACAGAGTGTCAATGTGGTGGTCACTGGGCAAAGAACTGTTCATTAAACAAAACCCAATATTTAGGATTTCATAATTCTTACTTTTCTAAGAAGATGTGGGTACCCAAAATTTTACTTTCGGAAATTTATGGATCCAAGAAAGTCTGGATTCAGAAAACCTAACTTTTTATTATTTTTGAGAAATTAGGGAATGTAACAACAACAATACATGGTACGTGGATAGTGGATGTTTCGTGAGTATGAATGGTAACAAAATCTATTTCTAAAATATTGTCAAGACCAAAGGAGGAAAAGTAACATTCAGAGATAATGCTCAGGGAGAAATTATTGGTATAGGTAACATTGTTCTTCTTGGAAAACATTGATTTCAAATATTTTCTTTGTTAAAGGACTTAATCACAACCTCATCAGCATAAGTCAATTATGTAATGAAGGCTACCTTGTGAATTTTAGGAATGATAAGTTCCTAGTACAAAATTCAAAGGAAGAGTTTATTATTTCTACCCATAGGAATGAGAATGTTTACACACTCATAGATTATTGCTTGTGTTTTACTAAGACTCAAATTTTGTGTGATAACACAAGTTCCATTGCCCTTCGTAAAACCCTTGCACATCATTCCAGTTCAATGTAAATAGATATTAGGCATCACATTCTTTGATATCACACACAAAAAGGAGATATCATTATTCAATTTATTGGGATGTAAGATCAACTTTTTGACATTTTCAAAAAAAATTTGTCCTCAGATAGATTTGAATACATTAAACAGAAGTTATGAATGATAACAGTGCAGTAATATGTCTTCATTAACTTCTTGTTGAACCATTATCCTTACAGTAATAAACTCTTTTCCATAGAGGGAGTACATGTGATTGTGAGCCTTTCAAAAAATTTCATAATATATATTTCAAAAAAATTCATAATGAGTTTTTCAATTTTTTTTGTTATGAGCCATTCAAAATTTTTCGGAAGAAAAATTTTTGTTATGAAGTTTTCTTACTGGAAATTTTCATTATGAAGTTTTCGTACTGGAAATTTTCGTAATTATGTTTTCCATCATGAAATTTACGTAATGATGATTTCGTACTGGAAATTTTTGTAATGACGTTTTCATACTGTAAATGCTTGTAATGAAGGTTTTTTATTGTAAATTTTTGTAATGAAGTTTTCAAACTGAGAATTTTCTTAATGAGAATTTTCATAATGAGAATTTTGTAATGAGAATCTTCGTACTCATATTTTTCATTGTGAGTTTTTCATAATGAGTTTTTCATTGTCAAATTTTCTTCAAGAAGAATATTTTCTATTACGAAGAAACTTCCTAGCCAATCCAAAAGTTATAATTTCCTTAATCAAGTTTTTGTAGTCATTTTTTAGTTGTTGGTAGTTTCTTTTTCTTATAAAATTTCTTGGATTCATTACTTATTCAATCCGAATGTTTGTTTTAAAACCTCAAAAGATATTATTCAAGATATACTTTTGGGTATGATTTCAACTGTCAGATCAGATCAGAGAAATTCTCAACCATTTGTTTGGTTTTGGAAGTTCAGAGGTCAGCACCATCGCCTATATAAAGGGTACCCCCATAGTTTTCCAAATTGTTTTTTAGGACCTCACGTGATGAAGCCCTGCCTATGCTCTTAAAATTCGTTCTAAATATTTCAGTGCTCCTCAATTCCGAATGTCTGTAGAAGCCGCCTCTCAAGAAATGCCTTCCATGAATCTTATCTCAAAATGGAAAATATAAAGAGAAATGTTGGTCCATCTGACTTTTACAATTAATATTCTATCATCTCTAAGAACATCAAGTTGAATGGTTGGGAAGATGTATGTGTATCTAAGACATGTGTTCAAGATATGGTCTACCCGAAATTTCTTGTAGAGTTCTATGAATCATCATTCTTCTATGAGAAAGAGGGAAGAGAAAATTCTTCTTTCAAGTCTTATGGGATGACTTACATACTTACTTATGCCATGGCATCAAGTTTGGTGGGCATATCATATGATGGAAAAGATGAATTTTTCTCAACTAAACTTCCTGATGTTCTCGGCAGTTTTGTTAAGGTGAAGGCCTTGGAGTGTCTTGATATTCATAATGTAAATATATCCACGTTTTCTCACATATCTTTTAATAATAAGATCCTTCAACTATGGGTACAAGGTTTCTTGGTTCCAAGAATGGGTGACAAAGATACCCTGAAGAATAGTGATATATATTTCTTATACTTCTTGGTGAATCTATGAAAAATCAATCTGATGATACATGTTCTTGTGAGAATCAAGAACATCAAGGAGCGAAATTTGATAGCTCCAATCATCATGTATACTGCCTTACTATCAATGCTGATAGTTCGGTGTCTAGATTCTTTAATGATAGCATGTAAGTATAAGGCTTGGAATTTCAAGGTTATTCTTGTCAGTGATGATAAATTCAAAAGGATGAATTTTGCCTATTCCAAGGAAATAGGCGAGTTTTATAATTTTACGGAGGAAGACGCTGAAAGAAATCAGAAAAATGTTGAGGGAGCTGAGACAGTGAAGAAGGATGCTATGAAGAGGAAATTGAAAGATTTGGTTGCTGAATATAAGAATCCCAAATCTACGGAAACCCAATCTGCTTCTCCCATGATGATGAAATAGAATGCATATCTATATGAAGTGGCATCAAAATGGAGGGAAGAAAGGAGAACATGAATGAAGGGAATCCACAGTTCAGATTGGACCCTGCTGAGGCTATGTCCTTAAGATAAAAATATGTGGATGAGTTACAGAAATAGGCCAAAGAGAAGAAGATGATGATGAATATTTCTGAAGCTGAAGTTGTTCAATCTCTGTTGAAATACACAGAAGTAGCTTATGAGAATATTCCCTTTCCGAAAACATTTCTTGTTGAGCCATTACCAGAGACCCCTGGAAAGAACTACTTCACTCTAGAAAAGTATAAAGGGAAAAATATTTTTGGAGAAGTAGAGAAACCGGCCGGTGAAGATGTAGAGAATGAATTTGTTGAAGAAATTGGAGAAGAAAAATAATTAGAATAAGGAAGTGATGATATCAATGACATGATTAATCAAGTTGAGGATTATCATGAAAAGGCTGAATCCTCAAAGCTAGTCACTCAGTGAAAGGGAGATGACAAAAATGTTAAGAAAAATGATGTAGTGAAAGAAGAAAAGGAGAATAAATCATCTGATGAAGTAAGCTATAAGAAGAACTTTCTTGAAGAAGGAGAAGAGAAGGAGAAACCAGATGAAGACACCATTGTTCAAGTATATGAAATTGAGGAAGAATCTCTTGATGAGGGAGTTATGAATGTTGAAAAAGGGAATAAAGTACTCAAGGACACCCCAATAAAAGATATCATTAGAAAGAAAGATGTTGGTGGTCCACCTAGAAGAATGTTGTTGGAAGTTGAAGAAGATCAATCTCCAAGAAAGGTGTCTGATTCATAATCATCAGCACCGATTTATGACATTGTTGTTGAATCGTTGAAAAAGATGGTGGACACCATTCCGATCCTTCCCACTATACACTCTAGATGCCAGATGCTTCAACACAGTCTAAATCAGAAGTCATAATCCTTATCTATGTTGATGGATTAAGTGTGAAGATTGAGGTTGAGCATAAAAATTTTCGTATCAATTATGATTATCATAGAAAATCATGCAGTAAAATAACTCTTTGTTCAAATAAAGTTGATGAAGACATGATAGTGTTTGATCATTTTTAGAATGATGTAAAAGAAGATTTTGAAACTGAGGATGCCATGATTATGAATATTTATAAAAAGATGAACCTTGAATATAATTCTCATTATCAAAAAGTGAAGGACATGAATGGGAAGGTTAACTCTTTTAATCAAAATTTTAAAAGGGATATAGATCCCCAGATTATGCTCGAAGAAATTCTTGTAAAGAAAGATGTGTTATTAAAGATTTAGGAAGAGGCCATGAAGGCCTAGGAAGAAGTCTTGAATTCTCAAGATGAAAGGATAAAAGCATTGGAGAAGCAACTTGAGGAGGACCAGAAAAAATTGAATAAGCTAAATACCTTGTTGAAGAAGTTAATCCCCAAGGAAATGGAGGAAAAATAGGCAAATCTGATTTTATGTTGTAATGGTTTTTCTTATAAAAATACTTCCAATCATAATAAAACTATGGTTTCTTGTTTCACATGAATGTATTTACTAATATTTCAGGTCCCATATTTTTTTTCTATTCCCTGAAATTATTTTTGAAAAACACAAAGGGTAGAAGGAAAAATAACTACTCAAAAGAGGAGAATGAAAAATTTAAAATGGAGAAGGGAAATTTCTAAGTGAAGAACTATCCATAAGTAAGGGGGAGTTTTTAATTACGATTTTTTTCATTCCTATGATAATGAAAACTCCATTCCGGAAATCCAGAATACAATCCATATATTTCCAATACCTAAGGGGGAGTTAGTTGTATTCACTATCATCGATGAACAAAGGGAGATATGTTTTAATTTAAATGTGTAAAGAAATTTTTCTAAGTCCTTATATTTCTTTTTTCTATGGTTCATTGTGATTTCCAAAAAGGGCTAGATTGTTGAGTCAATAAGGTTTTCCTTATGACTTTTCCATTCATTATTGTTTTGAAAATCGCAAACACCTTATACTTAAGCTAATTGATATTTTACTTCTATATGAAAAATTTCCATTCTAATGGAATTTAACCCTACCATATTATTATCACACATATTAATATTTTTCATAAGTATAAAAATTGGAATCATACCTAAAACCACAGAATCATATAATACATTGATATGAAGCATTCTGTTTTAGGATCCGAATTTTGTATACAAACTCTCAAAAAGTTCCACTATGAATTCTAGATAAGAACTCTCCTAAAGTTCCACTTCGAATTAATGATACAAACTCTAATGAAGTTCAAATCCAAATTCTGGATACATACTCTAATTAAGTTCAACACCGAATTCTAGATACGAGCATTAATGAAGTTCAACTCCGAATTCTAGATACAAACTCTAATGAAGATCAACTCTGAATTCTGGATATAAACTCTAATGAAGTTTAACTCTGAATTCTAGATACAAAATCTCATGAAGTTCCACTCCAAATCATGGACTCTGAACATATATGAGTTCTACTCCTAACTTCTACTAGTTCGACTCTGAACTTTTACTAGTTCGAATCTGAACTTATAACTTGTTCAACTACGAACTTTTACTAGTTCGACTCTTAACATGTATGAGTTTGACTCTGAACTTCTATGAGCTCGACTCAGAATTCTTACTAGTTCAACTCCGAAATTTTAAAAGTTTGACTCTGAACTCTGTAAGTACAGATTCTTATTTCTAGTGAAACTAGACATCGAATTTCCTTAGAAATTTAGACTTCATATTTCTACAGAATTCAGGTTCTAAATTCCTAAAAAACAGAATCCAAATATCTATTTATTATTGACTCCATATTCCATTTTGGTTAGACTCTAAACTTTTATTTTCATACATTATGAACATTAGTTTTACTTATTCTTACAATGGTTTTATTACAAAATGATTTCATGATTTTAGTTATTGACTAACCGTTGGCTGAGTGACACATGTATATGTCCCTCCAAAATTCATGTAGAAATATGATCATTGGAGGAGGGAGCCCACCATTGGAGCTTTGCCTATAAATAGAATCTCATTTGAACGTGCTCAGTACTTTTGGAATTTTGGTGATCAGAACATCATGAAGTGATTTCTAGAGAGAGAGGCTTTTATCAACTCTCAAAGCATCATACTAAAAGTTGGAACATCTTGTTCAAACTTTGCCCTGTGAAAACATGATTTGTGCGACTCTGATTGTTGGTTATTACAATCGAGGGATTCTGGGGATAAGAAGATAGAGGATCCAACACCTTGAGGTTGAGGGCTTCCTTGATGAAAAAGATAGAGGTGTCGACTACCAGATATTTGAGGGCTTTCGGGGATAGCAAGACAGGCTCTGATATTTGTATCGAGGGCTTAACCCGGTGTGGGTAAGACAGACTTGCTTGAATGTATAAATTAGAGGAGCTTTATCCATTGTTGTTGGATACCCTTCTCTTTGGGATAAAAGTGTTATTTTTTGTTACATGTAGTTTTACTACTTGTTTTTCCGCTGCATTTTGTATTATTAAGGAATGTATAACTTCTTATAATTCCTTACTTGTACTCTGATTTGGTTAGATTCTATACGTTGTAAGGTAGATTCTAAATCTTTGTAACTTTTGTTAAGTTCAATTTTCGGAATCACTATTCCAGAATCTGGAAATTCTTTAGTACTCATAGAGGTCTTGTGAATTATCTTGTTTAACCATATTAAACATAACCATCCTAAAAATTATCTTAAGGAATTTTAAAAGGTACAATTAACCCCTCTCTTGTTTCTGAGAATATCATTCTTATTTCAATCCTACGTTTGGTATTACAGAGTATATCATACTCAGAGCCATACCATCCCAACATTTGGGACCTTTAAAGGGTGAACCGAGAATGCTCGTACATGATACTCTGCCTTCACTTGCTAACAAGTGAGGCATCGAGAGAAAAACTTTGCTACTTCCATATTCATACCAGGCTACCAGTGCTATCGTCGAAGGTCTTAGTATATATTCATGAATCGTAAATGTACTAATAAAGGGGATGTGTGATACTCCCTCAACACTTCCTCCTAAAGAAACACTGGCACCATAGTACGTTCTCTGAAGAGGATGACATGCTCCCCACCTTCATGAAATTCCAACAGGTGTTTGTCCTATGGATATCTGATCACGTCATGTCTCATAGTCAGAATTCCCACACTGCGCATCCTTGTATCGCTGAAGATGTTGGGGAGTGACCATATGAGACTATTGAAAGGCTACTCCATCTCTATCCACAGAGGATATCTATAACACAGACAGTTGTTATGTCGCCTCTCCTTACAACTAAATGCCTTATCTCTTGCTGAGATAATTTTTTATAACATTCCACTTCCCAATATTATAGACTATATCATAGTCACAGTCCTAGAGGAAATCAACCCATCATCACTATCTCATCTACCGAGAACCATAAGCGATCACTGCTCTCTCCTGTATCGAGACACACCAAATTCCGGTCCCTAATGCATCGCAATAGACTACATACCCAACACCTTCCTCTTGAAGCCTCAATATTTGGGGCACTAGTCAACCTCTTCCTCAGCTCATGAAAGCTCTGTTGGCATCTCTCCGACCACACATATGGTTTCCCCTTCTTCACCAAAGCTGATTGTGGTGCTGTAACTTTGGAGAAGTCTAGCATAAATGTAACACCCCGAGATTTTATGAAAAATATTCTTTTTAATTTCATTAATGTCTTGTGTTATATGCTACACCAAAAAGAGCTTTCACAACACACATCTATGACCTGGATTGAATTACACGCAATCTCAACCTTCCATGATAGCGTGTGTTGTACGCAACACCAAGTTTCGCTAAACAACGATATGCTATTAAGATATTATTAAAACTAGACATTATGAATAGTAATAACCACTTTTTGAAATTTTGAAAATTTTATTTTTCAAAATGGACTTCATTTATGGACTCGGAATATCGAAATTAGCTTAGGGTGAAATTTTGGTGATTTTCGGATAACTTTCATATTTTGATGAATAGTGAAAATTACTAAATTTTCATTAAAAACAACTTTTTCAATAGAAATAATTAATAGTGATAAATTATTAATTGGAGTGTTTTTAAAGTATATTTAGAATATATTTTTAAAATATAATACAATGTTGGTCATTGGATGTAATTTCACATTTAAACCAGTTATAAACAAGTGTCAATCTTTAGATAGTTATTATCTCTTAAAAACACGCCTTTTGTTTTGACGACATGAATTAATTTTTAAATTTTTTCATGCAAATGATATGTTTTGAATTTGGTAAAATAGAAATCATTTTTGATTTCATAATATCAAGTATATCTTAGGCCTAATTTTTGGTATTTTTCTGAAAACTTTCAATTTTTGATTAATAGTGAAACTACTAAGTGGTAGTTAAAAAAACTGAATTTTTCATAAAACTTAATTTTACCACTTCTATGAGTGGAATTTCAAAAAGCCGAGAGACTCGGTTGATGTTAGTAAGTAAAACGTGGTTCAATGAGATCAAAATAATTTTTGTTGAATAGTAACTTTTTACTTTTATTTACCACGGTTAAAAGTAAATAGGGTAATTAAGGGTAAAAATGATATTATTATTACCCTAACACATGACTTAATTCTATTGGATAAGTGTAATTCGACCAGAAACAACCTTAGGAAAAAAATATGACCATCTAGGCCCACTTGAATTAGATTAGGACATTTATTATTATTTAATTCAAAGAAGAAATAAAAGAGTTAAAATCAATGTTTATTTAATAAAACATTTTTAATATAAGATTATACATAAGATAAATTCGACTATAAATATTCATTAGAAATATAAAACGATTTCCTACATAATGGTATTTTATTTGTAATTTTTAGACATTAAATAATTTAATTTATTTATGACACAACGATGATGCCGTAATTATCTTATTAATGAAATATTGACATAATTGATGTTATAAATACTCAAATAAATATTATTTGAGACTTTTTATGAATTACACTAATTTTATAGGTCAATATGACATGTTAGTATTGATTTAAGTAACATTTTTCGAACTTATCATTCGGGTAGGATATTTACAAAAATCAATTACTAAATAGTGTCCAAATTGACGTAAAATAGTTTCTAAAAACAAATATTATATTATTAATTTTAATTCTATTCCTAAAAATATAAGGTTCGGCTAAATGACTTTTATATGGTTATATATATTAAAAATAAACAACTTGAGGTTCTTTTTGCTTGATATAGTATGTTTATTAACCTTATAGTATAAGAACACAAGAAGACACGGTAAAAGTAAAATTATTTAACTTAATGTTAAATCTAAATGATAAGGTTAAAATAGGAACCTAAACTTGTCTAAATTCTATTAGATGAGAGGATTTCGAACCATTCCCACCTTAGCCTCGAAATAAATCAATTTGGAGCTATTTAAAACCGAACATGACTTTATAATAAAATAATATTTTTAGTTATTCCAAAGGTGCCCCTCTCCTCCCTTATAAAAGGGCACCTCCTCCATCTCTTCCTCACACAACATTGAGCCTTCAAGATCGGAAAACCCCTCTGAAATTCTCTTCTCCACTTCCCTAGAAACATCCTAGAGGTTCTGGTCTTCCTCAAAGACCAATTTTAGTGCCCTAAGAGGAGGTCTCAAGGAGGCGCTTCAATAAAGATGTAATTTCAGTTACCGATTCTTTCACCTTTATTTCTTCTTCCACTCCTTCTTCTTAGGTTGTTTCATTATGAAGTAATAACATCAGTATCACTAATATATTGATATTTTATTATAATTATGAAACAACCCTATTTCACCATCTATCCATCCTACGGAAAACGAAATCACCGCGCGTGCGTACGTACGGAATACCGTCTCCACGCCGTGGTGAAATCTATTTTCCACCACCACCTTACATGGATGGGTATAATGGTGTATAGAATAACTATAAATAGTTATTAGAACATCATATTGATTCTGATATATTGTATAATACACTCCAATTGAATTCAATAATTATGGAAACGATATCATCGCTCGTGCGTACGTACGGACTACCGTCTCCACGACGCGATGAGATTCATTCTCCATGTTAACCTCTTAAGAGTGATTATAAATTATATATAAGAAATAATAATGAAATATATGACATTATAATGCTACTGGATTTATGTATATATGTATTTCATCTACTTAATTCCATTCAACTCAATAAGGAAACGAAAACAGCGTTCATGCATACGTACGACCTACCATCTCCATGAACAGTGTATTTCTTTCCATTTACCAATTTATAATATATATATATATATTGAATATATATTATATATAAATAATGTTTTATATTCAGGAATTAAGTAATTATGATCTAAGCAATCATATGAATAAATACAAGTCAAAACACGGACCACAAATGAAACAATTTTACCCAAAATTCTCTTTAACATAGAATTTACAAAAGAAAGGGTAATATAAAGTCATAAGTGAACCATATATGATATCATAACAATGAGTATGATTCTGGAATAAGTCAATTACATTATTTAAATCATTATACAGGAGGTTCGGACACCTACGAAGAAAATCAGACCTAAGGTAAGGGAAATGTCACAATCTCATTTTATCCGAGATTGTTTATACTTTGGTATTTACTGGGGTGTATTTTGTCACCCACATCCATGTTTCCCCAATATGTAATATTTATATTCTTCTACAATAGTTTATATCAAATTTTACCCTTCGGTGACATTTTAGTAAAAGATATGAAAGGAATCTTTTGGCATTTTTCGTACGAGGTACTTTTTGACTTTTCCGAAAAAAGTACGAGAAGAATGTTTTTTTAACTTATACGGCATGAATGGATTTTTAAAACATTATTTCCAAGAAGCTTCCTTTACAAGTTTTCAAGTTTATTTTTAATCAACTTCTTTTATTTTTGAATCTTATGACATTTTAAGAAAGGAAAAGTGTTTTTGAAGTAGAAAGGATATTTTCCTCAAGAATGGAGTTCAAATGTTTTATCAAAATTATTTTCCATCTAAGATAATATAAAGATATGTTTTTATCCCTATTATTACATTGATTTGATTATGTTGTGAGGGAATTGTTTTTATGAAGTCATTTACCTTATATGGTTTGTTTTATGATGTCATGATGTTTCAAGAATCCCATTTTGGTTACATGTGTTATGTGATGATGTATGATTTATGATTATGTGGCACACATAAGAAAGGATTCATTATAAGATGGTTGGGACCTATATATCCCTCCAATGCATTGGGTAAAGATTTTATATCTCATGAGATAGACATGGCTGGAATGGTAGGTTATACCGGTTCAGTGAAACATGACTGAAACGAGGGTGACTCGGTTCAGAAAGAGACGTTGTCCACTAAGATAGTCTTGGAAATGAGTCTTGACTAACAAGAAATGATTCTATATGATTATGTGTGTATGACACAAAGTTTAATATTTTAAGTTATGATTATTGTGATTACATTTCACTGACATGTGTTATTCCAGGTTATGAAATTTTGATCTCTTTTACAGGTTATGATTTCCAAAATTTATGTGATTATGTATATGATGTGATTGATATTTCTTTTGTTTACCTTTACTGAGCATTTGAGCTCACCCTTTCATGTTTTCTTTTCCCCAGGATAAAAGGAAAGGTTTTAGGTATATAAAAAAGTAAGATCTTTATGGGAGATGTTGAAGATCTTTCACCAGGATTAGAAGATTATATTCCGAGTTTCCAAAGACACTAAACTATTACAATCCTTGTGTGTGTTTTTTTGTTATGTACTAAGTATTCCGAAAATTTAATGTAATGTCAATGTACGTTAAGCTTCGGGTCTCTACAGTTGGTATCAGAGGAATGGTTTAGTCAACCTTTGAAAACTAGGATACGGAAGCGTTAGTGAGATCCCTGGAGATATTTCTAAGGTATGTCTAGGGATGTCCCTAAGGATAATAATTCGTATAAGATACAGTCCTAGAACTACGGTAACGATCATATAATTTAACCTAAGAGGTTAGATATTGAGGATACTCCCCCTTTATAATGTTGTTTTCCCTAGCATGATTTTTTCCTCTCACAATATTCTTTTTGGGATTTAGATGATGGCTGGAACCGGAAGGAACCATGTTAATCAATGCAATGGACAATGCAATGATTTTCCTCCTGAACAAACAAGTGTTATGGGAGATGGAGTGAAAAATATTATTGCTATACTTACACAAGCTATGAATCATTCTGGACTTCCAAATGAGCAGAGAAGAGAACAATATTCTATTGAGTCCTTCATGAGGAAACGTCCACCTTCTTTCAGTGGGACTTCCAATCCACTTGTTGCTGAACAATGGATCAGAACCACTGAAAAGATTTTTTCAGTTCTTCAATGTTCTGAACATGATAAAGTCATCTTACCAGTATATCGTTTTGAAGGTGAAGTTGATCAGTGGTGGAGTCTTATCAAGAATACGAGGCTAATAGATGAAATTGAGTCCATGGAATGGGACGAGTTCAAGAACTTGTTTTTCAGTAAGTACTTACCTCGTATTCTTCGAACAAATATGGAAAAGGAGTTTCTTGAGCTGAAGCAGAAGGATGATGAATCTATTGGTATATACGAAGATAATTTTACAAGACTTGCAGGGTATGCATCTAGCATTATCATCCAACTTGAAAGTAAAGATGATTGATTTTTCAGTGGCTTAAAACCAAGTCTTCGAAGGGAATTAGCTATAAAATACTTCAGTAGCTATGAAGAAATTGTGTGTTGTGCAATCAAGGTAGAAATGGAAGTTGGTGTTACATATCCATCTCATGGTTTTGACAAGAAACGAAAGATGGAGTTCAAGGATAAATCTCAGAATAATGGTGAAAAGAATATGAATGTTTCCTTATGCACAAAGTATGGAAAGAAGCACGGTGGAGATTGTCTTAAAGGGACTAGAAAATTTTTTATGTGTGGAAAAGAAGGTCATCGAGTAGATGAGTGTCGAAGTAATGGAAAAGGGGTTTCTAATGATGTGAATAAAGCAAACACTGCAGAGAACGCACCACTAACACATCAATGCTTCAAGTGCAAGAAAATGGGGCATTATGCTAATAAATTCCCTAATCCAAGGGTTAGTGATGATCGACATGAGCAACCGCTTAAGGAAAAGGACAAAGGTAAGTCACATGCGATCACTATTGGCGATGTCGAATATGACAACATTGTGGTGGAATGATTAAGTGTTCATGTAATGGGATTTCAAAATTGTATCATGGAATCTCATTTATGGTATTGTGGAATTTTGGAATATCTATGTATTGGTTCTTAATAATTATATGATACTGGTAACCAGGATAAAAAAGTGATTGAAATATTTATGGAAAGTTGATGATATGCGCATAATGAAGGGAAAAGAAGATAATGAGATGTTTGATTGTATTCATGAGCTCATGATTGATATAAGGACTAAGTGATATCATGGTTTGAGTATATAGAATTTTGAGGATTTTGGTATGTGGAAAGTGTTATCTTTTAACTACATTCATGTTTTCACTAAGGTTCAATGGGTTTACAAGAGAATACATGATTAAGGCCTTTGAATGTTTAGAATGTGACCAACAAGACATATCTTATGATATATGGGGATCAAAGATGGTATTAAATCCTTGGTAATCATTTTCACTATATTATAAGAGTGGACTGACATATTGTGGATAAGCCTAAAGATTGGAATGGATTATGTTGGACATAAGTTAGTATTGTTTAAGGATAGAAGTTTTTTCGATATTATTGATGAGATGTTATAGTAATATAGTTTTAGAAAAAGGACAACCTGTTGGACGAGTGACAGCCCATCGCGTCGAACAAGGCTGTGGGAATCGAACCCACAACCGAAGTGCGACTGGCCTTTATCGCCTACCACTGGCCTACAGGAAGTCCTTGTTTAGTAGAAAATAGTTTTATTATATTAATCAGTATGATATATGAAGTATAAGTCCATTTTAGGAAACATATATGATTAATCTCACTAAAGAATGACTTATGTATATTTAATAACTTTTTCTAACCTTTTGTATGAGACAGATGGAATGACCTGTCATACTAAAACTTCACGAATAACAAATTCAACTTCATTTATTTAAGAGATGAAGTGGAAATTGTTCAAGGCACGAACAACAGTGAGATTGTACCAAAATAATGTAAGTATTTATTCTAATTCAAAATTTTCAACTTTAGGGAAACGATCTTGAAAACCAAAAATGTTGTCCTAGTGCTCTTATATCTGATTAATCAGATGGTTCCTTAGATCTTCACAAATTTATGGATTTGTGATTTCTAGCTTTTCCATAGCCATGTTCTCTACCACTCTCCATCAGAACATGACGTTTTGATTTCTCGTCCATATCCATATTTTCACCTATGTGGAAACCCAGTGATTAGTTTATTTGGGTAACCGTTACGTTTCAAACGTTTGTTTTTAAAGATTGGTTTTGGTATTCCTTTTTACGATGTGGGTTTCGATTAAAAAAACTTTCTAATAGTAAACCATTTATAACCCCGACGAATTTCGAGGGCGAAATTCATTTTAAGGGGGGTAGAATGTAACACCCCGAGATTTTATGAAACAATTTCTTTTTAATTTCATTAATGTATTGTGTTATATGCTACATCAAAAGGAGCTTTCACAACATACATCTCTGACATGGCTTGAATTACATACAATCGCGGCCTTCCAGAATAGTGTGTGTTGTACGCAACACCAAGTTTCGCTAAACAACGATATGCTATTAAGATATTATTAAAACTAGCCATTATGAATAGTAATAACCACTTTTTGAAATTTTGTAGATTTTATTTTTCAAAATGGACTTCATTTATGGATTCGGAATATCGAAATTAGCTTAGGGTGAAATTTTGGTGATTTTCGGATAACTTTCATATTTTGATGAATAGTGAAAATTAATAAATTTTAATTAAAAACATCTTTTTCAATAGAAATAATTAATAGTGATAAATTATTAATTTGAGTGGTTTTAAAGTATATTTAGAATATATTTTTATAATTTAATACAATGACGGTCATTGGATGTAATTTCACATTTAAACAAGTTATAAACAAGTGTCAATCTGTTGATAGTTATTATCTATTAAAAACACGCCTTCTGTTTTGACGACGGGAATTAATTTTTAAATTAATTAATGCAACTGATATTTTTTGAATTTGGTAAAATAGAAATCATTTTTGACTTCATAATATCAAGTATATCTTAGGCCTAATTTTTGCTATTTTTCTGAAAACTTTCAATTTTTGATGAATAGTGAAACCCTAAGTGGTAGTTAAATAAACTGAATTTTTCATAAAAATTAATTTTACCGCTTCTGTGAGTGGAATTTCAAAAATCCTAGAGACATGATTGATGTCATTATGTAAAATGTGGTTCAATGAGATCAAAATAATTTTTGGAGAATAGTAACTTTTTACTTTTATTTACCACGGTTAAAAGTAAATAGGGTAATTAAGGGTAAAAATGATATTATTATTACCCTAACACATGTCCTAATTCTATTTGACAAGTGTAATTCGACCAAAAACAACCTTAGGAATAAAATATGACCATTTAGGCCCACTTGAATTAGATTAGGACATTTATTATTATTTAATTCAAAGAAGAGTTAAAAGAGTTAAAATCAATGTTTATTTAAGAAAACATTTTTAATATAGGTTTATACATAAAATAAATTCTACTATAAATATTCATTAGAAATATAAAACGATTTCCTACAAAATGGTATTTTATTTGTAATTTTTAGACATTAAATAATTTAATTTATTTATGACACAACGATGATGTAGTAATTTTATTATTAATGAAATATTGACATAATTGATGTTATAAATACTCAAATAAATATAATTTGAGACTTTTTATGAATTCCACTAATTTTATAGGTTAATATGAAATTTTATTATTGATTTAAGTAACATTTTTCGAACTTATCATTTCGTTAGGAGTTTTACAAAAATCAATTACTAAATAGTGTCAAAATTGACATAAAATAGTTTTTAAAAACAAATATTATATTATTAATTTTTATTTTATTCCTAAAAATATATGGTTCGGATAAATGACTTATACAAGGTTATATATACTAATAATAAACAACTTGGGGTTCGTTTGTATTGATATAGTAAGTTTATTAACCTTATAGTATAAGAACAGAAGAAGACACGGTAAAAGTAAAATTATTTAACTTAATGTTAAATCTAAATGATAAGTTTAAAATAGGAACCTAAACTTGACTAAATTCTATTGTATGAGAGGATTTAGACCCATCCCCACCTTATCCTCTAAATAAATCAATTTGGAGCTATTTAAAAACGAACATGACTTTATAATAAAAAATTATTTTTAGTTATTCTAAAGGTGCCCCTCTCCTCCCTTATAAAAGGGAACCTCCTCCCTCTCTTCCTCACACAACATTGAGCCTTCATGATCGGATAACCCCTGAAAAATTATCTTCTCCACTTCCCTATAAACATCCTATAGGTTCTGGTCTTCCTCAAAGACCAATTTTAGTGCCCTAAGAGGAGGTCTCAAGGAGGCGCTTCAAAGAAGAGGTAATTTCCATTACCGATTCTTTCACCTTTATTTCTTCTTCCACTCCTTCTTCTTAGGCTGTTTAATTATGAAGTAATAACATCAGTATCACTCATATACTGATATGTTATTATAATTATGAAACAACCCTATTTCACCATCTATACATCCTACGGAAAATGAAATCACTGCGCGTGCGTACGTATGGAATACCATCTCCACGCCGTGGTGAAATCTATTTTCCACCACCACCTTACATGGATGGGTATAATGGTGTAATGAATAACTATACATAGTTATTAGAACATCATATTGATTCTGATATATTGTATCATCCACTCCAATTCAATTAAATAATTATGGAAACGATATCATCGCTCGTGCGTACGTATGGACTACCATCTCCACGACGCGATGAGATTCATTCTCCTTGTTAACCATTTAAGTGTGATTATAAAGTATATATAAGAGATAATAATGAAATATATGACATTATAAAGATACAGGATTTATGTATATATGTATGTTATCTACTTAATTCCATTCAACTCAATAAGGAAACGAAAACAGCGGTCATGCGTACGTACGACCTACTGTCTCCATGAACGGTGTATTTCTTTCCATTTAGTAATTTATTATATATATGTATATTATGAATATATATTATATATAAATCATGTTTTATATTCTGGAATTATGTAATTATGATCTAAGAAATCATATGAATAATTACAAGTCAAAACACGGATGACAAATGAAACAATTTTACCCAAAATGCTCTTTAACATATAATTTACAAAAGAAAGGGTAATATAAAGTCATAAGGGAACCATATATGATATCATAACCATGAGTATGATTCTGGAATAAGTCAATGACATTATTTAAATCATTATACAGAAGATTCAGACACCTACGAAGAAAATCGGACCTAAGGTAAGGGAAATGTCACAATCTCATTTTATCCGAGATTGTTTATACTTTGGTATTTACTGGGGTTTATATTATCATCCACATCCATTTTTCCCCAATATGTAATATTTATATCCTTCAATAATAGTTTATATCAAATTTTACCCTTCGGTGAGATTTTAGTAAAAGATATGAAAGGAATCTTTTGGCATTTTTCGTACGAGGTACTTTTTGACTTTTCCGACAAAAGTACGAGAAGAATGTTTTTTAACCTATACGGCATGAATGGATTTTTAAAACATTATTTCCAAGAAGCTTACTTTACAAGTTTTCAAGTTTATTTTTAATCAAATTCTTTTAGTTTTGAATTTTATGACATTTTAAGAAAGGAAAAGTGTTTTTGATGTAGAAAGGATATTTTCCTCCAGAATGGGGTTCAAATGTTTTATCAAAATTATTTTCCATCTAAGATAATATAAAGTTATGTTTTTATCCCTATTATTACATTGATTTGATTATGTTGTGAGGGAATTATTTTTATGAAGTCATTTACCTTATATGGTTTGTTTTATGATGTCATGATGTTTCAAGAATCCCATTTTGGTTACATGTGTTATGCGATGATGTATGATTTATGATTATGTGGCACACATAAGAAAGGATTCATTATAAGATGGTTGGGACCTATATCTCCCTCCAATGCATTGGGTAAAGATTTTATATCTCATGAGATAGACATGGCTGGAATGGTAGGTTATACCGGTTCAGAAAAACAGGACTGAAACGAGGGTGACTCGGTTCAGAAAGAGACGTTGTCCACTAAGATAGTCTTGGAAATGAGTCATGACTAACAAGAAATGATTCTCTATGATTATGTGTGTATGACACAAAGTTTAATGTTTTATGTTATGATTATTGTGATTACATTTCACTGACATGAGTTATTCCAGGTTATGAAATTATGATCTTTTTTACAGGTTTTGATTCCCAAAATTTATGTGATTATGTATATGATGTGATTGATATTTCTTTTGTTTACCCTTACTAAGCATTTGAGCTCACCCTTTCATGTTTTCATTTCCCCAGAATATAAGGAAAGGTTTTAGGTATATAAAAAAGGAAGATCTTTATGGAAGATGTTAAAGATCTTTCACCAGGATTATAAGATTATATTCCGAGTTTCCAAAGACACTAAACTATTACAATCCTTGTGTGTGTGTTTTTTGTTATGTACTATGTATTCCGCAAATGTAATGTAATGTCAATGTACGTTAAGCTTCGGGTCTCTACTGTTGGTATCAGAGGAAAGGATTAGTCAACCTTTGGAAACTAGGATGCGAAAGCGTTAGTGAGATCCCTAGAGATATTTCTAAGGTATGTCTAGGGATGTCCCTAAGGATAAGAATACGTATAAGATACAGTCCTAGAACTACGGTAACGATCATATAATTTAACCTAAGAGGTTAGATATTGAGGATACTCCCCCTTTATAATGTTGTTTTACCTAGCATGAGTTTTGCCTCTCACAATATTCTTTTTGGGATTTAGACGATGGCTGGAACCTGAAGGAACCGTGTTGATCAATGCAATGGACAATGCAATGATTTTCCCCCTGAACAGACAAGTGTTATGGGAGATGGAGTGAAAAATATTATTGATATACTTACACAAGCTATGAATCATTCTGGACTTCTAAATGAGCAGATAAGGGAACAATATTCTATTGAGTCCTTCATGAGGAAACGTCCACCTTCTTTCAGTGGGACTTCCAATCCACTTGATGCTGAACAATGGATCAGTACCACTGAAAAGATTTTTTCAGTTCTTCAATGTTCTGAACATGATAAAGTCATCTTACCAGTATATCGTTTTGAAGGTGAAGCTGATCAGTGGTGGAGTCTTATCAAGAATACGAGGCCAAGAGATGAAATCGATCCATGGAATGGGACGAGTTCAAGAACTTGTTTTTCAGTAAGTACATCCCTCGTATTCTTCAAACAAATATGGAAAAGGAGTTTCTTGAGCTGAAGTAGAAGGATGATGAATCTATTGGTATATACGAAGTGAATTTTACAAGACTTGCAGGGTATGCATCTGGCATTATCATCCAACTTGAAAGTAAAGTTGATTGATTTTTCAGTGGCTTAAAACCAAGTCTTCGAAGGGAATTAGCTATAAAAGACTTCAGTAGCTATGAAGAAATTGTGCGTTGTGCTATCAAGGTAGAAATGGAAGTTGGTGTTACATATCCATCTCATGGTTTTGACAAGAAACGAAAGATGGAGTTCCAGGATAAATCTCAGAATAATGGTGAAAAGAAGATGAATGTTTCCTTATGCACAAAGTGTGGAAAGAAGCATGGTGGAGATTGTCTTAAAGGGACTAGAAAATGTTTTATGTGTGGAAAAGAAGGTCATCGAGTAGATGAGTGTCGAAGTAATGGAAAAGGGGTTTCTAATGATGTGAATAAAGCAAACACTGCAGAGAACGCACCACCAACACATCAATGCTTCAAGTGCAAGGAAATGGGGCATTAGGCTAATAAATTCCCTAATCCAAGGGTTAGTGATGATCGACATGAGCAACCGCTTAAGGAAAAGGACAAAGGTAAGTCACATGTGATCACTATTGGCGATGTCGAATATGACAACGATGTGGTGGAATGATTAAGTGTTTATGTAATGGGATTTCAAAATAGTATCATGGAATCTCATTTATGGTATTGTGGAATTTTGGAATATCTATGTATTGGTTCTTAATAATTATATGATACTGGTAACCAAGATAAAAAAGTGATTGAAATATTTATGTAAAGTTGATGATATGCGCATAATGAAGGGAAAAGAAGATAATGAGATGTTTGATTGTATTCATGAGCTCATGATTGATATAAGGACTAAGTGATATCATGGTTTGAGTATATAGAATTTTGAGGATTTTCGTATGTGGAAAGTGTTAACTTTTAACTACATTCATGTTTTCACTAAGGTTCAATGGGTTTACAAGAGAATACATGATTAAGGCCTTTGAATGTTTAGAATGTGACCAACAAGACATATCTTGTGATATATGGGGATCAAAGATGGTATTAAATCCTTGGTAATCATTTTCACTATATTATAAGAGTGGACTGACATATTATGGATAAGCCTAAAGATTGGAATGGATTATGTTGGACATAAGTTAGTATTGTTTAAGATAGAAGTTTTTTTGATATTATTGATGAGATGTTATAGTAATATAGTTTTAGAAAAAGGACAACCTGTTGGACGAGCAACAGCCCATCGCGTCGAACAAGGCTGTGGGAATCGAACCCACAACCGAAGTGCGACTGGCCTTTATCGCCTACCACTGGCCTACAGGAAGTCCTTGTTTAGTAGAAACTAGTTTTATTATATTAATCAGTATGATATATGAAGTATAAGTCCATTTTAGGAACCATATATGATTAATCTCACTAAAGAATGACTTATGTATATTTAATAACTTTTGCTAACCTTTTGTTTGAGACAGATGGAATGACCTGTCATACTAACACTTCACGAATAACAAATTCAACTTCATTTATTTAAGAGATGAAGTGGAAATTGTTCAAGGCACGAACAACAGTGAGATTGTACCAAAATAAAGTAAGTATTTATTCTAATTCAAATTCTTCAACTTTAGGGAAATGATCTTGAAAACCAAAAATGTTGTCCTAGTGCTCTTATATCTGATTAATCAGATGGTTCCTTAGATCTTCACAAATTTATGGATTTGTGATTTCTAGCTTTTCTATAGCCATGTTCTCTACCACTCTCCATCAGAACAAGATGGTTAGATTTCTCTTCCATATCCATATCTTCACCTATGTGGAAACCCAGTGGTTAGTTTATTTGGGTAACCGTTACGTTTCAAACTTTTGTTTTTAAATATTGGTTTTGGTATTCCTTTTTACGATGTGGGTTTCGATTATAGAAACTTTCGAATAGTAAACCATTTATAACCCCAACGAATTTCGAGGGCGAAATTCCTTTTAAGGGGGGTAGAATTTAACACCCCAAGATTTTATGAAAAATTTTCTTTTTAATTTCATTAATGTCTTGTGTTATATGCTACATCAAAAGGAGCTTTCACAACACACATCTCTGACATGGCTTGAATTACATACAATCGCGACCTTCCAAAATAGCGTGTGTTGTACGCAACACCAAGTTTCGCTAAACAACGATATGCTGTTAAGATATTATTAAAACTAGCCATTATGAATAGTAATAACTACTTTTTGAAATTTTGTAGATTTTATTTTTCAAAATGGACTTCATTTATGGATTCGGAATATCGAAATTAGATTGGGGTGAAATTTTGGTGATTTTCGGATAACTTTCATATTTTGATGAATAGTGAAAATTACTAAATTTTAATTAAAAACAACTTTTTCAATAGAAATAATTAATAGTGATAAATTATTAATTTGAGTGGTTTTAAAGTCTATTTAGAATATATTTTTACAATTTAATACAATGTTGGTCATTGGATGTAATTTCACATTTAAACAAGTTATAAACAAGTGTCAATCTGTTGATAGTTATTATCTATTAAAAACACGCCTTCTGTTTTGACGACGGGAATTAATTATTAAATTAATTAATGCAACTGATATTCTTTGAATTTGGTAAAATGGAAATAATTTTTGACTTCATAATATCAAGTATATCTTAGGCCTAATTTTTGGTATTTTTCTGAAAACTTTCAATTTTTGATAAATAGTGAAACCCAAAGTGGTAGTTAAAAAAACTGAATTTTTCATAAAAATTAATTTTACTACTTCTGTGAGTGGAATTTCAAAAATCCAAGAGACATGGTTGATGTCATTACGTAAAATGTTGTTCAATGAGATCAAAATAATTTTGGGAGAATAGTAACTTTTTACTTTTATTTACCACTGTTAAAAGTAAATAGGGTAATTAAGGGCAAAAATAATATTATTATTACCCTAACACATGTCCTAATTCTATTGGATAAGTTTAATTCGACCAAAAACAACCATAGGAATAAAATATGACCATTTAGGCCCACTTGAATTAGATTAGGACATTTATTATTATTTAATTCAAAGAAGAGTTAAAAGAGTTAAAATCAATGTTAATTTAATAAAACATTTTTAATATAGGTTTATACATAAGATAAATTCTACTATAAATATTAATTAGAAAGATAAAACGATTTCCTACATAATGGTAATTTATTTGTAATTTTTAGACATTAAATAATTTAATTTATTTATGACACAACGATGATGCAGTAATTTTATTATTAATGAAATATTGACATAATTGATGTTATAAATACTCAAATAAATATAATTTGAGACTTTTTATGAATTACACTAATTTTATAGGTTAATATGATATTTTATTATTGATTTAAGTAACATTTTTCGAACTTATCATTCTGTTAGGAGTTTTACAAAAATCAATTACTAAATAGTGTCAAAATTGACATAAAATAGTTTTTAAAAACAAATATTATGTTATTAATTTTTATTTTATTCCTAAAAATATATGATTCGGCTAAATGACTTAGACAAGGTTATATATATTAATAATAAAGAACTTGGGGTTCTTTTGGATTGATATAGTATGTTTATTAACATTATAGTATAAGAACACAAGAAGACACGGTAAAAGTAAAATTATTTAACTTAATGTTTAATCTAAATGATAAGGTTAAAATAGGAACCTAAACTTGTCTAAATTCTATTGGATGAGAGGATTTAGACCCATCCCCACCTTATCATCTAAATAAATCAATTTGGAGCTATTTAAAAACGAACATGACTTTACAATAAAAAATTATTTTTAGTTATTCCAAAGGTGCCCCTCTCCTCCCTTATAAAAGGGAACCTCCTCCCTCTCTTCCTCACACAACTTTGACCCTTCAAGATCGGAAAACCCCTGAAAAATTATCTTCTCCACATCCCTATAAACATCCTAGAGGTTCTGGTCTTCCTCAAAGAACAATTTTAGTGCCCTAAGAGGAGGTCTCAAGGAGGCGCTTCAAAGAAGAGGTAATTTCCGTTACCGATTCTTTCAACTTTATTTCTTCTTCCACTCCTTCTTCGTAGGCTGTTTAATTATGAAGTAATAACATCAGTATCACTCATATACTGATATGTTATTATAATTATGAAACAACCCTATTTCACCATCTATACATCCTACGGAAAATGAAATCACCGCGCGTGCGTGCGTATGGAATACCATCTCCACGCCGTGGTGAAATCTATTTTCCACCACCACCTTACATGGATGGGTATAATGGTGTAATGAATAACTATACATAGTTATTAGAACATCATATTGATTCTGATATATTGTATCATCCACTCCAATTCAATTCAATAATTATGGAAACGATATCATCGCTCGTGCGTACGTACGGACTACCATCCCCACGACGCGATTAGATTCATTCTCCTTGTTAACCATTTAAGAGTGATTATAAAGTATATATAAGAAATAATAATGAAATATATGACATTATAAAGATACGGGATTTATGTATATATGTATGTCATCTACTTAATTCCATTCAACTCAATAAGGAAACGAAAACATCGTTCATGCGTACGTACGGCCTACCGTCTCCATGAACGGTGTATTTCTTTCCATTTAGTAATTTATTATATATATGTATATTATGAATATATATTATATATAAATCATGTTTTATATTCTGGAATTAAGTAATTATGATCTAAGTAATCATATGAATAATTACAAGTCAAAACACGGACGACAAATGAAACAATTTTACCCAAAATGCTCTTTAACATATAATTTACAAAAGAAAGGGTAATATAAAGTCATAAGTGAACCATATATGATATCATAACCATGAGTATGATTCCGGAATAAGTCAATGACATTATTTAAATCATTATACAGGAGGTTCAGACACCTACGAAGAAAAACGGACCTAAGGTAAGGGAAATGTCACAATCTCATTTTATCCGAGATTGTTTATACTTTGGTATTTACTGGGGTGTATTTTATCATCCACATCCATTTTTCCCCAATATGTAATATTTATATCCTTCAACAATAGTTTATATCAAATTTTACCCTTCGGTGAGATTTTAGTAAAAGATATGAAAGGAATCTTTTGACATTTTTTGTACGAGGTACTTTTTGACTTTTCTGACAAAAGTACGAGAAGAATGTTTTTTTAACTTATACGAGATGAATGGATTTTTAAAAAATTATTTCCAAGAAGCTTCCTTTACAAGTTTTCAATTTTATTTTTAATCAACTTCTTTTAGTTTAGAATTTTATGACATTTTAAGAAAGGAAAAGTGTTTTTGTAGTAGAAAGGATATTTTCATCAAGAATGGAGTTCAAATGTTATATCAAAATTATTTTCCATCTAAGATAATATAAAGTTCTGTTTTTATCCCTATTATTATATTGATTTGATTATGTTGTGAGGGAATTATTTTTATGAAGTCATTTATCTTATATGGTTTGTTTTATGATGTCATGATGTTTCAAGAATCCCATTTTTGTTACATGTGTTATGCGATGATGTATGATTTATGATTATGTGGCACACATAAGAAAGGATTAATTATAAGATGGGTGGGACCCATATCTACCTCCAATGCATTAGGTAATGATTTTATATCTCATGAGATAGACATGGCTGGAATGGTAGGTTATACCGGTTCAGTGAAACAGGACTGAAACGAGGGTGACTCAGTTCAGAAAGGGACTTTGTCCACTAAGATAGTCTTGGCAATGAGTCTTGACTAACAAGAAATTATTCTCTATGATTATGTGTGTATGCCACAAAGTTTAATGTTTTATGTTATGATTATTGTGATTACATTTCACTGCCATGAGTTATTCTAGGTCATGAAATTATGATCACTTTTACAGGTTAAGATTTCCAAAAGTTATGTGCTTATGTATATGATGTGATTGATATTTCTTTTGTTTACCCTTACTGAGAATTTGAGCTCACTCTTTCATGTTTTCTTTTCCCAATGATATAAGGAAAGGTTTTAGGTATAAAAAAATGAAGATCTTTATGGGAGATGTCGAAGATCTTTCACTATGATTAGAAGATTATATTCCAAGTTTCCAAAGACACTAAACTATTACGATCCTTGTGTGTGTGTTTTTGTAATGTACTAAGTATTCCGCAAATGTAATGTAATGTCAATGTACGTTAAGCTTCGGGTCTCTACAATAAAGGTAAGTTTGGCTGACTAATGAGTGATCGACTACACCCTCTTATGTATGATTCCATATTGTTCTTACTAGGTTTATTTTTTCGCCGACAAAGGAAAACCTCAACCCAACATTGTAGATAAACCACAACCATTTTTCTTAATATAGTCAATATGTGTATGAACTGTGGTTGGTCAGTCCATACCCAAACTAATGTCATAAGGCCGCAACGCTGCCACCAAGATCTTCCAATGGAAACTCTTCCCTCAAGGGTAAGATCACACTGTCAGCGTATATTTTATTATCAATTCTCCTCCCAACATTATCTCCAGACGTGAGGGTCAAGTCAATGACTTAACCGGAAACTCGAGGTATGGAAGAAGATTTGTGTAAGAGAGTAATGATTCGTATCTATGCCTATTGATACGAAAGATAGTAGTAGACACAGATTGTACCTCGAATCATTCCCAGAGCACATAGGTCACACACCTTGACCGCATGAAGCTACTCTCTTCCCCTACCCTCCAGCTCCCTGAGCCTGACATGGACTACAGGGTGGGTGGTTGTAACATGTCGAAATGTTCACCACCTCATGCTTCTCTACCAGGACTGCTTGCATGTCTAAATCCGTATAGATTCATAAATCCTTAACACTTCCTCTTCTTGAGAAATGTTATATGCTCAAGTCTCTAAGACTGGTGCTAGTTCATGCTTTCCAACTGCTAACATTTACTGGCTGTATCCGCTTAGCAACCGAACATTCATAAATTTTTTTTATCTCTAACAGCCTAACATAATTAGGAATTCATAGAGGAAAATGTTATGGCTCAGATATCCTTAAACACACCTTGCTCAGAGTTCAAAGCTCTAAATCAATAATCATATCATATTAATCGAGTACCATGGATGATCTTTATGCCTCGATGAATACTCAGATACTGACACATCATCCTGCCGAAGCTATATAGGCTCGAGAAAACTCTCAGCCGCCTCCTCAAGATAGTCCTCAGCCGCATGTGGGTCAGGATCACTTCAGAACATGAGGGATATCTGGTGCTAAAACACATGTAAGGAACTAAGCTGACAAGTGTCATATACCAGTACCTCCAGTAGTGTCTACTGACCAACATGCATTGATATATTTGGCACACTACCGAAGGTACCATCTAGAAAAATTTTCCAAGTACTGAAACCCCATCAGTATGTGGACCATACTCACATTTTCTCATAGAAAAAGATTAGTAGCTATGATCAACATTTTCTCTACTAGTTTCTAATTTAGGTGGAAAACTCTAGTAATCACCTTCATCCAGTCCTCTACTGCCTGGGAATCTGTCCCGCCTCGAAACCTTGTAGGCCTATGCCACTGGAACACATTCAACATGCTCAGTCGGCGTGCACCGTCCTCCAATGAGGCTGGTGGAATATTTTTCCCAACGGGTGGAGGTGATGGTGGTACACCACCTGAAGGTGCCAAAAATGTAAGAGGTCTCTAAACCATATCCTTATCGCTCAGTGGTCCGCCATCGTGTAATCTATTGGAAACCCTAGATGGCTGTCTACGCAGTGGCATAACGATATGGAATAGATGCGCCATAGTTAATGAGTTATACCTTTTGATATGACTCAAAGTGTTCACAATGAAGACCCTTGAAAACACACTCGTAATGAGTGTTTTCATGCACAACGTCGGAAATCAGATGTCAGGGTCTTGGTGTATGGTTACGTCAGCCGCCTCATCAATAATGGACTCCCTGGACTGACAACCACACTCAATACTCTTAACAATATTTCTTCACAGTAAGAAATATCAGAGTCCTATGTTCTACGGTAGAACCTCTCTCTGATACAAAATTTTCACGACCTGTCCTCAAGGCCCATGTCATGACTACCCCAAACCCTCCTTCCATTGGCCAGGGGATAGCGACTAGCACCAAAGGCGTAACTCTCTAAAACTGGGAAGGCATTGCCTTTAGAAATCATAAACACACACAACCAGAGAACAAGCTGAAGAAAAAACTATTTAAAATGTGTATAACAAGTGTACTGAAAGTAAAGGGTCTAGAAATAGAAGCCCAATAGTAATGTACAAGGAAAGGAAAAACAAGTACAACTAAAATGGTAAACAACTGGAAGGTTTCTAGGTACTTATGGATCATTCACCAAGGATCCTTCCTAAATGGTAGGTACAGATAGGCACCTCAGTGCTCCACATTCATCTGTCTCCTCCGAGTATGGAATCTTCGTGAGGTCCACCTTCGGGTACCGTCTAGTCCTCTTACACTCTGCTTCGGTTAGCGCTGCCTGATGTCTGCATCCAACACAATGAAGTGTGGGCATAACTCATGTAGGGGTTAGTATAACGATACTTAGTAGGGACCTCGAGACCCTAAAGGGCTCACAAAATCCAAAAAGGATAAACCACAAAATAAAATACAATCACGAAGTATCATCCAACCATACTTATGTATATGCCCATACATATACATAAGTAACCAATCACAGTCCCATGCCAAATCTCTATCCCAATCACAACCCAATCCACAATGGAAGTAAAGTCAATCAGCTCGATGATATCGATTGAAGGTCAAGAATCAACTCCCACAGGTATAAACCTTTTGTAGAGTGATAGAGATGATCAGATGTATTCACTGATTCATCTAAGATGTCGGACCCAGATAGGATGCAAGAACAGCTAAGCTGTCTGACCCACACATGGTACAAGACCAGCTATTCTATCAGAATCATCTAAGCTATCGGACCCACACAGGATACAGGACCAGCCTGGCTGTCGGACCCTCGGAGGATCTCGGTACATTAGTCATCACTGTCAAACCCACTAACGATTCCAGTACAGTAGTCATCGTTGTCGAACCCATGACGGATTCCGGTATATTATCTTCGCAACCTACCCTAGGGATCCCTCACACATCAAGATCTATTCTGAGAGGGTCCTCTTCTTGAGCCATGTTTCGATACATCAACTATCATGATGTCCTGATTTTTTTCTTCTATTATAACGTCTCTTCATAAGTAACCCAACGTGGCATACGGCGCTTCAATCAGACACTCAGGCTGTGAGTTATTGGCATTTCCATTCATGGGGCCTGGTTGGTTTTTAGGCTCATACAAACCTTGTTGTACCCCAACTACATCCAAACCTGAAGTGGAGTATTCCAAATGAATCACCTTGCTCCAATAATTCCATCACCACAGGTGGTACGTCGATCAGACTCTTGTAGCCTATGATCTGGGAGGAAAAGTTGAAATGGCCATTGCGGGTCCAGGTCCGGACCGACCCGGTTTGAGCAACCAGGCATGTCTCGGCCCGGAATGGGGTCCGACCCAGTCTCATGGATTGATGCAGTCTGAGGAAACAACCCGGACCGAGGGGGTAGCCCTGCCTTGGGCAGCCCGGCCAGCCGGTCTGAGTGGGAGTGGGTGCCGCACCCCCTTATTCTTCTCTGAAGAAACAGGCGCTAGGTGCCAGTTTTGTTGTCCCACTGGACTCGAAGGGTCCTTCCTATCTGTCTGGCACCACGATGGTTGGATGCTAATGTGTCTCCCCCATAGAGCGATGACACCGAGGTCCTGCTACCCTCCGCACGATGCGATGGAAGGATGCAACCATCGTCGCAGCCCAAACTGGACACAACCTTCAGCTCCACCCTGTGGCGCGCCCTCTCCCCCTTCTCCATCCGTCGTGGCCCTCCCAGCCTCTGTTCCTCTCTGGCGTTGCGCGACGACACTGCACCCTCTTTGGCACCTCTCTGGCCCACCTGGTCGCGGATTGGTTCCTTTGTGCGGCATAATGGTATTGCGCCCTTGCGGCGACCCATCGACCTTGCCACGCCGACTCCTTTATGTGTCGTCTCCTTTTTGCGGTTCACCTCTGTAATCATAAAACAGAAAAAAACAAAGGGGGAGGGTCGGGTCGTGTTCATGCGGTTCGTACCCTCCTCATCATACGATGTCATTTGGCTTTCCTAACTAGTGACTTGTACGATGAAAAATGGATACAAGAATTCAAAACCCCTACCTCATCTTTGTCGTTTGTTGAGGACTGCATCATTTTGTTGACATTGGAGAGAGTCCGAGGAAGAAGCATTGTCAGTGTTCTTCATGGGATACTCCTTTTCTTTTCTATTGGTCAAAGATCGAGAAAGGTGTACATCATTATTTAGAGATGAGGAGTGTTCTTCAGAGATGAGGATCGTTCTTCATTGGGAGGATATCGATCTCTAAGACTTCACCCAAAGATCTCCCAAAGTTCCACCACAAATGAAAGTTTTCAACCATATAAAATAAAATAAAAGGATTATAATATTATTTTATTGTTGACAAAGATTTCATCATATTTCAAAAATACTAATTAATTGAGGAATTAATTAATCCTTATGTGTTGGCACCATTATGAGGGAAGGTGGAAAGGCTCCCCAAATTAATGGGGGAAGTGAAGAGTTCATCCACTTTAATTGGATGTTCCAAGAGTTAATGGGTGGGTTTGGGGGGTGAGCTCATGTGGAGGTTCATTTTTTTCTAGTATCTAGATGGCTCCCTCTATTATGGCGTTTATTCTAATATATTATTCTATTGACAATTTTCCAAGTATTCTAGAATGTTTTGTCATAGTGAGGAGACACCTTGGAAGTGGTCGATGTCTCTGGAATTATTTTTATGTTTCAAGGGTTTCATTACAGTGTCATTATCTTCAAGAAAGGGGGAAATGAAAAAAAATCACATGTCTTAGTGGGATATTAATCCTAGTTCTACTATTATGTGTGTTAGTGTTTTTGGTGTCTACGTGTGTGGAAGGATATAGATGACATCATTTTTAAATGTATTACATGATAGCTGGTATAATTAGAGAACCAAAGGCCCTTTACCCAGCTCCATCAACTACCTATTACTAACTGGAAGTGTGACATGATCACCATGGACATCATTTTTGGTTGTCCTCAAAATCCCTAGGGACGGAATGATAAATACGTAGTGATCGACCATCGGACCAAGTCATCTATTATATTTTTAATAAAATATTCATAAAAAGTTGATGAGTAGGGCAGAAAATATGTTTAAGAGGTAGTAAAGATTTATGGTGCACCATTAGAAAACATTATGTTATGATAAACTAAAAAAATTTCTGAAAAAGTAGAATATTTATTTGATGTGAGAGTGAAATTTTTTTATTCAATAAATTCTAGGCAAAGAGTTTAAATATATTATGGGTAAAAAAATTATTTTATTTTGAGGAATATGCATGATACCATGAGAGAAAAAAGAATGTATAAAACACATTATTACAAATAAGTAAATTTATATTAAAGGATACAAAAAATAGAAAAAATGAGTTCATAGATGGAACATTAATTTTGATGATCTAAAATGTATACTCAATTAGAATTTTTGAACAATATTATTATGATAACATGATGGTGATCAAATTGATTAGGAGCCTTCTATATTATAACATGGATGAGTGGACTACATATATTACTTAATGTAATGGTTCACATGAGGGAGATACTTATGACCTGAATTTCAAAGAATTATAATCATTAATTTAAAATGGAATTCGGTGTTCCCATACCGAATAAATTGGTAAACCTAATTTCCACCATCAATTTTGTTCCATTATTCGATAGTTCTTAGCTAGTTTAATTGATAAAATATAGATATTGTGAGGATTATACATATAAAATTTTATCAACGATATGAATATTTTCTTGTGACTAATATTGTTGAATATTCAATAAATGATTGAAAAATAACAATACATGAAATTATAGGAATTTAGTATAAAAATAAATTCAAATATTATGTGATGTAAATTGTTAAAATAAGAGAGATAATTTTATGGAATAATTAAATTATGATTTTATAAGGAAATAAAAAAGGTGGAATTTCTCATCTATTGTAGATAACGAGAGTGGTGAAATATTAAAGTGTTATGATGATGAGAAAAAATTTGAATTCCATTTTCTAATTTATATCGTGGTAGGACTATAATAAATAAATAAATCAAGGAAGTAAAAAACCTTTATAGAAGTATAATAAATATCATAATATATCTACAGATACATCAAAATTTGTTGATATTAATAATATTTATTTAGAGTTTAGAAAAATGTTGTAATATATCATTGTAACCTTTAATTCTAGAATCTTGATTCATGTTTTCACAATATAAACCATGATTTCAAAAAATGAAGGGTGGGTGGACTTATTGATATTTTGGTTGATTTTATGGATTCCATGACAAGAAAAAAATGTGAACTTAAATATTATATGGAGGGTAATGGATAATGTTATAAATTAATAAATAATATTACTTATTTATATAATAAAATTATTTATTGTCATATGATATGTTGAATATATTTAATGGAAATTCTAGATATCAATATAAATAGTAATAATAGTGAATAGAATGAGAATCATTTTAACATTTAACCAAAGAATTTTAAGAAACATATTGATACCTATTGAGGTGAATCATAAAATATACTGAATATAAGGCATGAGAGATGAATAATTTTTTGGATAATCCAAATTTAAAATATCTGGTAAATTATGATTAATATATGTTTAATGATATTATTGGATTTTTAGTCAGAAAGATTATAAATGCGTATTTTGATTAATATTACTTATAATAAATGATACATGTATTTTGACGATTATATGGGATTATAGAGTGCATGGAATAAAATTAAATATATTCTAGAATACCCTTTTATAACCTCATTAAAAAAGTTGATTAGAATTGATGGGGTTAGGGGAAAATATTCCTAAAAAAATTAAGGAAATATAAAATTTGTATGGTATTATTTTATAAAAAATTTGATAGTCCAATAGAGGATTCTTTATTATGAAACAATACTACAAATATCTTCAATATTTATCTCATATGTTTATCAAATACAATAATTATTAATGACAAATATAAATATTTTATGATGAAGATTAATCAATAAAAATCAATTTTGTTTACGTTTCTTAAAAATATGTTAAACAAGGAAATAATTTCATAATTCAATAAATATTCTTATTACACATATTTCATCCACTAGGTTATTGATATATGTATATTTTTGTCAATAAATTAATTTATATTAAATTTTTAGATTCTTTATTTATATACTCGTTGTTTCAAAAACATGGGAAACATGTTGTGATGAACTATCAGTTCATGGAAATTTATCACCATAAAACAAAAAATTATGGAAGTATGAGTGTCTTCTATTTTATATTTTTTTTATTAGAACAATTATTCATAAATCACATGTATCTTGAAAAATAATTATCTATGTTTTTTATAATAAGGAATGACATATGATTAGTGCATGGTAAGGGAAAATGTGTAGCTAATCTCTGTAGAAAATCACAATGTAAGGGGGTTGACCAATTAGAAAACAAATAGTATAAGAATAATTACAAAATAATTCATCCTTACACCGAGAATACCCAAAATTTTATAGATTTTTAAATGACTCAGATAAAACTATATTTTATATTGATAATTCTCTTTATATCATCCATATCTTCATGAACTAACTATTCTTAAACTATGATTCTGCCCTCAATAATATCTCGTGATAAATTTTCATTGGTATGGTGTATAATATTTTTGTAAATAGATGATTTATCTCAAATTTTTCCTTCTTTTTATTTATATTGTATTTTAATTCATTTCTACTCCTATTTTCATACCATTATTAGCCATTATGGCTATTTATATGGCTATTGTTCGTTTCAATGTTGGATCAAATTATTTATAAGGTTTTAATGATTTATTATTCTTGTTATAATTGTTTTTTTTAAATTTGACGTGTTAGACTCAAAATTAATGTCGGTTTAACTAAATAAAGTTTCCTTTCATTGTATTACCAATTGTTATTGGATTTATATTCTATTATTTTTTATATAATGTTTCAAATTGAATATTGATAATCGATATATATTTTACCTTTAATATAAATACCCAAATACATTAGAATTTTATATCTATTAATGAAATAATTGGCATAATTTCCCATAGAACATGAAAAAACAAAAAATATGGACAATGATATAAATATTTAGAAATCAATTTAAACGATAATATATTATGCGTATACAATGTGAAACAACACTATGAAGATTAAAATAAGAATAATGCTTGAAATAAATATAATTAAAATAAATATATTTCTTAATTAAAAAATATTTTATATTCTAATATAATATTTCTATGATTTATGTGGGTCAATACGAATAAATTTATTATAGTTAAATGTTAAATAAATTAATATGACTAAACTAATTTACTAATAAAAATAACTACTTTTGAGAGTATGATTTTTTAATTTTATATAGATTTTATCCTAATAAATTAATTTGATAACTTTTAAAATATATTTTTAATAATATGTTATATTAAAATATCTAAAATAATATTTTCAAACTAATTTAATTTGAAATGTATTTGAATAAATATTAATAATAGGTATATTTTAATGGTTTATTTTTAAAATTAATGTGATTTAATTTAATTTTTTATTTTCATTCCTAATATAAATTTAAATTTTTCAAATTTTCATTTTGATTAACTGATCACCACTATAAAATTCATCAAGTCCACATTATTATTTGGTTATGTTATTGGATGGTTCTAAAAAGGTGTTTTTGTATGGTAATAGTGAAAAATACCATTTTTGAAAAAAAATATTTTTTCGGATATCATAATTATATATAAAATAAATTAAATTTAATAAAAAAATTGGTTAAATAATATATATTTTTAAAGTATCATAAGACATTTAAAATTTTATATTTAATTTATAAACATATGATTGATGTTTTGAAACCTATTTGTTATTTTATTAAAAAAATTATTATATGGTTTTTCCATATATATATATGTATTTAAAATGATCAATTCAATTATGATATACTTGTAAAGAAACAAAAATCTTCTTTATTTAATATTAAACCTTGATGTTTCTTGGTAACCAATAATTTAGGTGTTTTTTTGGGTAAATTATATTTTGTGTTAAAAGGACTATTTCATTAAATTATTTTTATTAACATAATCATACTTTTATTAAAATTAATTTTTACTATAGATATAAAATTTATATTTTTTTAAAAATAATATTTGTAACCAATGTATTTAAATTATTAAAGATTATTTTTTTAGTTTTATTCTTAACAATATTTTTATTGTTTGAATAGTGAGTCCCCACAATAATATCTCATATATATTAAATGGTTAAATTAGGTGTTAAGGTCACAAAATGTCAATAGCCTTGTACATAAGTTAGTTAAAATATTATCTACAAAACTCAAAATTATATCTCACCAATTTAATACATTTTCGATCCATTTCCCTTGAGAATGACATTCTGTTTTGTTGTTGTGATATTAATGGTAAAAATATAAATATAATCTCACTTACAAAAGGATCCCTTCTCCACTACTTCAAATCTATAATTAAAAAAATCAAAATTTCACATATAAAAAACCATATTTCCTTCCAAAAAAACCTCATATTGTTTATTTATCCTATGGTCCCATGGTTTCTTCTACATCTTATAAAAAACTAAAAAGGATTACAATAATAGAAAAAAATAATTATTTATAAATAATTGTTTTTAATATCAATTTCAATTACTTTTTTCAATATAAATATTGTTAAACATTATTTATCAGTTTTATTTTTTATTGAAAATATAATTTCATAATATCAATAATAAAATCATATTATAATATGTTTTTATTCAACTGTTGAAACATGTTCTTGTTTTAATTAATTTTATCACCAATATTAACATAATTATAATTTTTTACTCATTATTGTTTAATAACATATGATAAATTTTTATAAAATTAAATAATGATTTATTTAAGGTGTTTTAATAACTTTTAATTGTAAATATTAAAATCATTTGTATAAATAAATTCCAGTAATTTTTTTTCAATAGTCATTGAAAAAGGTCAATTTTTTTGTGTTCCATAAAAAAATAGTCCCATTAAAAGATTATGGGAAAACATAATGACATAAAACAATGTGAAAAAATTAAAATGAACATTCTATTATTGTTGAACTCATTAAAAACATTCAATGACTATAGCCCCAAACAAAACAATGTAATAAAATTTGAATATTTAAAGCCTATATATTAATTTTATCAATAAAACAATTTGTTTCATTATTACGTAATTATTAATGGTTTTAATAAAATAAAATAAATATTAATATTTTTATTAGAAAATTTAATAATAATCCTAATTATATTATATATGGATGTTAAATAAGATTTGAGAAAGTAGAAATCTCATATATGGGTTCATGTTCACATTTTCAATTCCATGAGACATTTTTATTTTAATGAACAATGGTTATATTTATATAGTGTTATTTTATTTCAATTACCCATGAATATATTATATTATATTTTTTAAATAATTTCTATTTTTAAGACAAATAAATTTCGTTTTTTCAGTGGATTTTGAATTAATATTTATAATTTCTTTTATTTTTTTCATCAACTAAAAGCTATTTCAATTTAATCCTAATATATATTTGTTGAATATTATCTTAATTGATTATTTTATTCTACCATTTCTTTGTCCCATAATTATATTTCCATTTGTTTATGAAAAAGAATAGATTTACATCAAACACATCTTCATTAACATATTTCACTCTCTATAAAATCATATTATTGTTATGGATATTTATCATCCCTTATAATGACATTAAATGTCTACAAATATATATTCACATTGTTTTTCAAAAAAAAAATATGTAATTAAATGATTTATTACTGTAATTTTAATCTATCATTGATTTTTGTTACAATGGGTTAAAAAATAAATATTCATATCATTTTCTACATGTATAATTTTTATTATTATTTATAAAATATGGAAAATAAATTTTGTAAACATTTAGAACTATAGAAACTAATCCCAAATTATCAATTAAATTTTTTTTGATTCATTTATATATATTCCGTTATTATTTTTCAAAAAAATTATTCCCATTTTTTCGATAAGTGTTTCATTATATTAATGTTTACGAATGATAAATGATTTTTCTCTTGATTACCATTACATATTTGTAATTATTTTATAAAATCTTGTTTAATAAATTTCAATATCCTTTAATTATAATTATAGTTAACTGTTTATATTATCTAATGAAATTATCTACATTTATTGAATGAATATCTTATGATTATGTTATAATAAAAATTTCCAAGAACAGATTTCATTTCGACATGTTAATTATTTTTTCATGGAATGATGAATTTTGTTATGTTCTTATAGCATACATATGTATTATTTATCATTATTTTATTTATTAGTAAATTATAGGCCATTAATGTTTTTTACATTATTATATCTTATGAAATTTTTATGATCATATCCATGTATCACTTTGTGGTTTTCCATGTCCATAATGTTATAATGTGTTAACTTCATATAATATTTATGACCGTAATATTGGACCTATTTTTAGTTAATCCATATCAAAATTTTTTGATTTCCAATATTTATATGTTTTCCATTCCCTTCTTAAAAAATTAAGTGTGTGTTCTATGTTCTCATTGACCAATATTATTGACATGTGACCCATGTTGTATGAAAAAATACTTAAGTCATGATTAAAGTTTTCTTATTAAATTTTTGTGGGGTATGATCTCCTTATGTATTAATCATGTTATTTTTTTATTTTTCCATTAATATATTTTCATATTACGATTTCTTATGAAATTTTACCATTAATTTAAAATTTTACATTTACTAAGAATTTGATATTTATCTTATTATGTTCCTTATTCTTTAGGTTGTAAAAAAATATTTTCAGTGTGATCTGTTAATATTGGTATCATGTGTGGAATGTTTCTGGTAGATTATGAATATTTTATTAAAAATAATAATTTTATAATGTAGTGGTAAAATTTTAAATTTGGATGGATTGACATGGTTTTTATTGAAGAAATCGTATTTCAAATTTTTCACAAACTTTAATCCTAAAAAGTAGTGGGTTTATACTATATAAAATTTTGAGTATTGATATTATAAATTTTGATGAAAAAATATGGGTATCATCAGTTTCTTTAAAATATCATTTGTAATGAATTTTTTAAACCCCTAAATCGAGGTGTATGTGTCTATGGTGTCTCATTTAGTATACAATAATGGTGTAGACAATCGTATATATTCAGATATTTTGACATGATTATAATTTAAGAGTTGTGGATAATATAATGGGTTAATAAGTGTAAGGGTTATCATAAGTATAAAGGTAAATAATTACATTTTTAGGTATTATTTTATTGGGTTTTATGGTTAATACTAATAATTTTGGAGATATTTTTCTAGTTTTAGTAATAACACAAGATTGATGTATAAATAACACATTGGGTTGGTATGTGATATCATGATTATGAAATTATGGTTAGTTGAGATTAAGGGTAAATTTATTATTGGAATATAAGTTGATTAGTATAGATATGCATGTGGATTTTAATGGGAGTTATTAATTACGATATTCAAGATATTTTTAAAAAAAATTATCTTCTATGGGGTATGTAAAATTAAGCTACATATTGATTTATATGGGATTATATCTTTTTCAGGATATGATATTGTTTAATTTTATGAGGATATGTTTCTAGGATTTTATGTTTATAATATTCAATGAATTAATTTTTTAAATTATTTTATTGCTATTTAGTGAGATTATATTATTGATAGTAGTAAAACCTAATGAAATATTGGTTAAAATACATGTGTTACATTTTGAATCAAAAGTTGAACCGATTGTATCATAATTTTATCTAGATGTATTTGGGGATAATACAGAAATGAAATATTTTAGAATATTTATTGATATTTATCATAACCATTAAGTTATAGTACATGGTTGAAACATGATCATGTTAATGTATATATAAATGTTATTTTCCTAGAATCCACAATGTCTTATAACTATAGAATTATATTTAGAAACAACGAGTGTAAAAAATTAAAATCTTAATGTGTTCCTATAATAATGGAGCATATTAGTTTCCTAGTATTAGATAAGTTAGTAATTGTAGTTCCATAGTAGAAAATATATCATTAAAATGTTTACCCTTAGATATTTTGAAAAAGTAGTTATAATTATAATTTAGATGGATAAATTATTTTAATTTAGAATAATATAATACCCAAGTATTTTATATTGGAGATTCCATTAAATTATTACTCTATTTAATAGATTTATGACATAAAAAACATAAATATGTTGTTATATATATTATTATAGAGCATTATAAACATTAATTCATAAATATTATAAAATGTGGAACATCCTTAATAAAATTATAATTAGAATAAAACCTCAATTAAAAAATTAAAATATAATGATTTTTTAAAAGAAATATTATTTATTACTTATGTGTTATTATTATTATTTATAAATATTAGATTATAATACTAAATATGATATTAAATTTATTGTCTATATAATTAAATGTGTATAAATATATTAAATTTTAATGAAATATGATTTTAAATGATAATTTTTTAATGTGATGTTCATTTTATCATATTAAAATAACTTTTTCATGACCTATCCCTTGATGCATTTTTTGTGACTACCCTAAAATCTCATAATATCTGCTAGGGGTCGGTGACTAGCACCGGAAAGTCACATACATAATTTTGGATGCCATTTTCTTTAAACCTGCAAACACACAGACTAGGTACAAAATAAGAAATACGAATCTAGTATAACTACTAGAAGTAAAAGTGTCAACTGAAGCCTAATAGGATAGAAAAAAAACCAACTAAAAGAAAATATTGAAAAAAATGAAAGTGAATCATTTATTCACCCGCCGAGGATCCTACCTGAAGGGTATGTACAACACATCACTACAACACTCCACATCAAAGAGTCCCCTCCGTGCACCTTTTAGTATTGGCTCCCTAACCTCGATCAGAGCTGATTGTCATCATCACAAGACACTACAAG
The DNA here is from genome assembly GCA_963277665.1 of Viscum album. Classification (NCBI taxonomy): domain Eukaryota; kingdom Viridiplantae; phylum Streptophyta; class Magnoliopsida; order Santalales; family Viscaceae; genus Viscum; species Viscum album. The sequence continues at coordinate 375,698,697 of OY728166.1, read as the reverse complement.
GTGAGGGTGAATCATGTGTAGGGTTGAGTATATCAATACCAAATAAGGACCCCGAGACCCCCTGATGGTCTCCTGAAATAGAACAAAGGAAAAACAACAATGCATAACCACAATCACACAGCACAAGTAAAAGACATGGGTCAAAGAAGGTATATAACATAAAGAACAAGAATAATTATTATTATCCATAAATCTAATTCATCTCATTCTATTGAGTAGATCAACTACTGAACCATGAAATAAGTCTCCCTTTCACTGATTCACATAGGTTCATAATTTATCGATCCATACGGGGTCGTAATTCATCGATCCACATAGGGTTGTATGTCGTTGAACCACAATGGGATGCTCTAAGGTTGGTCCTCATTGGGTCACGCAAAGGTAGATCCACACATGTTCATAAGTTTTTATTCCACCAGGGGTTGTAAGCCATTGATCCACACAGGGTCATAAGTAACCAATCCACACAGGGTTGTAAGTCATTAATCCATGATGGGACGCTCTAATGCTTGTCCACATTGGGAAATGCTACTGTTGATCCACAAAAAGTCGTTCTAATGCTAATCTGCAATGGGTCGTATGTTACGTGACATCCACCCATAGGATTCCCGCACTTGGTGCACATGAGTTTCTGTGAAACCTCACCTCAAGATATTGGTTGTATTTCAACCGCCACAATTTCCCAGGAGAAATTATCCCAAAGAACTACAAATGCATAAGGGTTCTAATGTAATAGATGACACATCAATCAGACACCCAATCTATAAATAATAGAAATTTTAATACTGAGGGACCGGTTGGATTGGAGTCTGACCCAACCTAGTCATACTCCAACCTTCTCCAATACCCATGTGAAGTATCTCAAAAGGAATGTCTCACTAAAAGGGTTCCAATTCCATATAAGGTTCATCAAATGAATGTTTGGTTTAGTAGATAAGCTCCTTTAAGAGAAACTGGGATAAACACAGTATAGGTCCAGTCTGACATGGTGGGACATACCCGACCTGATCCGCTGGTCCTAACCTGAATAGGCAAGGCTCGTCCAGGTCGAGCATGGCCCCATCAGGCCTACTAGGCCGCGGTCTAGCCACACTGCGATGCACACTCGGACGAAACCACCCAGCCGGACCCAAACTTCTAGCTGGACACAGTCCGCCTCTCCGAATAGACAAAGTCCTTTCAGGATCCCCAATTAGCGGATCCTGGGTGGCAACTCTCCACCTGACCAGTCCGCATAGACCAGTAAAAATTAGGACCCACGGACTCAAGTTCTCACTTCACCGCGGCCCTCCTCTACAACTAAGAATTTTGTCCCTCCTCTACAGCACGCAACCTACGAGGTCGGATCAGGCCATCCACCAATATCCTTTGTGGCACCTTCGGGCACATTGATCCCCCAGTGGCTGGTGAGAGTTGGTTTTCACCTCCTCTAGTCATTGGTGATGTTGCGCTAGAGGCGCTTCTGTGGCCCACCGGTGGAGCTCTAGAGGTCCGATTTTGTTCTTTTCTGCGCATAAGAGCCACTTGGGATGCTGCCTAAACTGCAGGGCCATCCGTTTCTCCTTGTCTCTATTTTTATAAGATGCCCACAATGAATGCAACCAAAGAAATGTTGATGGAGATTCTAGTGCTTTTTCTTTTTGGCCCATTCCCTTCGTGTTAGAATTATTACAAGGGGTGAGTTTAAACATCATCAAGAGAATATTAATTCATAAAACTCATACAACAAAAACAAACCCCTACCTTGAACTCAATGTAAGACGCTGTGGATGAGGATGAAGGATCCGTGTTAGAAGGTTTTAGTCACTATTCATCAAATCATCGTTCTTTATTGGTGATATAGGTTGTTATAATTTTATCAGAGGTTTATCTCATGGGTATCCAAAACCCACACCAATGCTTTGTTTAAATAAGCGGTAAAAATCCTCTTTCATTATGTTAAATTAATGTGGTTCTTTAATGAACCACATTGAATGTTTCATTCAAACCTATGAACATCATCGTTATGTAACCAATGGTGATATCATTAAATGAATCCCCTTTAACCCTGACGTTATTCTACAACCCCGCCACTGTCACTCAATGGTTGGATGAAAATTAAATAACTCATAGATTTATTTTATTATTATTATTGTGAAGTCCAAAAGTTAACTATTTTTTGTCCGACCCCTTTCGGTCGAAGATAATTTTCACCTATGCGAATCTCGGTGCTATGAATTAAATAGTTCTCCCATAGTTTTAATCTGATCACTAGTTTAAAAGATAGAAATCGGCACTCACAGTGTTACTAAATATACCATAAAATATGTCAAAATTACAATCCAGGATCTTCTAGCCATGCAATCACATTACATAAATTTTTTCATACTCTTAAAAATATCAGAGAATTTTATAAAAATTTATATAGAAATTTATGGGTCATTAAATCCTCCCCACCTTAGATATTTACTTCCATGAAGGACACACAAATGATAGGGAAACAAAAGTGGGTACTAAGCCCGTATATGATCCTCTCAATCCCATGTTCCCATTGAGAGTTTCCCATGATATCATCAAAATCACACCATAGGAATCAACATCCCATAAAGGCCCCTCTCCTCTCGGTCCCTTATCTCCACCATGAAATTTGTGAACGTCACCCCATCATCAATGTACATATCACCCTAGTCGATAACGTGTGATTAATCATGGACATACCTACATAGCTATGACACTTGGAAGACAATATGCATATGAGCATCTGTGGGGGATGATCTAGTTGGTACCCCACCTTGCCTACTCTTCTCAGCATCTGGAACTATTTGATAAACATCGAACATCACTTGTTTCCCGAGCCAAATCTCCACAATCCTCATCGAGGCGAGACTCGTATAAGGACATAGTCTCCCTCATCGAACTTCAAGGGACTCCATGTCCTATCATCATAAGACTTAGGCCGGCTCTGTGCAGTCTTCAACCACTCCTAGATGATCTTCACCTTCTCATTGGTAGCCCATACAAACTCTGGAGCCATAAGCGCTGACTCCTCTAGGTTTGTCCAGCATAGAGGTGATCTGCATGGTCACCCATACAAGGCTTAAAATGCTGCAACGCTAATGGTGGAGTGTTTACAATTGTTATTTGTTAACTGCACCAGGGTAAGGTAGGCCACCGAAATATGGTCAAAATCTAGGATTCAAGCATAAATTATGTCCTCAAGCAGTTGTATGGTAAACTGCGTCTAACCATATTTCTAAGGATGAAAGGTGGTTCTCAAGCATAGCTATGTCCTGAATGCCTCTTGTAATCCATTCCACAACCGGGTTGTAAAACGATTGTCACAGTCTGAGATGACCATCTATGGAACTTCGTGAATTCGTACTATCTCTTGTACATAGATGTATCCCAATCCATCTACTGATACCTTCTCTTGGATGTATAGGAAGTGGGCCAACTTAGTGAATCAGTCAACGATCACCCAGATGGAATCATAGCCCCGGGAGGTATGTGGTATCCCTATCACAAAGTCAATAGATATTCCATAACACATACAATATGGCTCCTCATGTGCCTGAGTACGGCTTGCTGGATCCCAGTGCCTGACCTTCAATTGCTGACAAGTGAGGCATCATGGAAATAACCCTTCCAATTCTTTCATCATCCCTGGCCACCAGTATTGATGTTGAAGGTCTGGGTACATCTTCTCTACACCATGATGTACATACAAAGTGGATGTTTAGAACTCCCTCAACACCTCATATAATAGTGTCACTTGGACTATGGGGAGTCCTCTGAAAAGGATGACATGCTCCCCACCTTCAGAAAATACTACAAGGGCCCATCATTGGGCTATCTGATGTAGTTGGGCCTTCCAGTCAACGTCCACATGTTTTGACTCACATACTCACTGAAGGAGTGGGGGGAGTGAAAATCATGTACTAGAGGTATATTTTTCCATCACTATCTATGAACGATAACTGAAACGTGTCTAGAATATCTGTAATCTCACTAAGGAACTTTTACCCAGACCTTCAACTACGTTTTTCATCCACCACGTTCGCCTTCCCAGAAGTGCAGACTATCGCAAATTCATAGTATTTAAGGAACACAATCCATTAAAACTATTATAGTTTCATGTCCTTCTATGAGATGATATACTCGAGACTCTTTCAATCGAAGTAAACGATAAACTATTCTCCCATCAAGAATTGCCACAACATCTTCAAGGCAAAGACCACTACTACTAACTCCAGGTCATGGGAAGTATAGTTTTGCTCGTGTTGTCTTAGTTGTCATGGTCTAGAGGTGATGATGGATTTATACTCTATCAGGAGACAACCCAGTCTAGTACTTGATGTGTTTCAGTAGACTATATACCCAACACCCTCTTTTAGTAGCCTCATGATGGGGGGCACCCATCAGTCTCTACCTTAGCTGCTAGAAACTCAGTTGGCACCTCCCTATCCAAAAAAATGTTTTTCCATTTTTTAAATGTTCAAAATGGTACTTCTACTATAAAAATGTAATGTACAAATATTCGGTATTACCCATCCTCTTCCAAGAAACTCATCTCATTGGTCACACCCCTGGGTGACTCCCAAGAATGTACTACCTCAATCTTCATTGAAACCACCACAAATCTTGCCTCTGAGATAACATTCCCAAGAATGTGGACCTCTCATATCCAAAATTGACACTTCAAAAGATTAGAATTAATCTAGTGCTCTTGGAGTTTATGCAGAATGATCTTCAAATGAGTGGCATGCACCTCCTCTGACGCCGAGTACACCAAGATCTCATCAGTGAATACCACGATGAAATTATCATGACATAGATGGAAGATCTTGTTCATGATTTCCATTTAGATAATTGGGGCATCAGTCTTTCCAAAAGTCATCACCAAGAACTCATAGTGTCCATAATGGCATCTGAAGTCCATCAATAGAACATCCTCATCCCATACACTGAGATGATGATAGCCGGATCCAAGTTCTATATTCGAAAACCACTGTTCTCAAATCATCTAATTGAAGAGATAATCAATCCTCGTGAGTGGATATTTGTTCTTCTCGGTCAGCTGATTTAGGTGCCGATAGACTACAAAAAGCCTCAGGCTCCTATCTTACATCATGGAAAACAAAATTGGAGCTACCCATGGAGAAATGATGGGCCTTATGAACCCATTCCCCTACAAGTCATCCAGTTGTACCCTCAAGCCATGAAGATCCATAGGAGTCATCTGATATGTTTGTATATATATCTGTTTCTTCCCTGTGTATAGGACGATGTATATTTCTACCACTCATTGAGGAGGTAGTCCCAGAACATCGCCAGGAAAACACATCAACATACTGGTCCACCACAATAGGATAGCTCAGACTCCCCACCTCCACTACACTGAGGCTGAGGCAAGCCAACTGATGAGTGATCGGTTAAACCCTCCTTTGAGAAAGTCCATCTTGCACTTCCAATGTTCCCTTCTCTTTGGAGAAGGAAAATATGGTCCCATCCTCATGGTCACATCGCACTTTGAATCTAAAATAGTCGATTTGAGCATGGTTATTGGATCTCCAGCCCCTTCCCAAGTTGATTTCGTAATGCCTCGACGCTTCCTCTAGGTGATCCCAGCTGAAGCTCTCGCCACATAGTGTAAGCATACACTGCCGAAAATAGTGTGTAATAATCGAATAAATTCATGTGGGTGTCTCTAATTGTAATGATTGATCCAATGTCTCTACTTGAATCTACGAGCTCTGAACAAGAGTCATACCAATAAAAGAGTGATTGGAACCAGTGTTTATAAGAACTATATCTAGGGTGGAGTAGATGAAGATTGTACGTTGAATAATCTCTAAAGGGTCGTGGTTGTAGGCCTCAACTGCACGAATATGAGCCCATCACTATCCACTTTCTCCCAGTGGTCGGGGTGGACCACCTAGAGGTGGTGGCGGCATATCTTCAAACTAATTCCCACCACATACTACACGACCTGCTCCACTACTATGTATTCCTCCCTACAGACCTTCCTGCTCTAATATATTCCTCTTCCTCTGTGGTCTCTCAATATTATATTGATCGTCTGTACAATGAGTTTGGTAGCCACGAGCCATGTGACCCTGCCTGCCCCATGAGTACAACATTTTTCTCCTCTCTTGACCTCATATGTCATGTGAGCTTCATACATCCTACCTTACATCTGGTGGTTGTTCACCAAAAGGTTTTCCCACATAGGCCCATGAGTCATCTTCCTACTGCATGATGTACATGACTCTGCCACCTATTGGCCAGTGGTGTCTCTCATTGTTGGTGACTTCTCATCAGGGAATAACTCCACTAAAAGTGCTCTCTTTATCACTCCAGTCTATGTTCGAATGTTTAGAAATATCCTCAACTATTTGATCTCCCATTGGAGACCATGTTCAAAGGTTTGGGCCTTAAATAAAGGGTCGAGAACCATGTATGTGGAGTAGAGTGGGAGGTTAGTGAATCTTTCCTAGTACATGGCTACTCTCATGCTGCCCAATTGTAAGTACAGAAGCTCCTCAATACTAACAGAGCATGAAGTTTTTAGAATGAAATACAACTTGAAGAGTACATCAAAGTAAAACCATGTAATGGTCACCTCATCGTTCTACAGAGAATTAGGCTCAACCATATACCTATCATTCCCTAGAAGAGATTAGCAGTTAGGGTTACCATCTAGTCTTTTCGTGTCCCAACTAGGTGGAAAACACTAGGCACAACGTTTTTCCAGTCCTCAGTTTCCTATGGATTCATCTCACCTAGAAAACTAAAAGGTATATGCCACTAGAACATGTGTAGTACGTTACGTCAGCATGAACCATATTTTGGTGGGTCTGGTTGCAACTGATTCCCTATGGATAGTGGTGCTACTGGTACACTACTTGAAGGTACCATCATTGTACGAGGGACCTGCACCTAAGCCTCATCAATTAGTGGGCCATCATCATGAACTCTTTCTAGAATCGTGGATGGTTGTCTACATGGAGTCATCCTATAAAGAAATAGATGTTGCACCATCATTATGTTAATACCGTGTGAGATGACTCAAAATAGATCAGTAAAAAATCAATGACACACACAATTAGTGTTTTCTTGTATAAATTTTGAAACAGAACTCATGGTCCTGGTGTTTTGATACGTCATCTGCCCCACCAACACTGGAATCCCCAAACTGAAAGCCATACAAGAAAACCGTAACACTATATTTCCATTGAATATATCATATTCATAGTTCATCGGTAGAAATGACTCATTTGATACCACTTTTTCAGGACCCTCCCCTTGAGGCCCGTGTCATTACTACCCTAAGGCCTTCTTCCATAGGCCAGGGGTTGGCGAATATCACTAGAAATTCATATACATAGAATGGGAAGGAATTTCCTTTAAACATCCAATCACAAAAACCATATACACAATAAGAACAAACCCTAGAGTATAACTACTAAATGTAAAAGTGTGAACTGATGCAGAATGGAATAGAATACAAACCCAAGTAAATGAAAATAATGAAAAAATTAAAATGCATCCTGAAGTCGTCCACCAATGTTCCAACCTGATGCCTAGGTACAAATCATCACTACAACTCCCCACATCAATCGATCACCTATGTGAACCATATAATACTAGATCCCTAACCTTAATCAAAGATTTTTGTCATCTGCACAAGACACAACATGGTGCAGGAAAAACCTCTATAGGGATGAGTATAACAATACCCTATAGTGAACCTGATAACCCCCAAAGGTCTCCTAGAACTATAAAAAGGGAAAACCACATAGATTGAACCCAATAAAAATGAAATATGAAAATAATCATCTTGAACTAGATTTATAACATAAATAAAAAGAATAATAATTTTTAATCATAAAACTAATCCATATTCTTCAATTGAGAAGTTCCAATACTAAACCACAAAGAAGTCGGTATATCACCAATCCGCATACGTTCTTAAGGCACTGATCCACATAGGGTCATAATTCATCGATCCACACAGTTCCATATGTCATTGGTCCATGATGGGAAGATCTAAGACTAGTAATCATTGGTTCTCGCTACTTCGGATCCACATAGGGTCATAAGTCTTACATCCACATAGGGTCGTAAGACATCGATCCGCATAGGGTTTAAGTGAACAATCCACAAAGGGTCTTAAATAATTGACCCATACACATTTTTACATCTTTTATCCACAAAGTGCCTCTCGATTTCCTGTCCATGTTAGGTAACTCTACTTCAGATCCCGCATGGTAGTTATGATGATGATCCACAAAGGGTTGTATGTTACATCACAACCAGCCATAGGATTCTCTCACATTATGTGCTTGAGTTTTCGAGGAACTATCCCTCATGATATCAGTTATACCAAAAACTCCATTATGTCCTATGAAAAAGGTATCCCTAATAACCGCCATGTCATAAGGCTTCCAATGAAACATACAGAGCGTCAATCAGACACATGATTTCATTGTTATGGGATTTTCAGTGCCAAGGGTCTAGTTGGATTTTGGATTGATCCAACCTGGACATACTCAAACATTATTAAAATCCCAATTGAAATGTCTCAAAAGTACCTCCTAATACTAAGTGTTCCATTAATTCAGATGATTCATAAAATGGACGCCTAGTTTAGATGTCGTGCCCCTTTAAGAGAAATTGAGATACAAATGGTTTGGGTTCAGTCAGACCCAGTCAGATCAACCTGACCTGCCCCGAACCGACTAGGATTGGCCTTGTCCAGCTGGGCTAGTTTTATCCTTGTAAGATGTGGATCAGCCTACTAGCCGCATGCACAGCCCACCAGGCCGCGAAACTGTCCCGACCAGCCAGTTGGGTGCTATCCGCCTCCACGAACTGACTAAGTCTATTCGGGCTCCTCAATTAGTAGCGTGATAGTAGACCCACTCTATTAAACTGCTCTATGTAAAAAAGATAATAGTAGGATCCACGTGCATGGATCTTCCATCCACTGCGGCTCGGAGTTGTGACCCCCCTCCATGGAGAGCCACACTCTCTCAATTCGAATGGCAATGGTCGGCTACACCTATCATCCACGGGAGCCTTCTAGCATCACCGTCTCCTCGGGGCCAGTGACAGCCGGTCGCCACCACCTTTGATCGCCAGCGCGGTGGCGCCGATGGATCTTTGGCGGGACACCGATTGATCTCTATAGGTCTGATTCCTTTCCCTTATATGCATACAGGCCACCTAGGATGCCACCTACACTATGGGCCTCTCAGTTTTTCTTTTATGCCATGTTGATCAGTCACCAATGAAGAACAAAACCTATGAAAATCTGGTAGAGGATATGGGCCATTTTAGTTTAGCATGAACCCTCCATATAATCATTAAAACAAGGGGATATTTCAAATATCATCAACAGAAGATGAATTCAGAAAACTCTAAGAATAGAAACATACAAAAACCATGATTTTATTTGAATATGTTGTAGATGAGGAAGAATGGTCTATGATCGATGGTGTTTGTCATAGTTCATCAATTCTCCATTCTTCGATGGAGAAATACATCACCGATGTTTTTTCAGAGGTTCATCTTGTGGGTATCCAAAACCCACAGAAAATCATTATTTAAATAATGGGTAATGAACCTCCCCTATTACGTCTCACTAACGTCTTTCATTAATGAACCACATTGAATGATTTATTAAAACCTATGAGCATTATAATTGCCTAACCAAAGGTCATTTCATTAAATGACTCCCATTCATGTCTGATGTTACACTTCAGCCCTGCCACTGTCGCTCAACAATTTAAAGAAAATAAAAAATCTCATGGATTTATTTAATTTTATTTTTTAAAATTCAAAAAATTAACATTCTCTTTGTTTAAGCTTGGTCAGTTTAATATAGGATTCTCCTAAGTGAATCAAGCAGCTGCGAATTCAATATCTCCCACAGAGTTTTCATCCAAGAACCATTTCAAAAGATATAAATAGTTACATTCATCTTTACTTAACATACATTAAAAAAGGTCAAAATTCTATTATGGGCTCTCCAGGCCTCAGAATCATGTGCCGTCCATTTTTGAAAACTCGTAAAAATCCAAAATAATTTGAAGAAAATTTATTTGGAAATTTATGGTTCATTAAAAAATTCACTTTTACAAGATAATTAAATAAATATATATTACTATAATCTATATAAAATATTAGCACTGATTTAATTATTAATTTATATGAAATAAAACTCTGATGAGTTAATATTTAAAATGTTATCATTCTATAAAATTAGTTTTCATTGTATTTAATATTGTCATTTAAAATATAAATAAATAAATTTTATAATTTTAACATTATTAAATGGGAATCATTTTGAATTTATTCTGTAAGAATTATATCATGTTGATCATTTTTTTTGAAATTGGGTGATTTTTAATTATTTATTAAAAATAACATTTCTAAAAGTAATGTAATTTTTAGGACATTATAATTTTATACGAATGAATTAAAATAATTAAAACCATCATCATTGAAAAATATATTTGAAAGAAGTAAAATAAAACATACAAAAATAACATGTTGGATTTAGAAAATTATGATTGATATTCTAGAATCTAAGTGATATTTTATTCTGAAAAAAATATTCATGGAATCATTCTTTTAATTAGTACCCATAATGATCCAACAAATTATCCTTCCTTTTATAGTCACAGAAAAACTTTTTTATATAATAATAATCTAATATATTACATGGGAATCAATATTATAATTTAGTTAGGTGTAAATTATTGTTTATACTTAAACATAATTTTTCTTATAATTTTTTTTTGTAATGTTATGCATTTATTAATTAAAGCTATTTTTTCCACTTCTAGAAATAGAATATTGTAAAATTATATTTCAATTCTATTTCATAATGTTATAATATAGTAATGATTCTTATTTTATTATTATATATATAAATGGTATTCCATAGTAATAATTATTTTCCACGGTAAAGGATGAAATGTACTATAATGGATATATCAATGGAAAAGGAAAGAAATTTCACAAAAACATATAATTAAATGACTGTATAAGGGATTATTGACCTAACACATACAAATATTAATTTTCTATACATTTTGGATTCCAATTTATTTAGAATGACTTTGAATTTTTATAATGAAATTGGTATTAAAAAGCGCCTCTCATACAACTTATAACTAGATCCCTCATTCATGCCTTCCATTCTAAAAAAATTATGAATTCCACATAATCATGTAAATTTTATTCCCCAAAATCCCCCATTTTTTTAGCCTTGGTTCATGTATATTTGTTAAATATCATTAAAAATAGTGATGGTTTCCAATAAGAGAGATAATATTTTCTTTGTATGTAATTATTTGTTATATGTATTTTAATTTACATTTATTTTCACCCTCATCAAGAATTTTATTTAGAACATGCAAAACTTGTTTTAGAAAAAGTTATGATTATATAAATGTTTTGATATCTGTCTATATGAATATCTTCATACTCATTAAACCATTATGAAATGTTTTTGTTTTGGACAGTTTTACCATCTACATAGACATTAAGATAATATTAATCCTATGAATTACTAATAAAATTTAAATATATAGACTAATGTTTAAAAGTTTTAAATATAATTTGATTTCATAATTTTAGATTGGTAATATGAAAATTTTTATATATTTATAAATTAATTTTTTTTCTGATAATTAGGCAGTCATAGAAAAAATAAGCATTCCATGAGAAACAAAATGGTTCACACACAAATTTTAGAGGATATAGAAACCTGAAAATGAGTTTGGTATTGAAATAGATAAATTCATGCATATATGGGAGACAAAATAGTTCAAACCCAATTGTTAATTTCAACAAAAAATGAATATATATATAATAATGAATTATAAAGGAATATTAATATGTAAAAAACATGTTAATAATTTTTATATACATATTAATCTTAAACATATACTTATTATACTTGGATGTTAAAGTGTTACCACGTTAACAGAAGTGTGATGTGAGGGTTTTGGGTCCCAATTTCTATTCCTCGAGACATCATTAAATGTATACACCATGTTTATATTTTTTATGTTAATTTTATTATATACCTCATAAATATATTAAATTTCATTTAATATGAAATTATTGGGATTTAAAAATCGAAATAATTTTATTTCATTAAAAGGAAATTGATTTAACATTTATAACATAATAATTTCATCAAATGAGTTTAAAAATAATGGGTTCTTAAACATTATTATTTATATTATATTTTCATAATTTAATTTATTCATATATTTCTATATAAAATTTTTTTATTTTCAATTTATACATTTGTAAATTACATCTTTACCTCATAAGCATCATATATTATGGAATTCATTCTCTCAAGAAAACAATATTCATCGTTAAGGACAATGATTATCCATTCTTGTGGCTCTTTTTCCCTCCATTTACTTATTATTTATAATTATTAAAGAACATTATTCTATATAAATAATTTATTTATTATTTAATTTTAAACTATTATGAGTTTCGTTAGAAAAAATTTAAATTATTTTTCTTAATTATTTCCTTGCTCTTCATTTTTAACCTTCTTTATAAATATAGGAAATGAATGATATTTAAAATTTACTGCATAACCTATTTTTTACTATGATTATATCCATCATTTAATTTTATTCATCAATTTCAAAGTTTACTTTTTTTCTAGGAAAATGTTATTCCAATTTTTATATTTGTTTTTTATTTGTTTAAAACTACTAAAAGAAATATTGATTTTTTATATATTTTTAACAATAATTTTGAATAATTTTATAAAATTACTCACGATCAAAATCAAAACCATTGATTGATTATTATAAATCATTGTAGATTTTATACAATGATAACAGTCAAATTATTGTTACCTATTTATATTATGATTTTTTAGTTAAATATTAATGAAACCCATTTTATTCCTATCGTTAAATTAAGCAAAAAGTATTTATAAATGTTATTTTGTTCTGGTAAAATACCTATGTATTCATTATATTTTTGTGATAGGAGGATATATTATATCATTCCAAAATATAAGGGAAATCATTTTCTCTCAATATATGATGAGGATGATAATAATATGTATAGTTTTCCTTATTATTATCCATACCAATAATGTCACACAATGTATGTGTATATTTATGAAAAATTCTCTAATTTATCAATACTATTTACATATGTCTCATGTTTTATTAAAAAATAATTAATCTTTGAATTATGTTTTTCCTCTCTTCAATGTTTTTATTATTTTTTTATAAGCAATATTTTGAACTGAGTATACAGGGAACCCTTACATGCACTGTAAACCCATTAAAAATATCTGAGGTATATAGTTTACATGAAATAAATATAGATAAAAAATAATAATTATCACCCCTCTAATTATATTGTTATCCTCTGGGATGATTACCCAAAATTACATATTCCATCAATCATATTCACCCGTGTTGAGTTATATGGAGTCACATCATTACATTTTATTGTATGTAAATTCACATTTAATGATGTTTTATTTATATTTTGTAAATTATAATATTTAATTTGGGTGTATATTAATTTTTAATTCTATTTATAGAACATTTGGATTTATTTCATGGCGTCCTGTAAAAGGAAACATAATAATGATTATGTTGATTTTAACAAATATATAAAGAATGAGGTCTACATAACAGTGAGACACTTCGAAAAATATGTTGTAGGTATATTATAATCAATACATATAAATTATAAAGTTTAAAGAAGATTAAATCACATGTATAGTAAGGGTATGAAATAAATACTATTGTTAGTATTAGGGGGATTTTATTTTCATTATAATTTGATGATCTCATGATTCATGCTTCAAATATCCATTATTAAATTAAGATTTCTTATAATACTATTTCTCTAGGAATATTATTTAACATGACTAAAAATGGATTTTCTACACTATTGTTGATAAAAAACTTATATATATTTTTTCACACAATACAAACATTGTCATGTTAGGTGAACCTATTCACAATTAAGCTAATTTTTATTTAACCTAGACTGTTGATATAAGTTATCATTACTATAAATTTCGAAATCTAAATATTACATCTTCATATGTTTCAAATGATACTCAATTGGAAGAGTATTTTCAGAAAAATTCAGAGTATCTCATTATGTTCTTGAAGTTTCAGGGCTCTAGTAATTTAAAATTTCGAACCTTTTAGATTGAAGGACCTAGGAGAAGGTGGCGAGACATGATATTGCAGATGGAGAAGAATGTGGGATTTGAGTGGAGGGACAAATGGGATAATATCCCATATAAATTTTATCTATAATCAATAATTTTGGATAATATTATATAGTTACCTAAAACCAACAAAGAAAAAAAACTGTGGATTAGTCTGAAAACCTCATTTTTTATCTTATTCAGCTCTCACCTGAGGTGGTATCGAATGAGAAGCCAAAATATTTGAGATTTAATATAGGCTCATCCAGAAGTTATATGATATCATGTTTTCTTTCATAGACTCAACATGAATTCCAATTTTTTTAACATATATTTATAGTGGAAAATCACTTGACTTGGAAGTCAGGGATGATAAGCATTCCTTTTACTGATAGTGGCAGATTTAGTTGTATATTTAATGGGAATAAAAATTGGGATAATCATTATGGATGATATCGATAGAATATATCATCCAAACCTTTCAGAAATATGTACAAAAATACAATATAATTTATTTAAAAATATATGTATCATACATTCTATGTGGGGTGGTATAGTGGCATGAATGATTTTATTGTAAGGTCAACCTCTCAAGCTACTTGAAGAAGTTATTCAAGGTTTTTTCTACCTCAAGTAGTGGTAAATTATCATAATAACCAACAATACTATAGTGAAGTTGGATGATTATATATTTAGGTGGATTTATCTACAATAATTTGGTATTAATCATCATCATGATGTGGGTGAGTCTCCAGATAAATCTGATGCATGACCAGTGATAGTGATAGTTTCTTTCACAATAGCTTCCTCATCAGTAAATTATCTATTTTATACTAGTGTAAATCAGTCATATATATCTACTCACATTTATAATATATAAAAGTTTAATATGGATATTTTTTCATATATGATAGATATTTATGTTCCCCTTGGAATGAAGAGATAGAAGGGTATATCATTCCCTTCCCAGGACATCCCATTATCAAATGGCATTCTATTCTTGGAATTTATTATTCATTATTTAAAACTCTATGTTTTATTCTTGGTGTGGATTTAATAATTTGTCATATATACTATATTATATTTTATCATTTTTGGGTCCCCCTTATATCCCCCAATGGGTTGTGGTGTGTTTTCTAGGGAGAATGCGACTTAAGGTTGTGTTGATACAGACCACCGCTTCTAATGTAGGTAAGGATGATATCTATGTTTGATTTTATCTTCGTGTAAGAATATTAGAGTGGTGATCTTCCACTTTTTATTGTCATGTTTTATAGTGTATTTCTATCACACTTCTATTGTTTACCAATTATGCGGAAGGATGTGTTATCTATAGACATGGTACTAGGTACATGGAAAATTTCTATTCTCAATTACCATATTGAACCAACTAAATTGAAGTAGCTGAAGATCGATTTAGATAATTTTTTGAATAAGGGACACAATCACCCCAGTGTGTCTCCTTGGAAAAAACCTAATATTTTTTATGATAGAGGATAAAAACCATTTTCATTGAATTGATTACCAAAATCAAAATTTATTCATCAAAAAGAAATTCTTCTATTTAATAATATTGATTATTTATTTTATCTATTCAATGTGGAAATGGTTTTCTTGAATATTGTTTATCATTAAATCTATCAGTATATTTAAATCAAAGAGGTAGATATCTAGAAGTCTACCTTTCAGAGTATTTATATCCTTTAAGAGTACCATATTAATATTTTTTTCTACAAAGAAATTATATAGTATTAATAGAACGAGTTAATAATATATTCATAGAGTATCTCAATTATTCCTCATGGTATATTTAGATCAAATAATGGATTAATCAAAGAATTAGGAGAATGATTTAATTTAGTTGAGAGTATTTTTGGGTCACAACCCAACCCGACATCTTGCATTCATGGTTATTTATATTTATATTTAAGTATTTTAGTTTCTTAATGATTAAAAAATTATTAACTTAAAATCATAATGAAATTAAATAATATAAATTGATAAAAATATAATAAAAATAATAATAAGGTTATTCTTTTTATTAATTTACAATGAATATTATTATTATTATTGTAGTTTTTTAAAATTCATATTATTTATTTTTGATTTATTTATTTTATTTTCATTTGTTTTTTATTTTCCTTTTTCCTTTTATTCCCATTTCATTTTACCCACTATATCTTCCGCCTTGTTTTTCATTTACAATGCCTCTCCCTACCTTCAACGTGATTCCCCACCTCTTAGAAACCCAACCATCTAGCTCTCCTCCTGCAGAGTGACCCTTCGGCCAGCTTCCCTCCCCCCTTCGGTGGCACCCTTCCCCCTACCCTAATCACACAACCCATCCTCCCACCTCTCTAGTTCGTGCAACCTAACTAATCAGGATATTCTCTGATGCACTGCTCTCCCCCTACAATGATTGAATATCCCCTTGTTATTTGTGTATGAATCCATCTGGTAATCCACTAATCCCTTCCACTTCCCATATTTTCATGTTTTATCTGATTTCATTGGGTTCACATTTCATTATTAAAACCTAACATGTTTAGGGGTTACCATTTTGATTGATTCTTGATATTTGGGGTTCATCAGGTTTCTTAGAGGCTAGTTCTAGCCACTTCCACCAACGAAAATGGGCTACCCATGGTTTTTGGGTCAGGATTTTTTAGTTTCATCAATTTTTATTAATTTTAATTTAGTTTTTTTATGATTTAAGAGTTATCGTCATTTATTATAGTGCGTGGGTGTTTGATGATGGGTTTCAGTTGTTGGGAAAAAAATTTATAGTGTGTTGGACGTTGCTACGATGGTTTTGGGCAGTGGGTGTTGAGGTTTCCTATATAAAAATGAAAAATCTAATTCATATATATATATATATATTCCCTCATTGTACATATTCCCTCATGGAATGTTGAATATGTTCAATGCAGCTAGGGGTGTATATATATATATATATATGTATAAATTCATATGATTGTATGCGACAAGGGTCTTTTAGAGTGCTCGTCGGAAAATAATGTTCATTATGAGTTATATTTCCTATGCCTTGATCTTTAATTAGAATTTCCATAATTTCATGAATTTTTTTAATGGTATTTCTGTGGTTTTTAAATGAAATGCATAGGCAATATATATATATATATATATATATATATGGTAGGTGGTTCCATGTGTGATCATATTTTAATGAGTAAGAATTTCTTCATTAATATTTTTAGCATGGCAATTACCTATTTTGTGTTGCACAGAAATCATTTTTGGTAGAGATGGTTAAGCCTTTGGATTTAAAATTTCATGATTACATTAAATTGTTCATTTTTCATGTTTAACTCGTGTGATACCTTTTGGTGTTATATTATAACCAATTAAAGTGGTTTATCAAGTATTTCGAGGGCTTCCAATTCTATTTTGTTTGGGTATTGGTGTGATTTTGGCTTCAAAAAATGATTTTTGAATGTGTTTTCTGTTAAAAAGCATATAATACTTCTAGAAATTGTTTTATAAAAATTTTAAATTGTTTATTGAGTTAAACATAGTGTGAAAAGATTGATTATGTATTGTTTCTGTGGGTGTATTTTCTTAAAATGATTTTTTAAATTCAAATTGGTGATTTGTGATGTCAAACGTTTTGATAATGTTTTATGAATTGTTGAAATGATTTAGTAAATTGAAATAAATGTTCGAAAAATGTTTTTGGGATTTATTGTATGAGTATGATGTTAAAAATGAATTTGAATATAGAAAGAGTATGATGTTACATGTTTTGGGATGTTTGATGTTTTTATTCATTTTAAAAGTAATTTTCATGTGAAAGTAGTACTTTATAACATGTGAACACAGACATGAGAACAAAGAAAACCTCGGGTACCTAGGTTGGGGAACCAGGACTTTTATATTAGATGATACATAAGTGGATCATCTCGGTTTCATCCAGCTAGATTGATGTTACCAAACAAGAAAAATAAATGTTATGATTGGAGACCACTAGGTTATGGGTGTGATCCCTATAAGGCCCCAGCCTTAAACCTTACTTAATCTTGTGTTATTACAAGATTACACATTGAGGATCTTTTCAGGTTTAGAGTTTTAGAGAATTAGATCATAAAACTTGCATTACATTCCACATATAAACAAAGTGGTTACATAAAGATAGTATTCTTCATTCCCATCAATGGAACACACATTTAAAATAAAACATGGATTAATTCTTGACACATCCTTGAATCTATCATCTTATCATGTATCTTTCCCTTGACCTGTGAAAAACATTTCAAAAACTTGGGATGAGCATAAAAACTCAGTATGGGTTATATATAAAAAAACATGGAAAGGAAACATGAGTTCTTATATACATAAGAATGAAATCATACTTTACCCATAAAACATAGGCACTTTAACATACCTCATAAAATCATGAATAAAACATAGAAATCATAAGACATAAAGGTAACTTGAGGCATTCATAACATTCTTACGTAGGGAGTAACCCTCTTGGTTACGTTTGGAATACCCATCACAGTATATTCCCTAAAATCTCTTCGGAGAAACCTTAACGTTTCACTCCTTCGCGTTACCCAATGCATTGGAGAGCTATAACGGGCTCACCCACCCTTAGTTTATCACGGAACCACCCGTCTTCATAATAATGCCCAAGAACCATAACATAATCATATCACATAAAACATGCATAAAGGAAACATAACATTTCCACATTTCAATCACGAGATATCAATACAACACATTGTTATAAAAACATTATGAAAACCATTTTCAATACCAAAGTAAAACATGGTATTTATTTTTCTTTTAAAAAAAGAAGGTATGGCTTGTAGAGGAAGCCGAAACTCAAATAACGGTTACGACGGCGGAGAAGTCGTTGTCGCCGCATACGCACGACAAAAACATTCCCTTTTGTCGTTTAGAAAACGCTTCGTATAAAAAAGATTCCTTTGAATAAAATAAAAGTCAAAGGTGTTTATACACCGTATAAAAGAATGTTGTGTATAAAATAAAATATGCCTCAATGAAAGGAGATTGAGACGAAGTCCCATACCTCGTATCCGACTTGACCCGACCGTTCTTTAAACTCCTGAATAATAAACTTGAGTTAATCTCTACTTGCTTATGAATCTTTTTCAAGTTCATTATTCCTTTTATACCATGTTATGAACATCATGTAATCATTTAAGTTAATAATGTTCATTTTGTCGGTATTTGGTTCTTAAGTCAAAAATAGGCTTCTTACACTTACATGTTGTTAATTTGGTCAAAGGTTCATTATATCCAGAATGGTATTCATGATGTAGATATCATATATGTCATATATATCCAGTACATACATTCATTTATAATATTACATCACATTTAGAGGTAAGAAATGAAATGCACCGTTCATGGAGACGGTAAGCCGTACGTACGCATGAACGCTACTTCCATTTCTATTTCATATTTTCTGGAATGGAATCATAATGATATAAGAGTATATTATAATTCCAGTATAATAACATATATAATATCATTAACTTTATCCTTTACACATCCCACATATGGTATTAACGAATCAAATCACTTTCAGGGGGCGGTAGTCCGCACTTCCTAAAATGAAGATATCGTGTTTTACCCATAATGGAAACCATAAAGGTATTCCCAAAATGAAAAAACAGAAGCTTAAGGAAAACATAAACATATTATATATCATATATAAAAATAGTGACATCATAATGGCCACCTTTGAAGGTGTTAAATGAGTGTTGAACAATCATCGTTTCGGGAGGCAGAATTTCGCCATCCACGGAAACCGTATGTTATTTAACCATTTGATGTAGTTGTGTGGAAGTGTAGCTCAAATAAATCTTATAACAACATCCTAGTATATTGAAGATACTGGTGTTGTTACAAAAGACGTAAATAAAAAGAGTTTAGGGGGTTGGAGAAGCAAAATAAAACAAATGAACTTGAGAGAAAGAATTACCTTTAAAAAGTGTAACTCCTTTTGAGTTGAGCCTAAAGGCTTCCTTTGAAAGGATTCTGCCCAAAGGGAATCCTCTAGGATGAGGAGAGGGATGTGGAGAGAGCAAATGGGCAGGGGTTGGCCGAGCCAATGGCTTGAAGAGTGTGTGAAATGAGGTAGAGGTGGGGGCCTTTTATAAGAGGAGAGGAGGGGCACTTTTGGAAAGTAAAGAAACATTACTTTATTTGAAAATGTGTTTCGGTTTTGAAAGGTCCCACATTGATATAATTCGTGGATAAGGTGATAAGGCATCGAAATCCACTCATCCAATTGGTTTTGGCCATGTGTAGTTCATAGATTTTATATTATCTTTCCATTTTATTTAAAACGTCAAATAATGATGTCATCGCTGCATCATTATTATGTCATAAATAATTAAATTTATTTAATGTCTAAAAATTATAAAAAAATTACTATGATGTAGTAAATCTTTTTATCTTTACAATGACTATTTATAATCAAAATTTGGACTTGTATAACCCCACTTAAAAATTGTTTTCGCAAAACATATCATGTTTGTGTCATTTTCACTTTAACATTAAATAAAAAGTAATTTATGTCATTTCCCAACAAAAGTGGATCCATGCGCTCCCCAAGTTGACCCATGGCTTGTCTTGGTCGGCCATGACACAACCAATAAGGTTGGGACATGTGTCTAGGTCATTTCATATTATTAAATCATTATTTATACCTTAAACTACACTAATTACCACTAATCGCGATTAAGAACTTAATAAGTTACTATTCACCAAAAAATTATTTTAATCTCATTGAACCACATTTTACTTCTTAATTATAACCATGTATGTCGGATTTTCAAAATTCAATACACATTAGTGGTAAACTTTCATTTAACTGAAAAATCAGTTTGTTTGATTACCACTTAGTGGTTTCACTATTCATCAAAAATTGAAGTTTTCAGAAAATTACCAAAAATTTACTCTAAGCTATATTTGATATTCCGAATTCAAAAATGAAGTCTATTTTACAAAATTCAAATCATATAAGTCACATTAATTAATTTAATAATTAATTCCCGCTGCCAGAGCAAATAGCGTGTTTTTACAAAACAATAAGTATCAAAAGATTGACACCAGTTTAAGTCTAATTTCAAAGTGAAATTGATTCCAATGACCACCATTGGATTAACTGGTAAAAATATTTTATAATTTCACTTTAAAACCAATTAAAATAATAATCTAATCATATAAATAATTTAGATTAAAAAGAGGTTTTGAATTAAAATACAACATTTTACACTATTCATAAAAAAATGAACTTTATCAGAAAGGTACCAAAAATTACACAAAGTAAAATTTGATGTCCCGATTCTTAATAAGAGTATTATTTGGTCCAAAAGAATGTATAAGAGTGATCAAAACTATATTTAATGACGGTTCACCATTAAAAGGTGATAAGTGAACCTTTAGTGAAAATTAGAGTATAAAAGCCTAAAATTGAACTCTTTCCGTATTTTAAGCCTTTATCTTTTATTGGGTAAATGTAAAAACATCTAAAAACATATCTATTCATATTTTAGTTATTTCTATTCATTCCCGCCAGTACAGCGGCTACTTGTTAACTAACATTTAAAATAATATTATTATATTACTAGTGTGCTACGTAAGTTTCAAAGAAACTCATCGTTGCGTATCGGGTACGCTATCGAACATAGCAACCCCTTTTAATTAAAATTCATATTT
The DNA here is from genome assembly GCA_963277665.1 of Viscum album. Classification (NCBI taxonomy): domain Eukaryota; kingdom Viridiplantae; phylum Streptophyta; class Magnoliopsida; order Santalales; family Viscaceae; genus Viscum; species Viscum album. The sequence continues at coordinate 375,676,775 of OY728166.1, read as the reverse complement.
AATTCTCAAATATTAATAAATATGAAAATTATTCACTCTTTAATTACCTGGGATGTTACATCCTTCCCCCATTTTGGGAATTGTGTCCTCGCAATTTTATTCACTTATCAAAATAAGTGGGGGTATTTATCCCTCATAGCATTTTCAGATTCCCATGTTGCCTCTTCAATCATGTGGTTTTTCCACAAAACCTTTACCTGGTGAATCACTTTATTCCGTAACACTTGTTCCCTGTGGTCAAGAATCTGGACTGGTTGTTCCTCATAAGATAGGTTCTCTTCCAGCTGAACTACCTCTGGACTCAAAACATGAGATGGATCTGGTATATACTTTCTCAACATCGAAACGTGAAAAACATTGTATACCTGAGATAAACTCGGAGGTAAAGCCACTCGGTATGCAACTGATCCAACTCTTTCCAGAATTTCGTATGGTCCAATGAACCTCGGACTCAACTTTCCTTTCTTACCAAATCTCATCACACTTTTCCAAGGAGAAACCTTGAGAAAAACATGATCACCTACCTCGAAAGATAGATCCTTCCTCCGGTTATCCGCATAACTCTTCTGCCTGCTCTGAGCTGTTCTCATGTGTTTCTGAATCAACTAAACTTTTTCTGCCATCTCTTCTACCAATTCTGGTCCCATCAACTTCCTTTCACCCACTTCATCCCAGAAAGCTGGAGTTCGACACCGCTTCCCATATAATGCCTGAAATGGTGCCATCTGTATACTGGAATGAAAACTGTTATTATATGAAAACTCAACCAAAGAAAGTTGTTGGTCCCAACTTCCCTGATAATCCATAGAACAAGCTCGTAGCATATCCTCCAATGTCTGAATTGTTCGTTCTGACTGCCCATCTGATTGAGGATGAAAAGCTGTACTAAAATTTAATTCAGTACCCAACGACTTCTGAAGGCCTTTCCAAAAGTTAGAAGTAAACCTGGGATCACGATCTGATACAATGGAGAGAGGAACTCCATGTAACCTGACTATCTCTTTAAGATACAAACGGGAAAGTTGATCAAGAGAGAAAGTATCTCGTATAGCAAGGAAATGAGCAGATTTGGTCAAGCGATCAACAATAACCCAGATTGCATTACTACCTCGAGATGTCTTTGGTAATCCAACAACAAAGTCCATGGATATATTCTCCCATTTCCACTCTGGCACTGGTAAAGGCTGAAGCATCCCTTTCGGTAACTGCCGCTCTGCTTTAACCTGCTGACAAGTCAAACACTTCACAGTAAAATCAGCAATATCTCTTTTCATTCCATCCCACCAGTAATACTCCCGCAGATCTCTATACATCTTAGTACTGCCCGGATGAACTGAAAACGGAGAACTATGAGCTTCACATAACAACTCTCTCTTCGACTGTGAATCACAAGGCACACACAATCTCTTCCCAAACCTCAAAACACAAACACAAACTTATCCAAGAACTCATGGAAAATTTTATTCATAAGGTCCATGAATACAGTAGGTGCATTGGTTAACCCAAAAGGCATTACTACAAATTCATAATGGCCATATCTCGTACGGAACGCGGTCTTCGGAATATCTGCCTCTTTTACCTTCAGCTGATGGTACCCCGATCTCAGGTCAATCTTTGAAAAATGCTGAGCTCCCTGGAGCAGATACCACTTCATTCGATGTCCCAACATCTACTGAAGTTGCAAAGGATTTCACCACCCCTTTCTGCTTGTAGTCTAACTGCTTCCCATCACTCAAGCGCTTTGTCGGACACTCATTTGCATAGTGACCCATCTCATTGCACTTATAACACTTCACTATCTGTAAATCAAATTTGTTCTTACCTTCACCTTGATCCTTTTCAGTGCAATCACGAGCCTTATGTCCCATCTTACCACATCGGTAGCACTTCCCAGAATTCAGAAGACATTCCCCAGCATGCCTTTTGCCACATTTATCACAAACTGGAAACTTAGTTCTCTTACCATCAGACTTCTTTGAAGAATTTTTACCTTTCTCCTGCCACCTCGGTCTCTTCTTCTGCTGGTTGTTATAGAACACTTGGTCATCGGAAAACTCCATTTCCACCTTCTCAGCACATCGAACAAGCTTTTCATAACTTTTAAACTCACGAGAAGCTAATTCCCTTCGATACTTTGGCTTTAATCCTGAGTAAAAACGATTGATTTTTCTATCAAGGTCTCGGATAAAATTTGGAGCATACCTTGCCAATCGAGTGAACCTTTCTTCATAGGCAGCCACTGAGTCTTCCTCTTGCCTCAATTCCAAGAATTGCTTTTCCATCCTAAGTCGAACAGCCTTAGGAAAATACTTCTAAAGAAACATACCTTTGAATTCATCCCAGTCAAGAGCATCAATCTCATCGGCATCCCTGATATTTTTAACCATATACCACCACTAATCTGCTTCACCCTCCAAACGGTAAATAGCAAGACTAACCTTTTGATTGTCTGAACACCCCATGACATCAAAATCTTCTCCAGTGCTTTAATCCACCCTTCAGCTAGCACAGGGTCAGATGATCCTCTGAATGATGGGGGATGTTGCCTCATGAAATGTTCCACCACTGACATATTCCTCTGCGGTTGATCTGGCTGATCTTGTACATGGATACCACCACCATTTATAGCCTGAGTCAACTGTGCCATCACTGCAACAAACTGTTCAGTTCCAATTCCGACCATTTCTGGATGCTGATTCGGAAGGTTATTTCCTTCTGTATGCCTTCCTAGCACAGCTTCCCTGTTTCCTCTGCGGAAAACCATTCTGAACAAACATGTCTTAGATGAAGCAACATGGTAATCTTTAAATGCTATATCATTTCGAAAAAGAGAAAAAAAAAATATATATTTTTGGATAATCATTTAATAGAATTCTAACTCCTAAAGTTATCTAAACCGACCTCTGATACCAACTATAAGGCCCCCGCCTTAAACCTTACTTAATCTTGTGTTATTACAAGATTACACATTGAGGATCTTTTCAGGTTTAGAGTTTTAGAGAATTATATCATAAAACTTGCATTACATTCCACATATAAACAAAGTGGTTACATAAAGATAGTATTCTTCATTCCCATCAATGGAACACACATTTAAAATAAAACATGGATTAATTCTTGACACATCCTTGACTCTATCATCTTATCATGTACCTTTCCCTTGACCTGTGAAAAACATTTCAAAAACTTGGGATGAGCATAAAAACTCAGTATGGGTTATATATAAAAAAAACATGGAAAGGAAACATGAGTTCTTATATACATAAGAATGAAATCATACTTTACCCATAAAACATAGGCACTTTAACATACCTAATAAAATCATGAATAAAACATAGAAATCATAAGACATAAAGGTAACTTGAGGCATTCATAACATTCTTACGTAGGGAGTAACCCTCTTGGTTACGTTTGGAATACCCATCACAGTATATTCCCTAAAATCTCTTCGGAGAAACCTTAACGTTTCACTCCTTCGCGTTACCCAATGCATTGGAGAGCTATAACGGGCTCACCCGCCCTTATTTTATCACGGAACCACCCGTCTTCATAATAATGCCCAAGAACCATAACATAATCATATCACATAAAACATGCATAAAGGAAACATAACATTTCCACATTTCAATCACGAGATATCAATACAACACATTGTTATAAAAACATTATGAAAACCATTTTCAATACCAAAGTAAAACATGGTATTTATTTTTCTTTTAAAAAAAGAAGGTATGGCTTGTAGAGGAAGCCGAAACTCAAATAACGGTTACGACGGCGGAGAAGTCATTATCGCCGCATACGCACGACAAAAACATTCCCTTTTGTCGTTTAGTAAACGCTTCGTATAAAAAAGATTCCTTTGAATAAATATAAAAGTAAAAGGTGTTTATACACCGTATAAAAGAAAGTTGTGTATAAAATAAAATATGCCTCAATGAAAGGAGATTGAGACGAAGTCCCATACCTCGTATCCGACCTGACCCGACCGTTCTTTAAACTCCTGAATAATAAACTTGAGTTAATCTCTACTTGCTTATGAATCTTTTTCAAGTTCATTATTCCTTTTATACCATGTTATGAACATCATGTAATCATTTAACTTAATAATGTTCATTTTGTCGGTATTTGGTTCTTAAGTCAAAAATAGGCTTCTTACACTTACATGTTGTTAATTTGGTCAAAGGTTCATTATATCCAGAATGGTATACATGATGTAGATATCATATATGTCATATATATCCAGTACATACATTCATTTATTATATTACATCACATTTAGAGGTAAGAAATGAAATGCACCGTCCATGGAGACGGTAAGCCGTACGTACGCATGAACGCTACTTCCATTTCTATTTCATATTTTCTGGAATGGAATCATAATGATATAAGAGTATATTATAATTCCAGTATAATAACATATATAATATCATTAACTTTATCCTTTACACATCCCACATATGGTATTAACGAATCAAATCACTTTCAGGGGGCGGTAGTCCGCACTTCCTAAAATGAAGATATCGTGTTTTACCCATAATGGAAACCATAAAGGTATGCCCAAAATGAAAAAACAGAAGCTTAAGGAAAACATAAACATATTATATATCATATATAAAAATAGTGACATCATAATGGCCACCTTTGAAGGTGTTAAATGAGTGTTGAACAATCATCGTTTCGGGAGGCAGAATTTCGCCATCCACGGAAACCGTATGTTCTTTAACCATTTGATGTAGTTGTGTGGAAGTGTAGCTCAAATAAATCTTATAACAACATCCTAGTATATTGAATATACTGGTGTTGTTACAAAAGAAGTAAATAAAAAGAGTTTAGGGTGTTGGAGAAGCAAAATAAAACAAATGAACTTGAGAGAATGAATTACCTTTAAAAAGTGTAACTCCTTTTGAGTTGAGCCTAAAGGCTTCCTATGAAAGGATTCTGCCCAAAGGGAATCCTCTAGGATGAGGAGAGGGATGTGGAGAGAGAAAATGGGCAGGGGTTGGCCGAGCCAATGGCTTGAAGAGTGTGTGAAATGAGGTAGAGGTGGGGGCCTTTTATAAGAGGAGAGGAGGGGCACTTTTGGAAAGTAAAGAAACATTACTTTATTTGAAAATGTTTTTCGGTTTTAAAAGGTCCCACATTGATAGAATTCGTGGATAAGGTGATAAGGCATCGAAATCCACTCATCCAATTGGTTTTGGCCATGTGTAGTTCATAGATTTTATATTATCATTCCATTTTATTTAAATCGTCAAATAATGATGTCATCGCTGCATCATTATTATGTCATAAATAATTAAATTTATTTAATGTCTAAAAATTATAAAAAAATTACTATGATGTAGGAAATCTTTTTAGCTTTCCAATGAATATTTATAATCAAATTTTGGACTTGTATAACCCCACTTAACAATTGTTTTCGCAAAACATATCATGTTTGTGTCATTTTCACTTTAACATTAAATAAAAAGTAATTTATGTCATTTCCCAAAAAAAGTGGATCCATGGGGTCCCCAAGTTGACCCATGGCTTGTCTTGGTCGGCCATGACACAACCAATAAGGTTGGGACATGTGTCTAGGTCATTTCATATTATTAAATCATTATTTATACCTTAAACTACACTAATTACCACTAATCGCGATTAAGAACTTAATAAGATACTATTCACCAAAAAATTATTTTAATCTCATTGAACCACATTTTACTTCTTAATTATAACCATGTATGTCGGATTTTCAAAATTCAATACACATTAGTGGTAAACTTTCATTTAACTGAAAAATCAGTTTGTTTGATTACCACTTAGTGGTTTCACTATTCATCAAAAATTGAAGTTTTCAGAAAATTACCAAAAATTTACTCTAAGCTATATTTGATATTCCGAATTCAAAAATGAAGTCTATTTTACAAAATTCAAATCATATAAGTCACATTAATTAATTTAATAATTAATTCCCGCTGCCAGAGCAAATAGCGTGTTTTTAAAAAACAATAAGTATCAAAAGATTGACACCAGTTTAAGTCTAATTTCAAAGTGAAATTGATTCCAATGACCACCATTGGATTAACTGGTAAAAATATTTTATAATTTCACTTTAAAACCAATTAAAATAATAATCTAATCATATAAATAATTTAGATTAAAAAGAGGTTTTGAATTAAAATACAACATTTTACACTATTCATAAAAAAATGAACTTTATCAGAAAGGTACCAAAAATTACACAAAGTAAAATTTGATGTCCCGATTCTTAAGAAGAGTTTTATTTGGTTCAAAAGAATGTATAAGAGTGATCAAAACTATATTTAATGACGGTTCACCATTAAAAGGTGATAAGTGAACCTTTAGTGAAAATTAGAGTATAAAATCCTAAAATTGAACTCTTTCCGTATTTTAAGCCTTTATCTTTTATTGGGTAAATTTAAAAACATCTAAAAACATATCTATTCATATTTTAGTTATTTCTATTCATTCCCGCCAGTACATCGGCTACTTGTTAACTAACATTTAAAATAATATTATTATATTACTAGTGTGCTACGTAAGTTTCAAAGAAACTCATCGTTGCGTATCGGGTACGCTATCGAACATAGCAACCCCTTTTAATTAAAATTCATATTTAATTCTCAAATATTAATAAATATGAAAATTATTTACTCTTTAATTACCTGGGATGTTACAATCCCTACTAGTGGCTTTATCATGAGAATGTAGACCATTGTGTCCTTTATTCCACTTTTTCATCAAGGTATGATGTCTTTAGGGTCTAACATGTTCTAGTTACCTATAGATATTTCCCATGGTACTCGTTTGTGGCATAATTCTTATGATTTGATTTTCTTTTCTATTCCTCATGCTTAAAGCCCCATTATAAAAAACAATATTTTAATATTCATTTAACCACTATAATTATTAAATTTCATTGATTTTTTGTAATATATTTTGAAAATATAGTGGCAGAGAAATTATTTCATTAAAAATAAGTAAACATGTTACTTAATTTTTAAAAGATTGATCTTTATTTGAATCTGTATTATTTTCAAACGAGCATAATTGGGGTATTTTATCGGAAAAATCATAGGTCATTATTATTCCTTATATTTCCTACTGATCATCATGTTTCTCACACCTAATTTAGTTTTTTGTTTCCGGTTCTAGTCCTGGATCGCTCTTGGGTGACTGTGGTTCTATGTTTGGTGGTGACCCATTCGATCATTTGGATGTATCTCTAGTTGATTATCATTATTTTTAGTTTCTGATACTAGTATTTTTACCTATTTTTTCTGGTTTATTTCTGTTTATCTGAATTTTATTTTTTAGGGAAAAATCATTCACTACTACTTATTTTGATGCCAGAAACTAGTTTCCTTCCCATGGGGATCAGGAACCCCCTTCAGGATAGATCCCGGACCAACTCAGGTGACTGGTTTAGGGTCGACCTGGGTTGGATTATGAAAAATGGTATCACATAAGGACCTTGTTATTTTTAATTTCATGTATCATAGTGATTAGGTGAGTCAGTGCTTTGGATGTTGGTGCCGAAAGGGCATCACAAACCCTTTCATTTCATGTTCCTTGAGTTGTTAGGTGTTTTCTAGGATTTTAGTTTTTCTTTTACTTGGTATGTGTTGTTAAGGGATGAAAAATAATTGATCATGTGTTACATTATGGGCTTGCATTGATTAACAAACCCATCTACATGCCATGTGCACATATCAAGATACCTATTATTAACGATTCCCTCTTAGAGTATGGTTTACTAATCCATGTTTCTGGGTTGGCATAACCACTAGTTATTTATCATTGAATATTTAGACGTGAGTTATGATTGGTATTAGTTTCTACATAATTGAGTGGATTTCAAAAATGAAAATGGTTCATATAAAAAGTTAGTTCAAAAGGGGATATGTTATTAGAGAAGAAAGATGGGTTTTAAATAGATATTTTTTTATTTTAATGGAATGTGTCGTTTAACAAAATAAATGGGAGGTTTTTTGGATGTTGTTTTGGGATATTGGTAAAACGTTTTGAAATGTGAATTGGAAAATGTTGTGGAATTTAAAAAAGCATTTATTTAATGTTAAGTTACATTTTCAAATTAGTTGAGAAATTTTGCATTACATTGAATGATAAATTTTTAAAATGATATGTTTTTTGAATTATCTCGTGTTATTCTTATGAGGGATCACATAAATAGAGGTACAAAAGTAGAAAATGGATAATTGGAGGTATGTTTTTATGGATGAATGAGCTAGTACAAGGGTATACGTATATGTGAGACTCTATGGAATACAAATGGTGGATATTTATGGTGTTTTGTTTTAAAAAAACTTGTTTTCAAAATGGTTAATTAAAATATTTTGAAACATGGATGAAAAATCTATGTGTGTTTTCCTTTCGTGTATGGTATCCTTTTCCATGGGATCATTATTTCGAAATACTAAATAGTGGTTCATGTTTGAGTTTTATTTTTTTTATTGAAGAGTGGAGTTTTGATTTATGTTATTTATTTATTTGGCGTTGTGCTTCTTGTTTTTTAGAATTCTTCCCAGAAAAGTTCTAGGGGATTCTAGCGAGTCAATACTAGTTTTTGGACCTACCCAAACTCTTAGCAGAGTTGTCTAATTGAGTTATTTTTTGTTGTATTCCATCATCAATGGTGGTCATGATATATTGAATGAAATATATTGGATTGAATAAATCATTTTTGTGTTCATGATATTGGGTAACTCCCAATGAAATGAAGTCGTGTGTTGGTTTATGTTCATTTCAGGTTTCTACTTTGGATTGGTAAAAGAGATATTCCCATTGTTATTGCATGGTGGGTTGTCTTTAAAGGTGTTTGAGACCACTTTCATCCAATGGTTTATACAGAATGAGGTGAATGAGAGGAAGGTGGTAGATCTCACTAGTGTCTTAAAATCCCAATTAATAATAAAGTCTTATTTGGTGCATTTAAAGTGGATGATTACATTTTCTGTAGAGGATGCATCATGGAATTAGTAAATATTTCTCTTGTGTGGGGACTTCATCTAGGGTTCAAGGAAAAATTCTTCTTCATGTTCGGGAAGGTTACACATATGAGGAAGAGGGATACCTAGAGGACCTTATCTTATACTAGACTTATTGTCAATTCCATCCTCTATTAGTCGGTCCACTCTCTTGTTTTCATATTGTGTGGCTGGTTTGGGTAGTTTTAGTCACTTTTTGATCATCCTCTGAATGATTGCCATCAGTGTGGCCATTTGAGACACATGGAAAGGTTCTTCTAGTAGAATCATAAGAAAGAGTCGTGACCATAGGATATCAGGTCCGGAATGTGGGGAAGTAGATTCATCAAGACATCAAGTCTCTAACCATAGGTCTTAGAGTGAATCCTTCCAAGCAGTTGGGAATCATTCGATGTGGGGAACCATGGTCTAACATTTTTATCCACTTATGAAATAGGGGATGTATAAATATCTCTATTATAGATCAATCATATCGGAAGGTTCTATTTTGATATAATAGGAATAACGGTTTCTTTTTCTCATTGTGGTCTTTGTTCATTGAATACCCCACTTTGATTTTACAAAGGCATGATGATCTCGTTTTCCTATAATTATTGTAGTTGTGCCTCTTCAAATGTGACCCAATGAATGTTGTATCTTTGTGGATGGGAGCCTTGAGATGATTGCGTCTCTTTAGTGGTTAGCTTCTACATTGAACTATTTTTATTTTGGTGCGTGCTCATTTTGGAGATGCATATCGCATATGAAAATGAAGAGTCATGGTTTATTTCACTATTTGGTTGATTTTTTTTTGGGTTTTCTCATGTGTCAGTAGTTTCTAGTATGGGTTGAAAGTTATTGGTTTGATCAATGCTGGTTGGCTTTTGTTGGTCAGTTATTAGATGGAGGGGAGACCCACCATCAATATTATCATTCCTTATTAAAGAGTTGCTTTGTGTGGGAGTCTTCGTCTATGTTGGTGGATTCCACTTTGGCACAAGCTAACAGTTATAGAGTTATCACTTGTGAGAGTCTCAATATTGGTTCTACTAATCAGGTTCTTGTGGTGGGGTGAACCCTCTTTGTTTCCAAATGTATATTAATATTTCTATTCCCCTTACATTTGGTCGGGTGTGACTAATGGAGTGAAAAGTCACATCGATTTCGTGATTTCATTGGCCTCATTCATATTTAAACTCGAGTTAGATTACTTGTTTTCCAAGGTGTCTTTCTAGGGGAAATATGTTTCTGTGCTACGGAGAATTGACATAACGTGACCTAAAATCTAGTGGTCATGGTTCTTTATATTTATATTTTAGTATTTTTTTTTCTTAAAGACTAAAATTTCATTAAAATAAAATAAAAATACAATTAAACAAAAAAAGTGGGAAAAAATTTAATAATAAGAATAATATTATTAAGTTTATTATTAATATTATCATTATGCATTCTGAATATTATTATTATTAGTATTGTTGTTTATTATAAATCATATTATTTAATAAACTTTTATTTATTTCATTTTATTTATTTTTCTTATCAGCTTTCATGTTTTCCTTTTTTCTTATTTCTATCTCACATTGGTTTTTTACTCCCTGTGTGTCATGCACAATGCCTCCCAATCCCTTCAGTGCACTACCCATCCTCTCGGCGCCTACACTGTCTGGATCACCTCTGGCATGGAGACCCATCACCCGGCCTCCCACCCTTCTCATGTGGAAAACGTCCATGTATCATGCTCGTGCAACCACCCATCCTATTTACATGACATGACTGACTATGAGAAGATTTGGCATGCTACTCACCCCCTCCATTCACCGAATATCTCTTAGTTATGGTGTGTGAATCCCTTAGGTGATCTTATTCCTCCATCACCTTTTCCTTTTAGATGTTTTAATTTTTTTCATGGGGTTCACATTTCTTAGATGAACCCTAACATGTTTATAGATTATAATTTTGATTGATTCTTATTATTTGGGATTTTCTATTTTGGTTGATGCCGGTTCTAGCCACTACCGTCAAGGGCAATGGGTTTACCATGTTTTTCATGAAAGGATATTTAAATTTCTTCATTGTAGTTAAATTTCAATTTAGTGGTTTTTTAATTATTTATTTGTCGGAATTTTGGGTATGTGTTCCTTTTCAATAGGGTTTGAGTTGGTTGAAAACTTTTATAGTGTGTGTTACACCTCACTAAGATGGTTTTGGATTTCAGGTATCGAGGATTCCTACATGTACATGAATAGGGGATGCTATATATATATCCTTATTTTATATATTACATCATGTCACATGTAATATGTGAAATGCATCTAGGGGTGTATATATATATATATGTGTGTGTGTGTCTGTATAAATTCATGTGCGTGTATGCACCAAGGCTCTGTTCGCGTTGTCATCAGAAAATAGCATCATGTCTGAGGTAGGTTGCTTATGGCTTGATCTCTATTTAGAATTTCCATGTTTTCTTGATGTTACTTTATGCGTATTTCCTTGGTTTTAATATGAAATTCAAAATAAATATTAATATATATATAATAATGGTTGGCAGTTCCATGTGTGAGCATATTTTTATGAGTAAGCTTTTATTGATTATCATTTTTATCAGGATTATTAAATATTATGAGGGGGTGGAAAAATAATTTTTTGTGGAGTTAGTTAAGCGTTATGTTTTAAAATTACATGTTTACATGAATTTATTTTTCATGTGTCACTATTGTCATAGGTTTTGGGGTTATTTTGTAATTAATAAAATTTGTTTATCTAATATTTATAGGGCTGAAAATTCTAATTTGGATGGCTATTGGTGTTAATTTGGATTTAAAACTGGGGGTTTGAATGTGTTTTATGTTAAATTCCTTTTTATAATTTTAATGTGTTTTGTGAAAATTGTGAATGTTTTATTGTGTTACATAAAACATGCAATGTTTGTTTATGTACTTTTTTGGTGGGTTTATGTTCTTAAAATGTGTTTTTAAAGGGATTGTGGTGATTTTTGATGTCAAATGATTTGAGAATATTTTATGTATTGTTGAAAAGATTTATTAAATTTTAATAATGGTGTGAACCATTTTTTGTGATTTTTTCTGTGAGTATGATGTCAGAAATGAATTTTAAAGTTGAAAGAGTATTATAAGACTTGTTGTGGGATATTTAGTGTGTTTATAAATTTGAAAATGAATTTTAATGTGAAAATTTTACTTGATAACATTAGAACATTTACTTGACCACAACAGAAACTCCATGTACCTTGGTAGGAGGACTAGGACGAGTAAATTAGGTGATACGTAAGAGGTCCATCCTGGTTTCATCTAGCATGGTCGAAATTACAACACTACCTAAATACTTATAATGATTTGAGACAACTAGGTTATGTTTGTGTTCCCTACTAGTGTCATGTACATGATAACGTAGTCCATTTTCGATATTATGCCATGTTTTCACTAAGCTTCAATGTCTCTAGGGTCTCACATGTGGTAGTTACCTATAGGGATTTCTTATGCTTCTTGTTTGTGGCATAACACCTATGATGTGATTTCAATTTTTGTGGCTCATTCATTATTCCCAATTTTGAAAACAAAATTAATATTCATTGATCCACTCTCATTTGGAAATTTTATCATTTTCTTCTAATATATTTTGAAAATATAGTAGAAGAGAAATTATATCCTAAAAAAAGTAATATTAATACATAGTTGTTTAATAGTCTAAAAGACCATATTTTAATATGTATTATAGTTAACATACCATGACATGGATTATTTTTAAATTAAAATTCATAGTTTGTTAATATTATATGGCTTTATTAATGGAAATTTGTATACTCATTCCTACTTTACTATTAAGTTTTTGGTTGTTGCATTGGATTGCTATTGAGAGAGAGTAGTACTATATTTTGTGGTGACCCATGGGGTCACATGGAGGTATGCATAGAATGATTATTTTTATTTTTATTTTCAACTGATATTGTTATTTTCCTATTTTTTAGTTTATCTCTGTTTATATGTACTTTTTTGGGTGCAATCATTCCCAACTACTTATTTTGATGCTTGACACTAGTTCCCATGTCATGGGGATCAGAAACACCCATCGGTTCATGTCATGGATTGGCTTGGGTACCGTTTCAATGTCAACCAAGCTTGTTTCGTGAAATTTTGGAAATAAATAGATGACACAAAATATATTCCAGGAATTATAAAGCTATATTCTATATAGTGTGAGTAAAAAATATGGGACACATGGTTTCCAAACATCATATTTTAGTGGATCCTAGGAATGTGAATTTTTTAATTCCATAAGAGGAACCAAATAATATCTTTGAGAATTGAATCATCTTTTAATTGATAGGATATTATCAATATTTATATGGATTTATCAATGTTATCTTTTTTAATGGACACTTTCTTGAAAATGAGTACTTTTTGTATAGAATTATATATTTCATTATTTCATTGATTAGATTAAGAATTAGTTTAATTAAATATACTTTTTTGACTCTTCTATTTGCTGGGAAGGGCTATATGTTCTTCTGTAATGTACAAGGTTCAGGTTGGGGATATTTTTAGAGGTGGGGTCAGGAGATAAAATAGGGTTCTCAATAGTTTGTTCCTCATGATAAGAATCATCACATGCATGATCATGAACTCGAAGTTGTGATCCGTGATTTAATGATTTTTTTCATTATGTTTTTTTTAAATGTTTTATCTTATACTCCAATCCTAATATAAATAATTTTATATTATCTCAATTATACATGAGTTTTTGGAAGAGTTAGTTGGTAGAGAACCTATATTAATTTGATTGTATCATTTCCTACACACCATCGATACCCTCTATGGATGATCTAGATAAAATCTACAATAATTGTCAATGGATTGTGAATCATACTTAATGGAAAATAGTTTTATCTATGAAAATAAAAAAAATATTTAGTTATTTTTATCATATAATGGTAATGTAATAATGATATTATTAATATGATGGTTATTTTGGTCGATTCCCTTTAGAGTATGAAGTTATTGACATTGTATTTTTATGAGATTCACCTTGGGTAAATAACCAATGGCTAAGAAAATAGGGAAATTTATCACTAAGATATAAGGGACTAATTGAGATAATTTAGTATAATCTAAATATAACTTATCATTTGTGTTTTAAAAAATCGGTGATATCAATCAAAATGTGTTCCATGTGTTACATCTCATAAAGCGTCTCTTCGATCTATCTTATGTTTTGAGATTTTGGAATCTTATAATGGAACATAATTCATATATATATCAGTATATGGATAATATTTATTATTATCATATAATGGTTATTTGTAGAATGTTTATATATTAGATCTTTTTTCATGGAATCATGGTTTTAATTCACATGAAAAATGGGAACATGAAGCACTGTTTAGAAAACATTGACCATGAAAATTTGATATGGGGTATTCTTGATATTCTTTATATGGGTAAAAAGAATCTATGATGGGGAGTTTTATAACATCCTGATCTTTTAATTTAGGTGTGTCCTTTTGTTAATGATTTTAACGTCCAGTTTTAAGATGTTTTGGAGGAATTTTTGTCTCTTTATTAGTTTTTTTACCTTTTGATAAAAAAATTCATTATTTTTATAGATTATATTAATAGGAATCAAAATAATTTATATGTAAATTTCTACCCTAACTTATATCATGCGGTCTATGTAATAGTATGGACCTTCTACACATATACAAGAGGGGTCAGGAAAAGATAAATAAGTAATTAAAAGGGTTATTTATGGCTAAATGACCCACTATTTAAGGGTAGGGTGGAAAATTGATGCGCTACATATGGTTAGTATATGTGTTATCTGTATTATTTAAGGGTAACCCAATGTTATCAGAGGATGGTTAAGGTTACCTCATGTGCTATATAAGGGAAATCTTCACTTTTTTAATGGTACGTATGAGTTTTATTAAGATGTGTATGAGAACAAAGCCACTAAATATATGCAAGTATATATTTTTTACATAATTTATATATAAAACACCATACCCATTTTTGTATGTTATGAGATATATAAGGGTAAACCCAGTTACCCTGACATAACACCATTTTAAGGAATTTTTTAATCTTTTTTTCTTTCTTCTTCTTCTATAATTACTTGTAATTACAATTTGGTAATTAAAAAATCTATAAATCCATGAAATTGAATTATTTTGACATGATAAAGGTTTCTTAATCCAATATAATATGATTTTAAACCTTATGCATCCATTATTTAGTTAAAAATGAAATATTAAATACTATATTGTGTTATTGGTTTCATTATTTTAATGATAATGCCTAAAATATTTAAAAACAATTGAACCCATGTTGATTTGATATGATTCTTCCACATGAAATTATTTTATGGATTCCATATATTGGGTGATATATAGAGGCATATTTTTTCGATTTTCATTTGACTGTGAGATTTAGGCCTTCAACTATTTCCTTTTATAAATCCCAGCTTTGTGTTTTCCAATATTATAATTACTGTTGGAATTTTAATGGGTATATTCCCTCCACATGAAACCATTAATAAATTATATATTTAAAATGAATTTTTAATTGATTTCCGGAAAATGAATTGAGAATATTTGAGTTTTGATCGCAAAATGGAATGGAATTATGAAATAATATCCTTTTCAAAGGCTTAAAAATTATTAGTCTATTTTTAATTATAGTTATATTGAAATGAAAATTGATATTATGAAATTATTTAATGTTGATTCTTGCAGAATATATGGTTAAATTAAATATGATATTTTAATGTGTGAACTTGATAGAAACTTATTATTTGGTTTTAAAGTTGAAATGAAATGTTAAAACATGAAATTGGGTATCTAAACAATAAAATAAGAACTTAATTTCAATGATTAATTAACCCATAAATGATTTATTTATTTATTTAAGAACATATAATCCTTAACTGTTAGTGCAAGACATGTAAAATATATCTTCGAATATAAGTTACTGGAAATATAATGATAATAGAGACTATAACTAAACCATATTTGTAATAATTTTCTTCTATGGGGTGTAGATTTATTAGATCATAGTGGCATGAGCATTAGGGAAATATGAATATATTTAGACATGATTGATCTAATGGGTAGAGTGAGGATCCTGGAGGCTGGAATTGATATACATCAATGAAAATGACTATGATTCATTATTTTTTTTAATTGTTACAATAAATTGATTAATGAACTAATTTTTTGATTCCATTTTAATTTAGGATGAATTTAAACTAGTATTATTATTGATATAATTATCTTATACATTATATTTTATATTATTACAAAAAATTGATGAAAATGATTTCACATTCCTCTTTTTTCATTAGATTCAAGAATGGATATTTTATTTGAAATTGAATTGAATATAGGAATTTTTTATATCCCACATTGATATATTCACCACACACAAAATTTTACTTAAAGTATTTATATATTATATTATTCTAGGTTCTAGAAAAATCAATGTGCACTTGGTGGTGGAATGTTTTCTTGATGGAGGGATTTAGTTGAGGGAAGTGACAAGTATAATTATGATCCACCTATTACACATAAATTCTATGAATATTTTTTATGGATTCTATCTCATTTATTGGATTATATATAATTCTGGCATGCCATGTTTTTCCTTGTTTTTTTTACTATTTTATGTTGACTTATTATTTTACGGCCTCAATTTTCAATCTAATTATTTATTAATGAACAGTAATTAGTTTCTATCTCGTGTTTATTTGAAATTAACATTACATCATGTAGGTCATGGATTAATTTCTTGTATTCAAGATTATTATGGTTAGTTCATAAAACATGTCCCTCTCTGAGTAAAATCAGTACTTCCAAAGACATATCACATATATGATCTTATAACCTCTTACCTTTATATTGACCAAAATCATGATATCACATCCATCATTATAAAATACTCAGGATATCTAAGTGGATAAATATAAATTTCTTCATAGACCTATTCTATGATGTCTATTGATGGCCCGAATACACTATGGTATGAAGGGATAATACATGTCCCCCAGAAACTAATAATATATAGTTGGGATTAATTTTAATACAAATTTTATATTAAATTTAATTATATTATTATTCATATATTTTTATATTAATATCAGTTATAATATTTTATTATTAATTCCATTTTTTACCATTTAAAATTTATGTTCACAATTCATTTGTTTTTATTTCCTCAACTTCTGGATAAAATCATAATGACATCTAATATTACAGGTATATTATACCTTATTTATGAATTTAATTTATGTGTATTGATTTTTTATTATTTTATTATATACATGGAAACTTTTATTTCATTTTTAGATTTTATATATCTTTAATGGAGATAATAGTTTGAGCACAGTTTGGGGAAACCCTGTAGTTTTCTCTAGTTAGTCGTGAAGGTTTTTGGTGAGTTGTAGTATGTGGCACAGGATTAGTGTTTAGTTAGATCATACCCTATGAAATTTCATTGATAAAAAATAAATAAAAAATACAAATTAAATGATGGTTTACAATTTAAAAATACTATATGGAAAACCCTTGGGTTCACCCAGAAGATGTAGTGATCCTCAAAAGGTTGGTGAATGATTAGGAAAACAATTCAACCAAACTATGGGAGATGTATCAATTAATCTAAAAATTATTATTTATTACCCTAAAACACCCTGATACCTCTCATTATTCCACAAAAACCTAGGTCTCTTTAACCAAGGGATATTACTTTCCATTGATGGATAATTAATTCCTTATATAGAGAAATTGTATTCAATCTAGAGACATTTCTCCATGGTATTTCAGGTTAAGTGATTGTTTTCATATTTATTTTTTGTTTTTGTTATATATTCCATCTTAACATTTTAATATATCCAAGACGTAGACAATTAGGGATGGGATTAGTAATTACGAAATGATCTAATGAAATTCCTTCTTGATTATCGGGTAAAACATTGGTGTAGGGATATTTTTCTCTTGATTATTCTCAAATTTAAATAGATAGTTTCACTAAATTGGATCCCATAGTGATTTTATAAATAAAATATACCCCAAAAAATTTTAGTTTTCCTTGATATTCTATATTGGATCCTAATTTTCTATTTTTGGGATGGTTCAATGGATCACTTGTGTGGGATATTGACTTTTATAGTGAATCTAAAAATTCTGATTTGATACCCTAAATATAGGGAGACCATTCCATTTAATTAAAAATATTTCATAAATATAAAATAAAACATCATTTTGTTTGTTTTTATAAACCATCAGACCTCTATTAATATGAAATCAATATGAATGAATTTTATCAATTAGAGACTCTCATAATATGTAATTCATGTGTAATTGTGTATATCCTCTAGGACCTCTATAGATATAAAATGATTATACTTTTGTCTCCGTATCCTGTGAGAGCTCTCCTGATATGAAATGATTGTGTATTATTGTATTTTTTTATTGCCTATGAGACAAATTTGGATATAGTAGGATTTTTATGTTTCTATATCCCATGAAATCTATCTTGAGATGACATTTGTGTCCCTATGTGTATATCATATGAAAGAGCTCTTGATATGAAATGATATTGTGTCTCTATATTAAGTGTAATTATTCAATTTTTTTTTCAATATAAATTCTGTTCTTATAATTATTTCATATAATTAATAAAATAAAAATAGAAGGAACTACTAAGTACTGTGTGATCATTAAACATTTTTTTTACACTTCTGTGTTTAGAATTTCGAAAATCTGACATACATGATTGCGTTTCGGGTTATTTTCTGGGGCTGATCAAATGAAATTATTTTTTTGTGAATAGTATCCCACTATAATGAATAGAAACATTCTCATTATGAATAGTAATATGAACCTTACGAACTGTAAATCTTACAAAATAATAGAAACCTTACCCATGAATGTATAAATAAATTTTAGGAATCTCATAGTTGATAATATGACCATAGTAAAAGTATCTTTATTTTTATAAGTATTAAATTATTAATTACAATTAATTTTTTACTTTAAAATAGAATTAATTTTCCTAATTTTTTTTAATAAATTTTCAATTTTATGTCTTCCGGATTTAAGATAATTTTATAAGACATTATGAAATTTTTGGAAGCATCATAAAATCATTTATAGTTTTCAAATATGAATATCACA
This sequence comes from Viscum album, assembly GCA_963277665.1. Classification (NCBI taxonomy): domain Eukaryota; kingdom Viridiplantae; phylum Streptophyta; class Magnoliopsida; order Santalales; family Viscaceae; genus Viscum; species Viscum album. Next base: position 375,657,593 of record OY728166.1, on the reverse strand, counting down.
ATATATTATGATTTAAATTAGAAATTAAATGAAACATATTTAGCAAAATATTTTTGAAAAATGGATTTAATTCATTTTTTCTAATCCTCAATAAATGGTTGGGGTGAATGTTGAGATTTTTTTTAAATAATTGAATTATTTATGAATTATGAGATATGGTAATTTAAAGTATGTATACATTAATAAATAAATGGACTATTCCTAGACTCATTTCTGATGTAAGAACCCTTTTTTAATTAAAATTAAATTATTACAATTTTTTATCATGAAATAAAGACTATTTCAAATATTATGGAAAAATAAAAAACCAAAGACTAAAATATAATGAAAACCCTCGTCCCATCTTCAATAAAAACCAACAACACTACCATTTTTCATTCACTTCATCAAAGCCCTGTCCCTTCTATAAATTCTTCCCAAATCACTCCCCAAGATATTACTCTACATCCAAAATCCCCTTGTCTCCTCAAAATACCAAATCCTCTCCCCATAAGAGGCTCTCAAAGAAGATTAAATCAATATGTAAATTCCTCTTTTATTTTTGTTCATTTTCTCTCCATGTTCCTTTGTTCTCTTTTTATTCCTTTCATATTTTCATTAAAATGGAAAGAAAAATACATTAAAATAATTTAAAATATTTTTTTATTATAATGGTACTATTCATTATCATCTCTTTTTCCCCATCTTTTATACGAAAGAAATGTAAACATTGTACGAGATGTGTTAATTTATCGCATTCAAGTATAACATGTTATCACTTTCTATCACCACCTTCAATTGTGGGCTTGAACCAATTTTTATCATTTAAATAGACTATTAACTATTTAGTTTATCTTATTTAATTTTTTTAATCCTATTTCTCATATGATGTAATATATTAATACAATACAAGTTAATCATGATAAAAATCACCAAAATAATCCATGAATTTATCATTAAAGGTTTACCTTTACTCCAAATAACTAAATTATTTTTATAACCGTGTAATCTTATGGATGTTCACTAATTTGATATATCTTATATTCTAGAAAACCTTTCTCATCGTACATGTTTATTCAAACATGAATATAAGTCAACAAATCATTACAAATAATAAAGAAAACTCTCTCAAACAATGAAATTGAACCACTTAACTTCTCAATAATGGACATGGATGAGAATTATAGGGTTAGAATAAATTAATAAAATGTATTGGAGTTTGTATAATTATTAATTAATTAGCCTAATTTGATTATTCAGTTCATTAAGATAATCTGATTAACACCATCAAACATAAGGTGAGGGATCCTCTCCATCTCATACATATTCAAGAATCTCATCTATGTTATACCCTTTTATGTGTAATTTATAAATACGGGGTATGAGTTTTTTCATTCCTCATACTTACCTCATGATGTATAAAAGATTATAAACCAATTTCTCTCTCATTAATCTATATTAAGTACACCTCATACCATACCGATATTCCGTAAGGGGTTTAACCCAATCCTCCATTATTCCATCAGGTTTTCCTTACTCTCTTTTTTACCCAAATTAAATTGTATATGATGTTTATGTACATATTATGATTTTTTATATGTACAAAGTAATGTTTCAATATCCATGTCTTATACTTTTTTGGGGATATTCAATTTTTTAAATGACTCCCCCTCAATACTTCCCAATAAGAAAACTATTTTTATTGGAGCTTCTGTATTTCTTATCCAATTAAAAATACAACATACTAAATATTTTTTAGAAACCATTATATTTATAAAACAAATACTTTTATGAAAACCTTCTTTCTTGACTTCTGGTTTTATACAAAAGAATTTTTTTTTCCAATTTCAAATACTATTTAGTATTTTCATTGAAACCAAACTAAAGTTTTTTAATGATACAATTTCTTATTCACTCTTCATAAATGTTGTCACATATATTTGACATCATATACCATTACATATATTTATTTTACCTTATCAATGTCCTTGTATGTTTTAATTCCTTTATTTCATGGACACTTTTCAGTTACATTCTTTTATCACAATTTTATGATACTCATTTCTTTCCCTGGGCACCCTTTTTATTAGGTATCATTGATTATATTTGATTCATTTTGTGATAATAATATTCATGAAAAAGATAATATGGGTGAACCTTGATAGTGATCCAATGAGTTGGGAAATGTTGTGTCTCAAGGAATGTTACATGTAATGGTATTAGTAGTTATCCTTGACTAGTGCTACCATGTGCAATGGTCTTTGTGGTTAACCATGACATGAGATCCTTTATGTTAATCGAGCCATGTCTCATGTTAAAGTCATGTTTTTTAATTAATTCCACATTCCTATGAATCATGTTTTATATGATCCAATGTTTATACGTTATGATTCTATATTCCATTTTATATCATTTGTCATGATCTCTAACCCGTGTTCTAAATCCTTATTCGTATTTTTATTCCCTTACTGGGCTTTCAGCTCATCCCTTTATTCATGTTATCCTCATGTTATCCTATGTATATGTATGGGAAAAATAAAAGATATAATCTTATTATGGGTATTAAATAACATGTTTTTTTTCATAATGTTTGATTATGTACCCAGTCTTTCAAGACATTAGAATTCATGATACATAGCTTGTAATATGATGTTTTATTATGATTAAAATCATATAATGATTTATGTAAAAGGATATGGTCTTTATAGTTGGTATCAGGGGATGGCCAAGTTATTTTTGGATATTAAAATTATAGAAGTATACTAATAACCTTATGGATGATACTATGTATAATAAAACACCCCTAAATTTTTGTAATTATGGATTAAGTGGTTTATAAAGAAAATATATCCACATATGGATGCAAATTTGTAGAGGTGGCTCTAGAAAAGTTGACTCTAGGAGTAAAAAATAAAAACTCCACTTTGATCTAGACTCAAACGGGAACTGGTATATGAAAACGAGCCTTGCATCACTCTTGGTTTAACATGCCCAGGGGATATGCCTTGGTAAATTCATGATCTTAGTTCTAAGCACTATTAAGGGAATAGAAAATAACATAGGAATATAAGTTATGATATAGACCATGGATAACCTAGATTTAATACTATAGAATCACAAGTTATGATATAATTCCCTTTTTCAAATTTACCCTTTTTTTCAAAGTTTATTTTTTTGATCCATATTAAGGTATTAAAGACCTATAATTTTACATTATATTACATAGTGAATTGAGGGAAATATAAGAATGGGTTCCAGAAATCATTGTCATGGGGAATATTAATATTTCCTTAATGATATGCCTAGTATTATGGGAATAGTTTCTCAAATCCACTTCAAAATACTTTCTCAACTAGATCAAGTTATGAATAATCACTTTAGTCATGTATAACTCCATTATCTACCATGGAAATAGAATTTTTTCATAGAATAAATCATGAAATAATGGCCTCCCATCTTTAGTGGATCTTCTAATACCTGCCTCAAGGAATAGTGGATTAACTCCATCGAAGAGATATTATCTGTCCTCTAGTAGTCGTAATATGAGAATGTTGTGCCAGGAGTGTATCATTTTGATGGTGAAGTTATTCAAAGGTGGAAATTAATCTTGAATATGATTCTTGAGGAAGAAATTGATTCCATGGATCTGAATGAATTTAAGTTATTTTTTTTCAATAAATTATTTCCATGAACCTTCCATATCTATGTGGAAAGTGATTTCCTTAGACACAAGAAGAAGGAATATGAGTCAACCGGGGCGTATGAAGCAAACTAAAACATTTTTAAAAGGAACACCTATGGCATTTTCATGAATACCAAAAGAAAGTCTGATCACTTCATCAGTAGTCTAAATTTGAGTCTATGAAAATATGTGACGATTCAAGACTAAATAATCTATGAGTAGACTGTTAAGTGTGACCTTAAGGTTGACACGGCAATTAGAGACTCTCAGAGGTATCGTTGGTCTATAAAAAAAATAGGAAAATGGAATCTAATTTGGGTGGATCTGCAAATAAATTCAATGATGGAATGAATCTTGATCATCTCTTGTGTAAAAATTGTGTAAAGAAGCATCTTGGGAACTATCTAAAGGAAACCAAGAATTTAATCAAATGTGGAAAAATGGTACATCTGGTTAAAACTGCTGACCAGAAATGAAGAATCCATCAAATGTGGAAGAAGAATGGATGGTTCAGATACACACTCAGCCAGTGGTGTAGTGTGAAAACTAAAAGAAACATGAGAATTATGAGAACAATTTATCTAAGACAATGGTTGTTAGATGAAATCAGAAACAACCTCCAAGGCGACAATGAAGGGATTATTCTATCACGACTGCTGGGGTAGATCCGAACAATGATGTGGTGACATATATGCTAGATATTCAATCAAGAATTTTGAAATTACTATTTGATTCTATTTATATGCATTCTTTCATATCATTAATGTTTGGTATAAAATTCCAATTACCACCTCAAAATTTATAGTAGATGTTATATGTGGGAACATAGAATAGGCAAATTATTACATCAATTCTTTATAACACATCAATGATAAATATTTCTAGACTAAACCTCCCATAAAATCATGTTGTACTTACTTAAGATAAGTTTGATGTAATCTTCAACATGGATTGGATAACATTATAAAATTCAATCATCAATTTTCGGGAAAAGGATATTTCCCTTCACATCCCAAAGCATCATCCAATTCATTAAATGTGGAAAAATAAAGTTAAATATTCATTAGAATCATCATCTCAAGTGTGTATATTACTGCCTCATGGGAAAGATTATGTAGCCTAACATATTGAGATGAAGTAGAGAATATATGTCATTGTGGTTCCGTTCGTGATGGTTTAAACTGATGTACTTACACGAGAGTTTTCTAGTCTTCCTCCTGACCGAGAATTTTATTTTTTAATTGAACTTATTCCTAGATATTTGACTATATCACATAAACCTTATAGAATGACCACTATAGAGCTGGAAGTGATGAAGAAGCAGTTACATGAGAATATAGAGAAGTGTTTAATACACCCAAGTGCTTCACCATGGGGTGTTTTATTCCTCTTCCTCAAGAAGAACTATAGATAAATGCACATCTAAATTGATTATAAAGAGCTCAAAAAAATCACGATAAAGAACAAGTATCCAATGTCACTGATAGATGACTTATTAGATCATGTTTTTTGGGAAACTTGTTAACATAATATGGAAATTCAGTCTGTATATCTCCAATTCAAGGTGAGAAAGGAATACATTCCCAAGACTTTATTTAGAATGAGGTATGGACACTATTAGTTCATAGTTATTCCCATAAAACTCACTAATTATCTAGAAATTTTCATGGATTTAATTAATAGAGTCATTACAGATTACCTCGACAAATTTTTTCTAGTATTTGTTGACGATATATTGATATACTCCAAGAGTAAGGAGGAAGACCAGGAGTATTTGAATACTATGATAAAGACACTACAAAGGGTTAATATGTATGTAATGTATATTAAATGTGAGTTCGAGATTGATTATGTATCATGATTGGGGAATGTTATCCCCCACAATGGGATATCTGTGGACCATTCCAAGACAAAGACAATTGAAGAGTGTCCTAGGCCAACATCTATAGTATAGATCCATGGATTTCTTGTTATAGTTTGGTAGTGTTGAAAATTTTTTATGAACTAATCATGATTCTCAAACCCAATGACCAAACTGACACAGAAGGGAGTTATATTTTTATGGACTCAATGATAAGAAGACTTTATTTTGGTGTAAAAAAGGATCGTTATCCCTATGAAAATTCTCACTCTCCCAAAAATTGGAGAAATCATCATGGTGTATAAATATGGTTCAAAGATGGTAATTGGATGTGTGTTGATGGAAAATGGGAAATTGATAGCCTACACCACAAGGGAGCTGAAAATTCATCAGTCAAACTATATTACGCATGATATGGTGTTTGCGGTTGTGATCTATGCATTAAAAAATTATTGCATTATCTATATAGGGATAACTGTGAGATATATACTGATGAAAAGTTTATAAAATATATATTCACACAAAAAGAGCTTAATATGTGACAGAAATAATGGATAGATATCCTCAAGGATTATGAATTCTCAATCCACTACTATATCAGTAAGGAAAACAACATTGTAGATGATCTATGTTGAAAGGATAATGCATCATTATCAATTATTATAAATGAAAAGGATCCAATAATCTTAGATTTTCAAAGTATGGACATGGGAAACATTATGAAAATAACATCATTGATCCTTCCTCAAATGATTTCTTAACCATCCCTCTTGGATAAAATAAAGTATTCTTAATGAAAAGATGTAGAAATTCAAAAAAGGATGGAAGAAATTAGAAATGGAACATCCCATGAGAATATAATTAATGAGGAATAATATGTATGATTTTGTTAATTATTATGTCTAACATCCAATCAAGAAACAATAAAGAATATTTTGAATGAAGCACATAGGTCGACCTTCTCTATTCAGCCAGGGAGCACAATGTTGTATCGAGATATCCATGAAAATATTTTGTGGGACAACATGATGAAGGATATGTCTGAGTATATGTCAAAGTTACTAGTATGTCAACAAGTGGAGGATAAAATAAATAAGTCTAATGATATGATAAAACCATGACCCATAACCACATGGAAGTGGTAGAACACCACTATGTACTTTGTAACTGGACTTCAAAGGACATACATAGGAAACAATGCTAGAGGGGTAATTGTGGATCCTCTTACAAAGATAGATCACATTATCGTGATTCAAGAGTACTTATCATTGGATCAACTTGCATGAATATATATAAAAAAATTTGGGAAGTTATCCTCGAGTACCACTATCTATTATATCTAATCGAGATCTGATATTCACCTCGATGTTCTAAAAAAGTCTCCAACATGATCTAATCTCTGAATTGGACTTCAGTATGCCATATCATCCCAAAACTGATGGACAATATGAGGGAACTATATTTACATTTGAAAATATGTTGAGATAATATACTATGGATATTAAAGGAGGATTAGACCAACACCTTCCACTGGTTGAGTTCTCAAACAAAAATAGTTTCTACTTGATCATCTGAATTGCACCATAAAAATCCCTCCATTGGAAAAGGTCAATAAAATCATCATGTTGGGATGAATTCAGTGTGCATAATCCTTTACAACTTGAATTTCTCATTGAAATGGGGGATATGGTGAAGAAAATTCAACAGTATATCAAGGCATCCCAAAGTTGACAAAAGATTTATGCAAAAAATAATTGATGAGACCTTATGATCAAAGTTGGAGACATGGTATTTCTATGAATACCTCCATGGAATAATGTCATGAGGTTTGGGAATAAAGGAATTTTATGTCCTAGGTACATCGTCCCCTTTAATATTCTTGATTGTATTGGGACTCTGAACTATCAAATTATAATTCCACCTATAATGGGAAAATTTCACAATGACTTCCATGTATCCCTATAAAGAAAGTAAATACTAGACCATTCACATATACTATCTTCAAACGTGGTACAGTTGGGGAATGATCTTTTTAATGATGTGAAAACAAAAAAGATATTGGATCATAGAGATAGTGTTCTATACAATAAGACTACTCACCTGATCATATTACTGTGACAAAACCATACGTGTGAAGAGGCATCATTGGAACTGGAGGAAGCAATGATGAAAAATTACTTTCACATGTTTATGTTTTAGAATGTAAAATGAAATTTCGAGGAAGAAATTTCATAAGGGGGAATAATGTAACGACAAAAAGTTTTATCAATAGAAATTAATTTTGTATGATTGTGTCATATAATCACATGAAATAACAACACAATAAACAACTACGTATTATGTGACCTTTAAACATAATTTTGACACTTCTATGTTTTTAATTTCAAAAATATTACATATACGATTGCGTTTAGGGTGATTTTTTGGGTCTGATTTAACAACCATAATTTTGGGTGAATAGTAACCCATCATTATTAATAGTAATATGCCTTATATGCATTGTAATATGACCCTTATAAATAGTAAATCATAAAAAATAATATAAAACTCACCCAGAATGTATAAATAAAATTTAGGCATCTTATAGGAGATAATATATCCATAATAAAAGTATTCGCATTTTTGTAAGACATTAATTACTAATAACAATAAATTAATTAATTTAAAAAGAAATTAATTTTCATAAAATGTGTTCCAAAGTTATCTATTTAATGTATTCTTATTTTAGGTTAATTTTATAAGATCATATTAAATTTTTTTAATCATTATAAATTCATTTATTATTTTAAAATATGTATTTTTCAAGTAAATTATAATTTTAATTAAAATATAAATTAAATATATTTTGAAAATTATTTTGTAAAAGTATATTTCATTTCTGGATTCTATATGTGGAGAAAGTTTTAGGGTTATTTTTTTTGGGATTTTTCTAAACTAATTGATTTTTTATAAATAGTTATATGTGGTAATTTACCATATATGTACATTATATACTAAATGGAATATTCGTAGATAAATTGATGATGTTAGAACCCATGGTTCGAATTAACATTCATATAATACTATTTTTTGTCATGGAATAATAATTATTTCTTATATTATGGAAAAATAATAATCTAATGAATTAAATACTAATAAAATCCTCCTCCCCACCACTATAAAAACTACCAACACTCACCTCATCCCTTCATTCCAGTCAAGCCTTCTTCCTTCACTAAAATTGCTCCAAATATTTCCCCAATATCCTTCCCCATGTCCTGTCGAACATTGATTCCTCAAAATACAAAATCATCTCCCCTTAAAAGGCTCTCATGAAAGATTAAATCAAGAAGTATATTCCTCATTTCTTGATATGCATTTTTTCATGTTACTTTGTTCTGTTTTTTTTTCTAACATATTTTCATAAAAAAGGGAATGAAAACATTATAAGAATAAATTTACTTCAATTTTGTTATTATAATGGGAAAATTCATTATCATATCTCCTTTCCCATTCATTTATACAAAAGTAACGAAAACACCATCCGAGATGTGTTAATTTATCCTATTTAAGGATGATGAGTTATCAATTTTTATTACCATATTCAATTATGGTCATGAAAACATTTTTATGGTTACACAAGACTATTAATTATGTATTATATCTTCTGTGGTGTTCTGGAAAAAAAATTCCCACATTATTTAATATAATAATACAAAAAATTTAATTATGATCAAAATCAGAAAACTAATCCAAGCGTTTATTATTATATATTTTTACGATTACTTCAAATAAAAAAAATTGAATTTTATAACCATGTAATATTCTTAATGTCTAGTAATTTCATATATCTAGAATTTTGTATAACCATTCTCATCATACATGATTATCCATACTTGAATATAAGTGAACAAATCATTAAAACTAAGGAAGAAACACTCCCAAACAATGAAATTGAACCACTTAACTAATCAAAAAGGGATATGGATACACTTAATATGGCTATACTAAATCATTTACATTTAGTGTTGGTTATATAATTATTAATTAATAAACCTATGATTATTATTCAGGTAATTGATATCAAGAGAAAAACACTATTTGAAATAAAGTAAAGGATCCTCTCTTTCTCACACTTATTTTTGAATCTCATCTATGTTATGCCCTTTTATGTGTGATTACTAATGATTTGGTATGATTTATAAAAATACTCATACATCCCTAATTATGTATAAAAAATTTAAAACCCCTTTCTCTGTCATTAATCCCTCTAAAGTACACATGATACCATGTCGATATTCCATAAGGGATTCTACCCGAACCTCTATTATTTCTCTGGGATGTTCGTAATCCCTTTTTACTAAAATGAAATCCTATATTATGTTACATATGTCTTATAATTTCTAAACTCATGTTTAAAGATCCATCCATCATTCTATGTTTTGGATATACATGTTTTTAAATGATTCTATTCTCAATATTTTTAAATTAAAACACATATTTTAAGGGAGAATCCTTATTTAATACCCAATTCCAACTACATTATACAATAAATGTTTGAGAATGAATTTTATTTATAAAACCACTATAATTTATGAAAAAATTACTATTTCACTACTGGTTTTATACAAAATAAAATTCCCTTTTAAATTTCAATGACTCTTTTGGATTATTCTAAAAACTGCACTAATGTGTTTTAATGATATAACATCTAAAATAAAATTCTTAAATGTTGGTACTTATATTTTACATCACATTACATGATTCATTCTTATTGTACCTTATCAATTTCATTGTAATTTTTAATAACTTTATATCATGAAATCTTGTTTGGTATGCCCTTTTATGACATGATTTTGTTACCAATTTCATTCCATGGGTACCCTTATGTTTATGTATGATTGATTATGTATGATTAATTATATGGAAAGAATTTTCATGAACATTATAACATGGGTGAACCTAGATAGTTTTCCAATGCATTGGGTAATGTTTACTCTCATGAGATTTTTTGTACAACTGTCTTTGTGGTTAGCCTTGACTCCATTTACCATGTGCAACGGTCTTTTTGGTGAACCTTTACATGTGATCCTCTTTGTGAAATGATCCTTGTCTCATGCTATAGTGGTGGTTTCTATTACTACCATATTCCTATGATTCAATTTTTATATGATCCCTTGTTTATATGTTATGATTCTATATTCCTTTTTATATCATTATGTTGTGATCTCTAAGCCATATACTAAAGCCTTATTCTAATGATTATTCCTTTAATGGGCTTTTATCTCATACCTTTATTAATGGTATCCCCATGTTATTCTATTCAAATTTATGATCATAATGGGAGATAGAAGCTCATTATAGAGATTAAATAAAATATTGTTTGTATAATGTTTTAATATGTACATAGTCTTCAAAGAGACTAGACTTCGTGATACTTGGATTATAATATGATGTTTTATTATGATTAAAATCATGTGATGATATGTGTAAAAGGAAAAGGTCATTGAATTTTGAGTACTAATTTATATGAAATAATTTTATTTGTGTATGAATTTGTTCATGGACCATGATAACTATTTAGTATGGTATTACTGTCTATGCATTTGTGTCCCAGGAGACCTCTCTTGATATGAAAATTATGTGAGTGTGAATAGATCAATAATTTACGTGCTATGGATTTTACATGTTTACAAGTGTATGACTGACAAAAATCTATAGACCTATGATAATAAGAGTATTGGACCCATCATGTTTTTGTTAATCACGCAAATTAGGATAGTTTTTATCATGACACAAGATGATTGTTGTGGTGCATTTAATCAAATATGTTAGGCCATGATGTCCTAATAACTTGGGTTGAAACTACAAATGGAGTATGATTTTCTTGTGGACTGACCTGAGACTGGAAGTGTTGCATAATGAACCTATGTCCTGGCCCACGCAATGATATAATTATGCATTTTTCTGTGACTTATGTTGGGGTAGTGAAATTTTTTATAATGACTTATGTTTTTATGAACATTTCTACGAAAAAAATTATACATTTGATAGATTTTTTTCTTTGAAATGTCGCGTCTCAATAATTTGTAATATAGTGTACAATAAATAACTAGCCATTAAATTTGATGCTATGAATATTTGTAACTATATTATAGAAAAATTTCAGTTTTTATATTTAAAAAATGAATTCATTAGTTTTCAAATAATGAGAAATAAAAATAAAAAATCATTTAAAGATAAGGGATATGATTTTCAAAAAAATATTTTTTCATTGCACAATATGTTTTTTTCATAAAATATTGAAATATTAACTATTAAGGAATTATTTTATTGAAATAAATATATTATATATTCATAAAAATATATTATCATTTATATGATTTTTTATTCAAATAAAATAATATCTAATCCACTATTGTTCTTAAAATATATATTTATAAAATATCATATTCATCATATTTCTTAGACATATTTCAAAATTACAGTCTTATAATTAATTAATTTAATACAAGTAAAATGGAACCCATATTTGGGTTGAATATGGTCAAATATGGTAAATAAGACATTTTTTTGGGAAAAATGAATAGTCACAATAAAAAAAATTCACTTTTTATAGGTAAAATAGGTAAAATATACTTAAAAATTTGGCGAACGGATTTAATGACTATCTAACACAAATATTTATCCTACAATATTAGATCCCTTTTTCCACTTCCATATTTTTCTTGAATATATGTCTCCTTGATTCCATATTTTTTTGATATAAACATTAAATTAATATAAGAAATATAAATTACTAAATCTCACTCTATTGTTTTTAAATATCTCTTACATGTTCACATTTAAAAAATTAATGTTTTAAATGAATCATAATTTTTATTTTGATTATTATAAAATTATTTTCGAGTTGAAAATTTTGTTGTAATTATTAGTAATTATATAATTATCTGAAATAATTATGCCACAAAAAAAATAATATTTCTTAATGTAATAGAAAAATAAAATAAATTATTTTAAATATAATAATAATAATAATTTTACTAAGTTGTATATTCATAATAATTTTTTAGATACCTATTACATATTTGTAATGTTATAAAATAATATATTTGATTTCCATATTTTCATCGATGTCATTAAAGTCAAATTGAATGAATATTTACAATATTTATACTATTTATATTTTGTTACAAATAATACTTTTTTATATGATTTAATGTTATGATATTTTGTATCATCATAAATGTAAATGTAATATGTATTGAAAAACAAATCATGGTCTATTTAAAAGCCATTATAATTTATGGTAACATTCTTAACCCTTTAATATTGAAATAGTTTTCTCTATAGTTAAGGTTAACCATGATTAATAAAGCTATTAATAAAAAATATAAGGTTTAAAATGATATAGAGAAATGTATAAATTTCATTTGATGATCGTATTATGACCCTAGACTCTTTTTATTCTTAATTTATGTAAATTTTGACATATTTGTTTTACAAATGTATTTATTATATTTTTCTATTTTTGGAAATTTCAAGTGTTTCCTCCCCCTACCTTATAAAAGGACACCCAAAATTTTTCTTATTTAACCCAATTAGAGACTTATATATCTACCAAACCCATTTACATTATATTTACAACGACGATATTATATTCATATAATTTTATTCCTCCATTTAATTCCCATGCTACTGTACCTAAGAGGTGAATTACCCAAGTCCTTTCGAAGAAGTTGTATTCTCCATAACTAAATAATTTCATTCTATTTATTTTTTGACCTCATATAAATCTAAAAAACATATCATAAAATATTAAATTTAGTATAAAAAATTAAACTGAAATGGTATTATGATTATGAATCCTCTATTATCTACATTCTTTCCCATCAAACTATAAGTTAAAGTACCGCTCATGCGTATGTACAACATACCATCCTAATAATGAAATACAATTCATTTTTCATGAACATATTTTATTGATAGGTATAATGTTGGGTTAAATGTTTATATATTATATTTTTTGCATAATTATATTTCTATAATGATATTATCATATCTACCTTATAACACCACTAAAATTTTAAATGAGAAACTTTTTTTCGATAGTGTGTGTGACATTGCAACACCAAACATAGAAAGGAATATAACCTATCTATACTTTATGGTATATTTAATATTTTAGATAAATTTAATATACTATATGAATTCAAATTCAGTAAATAATTTGATGTATTGAGTAAAAAACAAGAACAAATCTATTCAATAGTTTTTGTGACATGAAAGAATGAGTTTTACCAAAAAAATAATATATTGTATAAATATTATTATTTAATTTAGCATATCATTAAAATTGGAGGTTATGAATATGATTATGTATATTATGAGATTAAATATGTTATATATCTAAGGAAATGTCATTACATTCATCCAATATATGTTATAGTCATAATACATGATGAAACCCAATATATTAAATGTAAAAAACTTTAAATTTTTAAAGACAGTTATCTATCTTTTTAACGGGGACCCTATTTTAAATATAAAGTTCAACTATTTTATAAATTTAATATGTCAATAGAAATAGTATTTTTTAATTACAAATATAAAAATTTAATTTCAAGGAAATTTCTATATGTTCATTTTTGGATGAATAATGAAAATGCAAGATTCTTATTTAAAACTGGCTTTTAGTTTCAATAATATTATATGGATAAATCATATTTTATATTAGTTATGACTCAAATTATATCATTTATACACAAATTAGTTCTATTTAGATCATTTTAATTTATTTAAAATTGGAATTGGAAATAATAATTTCTCGATCTATTGAACATATTTACATCAAAAACCTGCTTTATAATCCTATCTGCAGGATTACATTTAAATTAATTTATGATACATATGTGATTTTAATTTTAAAATATATATTAAATTTATGGGATTATAATAATACTTAACTTATATTAATTTGTTCTTTAAAAAAAATAAAAGTGAATGTAATTAATTTAAATTGCAACGATTAAGGTAAAATAATGAATAACAAGGTACTAAACCTAAAAATAATGGATAAAAAGGTCCTAAAAACATTTCTAAAATAAATTTAATATAGATTTTTATAAAATATACCCCAATTTATTTAATTTTTTTAATTTTTTGAGATGACTCACATGGAAAAACTTGGGGGAAATTCCTCTTTAAAAAATTTATAAAAATGTCACTTCTCTATTAATATAAAAATTCACTCACACCTCCCATTTATTAAGACCAATAGATCCATTTTATCATTCATATTCAGCCAAATTAATCTCCCAAAATTATTATCCACATACTTGGAGTGTCACTTTGGTAATAACATCATATACTAAAGTATTTTGGAATAAATTAAAAGGAGATACCTGAAAAAAGGTAACGTTCTTCAACAATCACATTTGACTAATTTAATTTACACTCCATAAATTATATTTATTAAATTAGTATAAAATAACTTAATTTAAAAAAATTAATGAAATTTTTTATGTTAATTTGTTTCCTACACTTACACACACTTCCATCAAATGGGTAATGAAACTACCATTTGTTTTTACAACAGACTACCTCCTTGTGAAACAATATCATTTTTTGAATTATCACCTCTCATGGTTGTGTATAATGATAAAAACTATGTTTTTATATGATATAAATACTATTTATTTTTATTATTTTAATATTATATAAATCATACAATAATTCTTTCCATTTTTTATAAATATGATAACATTTTTTGTGGACGTGAAAACTACCATCTTCTCAAAGTGATGTGATTCGTTCAAGCAATACATGGATTATATAAAGAATGCATTTGAAAAAATATGTGAAATATATGACATAAATATGTTTCATTAATATATATATATATATATATATAATTTAATTTTCTTTCTATTGAATGCGACAATGAAATGGAAGTAGCATTCATATGTACGTACGACCAACAATCACAATGAATAGTGCATTTCATTTCCTATAACAAAACAATACTAATTAATATAAATACATATATAATAAAGATATATTAGATTATCACCACGTTTTAATTTATTAATATGATGATTCCATGATCTAATTAATAATGTGAACAAGTAAAAAGTAAAATAAATCCTTGAAGAACTACGAAACTAACACCTGAAATAGTTAAAATAATGAATGATTGTTAACGAACGTGTAATAATATATTTTAATAACATTATATATTGTATTATAAATATGATTACGGTTCTGGTAAAATTAATTAATATGTTTTTAACCATTATAACGGAGGTCAAATACCACCCCACTAAAATGAAGCACAATTTAATTGATTCTTATCTCTTTTTTCTATTGTTGTGGCATACCCCATTTTCACCACTTAATTATTTTTGGTTGTGTATATAATGTACCTATTTTATTTTATATCATGTATAAATTTATCCTCATGTTATTTATATTTTGATTTGATTTATTTTATATCATTGGGATTATAAGAAGAAGTTACCATGTAAGAGGTTATTTCATCTCAATTTCCTTTCATTGAGGCATATTGTACTTTTATTCACCTAGAATCTTTCATATGGTGAATATAATTTCCTTTTGAAATGTAATTTAAATAATAACTAATTATTCACGATTTTTTGAGTCTCAATTATAATTATTTAATATATGGGGATATGAACAGAAAATAAACAATTGGTAGAGAAATGTCATATCATAATTCCTTTTCATTGGGTTATATATCATCTTCATTGTTATTATTTTTTTATGATTTTGTGTATCATTACATTTACTATATATTTATTTATTTCCACTTATTTTTTTGTATTTATAGTTTATATACATAATAAATTCATTTAATAATTCTCACTTCAATGTTATGACTATTTTAATTGTTTATTTCATAAACCCATTCTAATGTATATTTCATATTTTTGAAATTAAATTAAAGGTAAATATATGATCATTGTTAAATAAAAAATTTTATTCTCGAATACTATGGTAATTATTGACCTTTTAATGTAATAGTTACATTTTTCTATTCTTTCGAATTTTTATTGTTTAGAAAATTTCTTTTTTTATACCCCAGCTTCTTTTCACAATTTAGTTTAAGAACATATTTTCTTATAAAAATACTATATCCTAAAATGGTTTTCAAAGATATTTTTAGCCTTTAAAAAATGTTTATTAACTATATTTTCAATAATTTTTTCGCTTACATATGTTTTAATGTTAATCGAAATGTTCTTTTCCAAACATGATAATTTTCTACCATTTTTACCTTGTAAATAGAATGTTATTTTTACTATATATTACACATGTAAAATAATACACTATAACATCATTGGGGATTCCTATCCAATTTAGAAAGGATAAATTTTCATGAATATTTTTAATGTTATTATAAAACAAATAGAGTTTAAACAAATTGAAATAAAAAATATATTTTCATCAAGAATGTTTTATATGATCACTTTATTATGTTTCCATTAAAAATGACTACAAACCTTTATGATTTAAATTTTTTGGGAGTAACAGAACATAATTTTTAGATGTGTGGACTACCGCCTCATCCAAGCGATGTGATAAATTGAAGCTTCATATGGAACACATAATTGGTGGATTAAAAAAATTGTTAATGATATGATTTAAATATGTTAATATAATTATAATATATATATATATATTATTTACTTTTCATTCATTAAAATTAGATAATGAAATGGGCATAGCATTCATGTGTTTTTATGACCTCCCATATCCATGAACAGTGAATTTCATTTCATATCTCAAAACATTATAGATTAATATAAACACATGTATAATGTATATATATGATTTAAAAACCATGATTTAAATTCTTTATATGATAATATAATTAATTTATTAACAATAACAACAAGAAACAAGTCAAAAAAAACATGTAAAACATAGCAATTAACAATTGAAATAGTGAAAATAATAAATGATTGCTAATAAAAGAGTAATAATATATTATAATAAGTTAATATATGATATTATAAACTTTATTATGGTCATTTTATAGGTTTGTAACAAGTATTAAACCACTATAAAAGAGGTCAAAGACCATGATACTAACTGAAATCATATGCTAAGGGATTATTACATGACTCTTTTTCCATGAGGCATACACTATATTCACCATTTATTTAATTTCTTGGTTCATATGTTTCCCCTATAGTATTTTATACATTAATACATTTATATTCATTGTATTTAGTGTTTTATTTGTATTTAGTAGTTTTATTGGTATTTTAATTCAAATGTTACCAATCATTAAAGAATTTCACCTCGATTTCATTTCGTTAAGGCACATTGTGTTTTTATGATACTAGTTTATTTCATATGGTCTATATAATTAAATATCTGAAAGTAATATCATGAATAATTTATTATTAATATTATTTAAATTATATATTTTCATTATATCATCTAAGTGGATTTGAACATTATGTTACAACTTGCTATGGAAATTTTGTAACTCAATTACATTATGGTGGGTTATATTTCTAATTCATTATAGTTAATGATAGAATATTATGTATATAATTACATTAAATATCTATGTATTTACGTACAACTATTTTATTTTGGATTTAAATTTTATACACGAAATAAATTCAATCATTTATTCTCACATCAACATTTTTATCATTTTAATGGTTTATTTGATAATTTTTTTCTATTCAAGATTTTTTGTTCTTCAAATTACATTAAAAGAATTTATATGAAAGTATTTACATAAAAACATTAATTTTATTTTCCTATATTTATTGATGGAATTTTTTTGTAGTACAAGTTTCTCACTCTTAGATAAACAAAATGTATTTGAATATTTTTTGAAGACAATCTGACTTCATTTATCTCTTTTATCAAAGAATATGTTTTCTTCAAAATACCCGAGTTTATAAAAATGTATAAAAATATTTTTTCAATCATTGGAAAACGAGTTACTAAATAAATTTTTTTCCATTTTAATAGTTTAGATTTTTCTTCAATGGAATATTCATTTCTAATTTCAAATAATGAAATTTCTTAACCTTTTCACCTTTCAAAATGAATATTAATTTTACCTTTTACGACATGTACATTATTACCCCTCATTTTTTCCTTGATCCTTCCATTCATTGTTCTAAAGGTTCATTTTTTAGGAATATTTTTTTTAAAAAAATTGATTTTCTATTAGTATTAATTAATGAATGATTTTAAAATTAATAGGATATAATCTTCATGAATTAAAAAAATATCTTTTTATAGTATTTCCAATCATCGACGACAAAAACCCTTTGTCCTTCCATCACATGTGATGTATTATATTGACACCATCCTTATTTTTTATATAGATGGTTTATGATTTCGTTGACCAGGTATAGTATTGAAATACACTACCATGATTCCATTTGTTACCCTTCAAATAGTCTATGTCTTATGATCAATAGACATAAAATACCCCCAAAATATCTATATTATTTATCATGGATATTTTTATTTTATAAACCATGTCACATTTTTACACATGGTATTTATATATAAATTTATTTTATTATATGGGGAAATATTGATAATTTTTTATTCTTTATTCAGTAATAATATTTTATAAGACATTTTGTTATTTATTTAAATCGACTACTCTATATAAAGAATGAATTGGAAAAAGGGTGATGGGTTGGACCCAATCATTTTATATCCCCTCAATGAATCAACATGTTCTCATGAAAAATATGTGTTATATAGATTACATGGGTCGTTACATGTAGTTTTAAACAGTACTACAAGAGGCCTTTATGTAATAGTTTGTCATGTGCCTCAACATGCCATCCAATAATTATGCATTACCATCATTTATAATTCATCCATTATTCTTATTTATCCATTATATTTTTTCTTTTAAATTAACTATGGATTCATTTCATTCTCTTTCTATTAACTAAATGGAATTAGTTTTAGTTATTTAAAATCCCATATTCATTATGAGTTATCCAATTATTTGAATTACATGTGTTTTTAGTTATTTACCATTCACTATTTATTATTCCAGGTCTAGTTATTTGAATGTAATATGTTCCTAGTGATTTAACATTTCCTATTTTTTAGTCACTCCCTCTAATTTTATTGAGTACATGGTTGTGTGATCAATTATTTACCTTGTTATATTGATTATGATTATTCATTAATTATTTTTTCTAATATACATAACACTTACTGGGAATTTGACCTCAACTTTATTTTATTTCATTGCCTGGATGTAACACCCCGAGATTATATGAAAAATATTCTTTTTAATTTCATTAATGTCTTATGTTGTACTCTACACCAAAAGGATCTTTCAAAACACGCATCCTTTACTTGCCTATCATTACACGCAATCGCAACCTTCCTCAATAGCGTGTGTAGAATGCAATACCGACTTTCACTAAACAACGATATGCTATTAAAATATTATTAAAACTAGCTGTTATGAATAGTAATAACCACTTTTTGAAATTTTTTAAATTTTATTTTATAAAATGGACTTAATTTTTGGATTCAAAATATCGATATTAGCATAGGGTGATATTTTGGTACTTTTCGGATAACTTTCATTTTCTGATGAATAGTGAAAATTACTAAATTTTAATTAAAAAGAACCTTTTTAATCAAAATAATTAATAGTGATAAATTACTAATTTGAGTGTTTTTAAATTATATTTAGAATATATTTTTAAAATTTAATACAATTTTGGTCATTGGATATAATTTCACATTTAAACCACACATAAACAAGTGTCAATCTTTTGATAGTTATTATCTCTTAAGAACACGCTATTTGTTTTGACGATGGGAATTAATTTTTAAATTAATTAATTCAACTGATATGTTTTTAATTTGGTAAAATAGAAATCATTTTTGAATTCATAATATCAAATATATTCTAGGCCTAATTTTTGGTATTTTTCAGGAAACTTTCATTTTTTGATGAATAGTGAAACCACTATGTGGTAGTTAAAAAAACTGAAATTTTCATAAAACATAATTTTACTGCTTCTGTGAGTAGAATTTCTAAAATCTGTGAGACACAGTTATTATCAAGGACTAAAATGTGGTTCAATGAGAAGAAAATAATTTTTGGTGAATAGTAACTTTTTACTTTTATTTACCACGGTTAAAAGTAAATACGGTAATTAAGGGTACAAATGATATTATTATTACCCTAAAACATGTCCACATTCTATTGGATAAATGTAATTCGTCCAAAAATAACCCTAGGAATAAAATATGACCATTTAGGCCCACTTGGATTAGATTAGGACATTTATTATAAATTTATTTAAAGAAGGGTTAAAATAGTTAAAATCATTGTTTAATAAGTTAATCATTTTTAATATAGGGTTATACATAAGATAAATTAATCTATAAATATTCATAATAAATATAATAATATTTAATACATAATGGTATTTTATTTGTAATTTTTAGACATTAAATAATTTTATTTATTTATGACACAACGATGATGCAGTAATTATCTTATTAATAAAATATTGTCATAATTGATGTTATAAATACCCAAATTAATGTAATTTGATACTTTTTATTAATTACACTAATTTTCTAGGTTAATATGACATGTTAGTATTGATTTAATTAACGTTTTTCGAACTAATCATTCTGCTATGATTTTCACAAAAATCAATTACTAAATTGTGTCAAAATTGACATAAACTTGTTTTTAAAACAAATATTTTATTATTAATTGTTATTTTATTCCTAAAAATATAAGTATCGGCAAAATGACTTAGATAAGGTTATATATATTAATAATAAGAAACTTGGGGTTCGTTTGGCTTGATATAGTAAGTTTATTAACCGTATAGTGTAAGAAAACAAGAAGACACGGTAAAAGTTAAATTTTCTAACTTAAAGTTAAATCTAAATGATAAGGTTAAAATTGATACCTAAACATGTCTAAATTTTATTGTATGAGATTATTTCTACCTATACCCACCTTATCATCGAAGTATGTCAATTGGGAGCTATTAAAAACCGAATTTGACTTTATAATAAATAATATTTTTAGTTTTCCAAAGGTGACCCTCTCTTCCCTTATAAAAGGGAACCTCCTCCCTCTCTTCCTCACACCACTTTGAGCCTTAAAGCTCATAAATCCCCTTCCAAATTCTCTTCTCCACTTCCCTATAAACATTTTAGAGGTCTTGGTCTTCTTCAAAGACCAATTTTAGTGCCCTAAGAGGGGGACTCAAAGAGGCGCTTCAAAGAAGAGGTAATGTTTGTTACCTATTATTTCAACTTTATTTCTTCTTCCACTTCTTCATCTAAGGTTGTTTAATTATTAAGTAATAACATCAGTATCAATAATATACTTATATATTATTATAAGTATTAAACAACTCTATTTCACCATCTATCCATCCTATGGAAAACGAAATCACCGCACGTGCGTACGTACAGAATACCGTCTCCACGCTGTGGTGTAATCTATTTTCCACCACCACCTTACATGGATGAGTATAATGGTGTAAATAATAACTATATATGATTATTTCAAAGTGATATTGATTCTAAAATATTATACATACACTCCAATACAATTCCATGATCATGGGAACGATATCATCGCTCGTGCGTACGTATGGACTACCGTCTCCACGACACGACGAGATTCATTCTCCATATTAACCATTTAAGAATGATTATAAAGTATATATAAGCAATAATAATGAAATATATGACATTATATAGCTACTGGATTTATGTGTATATATATATGTATGTCATCTAATTAATTCCATTCAACTCAATAAGGAAACAAAAACAACATTCAGGCGAACGTACGGCCTACCGTCTCCATGAACGGTGTATTTCGTTCCATTTATCGATCTATTATATATATGTATATTATGAATATATATTATATATAAATCATGTTTTATATTCTGTAATTATGTAATCATGATCTAATTAATCATATGAATAATTAAAAGTCAAAACACGAACGACAAATGAAACGATTTTACCCAAAACGATTTTTAACATGGAATTTACAAATGAACGGGTAATATAAAGTCATAAGTGAACCATATATGATATAATAACAACTAATATGATTCTGTAATAAGTCAGTGACATTATTTAAATCATTATACAAGAGGTTCGGATACATACGAAGCATATCAGACATATGGTAATTTAAAATATCACAATCTCATTTTTATCCGAGATTGTTTATACTTTGGTATTTATTGGGGTGTATTTTATCATCTGAGTCCATGTTACCTCAATATGTAATATTATTTTCATCCACCTACAATTTTTTAAATCCAATTTTACCCTTCGCTGAGTTGTTAGTAAAAGATACGAAAACATTCTTTTGTCGTTTTTCGTATGAGGTACTTTTTGAGTTTTCCGACAAAAGTACGAGAAGAATTATTTTTTAACTTATACGGAATGAATGGATTTTTAAAAAATTAGTTCCAAGAAGATTTATTTAGAAGTTTTGAAGTTTATTTTTAATCAACTTCTGTTACTTTATAATTTTATGTCATGTTAAGAAAGGAAAAGTGTTTTTGAGGTTGAAAGGATATTTTCCTCAAGAATGGAGTTCATGTGTTTTATCAAAATTATTTTCCATCTAAGATGATAAAGGGTTCTGTTTATATCCCTATTTTTTTACATTGATTTGATTATGTTATGATGGAATTATTTTTATGATATCCTTTTATCTTATATGGATTCTGTTATGATGGCATGATGTTTAAGATTCCCATTTTTATTACATGGGTTATGCAATGATGTATGATTTTTTATTTTGTGGCACACATAAGAATGGTATCATTATGAGATGGGTGGGACCTATATCTCCCTCCAATTCATTTGGAAAAGATTTTATATATCATGAGATAGACATGGCTGGAACGGCAGATTAAACCGGTTAAGTGAAACAGGACTGAAACAAGGAGTGAACTTGGTTCAGAAATTGATTTTGTACACTAAGATAGTCTTGGAAATGAGTCTTGACTAATAAGAAATGATTCTCTATGATTATGTGTGTATGCCGAAAAGTTTAATGTTTTATGTTATGATTATTGGGATAACATTTCACTACTATGATTTATCTCATGTTATGATATTATGATCTCTTTTGCAGGTTAACATTTCCAAAATGTTATGTTCTTATGAATATGATGTGATTGATATTTCTTTTGTTTACCCTTACTGATCATTTGAGCTCAGCCTTTTATGTTTTCTTTTCCCCATGATATAAAGAAATGTTTTAGGTAAAAAAAAGAAGATCTTTATGGGAGATGTTGATGATCTTTCACCACGATTAAAAGATTGTATTCCGAGTTTCCAAAGACACTAAACTATTTCGGACCTTGTGTGTGTGTTTTTGTTATGTACTATGTATTCCGCAAAAGTAATGTAGTTTCCATGTACGTTATGTTACGGGTCTCTACAGTTTGTATCAGAGGAAAGGTTTAGTCAACCTTTGGAAACTAGGATGAGAAAACTTTAGTGAGATCCCTAGAGATATTTGTACGGTATGTCTAGGGATGTATCTAAGGTTAAGTATAAGTATATGTAATAGTCCTATAATTATGGTAACAATATTAGAATTAAACATAAGATGTTAGATATTGAAGGTACTCCCCTTTATTATGTTGTTTTCCCTAGCATGATTTTTGCCTCTCACACTATTCTTTTTGGGTTTTAGACGATGGATGGAACCAGAAGGAACCGTGTTGATCAATGCAATGGACAATGCAATGATGGTCCTCCTGAACAAAAAAATGTTATGGGAGATGGAGTGAAAAATATTATTGCTATACTTACACAAGCTATGAATCATTATGGACATCCAAATGAGACGAGAAGGGAACAATATTCTATTGAGTCCTTCATGAGGCAACGTCCACCATCTTTCAGTGGGCCTTCTGATCCATTGTTTCTGAACAATGGATTAGTACCACTGAAAAGTTATTTTCAGTTATTCAATATTCAGAACATGACAAAGTCTTCTTAGCAGTATATCGTTTGGAAGGTGAAGCTGTTCAATTGTGGAATCTTATTAGGAATATGATGCCAAGTGGTGAAATTTAGTCTATGTAATGGAATGAGTTCAAGAACATATTTTTCAATAAGTACTTCCCTCTAATTCATCGAACAAAGATGGAGAAGGAGTTTCTTGAACTAAAACAAAAGGATGATGAATCTGTTGGTGTATACGAAGCGAATTTTACAAGTCTTGGAAGGTATGCATCTAGCTTTTTCATCCAACCTGAATGTAAAGTTGGTCGATTCTTCAGTGGCTTAAAAACAAATCTTCGAAGGGAATTAGCTATAATAGACTTCAGTAGCTATGAAGAAATTGTGTGTTGTGCTATCAAGGTAGAAATGGAAGTTGGTGTTACCTATCCATCTCATAGTTTTGACAAGAAACAAAAGATGGAGTTCAAGGAGAAATCTCAGAATAATGGTGAAAATAAGATGAATGTTTCCTTATGCTCAAAGTGTGGAAATAAGCATGGTGGAGATTATCTTAAAGGCACTAGAAAATGTTTTTTAAGTGTGGAAAAAAAGGACATCGAGTAGCTGAGTATCGAAGTAATGGAAAAAGGGTTTCTAATGATGTGAATAAAGAAAAGACTGCAGAGAACACACCACCAACACTTCAATGCTACATGTGTAAGGAAATGGGACATTATGCTAATCAAATTCCCTAATCCAAGGGTTAGTGATGATCGACATGTGAAACCACTTAAGGAAAAGAACAAAGGGAAGTCACATGTGATCACTATTGGCGATGTTGAATATGACAACGATGTGGTGGAATGATTAAGTGTTTATGAAATGGGATTCCAAAATAATGTGGTATATAGTATCATGAAATATGGGAATATTTTTGTATTGGTTTATTGTGGTTTTCAATAATTTTATGGTAATGCTAACCATGGAAAGTGATTGAGATATTTTAGGAAAAAAATAAAAATAAAAATAAAAAATGTTGATATGCGCATAATGATGGGAAAACGAGAAAATGAAATGTTTGACAGTATTCATGAGCTCATGATTGATATAAGGACTAAGTGATATCATGGTTTGAGTATATAGAATTTTGAGGATTTTGGTATGTGGAAAGAGTTAACTTTTAACAGCATTCATGTTTTCAATAAGGATCAATGGGTATTAATTTTTTTCAAGAGAATACATGATTAAGGTATTCACATGATTGGAATGTGACCAACAAGATATATGAGGGATAAATGATAGTATTCACATGCTTGTTATATTACCTTTTTGGTAATCATTCTATTTATACTATGAGTTTAGAAAGAAGTATTTTGGATAAGCCTAAATATTGGAATGGATTATGTTGGCCATAAGTTAGTATTGTTTAAGGATAGAAGTTTTTTGATATTATTTATGGGATGTTATAGTAATGTATTTTTAGAAAAAGGACAACCTGTAGGATGGGCGACAACCCATCGCGTCGGACAAGGCTGTTGGAATCGAACCCACAACCGAAGTGTGACTAGTCATTATCACCTACCACTGGCTTACAAGAAGTCCCTATTTAGTATAAATTAGTTTTAAGTAGTATGATATATGATGTATAAGTCCATTTTAGGAACCATATATGATTAATCTCACTATAGATGGAATTATGTATTATTTGATAACTTTTCTGACCTTTTGTTTGAGACAGATGGAATGACTCATCATTCTATAACATGATCTTCTAACACATCAAAAATGACAAATTCAACTTCATTTCATTAAGAGATGGAGTGTAAATTGTCGAAAGAACGACCAATGGTGTGACTACACCAAAATCAAGAAAGTATTTCTTCTAATTCCAATTTCATCTACTTTAGGGAAATGATCTTGAAAACCAAAAATGTTGTCCTAGTGCTCTTATATCTTATGAATCAAAAATGTACCTTATATCTTCATAAATTTATGGCTTTCTGAATTCTGGATTTTCTATAGGCATGTTCTCTACCACTCTCCATCAGAACATGATAGTTAGATTTCCCTTCCATATCCATATTTTCACCTATGTGGAAACCCAGTGATTAGTTTATTTGTGTAACCGTTACATTTCATACTTTTGTTTTTAAATATTGGTTTTGGTATTCCTTTTTAAGATTTGGGTTTCTATTAATGAAACTTTCGAGTAGTAAACAATTAATAACCCCGACGAATTTTGAGGGCAAAATTCATTTTAAGGGGGGTAGAATGTAACACCCCGAGATTTTATGAAAAATAATATTTTTAATTTCATTAATGTCTTCTGTTATATGCTACACCAAAAGGATCTTGCACAACATGCATCCTTGACTTTCCTTGCATTACACACAATCACAACCTTCCTCGATAGTGTGTGTAGCACGCAATACCGAGTTTCACTAAACAACGATATGCTATTAAAATATTATTAAAACTAGTTGTTATGAATAGTAATAACCACTTTTTGAAATTTTGTAAATTTTATTTTTCAAAATGGTCTTAATATTTGGATTTCAAATATCGAAATTATCTTGGTATGAAATTTTGGTACTTTTCGGATAACATTCATTTTCTAATGAATACTGAAAATTACTAAATTTTAATTAAAAACAACTTTTTTAATCGAAATAATTAATAGTGATAAATTATTAATTTGATTGTTTTTAAATTATATTTAGAATATATTTTTACAATTTAATACAATTTTGGTCATTGGATGTAATTTCAAAATTAAACCAGACATAAACAAGTGTCAATCTTTTGATAGTTATTATCTCTTAAGAACACGCTATTTGTTTTGACGACGGGAATTAATTTTTAAATTAATTAATGTAACTGATATGTTTTTAATTTCGTTTAATATATATCATTTTAGAATTCATAATATCAAATATATCTTAGGCCTAATTTTTGGTATTTTTCTGGAAACTTTCATTTTTTGATGAATAGTGAAACCACTAAGTGGTAGTTAAAAAAACTGAATTGTTCATAAAACATAATTTTACCGCTTCTATGAGTAGAATTTCAAAAATATTAGAGACACGGTTAATATCATGGACTAAAATGTGGTTCAATGAGATGAAAATAATTTTTGGTGAATAGTATCCTTTTACTTTTATTTACCACGGTTAAAAGTAAATACGGTAATTAAGGGTAAAAATGATATTATTATTACCATAAAATTTGTCCTAATTCTATTGGATAAGTTTAATTCGACAAAAAAAAACCTTATAAATAAATTATTACCATTTAGGCCCCTTGGATTAGATTAGGACATTTATTATTAATTTATTTAAAGAATGGTTAAAATAGTTAAAATCAAAGTTTAATAAGTAAATAATTTTTAATATGATGTTATACATAAGATAAATTCGACTATAAATATTCATTAGAACGATAATAATATTTCCTACATAATGGTATTTTATTTTTAATTTTTAGACATTAAATAATTTGATTTATTTATGACACAACGATGATGTAGTAATTATCTTATTAATAAAATATTGACATAATTGATGTTATAAATACCCAAATAAATGTAATTGGAGACTTTATATAAATTCATCTAATTTTATAGGTTAATATGACATGTTAGTATTGATTTAATTAACTTTTTTTGAACTAATCATTCTGTTATTATTTTCACAAAAATCAATTACTAAATAGTGTCAAAATTGACATAAAATAGTTTTTAAAACAAATATTATATTATTAATTGTTATTTTATTCCTAAAAATCTACGGTTCGGCCAAATGTCTTAGATAAGGTTATATATATGAATAATAACCAACATGGGGTTCGTTTGGCTTGATTTAGTAAGTTTATTAACCTTATATTTTAAGAAAACAAGAAGACACAGTAAACGTTAAATTATCTAACTTAAAGTTAAATCTAAATGATAAGGTTGAAATTGATACCTAAACTTTTCTAAATTCTATTGGATGAGATTATTTACACCCATGCCCACCTTATAATAGAAATTTATCAATTTGGAGCTATTAAAATCCGAATTTGACTTTATAATAAAATAATATTTTTAGTTTTCCAAAGGTGCCCCTCTCCTCCCATATAAAAGGGCACCTCCTCCCTCTCTTCCTCACACCACTTTGAGCCTTAAACCTCGGACTACCCATGCCAAAATTTCGTCTCCACTTCCCTAGAAACATCCTAGAGGTTTTTGTCATCTTTAATGACAAATTTTATTTCCCTAAGAGGAGGACTCAAAGAGGCGCTTCAAAGAAGAGGTAATGTTTGTTGTTGATTCTTTCAACTTTATTTCTTCTTCCACTTCTTCTTCATAGGTTTTTTCATTATGAAGTAATTACATATGTACCACTCTTATAATGATATGTTATTATAAGTATGAAGAAACCCTATTTCACCATCTATCCGTCCTACAGAAAACAAAATCACCGCGCGTGCGTACGTACGGAATACCGTCTCCACGCCGTGGTGTAATATATTTTCCACCACCACCTTACTCGAATGGGTATAATGGTGTACATAATAACTATATATGATTATTTTAATGTGATATTGATTCTTAAATAGTATACATACACTCTAATACAATTCCATGATCATGAGAACGATATCATCGCTCGTGCATACGTACGGACTACCGTCTCCACGACGCGATGAGATTCATTCTCCATGTTAACCATTTAAGAATGATTATAAAGTATATATAAGAAATAATAATGAAATATATGACATTATAATGCTACTGGATTTATGTATGTATATATATATATGTATGTCATCTACTTAATTCCATTCAACTCAATAAGGAAACGAAGACAGCGTTCATGCGTATGTACGGTCTACCGTCTCCATGAACGGCGTATTTCATTCCACTTATCGATCTATTATATATAAGTATATTATGAATATATATTATATATAAATCATGTTTTATATTCTGTAATTAAGTAATCATGATCTATTTAATCATATGAATAATTAAAAGTCATAACATGAATGACAAAAGAAATGATTTTACCCAAAACGCTCTTTAACATAGAATTTACACAAGAACGGGTAATATAAAGTCATAAGTGAACCATATATGATATCATAAAAATTAATTTGATTCTTTAATAAATCAATGAAATTATTTAAATCATTATACAATAGGTTCAGATACATATGAAGCATATCAGACAGAAGGTAAGGGAAAATAACACAATCTCATTTTTATCCGAGATTGTTTATACTTTGGAATTTACTAGGGTGTATTTTATCATCTACGTCCATGTTCCCTAAATATTTAATATCATTTATATTCACCTAAAATTTTTTAAATACAATATTACCCTTCGGTGAGATTTTAGTAAAAGATATGAAAGGAATCGTTTGTCATTTTTCGTACGAGGTACTTTTTGACTTTTCCGACAAAAGTACGAGAAGAATGTTTTTTTAAACTTATAAGGAATGAATGGATTTGTAAAAAAATATTTAAAAGAAGCTTCCTTTACATGTTTTCAAGATTATTTTTAATCAACTTGTTTTATTTTATAATTTTATGACATGTTAAGAAAGAACAAGTTTTTTTGAGGTAGAAAGGATATTTTCCTCAAGAATGGATTCAAGTGTTTTATAAAAATTATTTTACATATAAGATAATAAAGGGTTATGTTTATATCCCTATTTTTTACATTTATTTGATTATGTTATGATGGAATTATTTTTATGATGTCATTTTATCTTATATGGATTATGTTATGATGGAATGATGTTTATGATGCCCATTTTTATTACATGGGTAATGCAATGATGAATGATTTTTGATTTTGTGGCACATATAAGAATGGTATCAATATGAGATGGGTGGGACCTATATCTCCCTCCAATTAATTGGGTAATGATTTTATATCTCATGAGATAGACATGGCTGGAACGGTAGATTAAACCGGTTCAGTGAAACAGGACTGAAACGAGGAGTGAACTTGGTTCAGAAATGCACTTTGTCCACTAAGATAGTCTTGGCAATGAGTCTTGACTAATAAGAAATGATTCTCTATGATTATGTGTGTATGCCACAAAGTTTTATGTTTTATGTTATGATTATTGGGAATATATTTCACTACTATGATTTATCCCATGTTATGATATTATGATCTCTTTTGCAGGTTAAGATTTCCAAAATGTTATGTTCTTATGAAAATGATGTGATTGATATTTCTTTTGTTTACCCTTATTGAGCATTTGAGCTCACCCATTTATGTTTTATTTTCCCCAGGATATAAATAATGGTTTTAGGTTAAAAATGATCTTTATGGGAGATGATGAAGATCTTTCACCACGATTAGAAGATTATATTTCGAGTTTCCAAAGACACTAAACTATTACGGTCCTTGTGTGTGTGTTTTTGTTATGTACTAAGTATTCCACAAATGTAATGTAATTTCCATGTACGTTAATCTACGGGTATCTACACTAGAAATCCATAAAGTGTACTAAGATTGAAATTTAATGATTTTATAGATGTAATACAATTATCCTAAAAAAACATTATATAGTAATTTGTGTAACTAGTTTTAAATCATGACTCGTGTGTGTTTCTATTTATCCAGGACTACTAAATGGATTGGTCTTGTCTGGTTTGATTCCATGTAATCAATCCAATAATGTGTTAGTAGACATTATCCCTAATATTACTAGGGTTGTGGTTCTATAATACATTCATACATTCCAATTTAGTTGAAAAATATATCATAACATTTCAGTATGTGTAGACTACCGCCACCTCGAACTAACGAGGTTAGTTTCTTTATTTTCAATTTACATAGATGATCAAAATGGTATATTTTTTACAATATATGAAATATATTATGTAGTAATAATTTTTATATTTTTATTATTATTTATCATTCATTAAATTTATTTGTCTAAAATAGAAAACAATATCCATTCGTATATATGTCCAACCTTTTATATAAACGATTCCATTCATTTTTATAAAGATAACATGTAAAGATGAATATATATATATATATATATTTATTATATAAGATATTTAAAAATATAGATATTAGGTAATCATCACCAGATTATAATTATTGAGATGGATGGACCAAAAAATGTATGAAAAACGATGTAATTATCACACATAACATTTACATTTATAAATATTCATAAATAAAAACGATAAAATATGTAATAATAAAATAATATATGATATTTTAAAGATGATAATTGTTCCATAATTTATGTATTATAAATCTTCATATATTATATCATGTTTTCAAATTTGTACGAAGATAGATGATACTTGAGGTAAGGGTCTTATGTTACAATATCATTGTTTATTTGGATTTATTATGATTAAGCTTAGAATGAAAAAATAATGTTATATAAATCATAGAAAAATCATTATTTTTATTCTCCATAGTAAATTTTTGTAAAAATAATGATTATTTTCATTTTAGTCACTTTTTGTACTCATGTGTTTGAAAAAGTTTTTTTAGGAAATCCAAAATTATTCATATCATTAGAAAATAATCATTTTCCCTCTACACCCATTTTTCAAAAGATGTATTTAAAAACGTGTCTAATTTCACCTATGATTTATTAATTTTGTTTAACCATGGTTTATTTTTTAAAAAAATTATTAAAAGTAATAATATATTCATTTATAAGGGATGTAATTTTAAATGATTAACAAAAATTTGAAGGACCATTATTTTAACATACATGAATTGATTGAAATTTCCCACCATTGTGACCTCTACATGATTTTAAGAACACATTTCGTCATTTATGGTTCTTTTAAAAGAAATATTTCTTTAATAATTAAGAAATTATTAGATTTTCATTAAGTGATTTCATAGTATAAATGGTATTCTTCATAAGAAATATTTATAGTTACCCTTTAAAATAAATTTTCATCTAAGATGGAATCTTTTAATGATACCTAATCCTTTATAGGAAAATGATCCATTCATACCATTATTATTATTTATCAAAGTTGTTTATGATTATAATGACAATATTTTTAGCAACTACTTTCCATTTCCAGAGGTTATTCTGTTATAAATTGATGATATTTTTATGAAAGCTGTTTATTTTTAATGGTTTATTCAATGATGAAATGTTTCCGAAACCTATTTATTTTTTATAGGTTATTATATTATGAATATTTTATGATTTTTTGGAATAAAAATATTTTATTATTATGTACTGAGTGGTCCGGGAATTCAATATCTATCATATTCATTTATTAAAGATGTATACGTTAAGAGATAAACATGGCTATAATGGGGAGTGAACAGAGTTTAGAAAGGGAATCTATCCACTATGATATTGTTTATTGTGAACATCAAATAAATTGATGGTTTTGTAAGTAATACAAATACCATATTATTAACATATATATTATACTTTATCTACTAAATAAATGATTTTCTATGATTATGCGTACACCAAATCACTATACATGGTGCCAATGTTACGTTATCAGTGTTAAGTTTATTTATTTATTTTATGATTTATGTACTATGAACATCCATACATTATGTCATGAATAAATATTATAATTTGTGATATGTAGGGTATTGGTTTAAAATCATATTCTCATATTCTCATTCATTTTTATACATTTTTTTATGTGGTAATTTATATTGTTCGTGTTTACCATTATGAGAATTTCAACTCACACTTTCATATGTATCCTATCCCCTTGTTATGATGAAATGTATTAATTGTGATATTTCTAAGTTAGATTCTAGTTATCAAGAATTAGTTTGAGATAATTTATTTCTAATATGAACAATTTTTATATGTATCTATGTTCCTAAAGATGTGAGACCTATATGATTCTTTCATGGATAGTCATTGTATTATAATAAATATCCATCTAATAAGGATTAATATTTATGAATGAGAATTATTGGTTGATCTAGTGGCTATCAAATAATGATTTGGTTAGCCTTTGGAGACTAATATGAGAAATGTTTTGTGAGAATGATTTGGATAATCATAATTATAAAAGAGTAATGTAATTTATGGAAAATAATTAACAGTTTTTTTTCATGAAAAGGATCTCTATTTGGATACTATATGTGGATGTAATTTTGAATTGATAAACCTAGGGGTATTAAGCCTAATTTTTTTTGAGTATATATTGGTTATCATTATAGGTTACGGTTTTTGTTCCCTTATTACTCAACTAATTTGACACTCTGAGGGGTTAATCTTCGGTAAATTCACATTTTCATTGTGAAAAATCATGATAGATTTAAATAGATAATTATTATGTATGAAATATTCTTCAAACTACTGATTAATAGATTTAAATAATTTCTTCATGATATAGAAACAATATAAATTATGTTTTAGGATTATTTGGTTTCCCACTATGATTATTTTATCCCAAATTATTCTATTTTTAAATGGATAGAACCCAAAAGAATAGTTTTATTAATATTTTGGATATGAAATGAAATGATTTTCGTCTTGAAAAACCAAATATTATGGGATATGGAATGAAAAGTATTATTGTTATTCTTACAAAGAATTCTCAACACATTAATAATTTTTAGGATCTAAATGAGAAAAATAGGGTACATCATTTTTATTGATTCCTTCACATGAAAAATTAAACCTTATATTAGTGGTTCTATTGATCTACTATTTACAATGTAATGGAACAGTACCTTTGATAGAATATTTTCCGTTATCATACGTGAGAAGAATAAAGAAACTAATTTTATATGTGTATCATTTTCATGGATAAACTTGTCAATTGTTAAATCTTATCAAGAATATGAAGGTGTAAGAAATAATCGACCCCAAGGAAAGGGATGCTTTTAAGAGAATATTATAAAATAAGTAAATTTTTTGTACTTTTCATATGGAAATGGAGATGGAATTACATGAAAAAAAAATTCATGATGAATATATTGGTACCAATTATGATAACTTTACAAGGAATTTGTGGTAAAACTATTGTATTATAATCTAACATGAAGGTATTGTTTATTAATTAATAAATTTCCTAAAACTATGTCTTCAAATGAAACTATAATATAAAACCTATAAAATATATTATGTTATATTTTATGTTATATCTAGTTATAAATTTTAATTGGAGATACACATCAATTTCATGGTTTTTTATGAAATGAATGATATAATTTATAGAAATCTCTAAAAACCACAAAGAGAAGAATATGATCATTCCTATATGCTATAATTTGTTTATGGAAAATTGGAAATAATTTGCATAAGGTGATTCATTAATTTTTTATATCTGTAAAAAATTTCAATCAGGAAATTAATTACCTAGGTGATGGTATCATTTTAGATAATAATGTGAATAGATTAAAAGATCAAAAGAAATACACCACCCACACTCAAGTGTGTCAAATTATTTTACTATGGGAATGATATCAACTAGTGATAAAATATGATGGTCAGTGATTATGATAAAAATCAATAACCTATTAACATAATACATTATTGGAAATCTCATGTGATATGTATTCCCGATGTGGTTAAAGAAGATGTGAAATATACACTTATTATCTACAGTAGGACAACTAATGTCTTATTTGATTATTGAACTACCCACTATTTTGTATCTGAAATATTTTCTAAGGGTATAAAAATATCACCATAATTATTAAAATTAAACATATCAATGAAAAATCCTAATCGTTGGCGATCATGTCTCAAGTCTATAATTATTCTATAGTTGATATTTCTGGGAATTTGATTCAAAAAAGTCATATTATTCTACCACTGGTCAAATTTTATGTTTTATTATTCATGGAAGAAATTTATCTATATAAATATTACATCAATTGTCCAGGAATGGATTTCATCTTTGGTACTGGGAATCATCCAACATTATCCTATTAGTTTAATGATAGATCTGAATTTAAAATAGAAATTAGATCCATTATATTGGTCCAGATTCTTATTAAATAGGGGTTTTTATCTGAGATGGTCAGGGATTATATTAACATTAGTGATATACAATTTTTTTGGAGTTTATTAATTTATTTATATAAAGGTATCATATTCTCTGATCTAATCATGTAGTTGAGTTCTCGTTATATTTCATATCTAGTACTACACCATTTCAAAGATTCTATATATAATTTCATTGATTGAGGTGTATGAATTGAATAATAAACAATAGTAGTATATTGAAAATGAATTTATTCATCCACATGTTACACCTATGGGTGAACCTATTCTTTTTATAAGATTAATGATCCCTAAATGTTCATACTCAATGATTGTCGAGAACATATCAATACAAGAATCAATAATTTTTTTCCTCTTCCTCAAATTGAGGAGTTGTTGGATCAAATATATAGAGATCAATAATTTTTTCTAATTTATATTCATTATAAATATCATTATTTATTGATCAAGAATGAGGAGCACTAAATAAAACATTACATACATGGAATGTATATTATTAAAATATTATGATTTCATTTCGATATTCCAATACGCTAGAGATCATCATGAATTAAATAAACATTTTATTTTGAAAATACCTTGATTTATATTTGATATTATTTATAGATAATATTCTAATTTATAAAATGATCAATGAGAGCATAGTTCTCAATTAGGGATCATTCTGAAGAACCTACAGATGTAGATATTGTATGAAATATTTACATAGTGTGAATTGATCTAAAAAAAATTATTTTCAGTTATATAATCTCATGTGAGGGGATATGTAGGGAACTATCAAAGATAGAACTTATTGAACATTGTCTTAGATAACAAACTAAGACAAATAATGCTTGTTTTCCTAGATTGGATTTATCTTTTCAGTTAATTGTGGATAATTTCTCATGACTATCCAATTTGTACAACATGTTATATTGAAAGGGAACTAAGCTCGCTTGTATATATGAATGTGGTGAAAATTTACAGGAACTAAAGAGAATAAAAATTTGTTCACAAATTCATACATTACCTTTTAGTAAATTATGGTTTTTGATATGCATTAATGCATAAAAGAAGTGACTAGGATGAATTCTCATGTATAATGATATAGTGATAGATTATGTCTGTAGAAATTTAATGTTTTAGAAGAATAATTTATCAAATTTGGATTTAGATATAGATGCCATAGTTTTTGTATAAAAGGTATGGATGAATTAACATTATGGAAAAATATTTTTTATATATAATGAGAGTAAATATTTAATGTATATATTAATAAAATAGTTGATTATTCACTAGAGAAAATGGATGAAGCTGATTAAATATTATGACTACTTAATAAATTGATATTCCAGAAAGGCAAACAAGGTGGATAATGATTTCAGTTAAAAAGGTCATGATATCTTATCTATGAATAGGATCACAAAATATTTAATATTTCATGATCTTCATGGATATATCTTGAAATATTGAATGACATGGTGAAATACTATCTTTCTAAAATTAGTGTTCAGACATCTATCCTTATAAAAATTAATGAGTTGTAGAATGAATATGTATATCTACTTAAGATATTCATACATTGATATTAAATCCATTGATATTAATATTCATTATATTACACAAAGAATTCTCAAGTATTGTAATTTCATAGTTCCTTTGGAAACATGTAAAAAATTCTTCTAATTTGTTAAAAGATCATTAACATATCCAATAAATATATTCTTCTTTAGTACTCATACTTAATATAATTATTCATAACATGGGGAAACGAAACCTAAGAAAGGGTGAGCTCATATTCTGAGTAATGGTAATTGTGGAAGATTCATAACAATAACATGATCACAAGTGTATGAAAACAGGAGCATAAAACATGTCATGCATACCCTTCACACCAATGATCACATTCTTGAATATTGAAAATAAGTATTGGGAGTTAATAAGACATGAATCAAATGATAATAAAAATACATGTTCCATGATATTATAACAATGAAATAATTCATCGGACTTTTTCATACATGTAATCTTACAATATCTTATGTCAATGGTACCTACCAAATATAGTCATAGTATAATAGGATTGGGAAAATCATCCATGTACCAATATTGGGCTTGG
Source organism: Viscum album (assembly GCA_963277665.1). Taxonomy (NCBI): domain Eukaryota; kingdom Viridiplantae; phylum Streptophyta; class Magnoliopsida; order Santalales; family Viscaceae; genus Viscum; species Viscum album. Next base: position 375,620,012 of record OY728166.1, on the reverse strand, counting down.
GATGACCTCTTTTTTACCTTCTAGTTTTCTTTTTATGATAACCTCTCATGTATCCTCTATTGTGGGCTTAGGATGACCTCTTGTGTAACCTCTTGTTGTGTTCTTAGGATGACCTCTAGTGTACTCTCTTATTGCGAGAATAGGATGAAATCCCATGTATCCTTTGAGATATTAGAAAATTCTTCATTACCCTACAAATTGAAGGGAGATATAGTTCCTACACATCATGTAATGAAATATATACTTATTTGTGCCATATGAACACAAATAATTAATCACAAAAGAACCCAGGTAATTAAAAGAGATTCATAAACATATTATCATATTAAAACTCATGTAAATGATATATGCTTCATAAATATTATGTAATTAAAAATTAAATCCATCCAGATAATGAATATGAGTTGATTAATTGGTATATATCCCTAGTGAAACATAAGTAAGATCAATAGAATTCAAATTATATGGAAAAAATATTTTTGAAGGATCACTTAAAATAACTTATGAGTAAAATACCATTTCTTTTATGAAATAGTTTTCATAAAAGTGTCTTAAAATTAAAAATAAAATTTGTTCCTTGAATAGAAAAAATTATTATTTATAAGTAAACTTCAAATAATTAAGGTGTCATGACGGTGGAAAATTATGTTCATGTTGTATAAGTTAAAAAGCATTCCGTCTATATATTTTTGATGAAATACACTATGATATTTGTTTAGAAAAGAGAAAAATATGATTTTCAAATAGTTTCATAAAATGTAACACATGGGTAACAAAAATATTCGTTACTCTTGGTTAAATAGTAAAAACTTATTTGAAAACATTTTTAGAAAACATATAATTGGATGATAAGTATTACCCAATGGGGAATTAAATCGAAAGAACCCTAAATAATGACGAGCTTGTGATATAAACCCTCAAAACATTATAATCAGTTGAATAGTTTGTCCCATGAAATAAAGAAAATTATATAGATATAAAAAACTATAATATTCAGGGTAAGATTCCAAAATTACATTAATGTGTAATATATACACAGAACATAAGAAATAGGTAGTGTATAAATCATATGTCCTGATGAAATAAAACTAAGGAAGAAATTTTTTATCATAAGTCTTTACTATCAAAAACCGTCCTAGAGGGGACCATTTCGTGAATACTATAAGACCGCATCTAATAGGCCAGAGTTAGGTGACTATCACTGAGTTGGAATATCTTAAATTTTTAATGTATTATCCAGATGTACCTGTATGCATGAAAACATCCCCATTCCACAATTACAAAAATGTAAAAACTGTGTAAATAATGCATGATAACCATTATATCCAACAACCAAATTACAACAGGAAGTTTTTTAAATTATATAGGGACAAAATTGAATCCCAACCAAAAGATTCTATAACCATAAGTCTAACCATTAAGAAAAGCTGTAGTGAGACTACATTATGAAGCTTCCAGAACACACATCAATTTTTCAAGTATCGTAAGGCACCATCTAGTTTTGGACTACCTACGATCCCATATAAAGTTATATTGTCTTCACAACAAACAACACTTATGGGAAAATCCCATGAAGAGGAGAGTATATAAAAACTCAATAGAACACCCTAAAACCACAAAGAAATACCACAAGAGAATATCACAACAGAATAGTACAATTATCTCAACAAAGGTATATTACTATAACACATATTACTAGATCATCCAGATATACTCAGGAGATACACCATGGCATCAGGTGGTCATAAACAAATTACAGCCACAAGATTCTACTCGAATCATGATCGTTATGTGAGAGATTACTCTTCAATCCATGATATAATTGGAGACACTCACAAATGGGTCTAGGTCATTTGAGCCCTTCCCAAAGAAAAAGAATTGGTTAAGTAATATTATGAAACACAAATAGGGAATATTTCCCATAATTTCTGGGGAATTCCACTAAACTAATCTGGATTAACCTGCAATAAAGAAGATCATACCCATGTACACTATGGATACAAGTAAATGTTCTTATAAAACTGCTATTGTATGGGATCCTTCCTAGACACCCAAGAGAATACCATTAACCCTATTAATGTGGCATTCTAGATAGATGACCAATTCCATACTCTTGGGGGTTATTTCGGTTCCACATATCTCCATTAGAGGTGATAGTAGATCCTACCCCAACCCCACATATGAATAACATAAAACTATTTATCACTCAGCCTATAGAAGGGAATATAATATATAAATGTGGATGTAATGTTGTAATATACCCTCACGTAATAGACCAAGGGTATTTTAGCATCCTACGCTATTCAGAACTAAAAACTCACCACTTACCCCAAAATTTGTTCCTCATCTATGGTTCCAACGACATAGACGTCCTGTAAAATGGATATACCTTTTAAATGTTATGGGTGTTTAAATAAATTTTCACAAATCCTATTCAGGGAAAGTGGGACAGATATAATTGTTGGTATTGGTGTCATATAACCAATAAAATTTCATTATTCATTAATAAATACCTTATCACATATTGATTATTTTGTTGCATTACAATGAATGTTATAATATCCTAAGGATAACTGTTTAACTAAAAGGTCATAGCTGATCCCTGATATGATGAGAACCTAGATATTCCATAACACTGTTCTTGAATATATGTTATATGGCCAGATGATATTATTTGAGTGAACCAAATAATACATACCATTAGGGGTGATGACTCAAAAAAATTGAGGTGACTTCTCATGGTGTGCGTCCTTTGTAAAATCTTTGTGGATATTATGACAATGAGACCCCCAGTAAAAAGTAAACATGTCATAGTGTTATTGGATGTTATTATCTACGGACGTGTGTATTGGTCCATAGAATTTTTGTAAATTATTAATCGGTATTACAACTCGCACACATAGATGTGTTGATGAAAACTGTGATGACACACTTTTCATAGCGTTGTACGCTATGTTGGGTGTGTCACAAGTAATAATCCATTAATAGATAATGTGAGAAAGGATTTTACCATTCTATTCCACAACGGAAGTATATATCTCATTCCATTTAATGTAATTTATATAGCCTAAAATGACCCTTGACCCTGGTGAGGATAGGGAAAGTTCAATTGAGGGAATTCAAAGAAATAATAATCGAGCACATGGGATTATGGCAGTAGGATGAGACCCGCTTGATTCTAGATATCGAGAAAATGGGATTACATTACATAGTAAGCGTTCGTAGGAGGTGACACGCCATTTTGACAGTAAATACTTTCTCAATTAGTGCCTTGGTGTTTTTCTAGATGCTAACCATATTCTTTAGGAAGGCTCCACCTAATTTCAATGAGATAGAGGCCTAGAGGGTGAAAAACACTGTTTTTCCAGGTATCACAATTAAATATTAATTTAATAAGATAAATAAATATTATTTACGATTATGGTTTAATGATTATTCAAGGATGCCTGATCACATTTATTTTGACACTAGTTATTTGAGAGAATATATTATAGGAGAAATAATATATTTATTAGAGAGTAATGTAGTTATATTTATTTGAGATATAAATATCCATTATTGAAGTTCTTAAATTTTTTTTGGAGGAAATAAGGAAAATGGAAAAACAAAAGTACATGTCGTGTATATTTATATACACACCGTGTAGTTTTTATGGGGATTTGTGAGAAATAATATTATTTATTTAATTAAATAATATTAGGTATAATTGACTGAGTGCATTTCATGTAATAAAAATATCCAACTTTTATTATTAGACATGGGGTATTAATAATAATTATATTAAATGAATAAATGCTTTCGAGTAATTAATTCACTTTATTATTGAAATTAATTAAAATACCAATTAAATAATTATCACTTTCATTTCCATATTGAGGGTTGTAGAAAATGGTTCTAGAAAAATTTCTCATGCCAAGAGAGAATTCATTTCTTCCATGAACGCTCTCTTGTTACGAGAGAGATCCTCTTCCACTGGATCTAGGATAGCACTTTGCAAACGACTCTCAAGGTGATCAAAGATGGACATCCCAAGAGAGGACTCTTCCTCACTAGCACCTGGAGATCCATTTAGTGACATCCAGAGATACGTGGAGCACTTGTGGATCACCGCAAGAGGAATGCCACTATAATGACCCATACTTTACATACATTGTTAATACATCAAAATTGAAGCATACTTATTACAACATATAACAAACCCATGGAAGGACCGTATAGGTATAGAGTCTTTAGAAACTGAGAAAAATATACAACTTGTTCATAAATCATCTACTTTGACTCCCATTTATTTCATCATATCTAGAGTCCCTTTTTCGAATATCCTACTTAATAACCTTCTTCCTGACCTGGGTAAATAAAACATACAAAAGGTTGAGCTCTAATTCTCAGTAAGGGTAAACAAAAGAAATATCAATCACATCATAAGAACATAACTTTTGGAAATCGTAACCTATAAAAGAAATCATAATATCATAAAATGGGATAAATCATAATAGTGAAATGTAATCCCAATAATCATAACATAAAACATGAAACTTTGTGGCATACATACATAATCATAGAGAATATTTTCTTATTAGTCAAGACTCATTTCCAAGACTATCTTAGTGGAAAAAGTCCATTTCTGAACAAAGTTCACTCCTCGTTTCAGTCTTGTTTCACTGAACCGGTTTTACCTACCGTTCCAGCAATGTCTATCTCATGAGATATAAAATATTTACCCAATTCATTGGAGGGTGATATAGGTCCCACTCATCTCATAATGATACCATTCTTATGTGTGTCACAAAATCATAAACCATACATCATAGCATAGCCCATGTAATAAAAATGGGAATCTTAAACATCATGACATCATAAAACAATTCATATAAGATAAAAGAATTCATAAAAATATTTCCATCAAATCATAATCAAATCTATTTAATAATAGAGATATAAACAGAACCCTATATTATCTTAGATGGAAAGTAATTTTGATAAAACTCTTGAACTCCATTCTTGAGGAAAATATACTTTCTACTTCAAAAACATTTTTCCTTTCTTAACATGTCATAAAATTTTAATCTAAAATATGTTGATTAAAAATAAACATGAAAACTTGTAAAGGAAGATTCTTGGAAATAATGTTTTAAAAACCCATTCATTCTGTATAAGTTAAAAAAACATTCTTCTTGTACTTTTGTCTGAAAAGTCAAAAAGTACCTCGTACGAAAAATGGCAAAAGATTCCTTTCAAATCTTTTACTATAAACTCACCAAAGGGTAAAAATGGAATTAAAAAATTGTAGGGGGATGGAAATAATATTAAATATTGAGGAAACATGGAGGTAGATGATAAAATACACCCCAGTAAATACCAACGTATAAATAATCTCGGATAAAAATGAGATTGCATGATTTTCCCTTACCTTAGGTCCGATTTGCTTCGTAAGTGTCCGAAACTCCTGTATAATGTTTTAAATAATGTTATTGACTTATTCCAGAATCATAATTATTGTTATGATATCATATATGGTCATATTCTTAGCTTCCTAGTAGTAATATTTCATTGATAATTGTTATTCGGGTGTTTATAACTTTTTGTTCTTATGCGTGTATTGTCGAATGAATTTGTATCCCTCTCTTTAGGTTATATATACATAATTTACATAATTTTATTAATGTATTATATATTATATTTATTCATTAAATTAATTTATATAATCATTATGTAATTAAGATCATGTAGAACGAATCGCATCACATCGTGGAGACGGTATTCTGTACGTATGCACGAGCGATGGTATCGTTTCCATTATCGTGGAATTGTATTGGAGTGTATGTATACTCTTTAAGAGTCAATATAACTTTACAATAATCATATATAGTAATTATTTACACCATTATACCAATCCAAGTAAGGTGGTGGGTGAAAATAGATTACACCACGACGTGGAGACGGTATTCCATATGTACGCACGTGCGGTGATTTCATTTTGCGTAGGATGGATAGATGGTGAAATAGGGTTGTTTCATACATATAAAAACATATCAGTATATGAGTGATACTGATGTTATTACTTCATAATGAATCAACTAAAGAAGAATAAGTTGAAGAAGAAAGAATTTGGAAAGGATCGGTAATGGATATTACCTCTTTTTTTGACACGCCTCTTCTTAACCTCCTCTTTGGGCACTAGGGTTGGTCTTTGAAGAAGTCCAGAACCTCTAGGATGGTTATTGGGAAGTGGGGAAGTGAAATGGGCAGGTTTTGGCCGAGCTTTAATTCTCAAATTGGTGTGAGGAGGAGAGGGAAGAGGTTCCCTTTTATAAGGGAGGAGAGGGGCACGTTTGGAAATATAAGAAATATTAGTTTATATTAAATCCCAAACCCAATTAAAAACATCCAAAAGGACTCATATCATAAGATTAGAAGATATTGGGTTGTAATATCATCAACCAATAAAATTAAGATATGTGAGGAATTTATTTTAAACATTATAAACTTTATTTATCCTTATTTATCAATTTAATTTTATTTGTGTTCATAATATTCAAAATTTTAAATTATTAATAATAATTACATATGTGTTGTGAATTTTCCATAATTTGACACTTTATGACATTATATACCATATAAAATTTAATTTATAATTTTTATATATTTTTGTTATTTTTAAATAGTTTTATAATATGCTATTTTTATAAAATAACAATAGTGTCAATTTTGGCACGATTCATTTATTTGAATTTAAATAAAATATATACAGTGGATATGTTCGAACCAAAAGCTTTAATAGATTAATAAAATTTCATATATATATATAGAAAATTAGTGGAGCACATTAAATAGTTCATATAATATTTATTTTAATATTTTTAAAACCATTTATTTGATATTTTAATTAATAAAATAATTTCAACATAACTATTGTGTCATAATTAAAGATAATTATTTAATACCTAAAAATACTAAATAAATTTGTATGTTGTAGATAATTGTATTATCTTTCTGTATATTATTCATGTTAGAAGTTTCATTAATTTTATCACTAAATTAAAATTATTATACTTATAAGATATAAGAAAGTGACATGTTGTCACATTCTTTGGTTTTAATAATAATTAAATTATGTTCATGGAAAAAAGTTCATTAAATGAATCAAATCTGACCCTTAGATGTTATGGGTCGACTTTTAGTCATCCAATTGGATTTTGGCAGGTGTTAGGGTAATTTTATAATCTTATATTTACCCTTAATTACCCGATTTACCTTTAACTATGGTAAATAAAATTTACCGTAGTTACTATTCATAATGCCCAAATTTAAAAAGTAGACTATTAACATAATTTGGTCCCACTGATTAAAAATATGGAATCTATTTTACAAAATTAAATACACATAAGTCGTAGTAATTAATTTAAAATAAATTCCGTTGTTAAGAAAAAAGGTTTTAGAAGTACAAACATTGCCAAAGATTGAAATGTTTTTACCTATGAATTCAATGGGAAATTAATGGTAATGACATACATTATATTAAATGGTAAAAATATATTATATATATATACTTTAAAACCATTCAATATTATAATTTAACCATATAAATTATGTTAATGAAAAAAAATTTTTTTTAATTAAAAATTAGCGTATTTTTACTATTCATCAAAATATGAAAGTTATCAGAAAAATATAAAAAATTTATCCAAAGTAAAATTTTATATCCTGATTAAAAAGTAGAATTTTACTTTTTCAAAATGAACTTATAATAGTGTCAAAACTAGATTTAATGTTGGTGCGCCATCAAAAGGCGGCAAAACTGCAATTTTGTATAAATACTTATTTTACCCAAATTTTTTTTTATTACCATATTCTAGAAAATGTGTAAGATGAATAATAATGTTGTAAAATTTAAAATTTAGTTAATACTATTAAAAATGGCTAGTTTATAATATTATAATAATATATCGTTGTTTAGTGGAACACGGTATTGCCAACTACACACGCTATCGAGGAAGGTCGTGATTGCGTGTAGCGAAAGATTCCTTTTATGATTTATATAACATGAAAACATAATATTTATTATAAAAGCCTCGGGTGTTACATTCTACCCCCCTTAAAATGAATTTCTCCCTCGAAATTCGTCACTTTGTAACAAACAGATGAGGTTACCTCTCCCTCATCATATCCTCAAGCTCCCATGTAGCTTCATCTAATTGGGGGTTCCTCCAAAAAACATTCACCAAGCGAGTGGTCTTGTTTCGTAGGACCATTTCTCTATGATCTAGAATCTCTACCAGTTGTTCTTCATAAGAAATATCTTTCTCCAGCAATACAACTTTTGAGCTGAGTACATGTGAAGGATCAGGTATGTACTTTCTCACGAGAGATACATGGAACACATCGTGAACTTGAGAGCGATTCGGTGGAAGCACCAATCGGTAAGCTACATTCCCAACACGATCCAGTATATTGAAAGGAACGATATATCTAGGGCACAACTTTCCCTTCTTTCCAAATCTCATGACCCTCTTCCAGGGATATATTTGTAAGAACACTTTATCACCATCTTCAAACTCTAGGTATTTTCTTCGGTTTTCGGCATAACTTTTCTGTCGACTCTGAGCTGCTCTTATGTGTTGTTGAATAGATCAGACTTTTTCTGCCATCTCAAAAACAATATCTGGTCCTAATAGCTTTCTTTCCCCAACTTCATCCCAGCATGATGGAGTCCTGCATTTCATTCCACAGAGAGCTTCATAAGAATCCATCTGAATATTGGAGTGAAATCTATTATTAAAAGTAAATTCCACCAAAGGTAGGTGTTGATCCCAACAACCTTTGAAATATATAGAGCAAGATCTCTACATATCTTCTAGAGTTTGAATTGTCCTATCCGACTGAACTTCTGTCTGAGGATGATAAGAAGTGCTGAAACTCAACTCTGTATCCAGAGTATGCTGAAGACTTTGCCAGAACTTTGAGGCAAACCTTGGATCCCGATCAGATATAATAGAAAGTGGTACTCCATGAAATCTTACCACTTCCTTTACATATATCCTGGCAAGCTGATCCAGAGATAAATCCTCTCTAATAGCGATGAAGTGTGTCGACTTTGTAAGACGATCAACTATGACTCAGATAGCATTATTGCCTTTGGATGTTTTGGGAAGTCCTGTGACAAAGTCTATAATGATGTTTTTTCATTTCCATTCGGGTTTGGGTAATGGTTGTAACATCCCATTAGAATTCTGTGTCTCAGCTTTAACTTGCTGACAAACCAAGCATCGAGAGACATATTAAGAAACATCTCTTTTCATGCCATCCCACTAGAATTACTCTTTAAAGTCCCTATACATCTTCATGCTTCCAGGATGAATAGAGAATGAAGAACTACGAGCCTCATCCAGTAGCTCCTTCTTTAATTATATGATGGGAGGAACACAAACCCGATTCATGAACATTATTATCCCATCACAATCAAGGTTGAATTCAGGATGATTTCTCACCTTCTTTTGCAACTCTACATCTTCTTTATGTGCCTTTTTAAACATCACATGTATAGATGGGTGAACATTCATTTGACAAAGATACGATTCCCCCCCAATCATTATAATTTCAAGATCCATCCTTTGTAAATCCATAAATATTGGATCTTTTGTGATCCTCATCATGGATAAACTGGCATGGTCTTGTCGACTTAATGCATCTGCCACCTTTTTTGCTTTCCCAGGGTGGTAATGAATTGAGCAGTCGTAATCCATAATCAGCTCCAACCATCTTCTTTGATGCATATTCATCTCCTTTTGTGTGAAAATATACTTTAAACTTTTATGATCAGTATAAATATCACACCTTTCACCATAAAGGTAATGCCTCCAAATCTTTAATGCAAATATTACCGTAGCTAACTCCAAATCATGAGTTGGGTAATTTTGCTCATGGATTTTCAACTTTCGTGAGGAATAAGATATCACCATCTCATTTTTCATGAGAACACATCCCAGTCCCTTCTTGGATGCATCACTGTAGATCACAAACCTTTATCCACTACAAGGAAGTGTGAGAACAGGTGCACTGGATAACAATCTTTTAAACTCCTTGAAATTCTCTTCAAATTCCTCCATCCAGACAAACTTAACTCCTTTCCGAGTCAACTTGATGAGTCGATTAGATAATCGTGAAAAATATTTCACAAAACGTCGATAATATCAAGACAAACCCAGAAAACATCGGATCTCAGTTACTGTTGTTGGTCTCGACCATCTTTCGATAACTTCTTTTTTTGCTGGATCCACAGATATCCCCTCTTTAGAGATTATGTGACCAAGAAATGAATATCTTTGAAGCTAAAATTCACACTTGGTAAATTTGGCATAAAGTTTCTCCTTTCTCAGGGTCTTCAATATAATTCTCAAGTGATCTTCATGTTCTTCCATGTTCTTTGAATATACAAGAATATCGTCTATAAAGACTACCACAAATTGATCAAGATAGTCTCTAAAGACTTTATTCATCAGATCCATGAAGATAGCAGGGGCATTAGTAAGACCAAATGGCATCACTGTAAATTCATAGTGTCCATACCTTGTACGGAAAAACCATCTTTGGTATATCCTCACTTTTGAACCTTAATTGGTGATACCCTGAATGAAGATCAATCTTGGAAAAGTATTTATCTCCTCGTAGCTGGTCAAATAAGACATCAATGTGTGGGAGAGGATATTTCTTCTTGATAGTGATCTTGTCAAGTTCTCGATAATCAATGCATAGTCTCATTGATCCATCTTTCTTCTTAGAAAACAAAACAGGTGCTCCCTAAGGTGACGCACTAGGGCGTACGAATCCTTTATCCAGATTCTCTTGGAGTTTCTTCTTCAATTCCTGCAACTCAAATGGGGCCATTCTATAAGGTTTATTTTAAATATTCAAAGCACCCGGTATGAGTTCTATTGAAAACTCAACTTCACGATTTGGTGGAAGACCCAGAAATTCCTCTGGAAAGACATCGTAAAACTCCCGTACAATGGGCATATTCTTAATCGTGAGTTTCTCACCAACCATTTGAGATAAATAACCTTAATATAGTGGAATTAAGACCTATAAGATGGAATAAATTTCCACTTGAAGGTTATGTTCATCCTTACATCGATAGACGATCAAATATTGATCTGGAATATGAAATGTGACTTCGCTTATTGGGAAATTGATATGAGCTCCATATAAAGAAAGCCAATCCATGCCAATAATCACATCAAATTCCACTATAGGAAGGTTTACAAGATTTGCATGAATCACTTTCCCACAAACTTCAATCGGAGAAGAATTATAAACTTTTGATGCGACTGTTGTGCCATTAGGGGTTGTCACAGCTAACTCAACATCTAATTGTTGAGGTAATACGGTGATATCCTTAGAAAAATCTTCATAAATAAAGGAGTGGGTGGATCTAGAATCAAATAAAAAATTTGCTACATTAGAGTGGATGGTAAGTGTACCTTTCACCACATCGTTATTGTACTCCACAACGCTGATAGAAATTTCATGTGACTTTCCTTTGTCTTTAGACTTAAGAGTTTATTGACATCGACCATCATCATCAACCCTTGGATTTGGGCATTGATTGGCATAATGCCCCATCTCCTTGCACTTGAAACATTGATGTGTAGTAGGTTCATTCTGTGTATCCGTTTTTTTGTTTGCATCATTAGACATCTTCTTCCCATCATTGCGGCATTCAAATGCCCGATGACCTTCCTTTCCACATTTGAATCATTTACTTATCCCTTTAAGAAAAATCCCTCCATGTTTCTTTCCACACATTGAGCATAAGGGAAATCTCATCTTCTTTTCAGTGTTCTCTTTAGATTTCCTTTCAATTCCATTTTCCGCTTCTTATCAAACCCACATGACTGATGGGTTACTCCAATCTCCATCTCGACTTTGAGGGCACATCGAATGATTTTTCTCGTAGCTATTGAAATCCCTTATGGCTAACGCCCTTCGAAGCCTTGGTTTTAAGCCACTAAAGAATCGATCGATCTTACTCTCAGGTTGGATAATAATACCATAAGCGTACCATGCATGTCTTGTAAAATTTTCTTCATAGGTACCAACAGATTATTCATCCTTTTTCTTCAGTTCAAGAAACTCTTTCTCCATCTTTGTTCGGAGAATACGAGGGAAGTACTTATTGAAAAATAAGTTCGTGAACTCGTCCCATTCCATGGACTCAATTTCATCCCTTTGCCTAGTATTCTTAATAAGATTCCACCATTGATCATCATCTCCTTCAAAACGATACACTTCTAGGATTACTTTATCATGTTCAGAACATTGAAGAACTGAAAATATCTTTTCAGTAGTACTAATCCATTGTTCAGCAACTAATGGACCAGTAGACCCGCTGAAAGAAGGTGGACGCTGCTTCATGAAGGATTCAATAGAATTTTTCTCCATCCTTTGGTGGTTTGGAAGTCCTGCATGATTCATAGCTTGAGAAAGTTGTGTGATCATGGCTACAAGATTTTTCATTCCAGCTCCCATAACATTTGGTTGCTAAGGGGGAAAATCATTGCATTGTCCGTCGCATTCTGCATTAACACGGTTCCTTCGTGTTCCATCCATTGACTAAAACCAAGAAGAATAGTGTGAGAACCACTAATTATAATAGGAAAACCACATAATAAAGAATAAAATTTCACACTTAAGGTCTTATCCTAGGTTATTCATGGTCATTTCTAAAACACTAATATTGTGTTCTATTCTTAGACTTTTCCATAGGATTCATACTAAGGCTTTCACATCATAGTTTCCAAAGGTTGAATATACATTTCCTATGATACCAACTATAATGACCCATACATTACCTACATTGTAAATACATAAAAATTGATGAATACTTATTACAACATATAACAAAACCATGGAAGGACCGTATAGGTATAGAGTCTTTAGAAACTGGGAAACATAAACAACTGGTTCATAAATCATCTACTTTGCCTCCCATTTATTTCATCATATCTAGAGTCCCTTTTTGGCATATCCGACTTAATAACCTTCTTCTTGACATGGGGAAACAAAACATACAAAATGGTGATCTCAAATGCTCAGTAAGGGTAAACAAAAGAAATATCAATCACATCATAAGAACATAACTTTTGGAAATCTTAACATGCAAAAGAAATCATAATTTCATAACATGGGATAAATCATAATAGTGAAATGTAATCCCAATAATCATAACATAAAACATGAATCTTTGTGGAATACACACATAATCATATAGAATCATTTCTTATTAGTCAAGACTCATTTCCAAGACTATCTTAGTGGACAAAGTCCATTTCTGAACCGAGTTCACTCCTCGTTTCAGTCCTATTTCACTGAACCAGTTTAACCAGGTGTTCTATCCATGTCTATCTCATGAGATATAAAATCTTTACCCAATGAATTGGAAGGAGATATAGGTCCCACCCATCTCATAATGATACCATTCTTATGTGTGCCACAAAATCAAAACCCATACATCATAGCATAACCCATGTAATAAAAATGGGAATATTAAACATCGTGACATCATAAAACAATTAATATAAGATAAAGGAATTCATAAAAATATTTCCATCACAGTATAATCAAATTCATGTAATAATAGGGATAGAAACAGAACACTATATTATCTTAGATGGAAAATAATTTTGATAAAACTATTGAACTCCATTCTTGAGGAAAATATCCTTTCTACATCAAATTTTTTTTCCTTTCTTAAAATGTCATACAATTTTAAACTAAAAGAAGTTGATTAAAGATAAAATTGAAAACATGTAATGGAAGATTCTTGGAAATAATGTTTTAAAAATCCATTCACGCCGTATAAGTTAAAAAAACATTCTTCTCGTACTTTTGTCGGAAAAGTCAAAAAAGTACCTCGTACGAAAAATGACAAAAGATTCCTTTCATATCTTTTACTATAAAATCACCAAAGGGTAAAAATGGATTTAAACAATTTTTGTTGGATGTAAATAATATTACATATTGAGGAAACATGGATGTGGATGATAAAATACACCCTAGTAAGTACCAAAGTATAAACAATCTCGGATAAAAATGAGATTGCAAGATTTTTCCTTACCTTAGGTCCGATTTGCTTCGTAAGTGTCCGAACCTCATGTATAATGATTTAAATAATGTTATTGACTTATTCCAGAATCATAATTAATGTTATTATATCATATATGGTAATATTCTTATCTTCTTAGTAGTAATATTTCATTGCTACTTGTTATTCAGGTGTTTATAAGATTTTGTTCTTATGCGTGTTTTGTCGAATAAATTATTATTAATCTCTTTAGGTTATAGATACATCATTTCCAGAATGGTATTAATGTAATATATATCATATTTATTCATTAAATTCATTTATATAATCATTATTCAATGAAGATCATGTAGAACGAATCACATCACATCGTGGAGATGGTATTCCGTACATACGCACGACCGATGATATCGTTCCCATGATCGTGGAATTGTATTGGAGTGTATGTATACTATTTCAGAATCAATATAAATTTACAATAACAATATATAGTATTTATTTACACCATTATACCCATCCAAGTAAGGTGGTGGGTGAAAATAGATTACACCACAGCATGGAGACGGTATTTCGTACGTACGCACGCGTGGTGATTTCATTTTCCGTAGGATGGATAGAAGGTGAAATATGGTTTTATCATACGTATAATAAAATTTCAGTATATGAGTGATACTAATTTTATTACTTCATAATGAAAAAACTAATGGAAATTAAGTTTATGATGAATGAATTTGGAAAGGATAGGTAATGGATATTACCTCTTTTTTGACGCGCCGCTTCTTAACCTCCTCTTAGGGCACTAGGGTTGGCCTTTGAAGAAGACCAGAACCTCTATGATGATTCTAGGGAAGTGGGGAAGTGAAATGGGCAGGGTTTGGCTGAGCTTTAATTTTTAAATTGGTGTGAGGAGGAGAGGGAGGAGGTGCCCTTTTATAAGGGAGGAGAGGGGAACCTTTGGAAATATAAGAAATATTAGTTTATATTAAATCCGAACCCCACTTAAAAACATCCAAAATGACTCATATCTGATGATTAGATGAGATAGTGTTTTAATCTCATCAACTAATAAAACTTATACATGTGAGGAGTTTATTTTTAACATTATCAACTTGATTTATCCTTATTGATCAATTTAATTTTCAATGTGGTAATAATATTCTAAATTTTAAATAATTATTAATAATTACATATGTGTTGTGAAATTTCCATAATTTGACACTTTATGACATTTTAGACCATATAAAATTTAATTTATAATTTTTAAATATTTTAGTGATTTTTAAACATTTTTATAGTATGATATTTTTATAAAATAACAATACTGTCAATTTTGGAACTATTCATTTATTTGAATTTAAATAAAATATATATAGAGGATATGTTCGAACTAAAAGCTTTAATAGATTAATAAATTGTCATATGTATCTATTAAATTAGTGTATCACATTAAATAGTTCATATAGTATTTATTTTAATATTTTTAGAACTATTTATTTGATATTTTAATTAAAAAAATAATTTCAACATCACTATTGTGTCAAAATTAATGGTAATTATATAATCCCTAAAAATTATAAATAAATTCCTATGATGTATATAATTGTATTAGATTTCGGTAGATTATTCATTTTCGAAGTTTCATTATGTTTATCACTAAATTAAAATTATTATACTTATAATATTTATGAAAGTGACATGTTGTCACATTCTTTGGTCTTAATAACAATAAAATTATTTTCATGGAAAAAAGTCCATTGAATGAATCTAATCCAACCATTAGGTGATATGGGTCGACTTTTAGTCATCCAATAGGATTTTGGAAGGTGTTAGGGTAATTTTATAATCTTATATTTACCCTTAATTACCTGATTTACCTTTAACTATGGTAAATAAAATTTTCTGTAGTTACTATTCATAATGCCGAAATTTAAAAAGTAGTATATTAACATAATTTGGACCCACTGATTAAAAATATGGAATCCATTTTTCAAAAGTCAAAACTCATAAGTCGCATTAATTAATTTAAAATAAATTCCGTTGTTAAGAAAATAGGTTTTAGAAGTTAAAACATTGCCAAAGACTGAAATGATTTTACCTATGAATGAAATGTGAAATTAATGGTAATGAAATTCATTATGTTAAATGGTAAAAATATATTCTATCTATAATTTAAAACCATTAAATATTATAATTTAACCATAAAAATTACCTCAATGAAAAAAGTTGTTTTTAATGAAAATATAGCGTATTTTTACTATTCATCAAAATATGAAAGTTATCAGAAAAATAGCAAAAAGTTATCCAAAGTAAATTATTATATCCTGATTCAAAATACGAATTTTATTTTGTCAAATTGAACTTATAAACGTGTCAAAAATAGATCTAATGTGGGTGTGCCATCAAAAGGGGCCAAAACTCTATTTTTTATAAATACATTTTTTACCCAAAAAATTATATTTTGTTCTCCTACCATGTTCTAGAAAATATCTAAGATGAATAATAATGTTGTAGAATTTAAAATTCAGTTAATACTATTCATAACGTCTAGTTTATAATATTATAATAATATATCGTTGTTTAGTGGAACTCGGTATTGTGTACTACACACGCTATCGAGGAAGGTCGCGATTGCGTGTAGCGAATGATTCCTTTGATGATTTATATAACATAAAAAACAAAATATTTATCATAAAAGTCTCAGGTGTTACACCCACACTTGTATTCTACGACGCAACGACGAATCATATGAGATCATGACATGAAACATCAACATAGAAATAATTACATCAAGGTTATTCTTTTATTCTAATTAAATTAATTATAACCAACATATGATTATCCTCTTTATGGATCCAGGACTCCCTTACTTTTTTTGGTTCTTCATTCTATTCTAAATATCTGGTGTTTTATTATCGTGATGAATCTCAAATTGATCATTACCAATGGAAAATCATAGTTTTGTACACCCTCAAATGCGCTTATTCTACACCTGGAACCTACAAGTTGTATTAGATATGTCATATTGTTTATTATAATTATTTAAATTTTCATTGGTTATTTACACATTTAATAGTGTATTAGTTTTAATTCAAATTATTCAATCTATAAATATGAATCTTGGGATCTATTCCATTTAATTTGTTTCTCATTCATCTTACAGAAACAAATTTTTCTTTTAATTTTGATTTTAATAATACATAGCATCTCATCTATTGGTTACAAAGCTTCCTGGACATACAACACCATAACACACTATGTGTATTCGACAAAACACACAATGTAGTATAGGTTCCATGCACTGAGACGGTCTTCCAAAACAGGTTGTGTCAATAGATCCAATCTAATTCTGTAAGACTCCATGTGTTGTCCAGGAACAGGTGGCACATGGATTCCAGATTGCACGATGTATGTCATATTGAACACGTCGTGTAGTCCCTTCAGTTTTGTGTAGGATTGTGTACCCCATACATGGCTTTCTCGGCTAGAAACCATGTAACATGGATACTACATGGCGTGTGTCTCACAGGACACTTTGTGTACTCTGATGATTTCTGAAGTACATCTACACAACTTGTCCCCAGGCGTGTACATCAGATGGATGGTGAAAAACTATAAACACCATGTAGTCAGAACTACACAACATGTAGTCATCCAATTTATGTAGATTTAACAAAATTTATTATCATATTATACAAACCCATGAGACATGTACCATAGAGAGGGAATAAAGATGAGGCACGACACATGATAAGTGTTATATATGCGTGTGTTTAATTTAACATACCTGTAATGATCATTTCCACTAATTGTGTAGTTATGAATGGTAATTCACCGGGTTTCCTCCAAGGTACAGGTAGCACAAAAATATAATTTTAAACTATTTTATTTGTCTAAAATTATGGTGGATGAGAATCTCAAAAAAATTAGAAAAAGGGTAAAAGATTTAATAATTGACTCATTAAAGATAATTAATTGTTTTGAGGAAGATTTATCTTAAACATGCACGATTAAAGAATTTAATTCTAGTTTTATTTATAGGTAAATATCATTGCATGTATGGATTATCATGAGCTAGACCAAGACCATTATATGTAGATGTTTTATTTTAATTTATTTATATAAATTATATTTGTTGTCCTGTGAGCCTTTTCCTAATTAACATGTAGGGCATGAATTCCCAAGAATTATTTTATGTAAAACCTCCATTACCCCTCACCTACGTGTGATATAAAATAAAATGTAATGGATGGAGCTCACAAGCTAATGGAGGAGGCTCATGTTAAGAGCCAAGATGAATCCACTACATAGAGATACAAAGGTTTAAAGGTGGAAAGATGCAAACTCTGACCCAAAATGTTCAAGGTGTTTCTCCCCTAGGTCTTAGGTTAGTATTTCAACCTCTTGATAAATGAACCAATTAAAAAATTTCATGATCATACCATTTATTTTATTTATTTTTGTTTCATGGTTTATTTATTGTGGGTGTGTTGTCACCATCAAAAAATTAATGAATTAAACAATCATGCAAGATGAAACTAAAATAAGAATGGAATAAGCATAAATATTATCCTAGACTTGGTTAATCACTTATGTATATCCTACTTAATATTAAAAATCATGTAATAAATGATAATAAAATTACAATTTACATATATGGATGAAATCCCTGAAAGAAAATATTATGTCATTATATCCTTCCATAATCATGGTTAGAATAAAACCATAGTTCAAAGTGCTAGACCAAGAATAGTTGGGGTGCATTCAATTATCAGTAATTCTAATTAATGGTTTTGGGATGACTTGACATGGTTCACATCAAGGGTTGACTGCCACTACAGGACTCAGTGTGACCAAGAGGTAATGGCTGGTGATATCCAATATAAAAGGATTTCAGCAATGGGTAGTCCACTTGGATGATCAAGGAGATGCGAGTTAATGAAGTTGGAATTTAGAATTCCTACCTAAAACCATTATATTTCTTCACCAACACCTATTTAGGAAATTCAAATGGAAATATGGATCCTTGAAACTAGAATATTCATGAAATAGAATATAATGATGTCAATAGTGAGGGATATTTAATTTTTATAAAATATTGGGAGAGTAATATATATTAATTTATTTTTTTGTCTTAGATTTATCATGGAAATGTATTAAACCATTTCTCATCTTAATTTGTAGAAATAGAAAAAAATGACTTCAAACATTTCATTATGAACCATAGTAGTTAAAGAAAACCTTATCACTGGCACAAATTTCCAGGAATGGCATTGACATTTACACATCATCCTTCGCCATGAGTGGAAATTGTATGTGATGGAGGAGCATATTCCAGTTGTTCCTAGAAAAGAGGCATGTGATACATAACTATTTCTCTATATGAAAAATATGGATTGTTCCACAGATTTATAATGTTTCATGCTATCATAAATAACTATTATATTTTGAAGAATCAAGAAAACATGGATGAATACAACCCGATGGCTCACCTACAGAATCTATACAGAGAGAAGAGATACAAGAGAGATATGAGATCTCCAATGAATTGTTTACAACTTTGATTAGAGAGTCTATGCCAGCTGGGCCTCATGTAGTCACACATATTGGCTATATTGAAAACATTGATATCTTAGGGAATAGTTTCACATATGGATTTCATACACATCTCATTCCATAATAAATTCCATAGAACTTCTCTAGATTTTTTGTCAACTATAAAATTACAAACAATGATAAGAGTCTACCGGAACTTCTGACCTTCATTATCCTGGTAGATAAGGACATGTGGTGTGACCCACCTGTAATCGTTTTGGTGAATGAGAAAATTAAGGACAGGGAAAAGAAGACCAGGACTTATAAACAATCTGAATCCCCTGAGCATTTTCCCTCCTAGAAGGGGGAGATCTCGAGGCCTAGTAAGGAATGAGAGGCAGTTTGTTTTTCATGTGGTAAGAAAGGCCACTTAAAGAATAAATTCACCCTAATGCATTTGGACACTAAAAGTGTGTTTGTTATCTATTGAAATCATTCCATTTTTACAAATTGAATATTAGATATTGCTTGTGGGAATCAGATTTGTATAAAAATTTTGTAACCAAATAGATTTAGAAATATTACCAGATGATAGGTGGATCATGGAGCTTCTAATGGAGCAAGGATGGCTGCATTGTCCATTGGAGATTACCATCACTCGTTGCCCTCTCAGATTGTTTTTTTTACATAACTGAAATTCTGTTCTTAGTGTTACAAATAAATTAATTTATGTATCATAATTGGATAGGGATGTATTTTTTTCTTGTTTGGAAATAAGGGAATTTTCTTTTATAATAACAATGTATGTTATTTTATGGAGCATTAAAATAACGGTTTGTGTGAATTAAATTACAAAAACCAAGTGTTGCTAATCAGTAACGAAACGATCTACCATGACTCATACATCACCCAATTTTGGAATCACCCTCTCAGAAATATAAACAAGAATCACTTGACAAAGCTATACAAAGATTGTTATTTAGACTCTACTCATCTAAAACAACTTTATGTATTACATTCTTGTTTACAAGGTAAAATGACCAATCCAAATTTTGTTGGATATTTTGAAAGGGAAACAAAGCTACTATGATTGGTGCACACAGATGTGTGCGAATAATTTTTAGTAGAAGCTAGATGTGTATATTCTGACTTCATTACTTTTACTGATGATTTATGTAGATAATTGTGTGTCTACATAACAAGGAATAAGACAGAGTCCTTATAGAAGTTTATGGAATTCAAGAATGATGTAGAGAATCAAGTTGGTAGGAAGATAATGAAACATTGATCAGATCGAGGTGGATAATATCTCAACAAAGAGTTCATCGATCTTCAATGGAAGTCTGGGATTTTATATCAACTCACTCCTCTTTATACACCCCACTGGAATAGTGATAGTTAAAGGAGAAATAACTCATTTTTGGGAATACCAGAAGTTATTAGATGTTACCCCCCGACCCCAAAAGCCCAGAGTGAGTGCATTATTATATATCCTTGACATGATCACAAAAGATCATTTCTCGAAAGACCGATTAGTTTAGTAGCCTAGGAAGTACTACATACATTCATAAGGTTTAAATTACACCATAAAATGGAAAACTAAAACAACATTGTTTCCATAGACAACACTAAGATCCCATAGACTATCCCTACAGGTCATCCATAATATACTTCTTTGCATCCTATGAAATATAATACATAGAAAGGTGTGAGCTCATATTCTTAGTAAGGATAACAATATAGCAGAAACATTCATAAATAAGAATAAACATTTAAGTAAATGTATAAAACTAAAACAAAATCCTTTTCAACAGAATCATTATCAAAATATAGAAAATATAACACAAAATAATGCCATTTACTTACTCACATGGATATTCTATTTGTCGAATAATCACATGAAATATTAATAGACACATTTATTATGATGGAATCCATAACGCAAGACTTCATAACCACATATTCAAGGCCTTGTGTCAGGACTACAAATAAAATTTTGTCAAGGCCATGTTCCAAGACACTACTTTGTCTCATAAGACCTACCGATGCATAAAGGAGCTATAGCGGGATCCACTTATCCCTTACTAAGTCCAATACATTCCTTTTATGAAAAGTTATAAACATATCATAAGCATTTGTATTAAAACTATCATACAAAATTTAAATAATTTATGCATAAACTATGAATGGTAGAAAAATAACACATCCATAGTAAAAAAAATCACAAAACCTTCAATACAAAATAGAATATCTTTATCAGAATATATCAACATCCCACAAGATTAAAATCCATTAATGTATGTAGAAATAAATGAAATCAAAACTATTTGAGAGAAATTTCAAATTCTTTTTTTTTGAAATCATTAAAAGTTATATAATTATAAAAGAAAACTTTTATTTTGAAAATATTCTTGTAATATTGTAATGGAATCTTTGATGATGTTATAATGGTCAAATATATCCAAACCTGTGGTATAAGTTACAAAAATCATTCTTACCTTAATTTGGCCAAAAAGGTCAAAAAGTAACTTGTTTGGAAAATGACGAAATGATTACATTAAAAAAGTATAATTTCAAATAAGGGTATAAATGACTTTAACCAATATTATTGTAAGTAGTAAAAAAATTGGAATACATTTTTAGGAAAACACGGATGTGGAAGAAAAATAGGTCCTAGTAGATAATTACATATAAACAACCTTGAATAATGAAGAGGTTATTGAATTAACCCTTACATTTTACTTTTCCATGGTCAATGGTAGGTTAACATTATGTATAATGGTGAAATTATTGTTATTAAATTATAAAATAATCATTTACATTAATATGATATCATATATGATGTTTAATATTGCTTTGTTAATAATATTTTAGTGTTATCGTCGTTTCAGGTGTTAACTGAATCATTTTACTTTATATTATTTGTAACATAAGTAATGTTTTTATTGATAGGATGTATCTTATTCATATTCATAATGATATTAAGTCTTTAAAAATTATTTTTAATCATCTAAGAAATATTAGTCTTGAATGTATACGATGGGGAATGAATCTCATCATGTTCGTGAAGACTGTAATCTGTACCTACGCATGAGCGACAATATCATTATTTTGATATTAAAATCATACATAATTGGATGGTATATCATATATAAATAATCTATATCATGTTATATTTATTATTTACATCATTTATACATCATTATTATACCCATCAGAATAATAATGTATTGAATAACAACTACACCATGACATGGAGACGGTAAGCTGTACTTACACACGTATGATGAAATGTCATTCAATGGATTGATAGAATAATGAATATGGTTATAGAATATTTATAATAAAATAATATTATTTAAAAGATACTATAGTTATTATTTTATAATGGAAACAAAAAGGAATGAATAAGTGGAAGAAGAAAAAAAACATAAAAGTGGTTGTGAGATATTTCCCTCATTTTTGGGATCTTCATTTTTAGTTCATAAAAATGGATCCATAGGATAGATTTATGACTCTAGGAAGGCCTATAGGATGTATGGAGGACATTTTAGAGGTTATTTGGTCAGGTTTTTGCTGATCCAAATGGCTTTGATTGTGTGAATTAGAGAGAATGGGATGTTCCCTTTTATAAGCAGGGTGAGGGGCACCTTAGGAAAAGATAGAAATATTATTTTATAATAAAATTATTTCCACTTTATAATGTCTAAAAAATGAATTATTTAAATTATAAGGTGGGTATGGGTCTAAAAACACTCATCCAATATGTTTTAGATAGTTTTGGGTCACTATATTAACCTTATATTTTAGATTTAACTCTTAGTTAAATAGTTTGACATTTACCATATCTCTATGTATTTTTATATTATATGGTTAATAAAATTACTATAAACATACAAGAGAACCCCATGTGGTTCAATAATTATTTATCTATCACTATTTATGTTTTTTCATCAATCCTTATATTTTTAGTATTATTATATCACCAATAATATTGAATTTGTTTGAAAAACTCATTTAGGTCAATTTTGACATTATTTGATAATTGATTTTTTTAATCCTAATAACATTATTACTTCAAAATAAATATATTTTATCATCCCAATATTATTGTATAAACCTATTAAATTAGATTAATTCATTAAAAGACTAAAATTATATTTATTTGGATGTTTATAATATCCATTATTTTAATCTTTCACTATTATGGTAATTAATGCATCATCATTGTGTCATAAATAAATTTAATTATATGATGTCTAAAAATTATAAATAAAATACAGTTATTTAGGAAATATTATTATATTTATAATTAATATTTATAGACAAATTTATATTGTGTTTACCTCTATATTAAAAATGGTTTAGTTATCAAACATTGAATTTAACTCTTTTAACTCTTCTTTAAATAAAATAGTAATAAATGTCCTAATCTAATCCATGTTGACCAAAAAGGTTCATATATTCTTTCGGAGGTTCTTTTTTTTCGAATTATACTTATCCAATAGAATTAGGATATGTGTTAGGGTAATAATAATCTCTTTTTACCCTTAATTACCGTATTTACTTTTAACCATGGTAAATAAAAGTAAAAAGTTAATATTCACAAAAAATTATTTTCTTCTTATTGAACAACATTTTACTAACTGATATGAATCATGTCTCTCTAATATTTGAAATTAAACTCACATATGATGTAAAATTATGTTTTATGTTAATTTTCAATTGATACTAGGAGGTGGGTAGAATACGGTAAAAAGATGAATAAAATATTTAAACCTCTACAATTATTATAAACTAAATCCAATGAATTAAATTGAACTTATATAGGTATTATGTATCTATTTTTACCTAAAATAAATTTTAAAAAAATGAATAAATATTTTAAAAAAATTGGTTTTAAACTATAACTCAGTATTTTTCACTATTTATCAAAAATTGAATGTTTTCGGAAAAATACAAAAAATTCACCCGAAGCTAATTTTGATATTCTAAATCCAAAAATGAAGTCCATTTTGAAATGTAAAATTTAAAAAAATTTAAAAAATGGGTAATACTATTCATAACAGTTAGTTTGATTGGTTGTGGTGTGTTTGAACTCGATGTTTCGTATAGTACACGCTATTGTATTATTTAAAGAGAAGTGTACCGTGAAAGCTTAGGGTGTAAAATTATATCCTCCTTCAAATAATTTTGACCTCAAAATATTGAGAATATTACATCATAAAAAGTCTCGGGTAATTCTTCATCATACGTTCCTCAGGTTTCCACATTGCCACTTCCATCTTAGCATTTCTCCATAGACCTTTTACCAGACGATTTGTCCGGTTTCTCATCAATTGTTCTCTTATATCAAGAACCTTGACAAGCTCTTTGAAATAAGATATATCGGGTTCTAGTTCTACTTCTCATTTGGTGAGTACATGCGTTGGGTCTGGCATGTATTTTCTTAACAGTGATATGTGGAACACATCGTGTACTTTGGAGAGACATGGTAGCATTGAAAAACGGTAAGCTACAACCCCAAATCGTTCTAGAATTTCAAAAGGTCCTATGTAACTGGGACTTAATTTTCCCCTCTTAATAAACTGTATAACTCCATTCCATTGAGATACCTTCATGGAAACATGATCTCCTACCTAAAATTCCAAATCTTTCCTTTAGTTATCAGCATCGAACTTCTACCCACTTTGAGATGCTTTAATGTGGGTTTGGATTACCTTTATTATTTCCATCATTTCTTCCACAAGTTCTAGGCCTGCGTGTTTTATTTCACCAATACCATCCCAACAGGTTAGTGTGTGACATCTATTTCCATATAATTCTTTATATGGTGCCATGTGAATACTTTAATGGAAGATTTTGTTATAAGAAAATTCTACCAGAGGTAAATATTGATCCCACATACCTTGAATGTCATGTGATATTGATCTCAACATGTCTTATATGGTTTTAGTAGTTCGTTCTGATTGTCCATCAGTTTAGTGGTGGTAGAAAGTGCTCAAACAAAGTTCAGTATCTAGGTATTTCTGAACACTTTTCTAGAATCTTTATGTAAAACGTGGATCACGATCATAAACAATCAATAGGGGTGCTCTATGAAGTATCAAAACATCATTAATATATAATCATTGTAGACGTTAAAAAGGTAAATCTTATCTTATAGAAAGAAAATGTGATGACTTGGTCAGACAATAAAAAATGACCCATAATGCATCATTCTTTATAGGAGTGTTTGGTAGTCCAATGACAAAGTCCATCATAATATTATCCCATTTTCACTCAGGTATAAGAAGTTGTTTTCTCACTCCTACAGGCTCATGCCTTCAAGCTTTCACTTTATGACAAACTATACATCTTGACACAAAATCAATAATCTCTATCTTCATGTTGTCCCACCAAAAATGATCTTTCAAATATCATTACATCGTAGTGCTACCACGGTTTATAGAGAAATTATAATTATGCGCATCATCCAATAATTCCATTTTTAGATAAGGTATATCGGGAACACAATGCCTCTTCCCAAATTTCAAAATTCCATCTTCATACACAATGTCACTCAATATCCCATCATTCACAACATTAATATTTTTTTGAAACTCTTCATCATTAGTTTGAGAAACCTTTATCCTTTCTAGTAAAGATGTTTTGGAAACCATTTGAAAAAGTTTTGATGTTTCACATTCTATGGTTATCCCCATTTCCAACATTACTAGATCCTTATAAATACGATCCTTTCAACTCTCATCTTGTTTAGAACTCCATGTTCCTTTCTACTCAAAGCATTTCCCAACTTATTTTCCATCCTTGGGTGGTAGTGAATAGTGAAATCATAAACATTCAGTAGTTCAAGCCATTGTCTTTGCCTTATGTTGAGTTATTTCTATGAGAAAATATACAACAAACTCTTGTGAATGGTATATATATCACAACATTAACCATAGAGATACTGTCTCCAAATCATCAAAGAATATATTACAGCTGGTAAGTCAGGATCATGAGTGGGATTGTTTATTTCATTATTTTTTTGCTATCGTGATGCATATGAAATAACTGAATCATTCTACATAAGTACATAACGAAGTCTATTATTTGATGCATAACTACAAATAACAAACCCATCATTCCCCGATGGTATATTCAAGATAAGATCATTGACTAATCTTATATTTATTTATTCAAAACATTCTTCACACTATTTTTTCCAAACAATTTTAACCCCTTTAAATGTGAGCTCTGTTAATGGGTTAGCCAATCGGGCAAAATTCTGGTTGAAACGTTGATAATAACCTACAAAACCAATAAAACTATGTACCTTGGTAATATTCGTTGGTGTTGGCCATTCTTGGATTTACATGGACTTAAGAGGATCATTAGATACTCCATCCGATGCTTGTTTTTTCCTGTCTACTTCCTTTTTTGTCTTCAATGATTTATGTTAACCTTCGGGCTTCGCTTTTTTGGGCATATGTGCCCTTGTCATGTAATGGGTTGCCTCTTCTCCCAGTCCATTTAAGAGGTTGTTTCTTTCTGGTTCAATAAAGAGGGATTGACCCTCAATCTTAAAAAAAGATATAATCAATAAATACCCCTACAATTTCATCAATATATTCCATGAAAACTCTACTCGTTAGATCCATGAAGAAAGAGGGAGAATTAGTCAATCGAAAAGGAATTACTATAAACTCGTAATGCCAATACCTAGACCGAAATGTTTTTTTCGGAATGTCTTCCTTATTCACAGACAATTGATGATATCTATATCGAAGTTTAATCATTTAAAAGTATTGAGATCCATGAAGTTGGTCGAATAAATAATCAATGAGAGGTTGGGGTTCTTGTCCACTATTGTTATAACAGTGATCTCTCTATAGTCAATGCACAACGACATCGATCTGTCTTTCTTCTTATCAAAAAGAATATGGGCTCATCATTGAGAAACACTAGGAAGAATAAATCCTTTATTACTAAATTTCTCTAGTTTATTCTTTAGTTGCACTAATTACACAGTGACCATTCTATAAAGGGTCTTCGATATTGGCCTTGAACCATGAATTATGTATATGGAAAATTCAATGTCTCGTTCTGGAGGATGTCCAGGTAAATCCTCTGGAAACACATCAACATATTCTTACAAAATAGATACATACTCTATTTGAACATTCCTTTCCTCACCAACATTTAATTCATTCTCTTACTCCCCAATAATTGAATTATGTTGAACTACTGGGGGTGGATCTAGATAAGAATTAGGCGCTGATGTTTCGGTTCTAAAGATAAGGTACTTCTTACCATCATCCAAAATTGTAACATCGTTCTTCTTACAATAAATTTTCATAACATGGTCCAAATGCCATACTATATTGAGGATTGTATCAAATTCAATCATGGGTATGGCGATGATATCAACATATTAATAATGTTTATATGCCTTAATGGGAACTGATTCACAAAACATTGTTGCAATGATATTTCCCTTAAGAGTTTTAACTGACAACTCCCTTATTAAATAAAATTGGAAAATTCTATGTTTATTAAAAAACTAGGAAGATATAAAGGAATGAGATGATCCGGAATCATATAATGTTTTATCTAAACTTGAGGTAACCATTAAATTACCTGCCACTATGTCTTTTTGAGCATCAACCTCCGTAGCAATGATAGCATAATTTTGGCCATGATCCCTTGTCCTTTTATAAGGTATGTTCCCCTGACGCATAGTATATTCATTTTAATAATTTCCCCTTTCTCTACAATTGTAGCATTTAACATTAACAACCTCTTTCTTCCCCTTTTAAATCATGAGATTGGTGGCCTTTTCCACCACAATTTTCATAGACTACAATTCCCTTCAGAAAATTTCCAAGGTGTTTCTCCCCACATTTACTGCAATATGGATAATCAATTTTTCCCTTATTCCCCATATTTCAATTTTCAGAGTGTTAAGCAGATCTCTTCTTCTCTTTCTTTTCTTTGAAGTCGCAAGACTTATAAAATTATTATTATGTCTTGATAGCACATGAAACAATATCTTCGTATGACGAGATGGATTTTTAGTATAATGATCGATGGAGAAATGGTTTTAACCCATCAATGAAACAATCAATCATACATCATGTGTTATGTCTATAATCAGCAGCATGCCTCGCTAACCATGTAATGTTATCTTCATACTTTGTGATATTATCATTCTCGTTTTGCCTCAGACCTCAAAATTGTCATTCCATGTCCGATCGATGTTCGTGAGGAAAGTATTTTTCTATGAAATTTTCTTTAAAATTCCTCTATTATATATTTGATACTTTATCATATTCCTTTGTGATTTGAATCAATGACCACCATTGATCAGTATCTCTAGTGAGGCGATAAACTTCCATGACACCCTTTTCCATTTTCAATACTCTCTATAGCGTGAAATATTTTCTCTATGGAATTTATCCTTTGCTCAGCTACTAATGGATTTGTACACCCATTGAATATTGTTGGTTCTATCCTCATTAAGTGATCTAACATTGATCCTCCACGCTGTGAATCAAGGTGCTCTATACAGTTAAGGATAATATTCAAAACCTAAGAGAGTTTTCCCATTATATTGATATGTTTATCAGCACCAATTGTATCACCATATCCACACTAATTATCTTGAGTAGGAGGGAAATACATACATGGATTGCGTTTATTGATACTGTTTCAATTCCTTCCACTAGGTTCTATTTGTAAAAAATGTAATACACTAGATTAGTTTAGGAATCACAATACATAATTCCAAACATATAACATACTTAACATGAATTAAAAAGATCATGGGTATAATCCATAATCATATTAAAAAATTCATTGAGGAGGAATATATTCATAAATCATTCATAATGGTTTGTAAAGAAAATATGGATTATCCTAATCATATACCCTGGGAGTGTCGTAACCATGAGTGCAGCAAGGCCCGTTGTCATGCATCAGTTCCTATTTGAGTCTAGATCAAAGCAGTGTTTTTGGGTTTTACCCCTGGGTACCTATGATTAAGATATGACTCTACATGATCGTATCCAGATTGGTATTTATAGCATGGGAAACTCATAAAATCTCTACAATTAAAAAATTATAGGATTTTATTCTATATTAATCCTCAAATTCTATTTTAGGGTAATGTTCTCCAATCAGAGTTTTCCTAAATCTAACTTTTAATGATTTACTAAACAGTCTCTAATACCAACTGTAACACCCCGACCCTAGAATCCTAGATTTGGTGCATTTTTATATATCATTTCCATGAACCCAAAAGATCAAGTCTTGAATGACCGATTAGATTAGTAGATTTGGAAGTACTAGATACATTTATAAGGTTTTCATTACATCATAAAATGGAAAACTACAACAACATTGTATCCATAGAAAACACGGAGATCTGATAGACTATCCAGACATGTTACTCATAATATACTTATTCACATCCTAGAAAAAATAAATCATAGAAATGGGTGAGCTCAGATTTTCAGTATGGATAAAAATATAGCGAAAATTTCATAAATAAGCATAAACATTTCGGGGAAATGTTAAAAATGAAAACAAAATATTTTTCAATATAAAATTCCTCATAATATGGAAAATATAAATCAAATTAATTCCATTTAATTACTAATATGGATATTCTAATAGTCGAATAATCACATGCATTATCAATATCCACATTCATAATGATGGAATGCGTAATGCCAAATTTCATAACCACATAGTCAAGGTCTTCTGCCAAGACTTCAAATAAGATTTTTTCAAGTCCTTGTTCCAGGACACTAGTTTGTCTCACGAGACCTACCAATGCATCGAAGATCAATAGCCAGCTCCACCCATCACTAAATAAGTCCAATGCATTTCTCATATGAAATGTTTTAAACATAACATGAAAACTCATATTAAAACTAGCATACAAAATGTCAATAATTCAACCATAAAAAATGAATAGTATAAAAATAACACATCCATAGTCAATCATTTTAAAAAACTATCAATACAAAATGGAATATTGTATCATAATTAATCAACTTCAAACAAGATTAAAATCCATTATAAGATGTTGGCATAAATGAATTCAAAACTGTTTGAGAGAAATATCTCATTATTTTTTTTAAATCATCTAAGGTTACAATATTATAAAAGAAAATATTTATTTTGAAAATATTCTTATAATATTTTATGGAAAGATTCAACAATGGTATAATGTAGAAATATAGCTGCACTCATCGTATAAGTTAAAAAAACAATCTTACCTTAATTTTGTTGAAAATCTCATAAAGTAACTTGTTTGGAAAACGACAAGAAGATTCCTTTCAAAATGTATAAAGTCAAATAATTTGATAAGTGACTTTAACCCATAGTCTAGTGAGTATTAAAAAAAATTGGAATATATTTTTAGAAATACATGGATGTCGATGAT
The DNA here is from genome assembly GCA_963277665.1 of Viscum album. Lineage (NCBI taxonomy): Eukaryota > Viridiplantae > Streptophyta > Magnoliopsida > Santalales > Viscaceae > Viscum > Viscum album. The sequence goes on along the minus strand of OY728166.1, from coordinate 375,588,966 downwards.
AAATAGGTCCCAATAGATAATTACATATAAACAACCTTGAATAATGAAGAGGTTGTTGAATTAACCCTTACCTTGTACTTTTCCTTGGTCGAGGGTAGGTTTGTGACATCCTAGTTCCAGAAGCCACCTAGGGGTGCTTCGTACTAGGTAGGTCAGATAGCCTTAAGCGCATTTCCCTAAACTCCAGAGTCTGCTGACTAGAAGCGATGGCCTTGGGTGTGATAGTGGGGAAACTATGACCTCATTGGTAGAGTACACAACGGAAGGGAAAAAAATATACAATAGAGAAAGAAGCAAATAACTAACAAAATTAAACAGCAGATGACTATAAATCCACTATATCACACACACACGCACACACGCACACACATATATATAAGTTGATGCATGATACAAATGTCTTTAGAAATCATCCAAACAAGTCACAATGCTGAAAAAAATAGTACTAAACCGAAGTACAATGAAACAAATGAGCAACTCCTCAGCATCGTAAGCCTCTTCTTGGTACCATGCTCTCCAATTCTAATGTAATAATGTACCTGAAGTCTATGAGTGCTTTCTATAAATGAAGAAATATAATCTGTTTGGACCCAAAACCATGGCCCAAACAGGGTGTGAGACAAAAGTCCCAGTAGGAAACCACCGTGTGATATGTACCTATCAGTCACTAAATATATGGTAGGTTAAATTATAGAAACATTATACATGAAAGTAATAAACAGTAAAAAATCCATAGTTTCTACCATATAAATTACAACCAAGTAAGGATCCACTCAACAAGTAGAACAACAGGTAGTCCTCAGGGTAGTACTAACGGCCTAACCCTTATGGTTCATCCTACAAGTACTAGAAACCCTCTAGGAGGCCCATGTAGTCTCACTCCTCTATTTCTGCTAATGAATAGACTCTCTGGGAAAGCACTCATCATAAATTCTCCCTATAGTCTCGTATCGTACTAAAGGCTCTCTCGGAAATCACTCAATGTATATTCCCCCTATGGCTCGTGCTGAGAATATAAAGACACTCTGGGGAAGCACTCAACGTGAAATCCCCCTATGGTCTCACATCATATTATAATGACACTCCAGAAAAGCCCTTAAGTTCATTCTCCCTATGGTCTACTACACCTTGTTCTCACGGACCTGTGTAAGTCAACAAGTATAGTGCACATAATGGCCAAAGTAAACCTCATGAACTACTTGGCTAGCATTATATGGCATATCAGCAGTTAGAACAACAATCATTCCATCCTAAAATAGTATGCATGGAACGTAAACTGAAACCTAATAGGAAATAAGGAACCAAAGGTCAAAACATGCAACATGCATGGGCAAAGCACCCAAAGAACAGTAAAATTACCCTATTCACAAACAATATCTTCTACTCAGGCATATATACAAGGAATACAAGCAATATGGGTAAAATGGTAACCACGCAATACCTCATTCAATCGTAATGGGTACACTTACGCATATTATTCAAATACCATAAACAGAAAGGCACAAACCTCCTACCTTTAGGGTTCCGATGAAAACCATCCACAAGAAACCGCACACCAATATCGGGCAATGCTTTATGAGAACCGCTCTATAACTCCTTTTGTATCATCCACAAGCCTTAAAATTTACACCCAAGTAAACCCCAACACTAGATATACATGCAATGGATGTAGATCTAGAAATCCTAGAGTGAGGGAAGTTTAGATCTAGGGAAAACCAAGGAGAAACCAAGATAATGGACTTCCCAAAGAAGAATCTCCTTTTATTCACTAAGAAACATTGTAGATTTGCCTCCAAAATGAGTAGGAGAGCTCCTTCAACCTCTGAGAACCAAAAATCCTGAGTGAGGCTCGAGTTGGAGAAGGAATGGTGGAGGAATGAAAAATACCAAGTGGCCCGGGACATAAAAACCGCAACATTATGTGGCTACATGGTTTCCCAACATGGTTTGGCAAACTGTGTGCCAACCATACGGTTGCCACTGTCTGGCCCAGGGACTTCGCATGGCTTGCCCTCACGGTTTGACAAAGCGTGCGTAGCCCGTGCGGACACCACTATCAAGGGTGCACGGTTTCCTAGGATTTCGGCATGGTTTGAACAAACCATGCACCCCTGAACATGCTCTACAACTTTAAATGTATTCTTCCCAAAATTCCTCTTTTTCTAAACAACGAATTGAAAATAGTAACATACCTGAAAGGAAGGTCTGGGTTCATAAAAAAATTCCTCCTTAAAGAAATTTCTCCACGAATTTCCCTAGCACGGTGCAAAAGAAGAATTCCAAAACAACTCCAGACACTGAGCTCGTACATCGGTATCCCTCTCTCAAGTCTCTTCTTATACCTTCCTGTGATTCCATAAAACTCATACCAATGGAATAGACTATCCAGAAAGAACTTTTGTACTGCGGTCGACAATTCGGATAAGATTCTCCTCAAACGACGCATAATCTACAAGCTCAACCTCCACAGGTTGAAAGACATGAGATGGATCTGAAATGTAACGTCGAAGCTGGGAGACATGGAAGACGTCATGCATATCACGGTACCTATGAGGTAACTAAAACCGATAGGCATCCAACCCAACTCCAACACCTCAAACGGCCCGACGTACCTTGGCGGAAGCTTACCCAGTCTCCTAATCCTATTGTGACCCAACCTCGGCGTGACACTTAGAACAAACCTAATCCCTGACCTCAAACTTCAGTGGTCATCTCCGTTAATCAGCATAAGGCTTCTGACGATACTGTGCAGTAGCCAACCTCTTCCGAATCAACTCTATCTACTCTGTGGTGTCCTGAACAAGACGGGGTCCCGGAAAAGCTACATGTCCTGCCTCCAGGCAACATAAGGGTGATCGGCATGGCCTACCGTACGAAGCCTCATATCATTCAATTTGAATAGTTTCTTGAATACAATTATTGTTGGAAAACTCCACAAGAGGTATATGTTTTCCCAAGATATCCAAAATCCCAGAGGCATGCTCGGAGCATATCCTCATGCACCTGAATCGAATGCTCGGACTAGCCATCTGTCTGAGAATAGTATCTTGTACACAAAATTACATGTGTTCCCAAATCCTTCTAAAACCCCAGCCAGAACCGAGAAGTAATACTTGCATCCCTTTTTGAAATAATGGAGTGTGGAACTCTATGTAGACGTAAAATCTCTCATATGTACAACCATCCCAGCTCATCAACAGTGATGGTCTCCTTGATTGGAGAGAAGTGAGGAACTGTCGTAATCCTGTCGATGAAAACCCATACAACATCATTTCCTCCATGTGAACATGGTAAACCAGTCAAGAAGTCCATCGTGACATCAATACACATCCACTATGTAATGGGTAACTGCTACAAAAGACCCACTGGTTGCTAATACTCTGCTTTCACCTGCTAACAAGTGGAACACCTCAGGAAAAAACCTACAACATCTTTTTTTATACTTGGCCACCAATACTGATGGTGTAGATCATGATACATCTTGGTGAATCCATGATGAACTTCCCAAACTGAGGAATGAAAGTCCCGCATCATCTCCTTGTGTATATCTACTGGAACCAATACACATCCCTAGAAACACAATATTGTATCCTCACTTACTGTCCACCCAGGAAGAGGGTCCTCTCTTGACACATGTTCCCACAGGACTAGGCCTTCAGTGTCTGATAGCTGCCTCATTCGAACATTATCAAGAAGCGTATAGGTAACTGCTACATAAGATAGAAATGTTTTCCCCTATCTGTCGTGCACCTTCAGATGCAGCTCAATGAACAGTGCGATAAGCAGCCACTCATTGATGGCCTCCTGAACTGCTTGTATCTGAGTTCTCCTACTTAATGCGTCATCCACTACATTTCCTTTCCCAGGTTCATAGGCATGCTCAATGTCAAAGGATTGAAGATACTCGACCCACTTGTGCAGTCTCAAATTCATATCACACTAAGTGAATATTTACTTGAGACTCTTGTGGTCGGTGAACACCACAAAGTGCTCTCCAAAAAGATAATGTCTTAAATAGAGTAAGGCATGAAAAATAGCCTCTAGCTCCAGATCATGCGTCAGTTAATTTCTCTCATGAGGACTCAACTGTCGAGACTTGTACACAAAGACTACATCTCCTTACATACGCACAACTTCTTGACCGATAACTGACGCATCACAGTAATTAGTGTAGATCTTGCCTGGATTTGGAATGACCAGTATCGGTGCTGATGTCAACCTCCCCTTCAGCTCTTAAAAGTATGACTCAAAATAATGTGACCATAATAACATCACACCCTTCTTGGTCAGACCTGTCAGTGGTGTTGGAAGGTGTGAAAATTACTGAATGAAACATCTGTAGTATCCATCCAGCCCCAAGAAACTCCGTACCTCAATGAAGTTCTTTGGCTTCTTCCAGGAAACTAAAGCTCTCAATTTTTCTGGGTGTACTAATACTCCTGTATCTGGGATAACATGACCCATGAAGTGAATCTGATCCATCAAAAAGTGGCATTTTGAGAGCTTATTATATAAATGATGCTCCCTTAGTGTACTCAAAACTATCTCAAGGTGGGAAGAATGGTCGGGTTGAGTGTGATATTACACAACGATATCTTCCGCGAAGACCACCATGAATGAGTCTCTGTATGGATGGAAAACTCGGGTCATTAGTTCAATGAAATTTTCTGATGTGTCCATGAGACTGAACGACCTAACCATATACTCGTATAGACCATACCTACTCCTGAAGGCTGTAAGAGGTATATCTGATGGTCTAACGTGCAACTGATTCTAACTGGACCTCAAATCAATCATCCAGAACACTCTATCTCTTTAAATCTGATAAATGAGATCATCAATCCAAGGAAAGGTATATTGGTTCTTGACCATCAACTGGTTTAACTTCTGATAATCCACACAAAGCCTGAGGGTACCATCTGCCGTCATCGTAAATAGAACAGGCGAACCCCAAGGAGAAGTACTGGGTTGGATGAATCCCTTTTTCATGTAACTCATCCAAATGTTTATTTAGATCATTTAGCTCAGGTGTCTTTATCCTATGAAGAGGAATAGACACATGTGATTCTCCTGGAACGAGCTCAATTGAGAAGTCTATCTCACACTCTGGAGGAAAACCTAAAAATTCATCTGGAAAGGCATCTCTGAATCGATCCACCGCTGTATGAATGTATAACTATGAAGTCCCCTGTTCATCCAGATATAGAAAAGAAATCTGAGCTATAACTCCACCTATCCCATGATGCTCTGGTCCTCCTCAAATCGCATGGACATCCCACGCATGCTTATGAATAAAGGATCCACCTTCTGGTGATACGAAATTCACTCTACGGAAATAACAGTCAATGACTGCCTGGAAGGGAACTAGCCAGTCCATGATGAGAATGACATCATAGCTTGTCATCTCTAGGACATAGATGTCCCATAAAAAGTGACACCCAACAACTTCAAGGGGGGAACTCTCTGTACTAAAGTACACCAACCACTCTAGTTCACAACAGTGTGTCTAGAGTAAAAGTATAGGCATAGAAAAAAATATGGATCCAAAGGCTCTCCACAATAGCAACAGAGATAAAGCAATCCATAGCACCATTTACGAAAAGTGATGAAGATAAAACCTAGGCCACTAATATCATACCTCGAACTATAGAAGGTCATGGATCCTGCTCTGGATGGGTCTGTTCCACTAAAAAATCCTGACCTATACCACTTCCCTATGGCCCTGCCTAACTGCTCTGAGTTGATCCGCCTTGCAGTCTCTAATAGACCAGTGACTGACCACCCCAACCACGACCTCCACCTTAGCCTAAATGGCCAGAAGTACTCTAGTTCCCTATCTGGTGATAAACTTTTGGCGCTTCTCCTGAATGAGAAGTCATGGATGAACCTCTGTCACCAGCTGTTGGTGAGAAAACTGGACATATGCATTGAAGGTGACCAATCTTTCCGCAAGATCGGCACTCCACTGGGTCCCTCTAGCACTATGGACTCATATGTCCAGCCCTTCCACACTGGTATCATACCACTTGGCTACCTGAAGATGTGTCCCACTACCTTAGATGACCATGGATAGACTCCTTATGGCACTTCCAGATATCAGTTATTGAACCATTAACTATGTATGTGGAACCACCCTGGTTCTCAGCTCCTTAATCTATCATATTGCGCTCTACAATCAGTGCCTGTTTGATGATGGATGTGATGGAATTATGCCTGACGATATTCACCTATGAGTGGATCTCCCGTCTGAGACCATCCTCAAACATACATTGCAAGAACAACCAATCTTTTCCCTAGAGGGGTGTGAAATACTAACACTCAGGAAACAAGGGGAATACTCCATGACAGAATGAGTAACCTATTCTAGGCTCATGAACTCTTGGGATCGGTCAACCTTCATGCTCTCTAGATAGAAGTAGTCATAAAAGATTTGCTAAAACTCCTCCCACGCCATAACCTGCTGATGAACCTCCTATGAGATCACATCCCACCTCCTCTTGGCGGAGTCACATAGCATGTAGGTTTCTAGCATGACCCGCCTCTATGGAGGCGTCTCCATATTCTTGAAGATGTCATCATGTCTTCTAGCCATGACTTTGCAGCCTGAGGTCCTCCTTCCCCTGAGAATGTGGGAGGATGTTGCTTCTAAAAAACCCACTTCAAGTATTCCATAGGCAAGGCAGGAGGCAGTTCTCCCTAGAAGGTCTGAATCATCCTCATGAAGCCTTCCTTGAACTGTGCATCAGCACCTACATTTGGTATAACTCCTAGTTCCAAGACTGGTACAACAGGAGGAACTACTGCTAGTCCCTCACCAGCCATGTCTAATGTCTGGTCATCACCTTGTAGCTGGAAGACAACCGGAGGACGTCTCGGTGGAATGACTCTACAAAGTCAAACACACACTATAGATCAAGATTAATAGGGACTGAAACATAGGAGTACATGTCGTGTACTTCTAAAGAACATTTCTTCCTGAATAGAAGAACACATGTCGTGTAGTAAAAACTACACTGTGTGCATTCTCGGTTTTTCCGGACAGTATGTTTTATAAACTATTTCAGAACCTTGATAAACACTGAAACTAACACTGAAAGTGCCAAATTCTGATCAGTGAGGGCCCATACTCTCCACGAATCAATGTTTGGCCTATTATACAAGTTATGTTAATGAAACAAGTAATGATCCGCCAAATTTCGGTCCATGAGGGCCCATAACACCTCAAGAACCAAAATTCGGCACTCATTCAAAAAAAACCTTACACAATCAATGATCTAACAAAAAGAATCTATTTTCATCAATGCATCTACCACAACAGCATGCATATTCTACACAAAATCTATCACAACAACATGAATTCGCTAATGCATCATAGATGACATGGCAAGAATGCATGACATTTGATTTCTAAAAAGTTCCTATATGATGCATGAGATGGAATACCCACATCTCATTGGGTTGAGACAGAAATAGAACCACAATATCAACACCAGTAACAAAACAAATCATGTGAATCACTCAACGGTGATGTCAATTCAGCTATAAAATTTGCAAACCAAATAAAATTACAATAAATGAGGTTGAATGGATTTTCCATGTACACGGGTTAGCTACTCCCGGGCACATCTCATTACAATGTACATGTTCCATCCTATCCCCAGATAAAGGATCCAAACGTTATGTCAAGAGAATAGAACCCTCTCATACCACTTTGTAACGCCACGGTTCTGGAAGCCACCCAAGGGTGCCCCGTACCTGGTTGGTCACATGGCCTCTAGTGCATTTTCCCGAATTCCAGAGGCTTCTGACTAAAAGCGAAGGCGCTGGGTGTGATAGTGGGGAAACTATGCCCTCATTGGAAGAGTACATATCGGAAGGGAAAAAATATAAAATAGAAGAATTAGTAAACAACAAAAAACATTAAACATTGGATGACTATAAAAAAACTAGAGCATAAACAGATATATATATATATATGTGTGTGTGTGTGTGTGTATATATATATAAAAGTTCAAGCATGATACATATATCTTGGGAAAGCTGCCAAACAAGTCACAAAGCTAAATACAAAAATTACTAAACCAATGTATAAAGAAATAGATGAGAAACTCCTCCACATTGCAAGCCTCGTCATGGTCTCATGCTCTCCATATCTAATGTAATCAAGTACCTGAAGTCGAAGGGCGCTTTCCCTTGTCTATACCTATAGAAATATAATTTGATTAGGCCCAAAATCATGGCCCAAACAGGGTGTGAGACGAAAATCTCAGCAGGCAACCACCGTGAGATATGTGCCTATCAGTCAGTGAATATATGGTAGGTAAAAGTACAGGAACAGTAAACAAGAATGTAATCAACAATAAACAATCCACAGTTTCTAGAATATAAATTACAACCAAGTTAGAATCCACTCCAAAAGTTTAAAAATAGGTAACCCTCTGGGTAGTTCTCAAAACCTAACCATTATGGTTCAACCTACAGGAACTAGAAACCCTCTGGGTGGCACACACAGTCTCACCACTCTGGTTCATCTAATGAATAGACTCTATAGGAAAGCACTCACCGTCAATTCCACCTATAGTCTCGTATCATACTAAAAGATCTCTAGGGAAGCACTCAATGTTTATTCCCCCTATGGCCCACGTCGTTGATCTATAGACACTCTGGGGAAGCACTCAACGTCAAATCCCCCTGTGGTCTCACATCGTATTATAAAGACAATCTGGAGAATCCCTTAAGTCCATTCTCTCTATTGTCTAATACACTAGGATCTAACGGACCTGTGTAAGTCAGCAAGTATAGCACACATAACGTCCAATGTAAAACTCAATAATTACTTGGCTAGAATTCTATGGCATATCAGCACTTATAACAACAATCATACTATCCTACAATACTAGGCATGGAAATTAAGTAGAAACCTAACAAGAAACAAATACCCAATGTTCAAAAAAGGAAACATGCATGGGAAATGCATCCAAAGCACATTAAAATTAACCTATTCACAAAAAAATATTCTACTCAGGCATATAAGCAAGGCATGTATGAAATAGGGGTAAAATGGTAACCACTTAATACCCATTGAAAGGGTATTGGGTAGAATTGCACATAATATTCAAAGAAGTTAACCTGAACGACACACACCACCTACATTTAGTGTTCTGATGAAAACTATCCACAAGAAACTGCACAACAAAATCCGGCAACGCATCACGAGAACCACCCTATTAATCATTACCTATCACCAACAAGCCTTAAAATTTACACCCAAGGCTACCCCCACACTATATATACATTCAAAAATTATATATATAGATAACCTAGAGAGAGGGAAGAGTATATCTAGGGAAAACCATGCAGAAACCAAGAGAAGGGAGATACCTGAGAAGAATCGCCTTTGATCCACCAAGAAACCCCTTATATTTTCCTCCAACACAAGTGGGATATCTCCTTCAACATTTGAGAACCCAAAATACTGAGTGAGGCTTGAGTGGGAGGAGGAAAGATGGAGGAATGGAATATCCCAAGTGGACCGGGACATAAAAACCCCAACTTTACGTGGCCGCACAGTTTGGAAAACCATGCACCAACAGTTCGATTGCCACTATCTCACCCAAGGACATTGCACGGCTTTCCGCACGGTTTGGAAAACCATGCGCAACCTGTATGGAGCCCAATGTCAAGGGTGTACTGTTTCTTGGGTTGTCCGCACATTTTGAACAAATTGTGCGCCAACCATGCGCCCCTGTACAGCCTCTACAACTTTAGATGTTTTCTTCCCAAAATTCCTCTTTTTATCAACAACAAACAGAAAAGAGAAACATACCTGATAATAAGGTCCTAGTTCTTACAAGCTTCCCCCATAAAAGAAATTATTCCCCAAATTTCCCTAGCGCGGTGCAGAAGAAGAAACCTCGAACATGATAGTAAAGAGATTTAGTATGGAAAAATCCAAGAGGGGACTTGTTCACCCCTTAAATAAATCAAAAATTATTTTATTATAAACTAATATTTCAAGATTTTTCAAAGCTACCCCTCACACCTCTTATAAAAGGGCACTTCCCATTCAAGATCCCTGAGGTTTCTTGAACTATATCAGGGTGCATATATTCACCAGATATTAAAGATATTTAGTATGGAACAATCCATGAGGGGACTGGTTGCAGTGTTATGTGGCCTACATATTTATAAGAAAATGTGTCCACATACACAAAAAGAGAATGATATAATGAGTAAGATACCATATGCTTCGTCTATAGGATCCATCATGTATGAAATGTTATGTACCAGGCTGGATTTTTCCTACACACTGAGCATGGTTGGAAGATATCATGAAGATCAAGGAGAATAGCATTGGACTGCTGTTTAGAATATCCTTATGTATTTGAGAAAATTTAAGGATATGTTCTTTGTGTATGGTAGTGATGAGAAGCTTATCATCAGAGGGTATGATGATTCTATTTTTCAGACAGATCAGAACGATTTGATGTCTCATTCTTGATATGTTTTCTATCTTAATGGAGGAGCTCGGTTCTGGAAGAGTTCAAAGCAACGATATGTCACCAATTCTATAGTGTATTTTGAATATATAGTGGCATGTAATGCACCTAGAAATCCATCCAGATTTCGAAAAATTTTCAGGAGGTTGATGTGGTTACTTGTAGTAATGATCCTTTCTCATTTTATTATGATAATATTGCATCAGTGGCTCTTTCAAAAGAACTAAAGTCACATCAACGTACAAAGCACAAAATCCAAAAGTAGCACCTCTTGAGAAATTTATTTCAAATGGGTGGGGTTGCAGTGAGAAGAGTGTCCATAGAAGATAACATGGTGGACCCCATGTCTAAAGGACTATCCTAGTAGAATCACAAATATCTTGTGAGGGATATAATGTAAGAGGTTTTTAGTAGTTAGATCTAGTCCATGTGAAAGTCTGTTAGATTTTTTGTCCTATAACCATGTACATTTTTAATTATTAATAAATAAATACCTTATAACTTATTGATTGTTCTTATGCGTGATAATGCATGTGATAGTGTCCTAATGATAACCGTTTTATTAAAAGGTCACAACAGATTCCTACTATGATGAGAACCCGGAAGTTCCATAACACTATTCTTGAATATATGTAATATGGTCAGATTATGTAATTTTAGGGACACTAATAATACATGCCATTAGGTGTAAGGACTCAAAAAATAATGAGACACCTTCTCCTGGTGTGTGCACATGGTAATATCAAGGAGGATAATATGAGAATGAGACCCGCAAGTATGAAATCCACATTTCAAAGTTTCATTGCATGTTTCTAACTATTGTCATGTGTTTTGGACAATATAATTTAATAGAATTTTTCCTATGTATTACAACTTGCACACATAGATGTATTGTCGAAAAATGTGATGACACACTGCTCGAAGAAAGGTAGGATATGTTGGGTGTGTAACGAGTAATACAACATTAATACATAATGCGAGAAGGGATTTGTTCATTCTGAACCATAATAGAAGTAGATATCTCAGGCCCTTTTATGGAATTTATATAGCATAAATAAATCGCTAGTCATAGTGAGGAATGGGAAAGTTCAATTCTGGGAATTCAATGAATGAATAATCGAGCACATGGGATGATGTCACTAGTATGTAACTCGCTTGATACGAGATATCTAGACAAAGGAATTACATTACATGGTAACTATTCGTGGTAGGTGATGCATCATTGTAGCGTTGACTTCATTCTCCATGGGTTCATTGGAATTTTTCTAGATGCTAAACTTGTATTTTAGGTAGGCTCCACCAAATTCCACTTATAAAGAGACCTAGAGGGTCAAAAATTAAGTGAGTCCATGTATCGCAGTTAAATATTAATTTAACAGGTTGAATAAAATTACTCATGATTTTGGAATAATAATTATTCAAGGATTCCTAATCACATCTATTTTGACACTAATTATTCAACAAAATATATTTTAGGGAAAATAATATATTTATTACTGTGGAATGCACTTATATTTATTTGAGAAATAAATACCCATTATTCATATTCTAATAAATGTGGTGGAGGAAATAATGAAAATTTAAAAACAAAAGTACACACCGTGTATATTAATATACATGCATTGTAGTTTTTCTAAGGATTTGTGACAAATATTGTCATTTATTTAATTTAATAATATTAGGTGTAACTCACTGGGTGCTTTTCAAGTAATAATAATTGTCAACTATTATTATTTGACATAGGGTCTTACTAAGAATTAAATGAAATGAATAAATTATTTCATGTAATTAATTTATTTTATTATTCTATTTAAATAGAATCCAAATTATATAAATCTCATTTTCCAAGACATTTTGTGTTGTTATGCACAATTGATATAGAGAAATCATTAAATCCAAGAGAAAATTATTTTATTTTAAGAATTTTCTCAAGCTACGAGAGAGATCCTCCTCCACCAGATCGAGGAAAGGGCTTTTCAAGAGGATCTCAAGGCGATCAAAGGCAGACATCTCCAGGGAAGGCTCTTCCATGATAAGACCCTATGATCACTTTGGCGACATCTTGAGATATGTAGATCATGTGTGGATCACCGCTAGAAGAATCTTACACCATGATTCTATCATGAAACAAAAGATCGCATCGGATTGTGAACAAAATCATCATCGGAGAGTGAATTCAATCAATGTAATTTTGTTCTTTTAATAAAATTAAATATAACCAACATATGATGATCCTCTCTATTGTTATTGAACTATCTTAATTTCTTCCATTATTCATTCTATACCAATGATCGAGGGTTTTATTATCATGACGCATCTTGGATTGATCCTTGTTAACAAAAAAAATTTGGGAACACCCTTCAAGGTGATTCTCCTACACCAAGAACCAAAAAGGTAATCGAACAAACAATATGGTCAACCGCCACCCTCTTTCCTCCCTATGGTAAGTCAACTCCATGATTGAACATCTAACTACACCGCAGTCTACCATGTGACCGCCCCAGGCTGACCCGAGATGTGACCTTGATATGAACGGGATATGGCCTAGTCTGATGGGTCAAAACCGACCCACTCTTCCTAGTTGAACCATCCTATTGCATATGTGCACGGCATGCGTCGCTGGCCTGGCCTACTGGTGCACATGTCACCAAGACTGACTCGGCCCATGTGGCTACTAGATTTCGCATCCACACCACATTTTGTGGGCTTCTCCGCTGCATCCCATACAGAACGTTCCACCCTGTCCCATGTAGCCCCTTTCACCATGTCCCATGCAACCTATTCACCCACACTCCACACCACCACACTGCTACCACTGATCGTCAACGTAACTGTCTCAACTCATCGGCCCTTCTCCTCGCTCTACATGACCAATGCTCGTGGTCCCTTTTAAAGACCACTAAGAAATCTAAAATGTACTAAATTTAAAGTGGGTATATATCTGAGATCATCATGTCCTCATCTAAAAAAGTTAGTATTCTATTGATGATTTCCCTATAATGGAGGGGTTAGATCTTTTTCGAAACCATAATACAAATTGAACCATGGCCACGAGGGTCTAATGAAAATGAAAAAGAAGAACACTAGAGTGAAAATTCACAAATAAATATATGATTAATGAACCACAACCATTGTTTTTTCGACCTCAATTTATTCTTGTTATAATTAAGAATGAAAAAGAATAAAGGAAAATCATGAAATAATAATGGAAATTATCAACCATCCAATAATGACAGTGCTACATATACTCATAGGTTATTTCCATAACATCAACATGTTATTACCCTAATAAAAATATGCCAACATCAATGGAATTGATCGACTATTTGAAAGGTAAACTTATTTTCCTAGGTTACTTATATGTTAAATTTAACTAAAATCTGTATCCATGATCCTACATGATCTTTTTTCCCATGTACACCCTTAGAAATATTAGTAGTCGGGATGGTCTAAAGACACTTTCTAGATAATTAGTGATCTAAATCTTCCCCATATTCATGAATACATGATTGAAAATATGATCAACTTATTCTTAGATAGTGAACAACTTCACCTCATTCTATCTCTATGATTTAAACTTCTATGAGGTACTTATAAATAAATGTTATATTGTACGAGTGTTCTATCAATCTTCACTCATACCACATATTCTTTTCAAACTAAAATATTAATGAAAATTAATTCACACACCTCGTTACCTTGTTTATGTGGAGTCTCTATGATGTTTGGTAGCACATAATATATTTGTTCATAAAATATTTCAATATATATATTTATTCACAACATATTTGATATATTTTTTGGATATTCTTGAAAAACCATGAAGACTCAAAATTTATTCCTTTTTATGAGATTAAAATATATACATTTTCAATAACTCTTATTATTTCACAAATTTTAAACAAACATATATAGTATCTTATATGTTTTTCTATAATAATAATTGTATTTATCATTCAATATTCTCTAAAAATATATGTTTTTCCAAAGTATACATGATCTCTACATTCATGTACTCATGAATCTATTGTATATAAACCTTAATTTTTTATAATTAAATTTTTTAAAAATAATACCCGACACATAAGGATGTAATCCATTAAATCATTCTTACATGAATAGGTTGATTATATTAATGTCCATTATTCGCCTATTTTTTTACTTTGATTGTGTCTAAAAATTATCTTATGTGGTTTACATCAGTTACACAATAATATTCATCAAGAACTAATTCTATACATGGGTTATGAATTATATTTTTCTAATACGTTTTAATAAAATGATTTTCCAATTTCATTATATTTTCATATGTGAGGAAATGGGTATACTAGAAATTTTCTTACCTAATTTATGTCCCTTATAAAAACCAGTACAATTCAATACACAACAAAAATAGACTCAAATCCTCATGTTTTTTTTCCAGGCCTCCTTATACCAAAAAATCATCATTAATTTTTTTAGATATATCTTCTCCATCTACTTAAAAATTGATTCATTTTAATATCCTTACAAAAATCATCATAATTACATTTCCACATTGTTTTGAACTTCTTCCATTGATTAATTCATGTTCTTGATAAATGATTCATTTTTTATAAATCACTATGTAATGTTAAATATAAAATGGGAATAGGGATAATATATTATTCATTGAATAAAATTCATTATCATGAATGTATAAAAATCCTCCAATCATCATAATCACCATAATAAATAGATACTGAAACTATTCACAACAAACAAAATGTTCACATGTGTAGAGTAATATATTCATTAAAAAATTTAGTTAAATTTGAATAATAATGTTGAATATCATTCCATCATTTCACATATATTTATTGATTACTTGTGTTTGTGATCAAACATAAATGGGTATATGATGTGTCGTTCCAATCCATTGGGAAGAGTAAGGGATTGGTTATATGAAATCTAGATGTACCTTGTGTTAGTTAATGATTTTGAAGTTATTTTTTATTTCTAGATTCACGATCATGATATCTTCAATAATATTTTAGGCATTGATTATCTGATCACCATATAATTTTTCACTACATTATTATATTAGAATGTTTTCTTCACTTATTTTTATGTGAACTTTCATTACTTTAAGGGTTAGTGTGATCCTATATTAGTAATTGTTAGAGATATTCTTATATATATATGGTTCATTTTGTGCCATATCTATTATTTATTCTTATTCATATTGGAGTAAAATTATCATGTCCATCATCCATTTCTAGTGAGTAGTAATCAAATGGTATTCCATGATTATTTTTAGTTTAAATACAATTATAAGGTTGTTTTATCTATTAATATACTCTTATATATAAGACCCATAACATTACCATCTATCTCAATCGATCATGTTTATTTAAATGAATAGAATGTCCTGTTTGAGGATCTTGAGGTTTGGGGTTTTATTTGATTGAGCATATCATAGTGGGAATCACTGAATCTCTATACATGAACATTAGAAATATATTTTCACATTTAATCAATTACTAGAAGATAAATCTTGTGACTATTAAAAATAAACACTCATTTCCTTCCATTAAAAGTCCATTTAAAAAAAACAAGGGTGTGAGATGATTTTCAACAAATGACATTTCCTCATAATACAAACAACATAGCATAAAATTATAAGAAATTACTACGAAATATTTTTTAGGTATCTGTGATAATGATGAGTATTTAATCATTTCATTTTTAGATAATAATTTCTCATTATTTTAATTCTTTTAATGATTTAAATATTCTACTAGTATATGTATACAATTGTGGTGTTGTCCACTAATGATTTATTGATTAATTAAAATATTATAGTGGACCATGAAAACTATATTTATGTAATATTTAGAACATATTGGGTAATAAATTTAATTTAAATATATTTCAAACCAATGTTTTGATCTATAAAATGGCGTTCATTATTCATGTGGTTCCCGAAAAAAAGAAATTCTATAGACATTATGAACATTCATATGAATATATCCTATGAGAGAATGATAAATGACTTATCAATTAAACATTTTTGGGGTTTTTTGAGATATTATATGAACATTATATAGTATTTCTTCATACAACATAGTGGGTTTATTCAACACCCAATCATGGGTTGTGTTTTTTATTGTGATGTTTCTAGTATGGTGATAGTCTATGTGTTAATATTGGGTGATTATTTCAAAACCTATTATCAGATGATAAATCCAAACTCATGATAAAAAATACCCCATCCATGACCATGTGATTATTTCATCCATGTATGCATTGAGAATTTGGATTGAATATCCTTTTAGGGAATTATTTTCCGTTAATTCTAGTCATAAATTTATTTATTTATGAAAACGCAAACCCAAGTACCATATTTAACTATTGCCTAACCCAAACCATCACATTAATAAAAGGAATTGCCAATCCCCACTAGATAGTGACTAGCACCCAAGCATAAAAAAAATAGAGGGGATGATATCACCCAAACTGATGTAGACAACATGAAAACTATATACTAAAAAAGAAGAAATGGAATAAGCTTAAAACAAGAAAAATTCATATAAATTAATGAAAATAGTATAACTGATATAAAAAAATTGATCTAAACAGTCTTAATGATGCAATTTCAATATTAATGGAAAACTAAAATAAAAATAGATACTCCATGTGATGTCTATGAAAACTCCCACCTTCTCACCACAAGAAACCTAGAAATGTGTGCTATAAAACACACCTCCCCACAGAATCACAATGCTTTTACCATCATCAAAAGTCATAACAAGGTCTATTCATCGTAATAGGGGTTCATTGGGTGTGAGATAAATAAAATAATTATAATCCTGCCATTTTTGTTGCATATCAAGCCTCTTTTAAAGAACCTGAACACGATAATCCTTAAAGAAAATAAGTCGTGATAAATAGTTAAACAATTTTTATAGAAAAATAATTTTAAATGATTTCTATATTTTCCAAATCTTTTAAATAATATAATTAAAGTATTTTAAAAATAATAACGTTAAAAAATTAAATTATTCTAGGTAAAAAACCATCAAAACAATTCACATTAATTAATGTAGTCAACAAAAATAATGCATCACATATCATATCATATCCAATAAATATTAAGGATATGTAACATCACACTAAGGATCAAAATATTTCATGATATCTCGGTCAATCATACCTAGAAATAGAAAATAGGAAAAATCATGACTCAAGATATATGCATCGATTATATAGAGTTGACAAACACTATAACAAGTGAACCTTAAAACTGGACTAACCAGTGACTATAAAAAATTGGATGAGGAGAAGAGGAATACCCTAATAGAATCAAAAGATGAGGAATATTACAACACCATCCACCCTAGTACAAAAGATTTCTCATTTCATACATTATCAAAACAATTCATCAGAACCATGATTTAAAATATCCATTTAAAAAATCCATGTCACAATTCTTTGAAAATAACTTTTCATTTACCAAACAAGGGGGAAAATGTCACTTAGAAAAAAACCCGTTTACACAAATTCCATTAAATAATTAGAATTTATTTATAAAATAATTTTCTAAAACAAAAGTAATATAATTCATCCAATATACTCTAGAGATGGAACCCACTACCTCAGTCCCACGTCACAAACACACACAACAGAATCCATCAACATGAAGGAATTAAAAGGAAACGACAATGGACATATAATCAATCCTTACATACCAAAATCAATTCGTAATGAAAAATAGTTGGTGGAGATAAAACATGACAACATACCTTTATGAACTCTCACACAGCACCAAAAACCAACTTATAGTTCACACTTCAAAGGAATATCATGAAAAATATCTAGAAAGGACCAGTAATATTATTAGCATAGATAAAATAATATATAAACATATCACAATTGTGATATTATTATCAATAGAAATAAAGTATTTGAAGGTTATTTTACCAGGAGAGATGCAATATAACTACAATGAAGATCAACTGTTTCTTAATACTACCTAGGATCGTAGATCCTGGAAGCCTCATGGGATAGACCCTAGGTCTAGAGATAAAAGTGTCACATTTAATGAGAATTTTATCTTATGTACATGTCCTTAAAAAACCAATCCAGAATCATTCATAATTTGAAAGCCTTTTAAAATTTTTATTTATCAATTAACTATATTTACTAAAAAACATATCAACGTAGTTAAAAAATAATTACTTCAACCATTTCTAGATGTGAACCAGATCCACGGAGTTTAAAACATTTACAGCTTAAACTAATTCCCACCATCTTCCTTATAAATTATCCATCTTGTGTAAACCCATAATGATTTTAATGTTTCCAAATATATGTAAATAGTCCACAATATGTTTACATGCCTCTTAATCCTTCTAAATATTTATACTCAAAATCCATTAATTGAAAAAAACATATTGCCCTAAATATTAGATAATTTTCCTTAGTTAAGGATATCCGTCCATAGGATCCCAAAAATGCACCCAAACAATGAGGGAAAAAATAGAGACATATAAAATAAAATATTATGGGTAAAAGAATTTTAGAAGATCACCACCAAAAGGCACTACATACATGGGACACCAAAAAGAAGAATGGGGTCTGAAAATAGGCAAGGACTCTACTCCCTCCTCAGAAACTCACCCTCCCATGTCTCAGGAGAATATAATATAAATCACCATAACACTCTGACTTATTGAATCATACTCCCATACATGACTTTTAATTGATATTCAATGATGTACAATAGTTTCTCAAAAAAAAAATTATATATTACTCAATATCATCCCAACATATAATTTGAGAGGGATCAAAACATTTTTATTGATATGTTCCATTTGTAAAATATCTTGAAAACCCATCAAATTAACTATAAATCCCAACCTATATAAAACTTACCCAATTCACTGAGTGACCTCAATCAATCGAGAACCATTCGATGAAAACATTCCTTATTTCCCAAGACGATGATGACCAAACCCAGGAGAAACTATAATGGGAACACATTCCCCAATTTAATGATAAACAAATAGATCAAAATTATTCATACTATTTCTATTTACTCAATGCTATAACCGGGTAACATAAAATATGCTACTTCCTCTCTAATATCATATTAACGATACTTCATCATACTAAAGAGGCACCACTTGCCACTATCCAACCAAGAGGTGACTCGGATGGGAGACCATAAAAATACTCTAAATTATCCATTAAGATCAATGAATAATAAATTATTTTAGTAGATAACTCATCTAGTACCATATTTTTATCCCATGAACCACTATATATATAATATGTTTCCCAAGAACCTATACTCTTGGCATTTGAATAGAACACTCCATTTGTTCGTATTTCAATGAATTATAAGCTATAATAAATATGAACTGATTCACCATCACATCCTAGAGACACTTCTATAACCATAAGGAAAGCATAGATCCCTATTTGTCACAATGGTTTTGGGAACCCAATGTAACCTCAAAAAATTCAGTATATATAGCTTATAAATGCATTCAACTTTAATCATGTCCCTAATTTAAATATATATAGCTAACATTTTCTACCAATAAATCACCGTATAAAAATTAATACCCCCTAAGGATTCCATGGAAATACAAAAACAATTACATAGACAACTCATCCCATTTCTAAACCATCAATGGACGATGATGGAGTAATACAATGAGTTTTAGATGCTCTACTTTTATTAGCTGGGAGGTGTAACAATGGGAGAAAAAATAAACAACGTCATTCCTCATACCATGACATTAGAATTATTATATTATTTCATAATACATATTCATTGTTCTTTAATTAATGACCCATTAATAACTATGATAGAGAAACAAAACTAAACTCCTCATAGATACAAGTAAAATAAACAAATTCCCAAAATGTATGATATCATCTGAAGTGAGGGACCGACGAGAAAATGTATCCCCCCTATATAAGGTCTCTCAAATTCCATAAAAATTAATCATCCTAATGATGACCCTGTATAATATACTCATGTATATACAATGATAACCTAACATTGTTCGGACCCATATATAAAACATAACTTTAATATTCTTGGTGGATCCGAGTGAAGAGATCCACAAGTATAACTCATTCGTTGATTCCATAACAACCTGAATTTTTTTTCAAGATAAGATAAACATTAATGAAATTCACCTTCTACAGGGTATTGGGGGGATCAAATAGAAACACCAATAAATACTCTACCCACCATCTCTATCGGTTATTATATTTATTAAACGAAATAATATATATTATACTCATATAGAAAATAAATAATATGAACCTATCCCCAAAAGGATTGTGTTAACAACATTTAAGAACAATAATTACCAGAAAAAGAACCAAATAATTAGTTTCATAACTCTAATCATGTGGTAAAATATATAAAGGGTCACCATTCTACACATGAACACCGATCATATGAATGAAACCCAAACCAGAACTAGAGGCAGTGCAGAAACCAAAAAACTCATTAGTGTAATCTAGTACGATAAAAAGAGGAGATGATGTTAGAATTTATTTTAGATCATTTAAATAATCTTATCACTTGGAATCCTATATGTTTTCACTAATTTATTAGTATGATCATTTAAATATGATTCCATATTTATGAAATCCCTAACGAAATGTATGAAGTATCCAGTAAGTCTAAGGATTCTTTGAATATCATTGATTTCGTGAAAATTATACCATGAAAGGAAAACATTCTACTTATTTGGATCAAACAATAATTCATGATAAAAAATAATGTTTCTATTCATAATAACTTCATAGATCTAGGAATTTCAATTTTAGGGAATTCCATACAAATATTGGCTTCTAATGATTTCCATTATTAAACTCAAATGGTTCTCCTACCCGCAATGAAGTCCCGTTTTTAAAAAATATAATCAATTAAAACTACCTAAATGTGTCAACATACTAATAGAATATTTGATTCCTCATATCCATAATAACACTAGGATATTTATTCAGAACAAATAGAATCACAAAAAATTAATAATGTTCTCACAAGATCTTAAAATGTGTCTTTGTAATATTAGCCTCCAGAAATCTAAGCGAATGAAATCCTGACTGAATATCAAAATTCAAAAACCATGTTTTCCCTATATTTGTTCTATCAAATCAGACAAAATGTGAAGGGGATATTTATTCTAAATCATTATTTGATACAACATCAGATAATAGACATAAAATCAAAGTAATCCATCTTCCTTCTTATGAAAAGGGAACCTGGATGCCTGAGGAGAAACACTAAGGAGAAAAATACCATTAACCACAAAAAAATCCAACTTAATATTGTGCTCTTTCATATTCATAGGTTCCACGAGATAAGAGGCTATCAAAATAATTTATGTACCCATCACTAGGTCGATCATATTCTATACATACCTCCATAGAGGAATACTAGAGAAATCAAATAGATTTTTTTTGGAAAACACAGGAAAATAGTGGAAAGCTAAAAAAATTAAGAAGTATCATCAGGACCAACTTCTAAAGTATGAAAAAAACTATGATCTTTGGAGGGGAGATCCTACATGTCCTATCCTCAGATCTCACTCTCCTTGAAACACACATTAGATCCCATCAGTTGTAAATAATAAATAATCTTATGATAACAATCTACATCAGTAGGATGAGAGAAAACACAATACTTCTTGACGATGATGTAAAAAATTTCATGATCTAGAATGCGTAGATCCTAGACTAACTACACATCACCTATCGACAAGGAACAAGAAGAACACTAAAACCCATTCTCTTTCCTCTTTTGGAGAGGTCTATACAATCCCATAATAATGGACATGACATCCATTTGATGTGTATGAATATGAACAAAATTTTAAGAAATAAACTATTGGGAGAAATTGATCCGAATAATGGAGTTTCAATTGAAGAAGAAATAATGATGGTATCTCTCACTGTTACTAGACCAACATCTACCTCTAATGAAAACTCATCCACTATGTGATGTTTCCCCAATTATAATGGATATTGATGGAGCCCTATAGAAATTGAAAAATAAATCTATTTCACAACTTCCATTATAAATAATGATCCTTAATCATAATTGGTCATAGAAATATCCTAATAGAAACACCAATGTCGTCTGTATAATCCATAACTATTACACAATATCTACATGTGGAAAAAAAATTTCAAGTCTGTCTAACCTTTACACATTGATAGTATGTTGTTGGACCTCTACTAGATTAAATTGAAGGGGAATTGGATTCTCATCACTGAGAGTCACCTCCACCAATCTTGTGATGATAATTCGACTTCTACTTCATTCCTTGAAAACTACTAATGATTCCAATGGGTGGATGTAAAGGGTAAAAAGAATATTTCATTACCTATACATATCCACCCGAATTTACCTATCTAATTTATCACAATAGATATAAAAATTTAGTATAAATTCATATTGTATGGCATTTATTTTCAATGATTTTTGGTTCATATATGACTTTATCTAGTCATTCTATAATAGCTATGAAACAAAATGAACCAACAACACAAACTGATTGGTGTACACAAACATCAAAAAACTTGATGATATAATGAGAGGAACTCTAGAGACGTCTCCATCATCACTGAATCTATAAAAAAACTACTAATTGAAAATGGGATTGAAACCCCTATAGTCAAAGACAAAATTATTTTCTATCATTTCCATAGAATCCCACCATCACATACTTGGACCCTAGAAACTGAACATTGTACACATGACTATAATATTTTCAATACTGTATCTAATAATATTAATATCTAATTGATATTTTCTTTCCAATAATTTTTATCTTTATGTTTATTAATTCACTTAATAGATAGAGGATTGTTACATAGGAACTTCCATGATGAATACCCCTCATGTAACTCAAGGTTTTAAATTTTCATCTATAATCTAGACATTAGGTACATTTTGGACAACATAAAAAACTACCCAAATGATTTCTTTGATTAAAATACAATATATACAGGGATTCCCTTATGGTGCACGAACTTCTCCCTCTTGATGAACCCATGGAATATGTCTCATAGGAATAATGTTTCACATAAAATCAAAATAAATGATTAGATAACATGTTAATTCATATCAAAATGTAGAATCATAAGAAAAATAAAAATATTAAGAAATATAAATAAAAAACAAGAGATGCACTTCCCAATATCCAATGGTAACTAGAGCCTCTTCATGGTCAGAGATTGATAAGATATCATCATAACATACCTATTAATTCTTAACAATCCTATGTCAAGAATACTACATCCCTAATTTGATCACAAATATCCCTAGGATTCCAAACATTAATGATATAGAAAAAGATGTCCCCTCAAACAAGTACCCGAAATGAACCAATACATACCCAAAGGAGATCCTTATCCCTAAAGGCTGATGACTAGCTCCCAACATGAATAATATCTATGGGGAATTATTTCAACCGTCCTGAAGCAGACACTTGACATATATATATACATTAAATAATAATAAAAATAAATAGGAGAGACAAAATATAAATAATATCCAAATGTAAATAGCATAAGAAATACAACACAAAATAAGACGATATATTCATGGATGGAGGAGTGTACGTGGTGTGAGCTATGTAATTTTAGTAGGATCTATCTAGGTTTTTATATTTATATTCTAAGTCCAACAATTCAAACATTATAAAATTAATAAAAGACATGATAAATAGTTAAACTATTTATTATACCAAAATCATGGAAATATGTTTCTCTTTTTTCCATAGTTAAAAAATAATAATCGTAAAAATGTTTCAAAATAATACGGTTAATAATTATTCAAAAGAATCTAAGTGAAATACATTTAATGAATTTTCTATATAAAAAATTAGTTAAAGAAAATAATGTGTCAAATATCATAACATATCCAATAAAAATAATTCATAGGTATCATCACACTAAGGATCGCAATTGATCATGCATTATACGAAACTTGTATTGAGACAGAGATAATATCACACATCATGTCTCAAGATATATATATTGAATCAGGAGAGTAGAGGAACACCCTAACAAGTGAACCTCCCAACAGGTCTAACAAGTCCATTTAACAATGGGGATAGGGAGTAGAGGAACACACCCTGAATAAAACCCCATATAGTATCAATAGAATAGGCCAATTACTACACCTTCCATATAAGTACCCAATGTTTCCAATGTGCTGCATTTTTCAAACCATTTTCATCAATACCCTTATTTAAAATACCATTTAATAAATTTATTTCACAAATATATTAAAATACACTTTCATTAACAAAAAAAGTAATATCTTCATTTCTCATAACCCTTTTTTGACACATAAAATTCAATCATGATAATTAATTTATAAAGAAATCTATAAATTTAGTGAAATGGGTTTCACTAAAATAGGATATAGATGGAACCACCGAGCATATTCATGGTCCACACTCACTTGCAACATGATCTACCAAAAAAAATAATGCAATGGTAACTAAAATAGAACTAGAATCAATCCATATATATTAGAATAAATTAAATAATATAAATAGTAATTGTAGAGGATATATTCAAATAAAACTCCATGAAACATCATGCCACACCACACACTACAAAAGGGTCACCCTTAAAAGTAATATCACACACCATATATAGAAAGGATCAAGAAAATTATCATCATGGATCAAAGGATCCATAAACATAGAAAAATAGTGATACATTAATAATAAATAAGGAAGAATAAAAAATTATATCTAACCTAGAGATACATGACAAAAAAACAATTATTAATTGTTGATAGAAATTATCTGAAAGTAGAGTAGGACCCCAAAATCACTAAAAAGTTCTCATAGGAATCGAGATAAAAACATCACATAGATTTATAATTCAATCACATGTAGTAAAACCTAAAAATCATTAATCATGAAAAAATCATTTTGTTAAGCCATTTCACAATTTGAATTTCATAATTAACATAATATTTTTTAAAATGTATCTGTTAGGAAAAACCCTGAATTCAATTTTGTCTTGATGTGATCCAAATTAATGATGTTTAAGCCTTTCATTCCTTTAACTAATTTATGATACGTTCCCTATAAATAATTAATGTTTTTTAAATCATTAATAATGTGAAATTTTTATCCATGAAGTAAATAGTATGTATTTTAGAGGTCATCATTTTAATTATTTTCTTCATTTTTACATAGACTCCATTAATTCAAATAAGAATGCATCAAAGAACTTTAGTTCATTTTCACCAAGAAATACTCTATATTATTGGGATCCTTAAAATGCACCTGAACAAAGAGAGAAATTAATAGAGAGATGATAAATACATGAAAGTATTTAGTGGTATATTATATTTACAAATTTTCAATCAATTGGATATGAATATAAGATTGGGTTTCTATAAGGAAGAATCCAATATAGTATATTGGAATATTATTGTAATTTTAAATGATTGGGAGATGCCAAGATATTAGTCTTAGTCTTCTAATTGTTTTATTTTGTATGGATTAGTTATAAATTAAATTGACCTTGTAGAAGGATATTATAAGTGTTAGTAATAGTTCTAGATAGGTTTTTTAGTAAGGGGGTTCAAATATGGTTCATGATCATAAAAATTAGTATTAGTATCCATGAAATTTCTAGATACGTTATATTTTTTATCTCATTGAGTTACTTATTATATGTTTGAATCCAAGCCCCACATTCATGTAGTTTTATTTTACCTTCATCATTCTATAGAGTAGAAGTTGGAAGAGAAATATATGTAATTTATTATTATGAATATATGTTATACCAATGAATAAAATTTCACATGTGAGAGTATTAAATGATATGTGAGTTTTGGTAAAATTATTCCAATTATGTTCTAGAAAATGGGGAATTATAAAAGGTGTTTATATGTCATAGAGATATTTAATTTTCAGGATATTACATTATTGATTTATAATATGGACCCATACGTTAATTCCGTTTTCTTTCAGGGTCGTATGGAATTGGTAAGTTGTTAGTTAAAATTGTTCTTGGATTATCATCTTAAAATGGATGTGGAGATAGAGAAAAATAATTATATTCTTCAGGATACACATCAAACATCTATTTTTTATTTATGTGATTTATTGGTGAAACATCATTTATTGCTCTTGTTTACATATAATAATACTCTCCAATATTTGACAATGATTTATCCCTTATAATTATAATATGTATTACCATAATTATCCATGACATGATAGTCATTACATGGTAAAAATTCCTTACTAAGAGAGAGTATCTTGGAGGAGACGATCAATAAAAATTTATAAAATAGAAATCGAATAATGAAGAATTAAATTTTTCATAAATCCATTATTAAATTATCAAAAGTATCCATCCTACATTTTTTATATGGTACATAATATATTTTTTTCCAACATATAAAATCATATATTGGGAAAATAAGGTTTTTGAAATAATGTTATATGAATCCATTTTTTTTCAGGGAACATATTCAGAAAATATATTAATAGTAAGCCTTAATATCTCACTTATGGTCCATTAAAATGTATTTCACATATCCTTTCTAAAAAAGTACAATCTGGACCCATCAGAAATGTTTATTAGATGATTTTGGATTTAGATAAATACAAACCATTTCTAAAGTAGACTATACATATCACAAATTATTAATAAAGGGTGTTGTGGGGTAAAATAATTCCATCAATATATGGGATATAGTAGTTTGGTGATAGTTTCCCTAAAACATAGGATCTTTATAAATTATTATGAGTGAAACATAATAATTTATTTTTTAATGATGATCGCCAAAAATGTTCCTGGTGTATAAATTAGCATGGTGAGGTGAATCCTAAAACTCACCTAATAATGGTTTTATATTATTTAATATTCAATGTTTATATAACTTTTATAGATTTTTAGAATTCGGTATTGGTTTTTTGAAAATGGGGATAAAATGTTGTGGCCAATGATTATCACACAGTTAGTGATAACCGTGAACAAAAACCGTAAAACATGAGGATGATACTTCTAGAGTAGTTTTCATGGATGGATACTATTTTTTTAGATACTTTGGGCCTCTCAAACAATTGTGTGAACATTTTTTGTATAGGAAGGTAATTAATAAGGTTTGTTCATGATTAGGTTTTTATAAATAGAATAACCAAGTTTAATTACATAGAAATAGTTCATTCACCTATTGAGACCAATAAGATTTGTGAATGATTTATCAAACTAGTATAAAACCATGAAACCACCAATATATGTTAAAAATTATTAAATTAAATTTATATGCAAATTCATATTAAGTCAAATTCTCTACATTTCTTCCACATATTTAGGACATAGCTCATCCATAACATACCTTATTCCATCTATAATATTCTACATTGATTTTTATTGGTTTATTTGAATCCCATCAAGGTAAGAACATGATTCTTCATAGATTATCCCATATATATTATTATATTATTTTATCCTACATTTCATCTCTTGTTATTATTCCCTAACTAACCATGGTTATTTATTTTATGGATATTTTTAGTTTTTATGTTTAACATCACATTTTCTATGAATGTAAGGATACCTCACATCCTATTCGCAGAATTTATTTTTAAGGAGATGAGTTTAAATAAAATTTAATGTAATTATATATACATAATGTTTCTTTCCTTTGGTTTACCAATAGTTTTATTACATCTTCCAATTTTTTATATCTTTTTTGATATTGAGATTGAGTTCTAATTTTATGATTACTCATTGATTCACTTTATTTTTTATTTGAAATGTTATTTTGTAAATAATTTTAATGTTTTGGTTTCAATAAAATGAATTTTAATTCACAAGAGGTGTTTAATAAAAAATTTTAAAATAATTTTTATTCCAAATTTATTTTCAATAAAAGATCTGAGTGAGGGTTCATTTGTGAAGGTAATACCTTTATTTAAAAACAATTGACATACATAATGTCTTATTCATTGTGTTTTAATTTATATTTTCTTTATTCTAATACATTTATTTGTATTTGATGCACCTAGAAACAAATGGTTATGTTTTGGGTAACCTTTGAGTGTGAACTAAAGAATAGTTGTTTTCTAGTTAGGGTTTTTTTGATTGATAACATGATATATAATGGGATTTTAAATTGTTGTTTTGGTTTAGAGAGGATATATTGAATTATAAGAGTGATTCGTAGTTTCAATTACATTTCGATTTATTTTACCAATATGATAGAGTTCATTTCCAATGTGTTTCACATTATGGATACATGTTATAGATTTATATTACAATTCACTTATTGGATGTTTTAATAGTTATTTTTACAATATTCAATTTGTTTTATTTAATTTTTTTCTTTTTTGTAATTATTTTATAAACTTTTTGTTCTCCTATAAATTTTTTTTATGTATCATTAAAATTATTTGTTCACAAATTAAAAATGTTTATTATATTATTTTTTAAAATATATTTAATGGATTAAAATGTTAATAAAATTATTTTGACTCATAGGGAAATAATATAAGCCATTTTATTCTTACCCTATATTTTCCATTGCGTATATAGAGACTTAGTTATGTCTAATTTGAGTAAAGAGAAAGGCGTCAAATATTTTATTACTGTTTCATGATGTTGTTATAATACATTGGGTATTGGTATTGGTGGATATAAATGGAAACATAGAGTTAAATATTGTGGGTTATTTGTATAATACAAAATTTTTTGTCTATATTTTATTATTTGTTAAAGGTACAAATTCCATGATTATTCCTTGATTTCATGAATATGTGATTTTGTACATATTTTTTCATGGGTGATTCAAATGATGTTTTATTATAATAATAATATATATTACATTTTTTAAAATGTATTTATTTAATCATTTAGAACTTCTATTATATTCCCTTGTGTGTTCTGGTATAGATACACAATGCTAGATATTTGGTTTGTGTATTTGTTATAGTTTATCATATTTCATGGGTGAAATTATTTATACATCAATAGTATTTTATACAATATTTCATATCTCTATCCTATGTAAATTATGAAAATTATTTAGAACTTGTTTAGTTTCTTTTTAAATTTATAATTGAGTTGACAATAGCCAGTTCATTACAACAATTGATTTTAAACAATGAACTAAAAGAAGAAATTTTAATGTTCGATTAACAAGTTGTTTATTTCATATATTATGGATCCATCCAAGTGAATGAAGTTAGATGTGGCAAAATTTATCAGATGAAAAATTAATCTACATTATTATCATTTCTGATTAGATCATCTACCATCCTTCTTCATTTTTTTAATAGTTAAAAAACAGTAAATATCACATAATTTGAAATAATTAATTATTTATTAAGAGATATAAGGATAAAATATTATAATTAATTGACTAAAAACTAGTGAATATTTATTTTATATTTTCCAAGATAAAAATAGTTTTCATACCAGACTAAATGTGGTGAATGTGAATTTTCTTAATAAACATGTCTATTTGGTTAAAATAATCATATTCAATCTTGTAAAATTTGTTTTTCATAGATTCTACTGATGTTTAATAATTAATTACCCAATCATTGTGAAGCCTTTCATAAATTAAATCTAGTGAATAATAGTATAAATTTAATAGAGAAAATATTGTATTTACCTCTTCAGTCAAACAAACATTGATATATATGGTTTGATAAAAATTAATCTTACTAATAGAGTTAATTGTTTAATTACATTTGTTGATATGTTTACTCAGATAACTATTTTATTTTTTATATCATGTGATTATATTATCTACTGAAGTTTAACCACATTGGGATGTGTTATAAAGCTATAATGTGATATGATATGAAGATATATCCATATGATAGTATATCAAAATACAATAATCGATTCTTTGAGGAAAAACAAGAGAATCACAAAAATAAGTAATGAATATAGTGCTCCATACAAACAAAGACCCCAGCCTAAAATACATATATATTATATATTTTCAATTAACATTCAATATATTCTAAAAATAAAAATTTCTAATCATTGTAACAGGTTTGTTGTACATGTTTAGTAGATGAATAATCCTATTATTAATGTATAATCATCATCATGTCAAATATCTATATTTACATAAGGTACTTTTGTAGACAATTAATGCTTACTAAACATCATAATAACTTTGGAAAAAAATAGCAAATGACGGGTTGAGATTACATGATTATTGAGTCTAAAATTGAGAGACAAAAATAAATTTGTATGTATAATAATATCACAATAGTAATGGTATTGGAACATGAAATTACTAATAGAAAATCATTCCAAATAATTCTTTAGTCATAATAATGAATTATGGAATAAAACATTAGTATGCCACAAGATTGGGGATTCATAAGAAAATAAATTATAAACCATAATTTAAAAAGATAATCGTATTAACAATTTAAACTATTGTGGTACTATCGTATTAATAGAAACCATAACATTGTACATGTTTAAAAAATGATCCCATCATATTGCTGGAACCACCTATGCTATTTTAAAATAATGGAGGTTGGTTTGTGTTTGTTATCAATCTACAATGGATGGATATAGAGTTTAAAAAATATAGGGTCATAAATTTTAGGTTGAAAAAAGTACAGAAGGTGGTGTAGTTTCCTGGTGTTTTCCAAATTTTTGGAAATCAAAATTTGGAGTTTGGTAATAGTTCACAATAATAGTACGCAGTAAAGGCACACGTTACGTGGTGAAGCCACACTATACGTGGTTAAGGCATATAGTATGTAGTGAGGGAATTCTTTGTGAAGAACATTTAATATAATTGAAAATAGTTCATAGCAACGATACACGATGATGACGTTCGGTATGCAAAATGTTTCCAAAAACGGTTTGTAGGGATGGTACGTGGTGAAGAGATACAGTATGCATACTGAAAGAAATATGATACACTGAAGGTTAATAGTATGTGATAAAGGTTTGCAGTTCATAGGATTTCAGTATGTAGTGGAGGATAATAGTACGAAGATTGATTTCAGTTTATAGTGATGATTGTCCCACATTGAAATTTTTAGTAAATCTTATTTCCAAAATTTGTGGAGTTATGTGGTTATTTATGGATCATTAATCCACTTTGTTAAAGAGATAGATTAAATATTAAAATTTCTAGACGAAATTCGGTGAAATATGAATTTGAATCACATTGGAGAAGATGGTAAGCAAAGAGAATCGACTGTCTAAGGAAAAACGTTCGTGGAAGAGAGCATGGTTCACACAAGAAGCTCTCGCAGTATGCGGCCGAGCAAGGAAATGCCCTGAGCCTTAACAGATCATCCATTTAAATTTAATGATGCATGATCTAATGCGAAACCATTGAATAGTCCTTAATCTCAATAAACTGATTGAATATTCTTCCATTGAATTGAGTAGGGGGGAGTATGTGGAATTGGTCCGAGAGAGCCAGTGTACTATCCCTAAACCCTTTTAAAGGCAGTGCATCTATCAGAGAGTGATTGTGATAAATTCTTGTAATCCATAACAAGTATAGATTATTATTTTTTGGTATGACAGAAACACTATCAGCATATTCTACTTGGGCATAGCACTTAGTTGTGAACCATGTCAAATTTAATTGTCATTGATTTGCATGGGATTGTTTGTTTTCTGAACATCCTCTTCAGAAATGATTAATAGGTTACTACCAACAAGAGAACGAGATACAACAGTTTAGAATAAAATTTTGACACACTAATTCACCCATCCCCTCTCAGGGTGTTCCAGGGTCCTTCACATATAATTGAAGACCTAGCATCACCACATGCCTCCGATATCATAACTGATTATGTGTCTCTATTAGTTTCCCATAATAAATCAATAACATCAAATCATTTAATATAATATTATAATGTGTCTTAAGTATATACAAAATTATTTAGAGTAATATAATAGAGACACACATTTTGTTAAAAACCCAAATATACGTTTACCTTAAAATTTAAAACCATTCATTATCTCAACAAAGAAGAAACATTGAAAAATAATTGAATTTCATAATGATCACATCATAATTTAATAGAACCATGGGAATGAAATGGGTTATAGAAAATAAATACAATCATATGATATATAATGAAATAAATTGTAACATATCATAAAATTAAAACACTAGTGAAGTATAATTACATAGATGAAAAATAACATCAAAATATGATTTGATCATTTCTTTGAAAACATGAGAAAATATCATTTCCTTTGAATTTTTTTAAATATTAATTAAAATACTATTGATCAAATAATATTTACTAAAATAACACAGAAAAATTTAAATAATATTAAAATAAATTAACATTATTGATTACATGTAAATTCATTCATTCCATATACATTATTAAAAGGCAATTTATTCACAAATAGTTAAAAAGTAAAAATAGAGAAAACATTTGGAAAGATTTTATTTTGATGATATTTTGATATTTTAAAACATAGTGAAAATTAAGTATTTAATTCTTTTCATTTATATGTAATTACATTCATAAAAATATTTTAAGTTTTTATTCATTGAGGAAAAGTTTCATCCACCGATGTAGAAATAAAGGGTTGTATTTCATTAAAAATATTTTCATAAAATTTATTTATATAAAATAGAGAAATATAATACTAATACACTATCATTAATTTAATAAATATATTAGAAAAAAATATATGGAGATTCAATCATAAAATATATAATATTTTCCTCAATAGAAATTTAGCATCGAAATTCCTAAAATGGAATTATATTATAACAGAAACCAAACCCTCAAGTATCATCTGACATTATATGATATAGAGACACATCCATATAAAATATATATTTATTATTAATATTTTAAATAACTATAATAATTAATTTCATTTCATATTAATTTTACTTATAATATCTCAAAACCCATTTATTAATAATGATTTACTAAAATCATTAATTTCAGTGATAACATCGTAGATTTTCTATTGTGTTTCTATTTGATAGCTTGGTTTAAATTACATATATATGGGTTCAATAATCTTCAGAATTTTAATCATTTCATTAGGATAATATTAAATCAAAATATATACTATTATAACAATTTGTATAACAATTTTATGAAAGAATCACTAAATCAAATTAGGGATATGATATTTTTAATGTACACATGAGTTGTATTTCCACATTTCAATGGATGGAATGAAGTAAAAATATATAATAATAATTCTGTTTCAAATAAACTATAATAATATAATAAATATGATATATATTCTTTCTAATAAAACATTATAACCATAAATATATTCAGTGATGAAATATAAAATGCATCACATCGTGGAAGTTGTAGTCTACACATATGAACAAGAAATTTTATTCTTTGAACATTGGATGAAAAGATAGTTGCTAATGGGGTTTGCCTAATTATAATCACAATTAATTATATTTATGATACTGGTGTAATTATTTTACATTGTATTACATAAATTTATATAAGGTATGAGGAGAAAATAAATTGAATGAATTTGGATAAGAGTAATATTACCTCATTGAAAACCCACCTTTATATGACCACATAATCATTAAGTGATTGTTTTTTTAGAGAAAAAAGTATATATGAAATAGGGAAGGAATATATTATAATTTTTTAGATGTTATTTTCAAATCTAAAAAGATCAATCAATTTTAATAATGGAAGATATGTCATGATCATTTATAAGAGAGTGAAATGATAAATTTGGAATAACATAAATTTTATTAATTTAATATATTCAATAATCACAAAATTTGAAAAAAAAATACCAAATTTCTATGAAATTACATTATATGGTTAACAGAACCATAACAAATATAAATTAGACAGTTTTATATATCATTTTAGACCTTATGTTTTTATTTAACCCTAATATTGACCATTTTAAATGAAAACCAAGATAACATATTTTATAATTTTTAGGTTCATAAATTTATATCTATGTTGAAAAGTGGCTATGATATTGTTAATGGATATAATTATAAACAATTTCTAATAACCATTTTCATATATTATGTTTTTTTATTTTTTAAATTATTTAAAATGATATTATTGAACATTGAATATCATAATGTCATTGTGGGGTATATTCATTAATATCCCATAAATTATATAATGATAGTAATAGAATTATAATTTAAATAAATTCCACATAATTTAATAATTACAATTACTTATTAAATTTTTTTCATAAGAAAATTTATCTAAAACATATTAATTTTTTTTTGTTTTCTAAATCATTTAAATTTAAGTTTTTACTAATTAAAAAATAACTGTATTAGTGTTGCATAAATATTTAAGGTAATATTACCATAAAAAGTAAAAGTAAACTATAATAAATAAATAAGTTTATTTATGATCAATATAACCTTTTATACTTTTTCATATCTTCCTTATCTCACTGTGAAAACATATAATAGAAATTAAAATCATGATATTGATATTTTATAAGTATGAATTTATTAAAATTATACAAATTTTGTAATCAATAGTAATTAAGAAAAATTCCACTTTAACATATATTGGATGTATTTGTTCAAAAATAACTAATAAGGTCAAAAAATATTGGATATTTTAGGCAATATCATATACATTTACCAATGCTTTTCCCATACAAAGGTTGACTATATTTAAAGTGGTTAATATTCACAATGAAAAGAAAAGAAAAACATACAATATAAAAAATATAAACCAATTAATTTCATACTTGGAATCAATTTTATAAGATAAACTATTTATAAGTGTTTGAAATCCATTTTAAAATAATAGCAATAACACAATGAAAGCTATTTTTAGAAAAATGAATTTTTATACATAAAACTAGCATTATTTTGATCCCAAACCCATTGAAAACTATTAGATAAATTTTAAAAAGTATATACTATATAATCTATATTTTTTCATAAAATATTTCATGAATAATGATTAATTTAATTTATTATGAAATGAAAAAAAATTGATCTCATAAAAATAGTTATCCAAAAAAATCATATTCAAATTGTTTTGGCATTTGATAACCAATTAACTTTTTCTATAGAAGTGTAGAAAATAATAGTTGATAATTTATCTTGTGATATTCATTCAATCCAATCCAAAATCTATGATAATATTATGGAATTAAATAATAATATCTAAATATTATTTTGATTTATGTTCGAACTCATCATTTCATTTCAAGAAAGTCATAAAATTTATATAATGTAAAATATATCATAAAATATTATAGTGTTATATCCAACCCCACTTAAAATAATTCTTCCCTATAAAATACATGACTCACAAACCTTCTAAGTATTTTTCTTCCTCATTAAATTCTTGGGTTCTCAAATAACTTCATGAAATTCATGGGTTCACAATAAAATTTGAATATGCGAGTTGTCTTATACATTAACAAATTATAAATTTTATCCATAATATTCACTTGTTCTCCTCATTTGATATATCACTCAACATACTTGTTAACTTTAATTTATTTTAATGTAAATTATAATGTTTTTACTTCCTTAAGAGAGATATATTGAAAACATCATGAACTTGATCAATATTCAGTGGATCTACAAATTGATAAGAAACTATAATGATAGGATCATGAATTTCAAAGGGTCGAGTATGTCTTGTTCTTAACATGAACTTATTTCCAGATATCATAAAATTCATCCCAGGATATATCCATGGGAATAAATTTTCATAATTTTTTAATAATAGATATCACTGATTATTTTCATTATAACATCTATGTCAATTGTGAGTATCCCTAATTTATTATTGAATGGATTCAAAAAATTTTCTCATTACCTCAACTAGACTATTTCCCAATTGTAATGTCCTAGGATTTTGTTGAATGTGTATTTTCGAAGTAAATTTCAACTTTTGAGTTTGTTTTTTGATGAACTTATATTCTCAATATTTTGAACATCATTCAATGTTTTCATTTGATAGAAGCTCTTGTTTTAGTTGAGGTATATGTTTTGGTGGAATTTATAGGGGTTCTTGAAAAAATAGGAGGAAGAAAAAATGACCTATAATGCTAAATGAAATTGAAGGACAATTAAATTGTGTGTAATTAACTACATAGAATGTAATAATTTTATTTTATTTCTTGAGTTTTTTTGGAAGAATAACGAAAACCCCAAACGTATACTGTCTATGAATTTCTATAGCATTTATTTTAATGGTATAGGGGCATGACCCCACTTATATTTTTTCATCCAATGCGGATAGAAGGGGAACACCATATATCATGCATGTCTCTCCCTCTCTTATCTAGGGATATTGATTTCCCTATTTTTTGAGAAATGATCTTTTATCTATCAGTGGGCATGGATATATACAAGTAAGATCATTAATAAATCTCCCTTTATTAGTCTTTTCTCTCACCTCATGGAGAATTAAATCCATGCAATCCATTTTATAAAATTTTTATAGTGTTTGTATAAAATGATGATTTTATACAATTAGGCATGAGTTAGAGCTCGATATCAGATTATAATACATATAAAAGTATGAGGTAGGTGGTTCCAATATTTATATCTAATTTTGAGATTGTTTTAGGTATTCATTCTTGAGTGTGACTTTGGGTAGACTGAGAAAGAAACTATTTCAATAATAATTTTCCTTTAAATTAATTATTATTCAATGGGGGATACTCTGAAGAATTACCTAGGCATTTCTTTTATTACCATATTGGGTGTGGTTCTTGATACTGCTTGGGATGTTTGGATGGGTATATTTATTTATTTAAAGTGATATGTTTTAACTATAAGAATTGTATTATGTTTTTGTAATTAATTAGTGTGTTCTATAGGAATGTGAAGGGCATAGATTGAGGATTGATATTGTGGTTTACATCATGTGTCAAGAAATGTAATCATCAGGTTTTGTGAGACCCATAATCTATAAGTGATGCTTCTCTATGGTTAGCTGATTTTGTCTTCGTATTGAGGTTTCTAGGACATCAGGTTGTGGGAATGGCCCAAGAGATTTAAGCTGGTGTTGACCATCAGGTTTAGTGACATGGTTAGATTTGAATGAGGTGTGGGGTGATGTGCATTACAAATTTATTTAGTTTTTTCTAGACACCTATTTTTTCCAATGTGTCATTTGCAGTCATGTGAACATATTATGACTCAACTGATGAGATGTCACTAACCACTCATGTGGATAGAGGTCTCGGTTATATTCCACATAGATAAATGGTTGGATATGATTTCTATATAAAACCATAGGGTTGGAGAGAATCCATTGATTGATTGTGATGAGACTCTCGGTTGGGGGATGATCCTTAACATACATTATGAAAATGGGGAAGGACTATTTGGAAGGACATACACCATTATTCTCGAGACATTGACTTTTTATCCAATGGTGATATTACTTGGAGGGCAGACATTGGTATGCCTTAGACGTTGGGCTTTGAGCCGATGAGGTTTCTTATAAGTTGAGGTCCATGAGACTAGCACTACAAAAAAATGTTATTGAGTGATGTTTCCCAAAAACAACTCTAATTTAGAGATGTTCCTCAATAAAAATCTATAATTTAGCAACGTTTTAGGAAAAATTCCTCTAATGTAATGATATTATTGTACAAAATGTCACTAATTTAGCATCGTTTCCTTTAAAATGTCTCAAATTTAGCAATTTTTCCTATAAAACAATGCTATGAAAACATTTAGTCACTTATAAAACATGGATATAATACATATGATTATTTTAGAGATGTTTTTAAATTTATTCAAGTTATTATGAAAACATTACTTTTTTTGTGACATTTTTACCAGTGTTTTAATCTGTGTTTAATTATTTATATATAATTATAATTATATTCATATTTATACACATATATACAAAACCAATTATTTTATGTATATAACATACCTACCCTTTACATAATGAAACCCATACATACATGTTCTTCAAGGTCATAAACCACTCATTATTTCAACATGTCATAACACGTGGAAGGAATTGGGTTTTATAAAGATCTCATCATAACATAATTACACCATGGGAACGAAAAATGTTTCATTTAATCATGGTAATAATTAACCATCATTATAAATAAATTGGATGATATAATAACATTATAACCATATTAAATAATAAAAATCCATAACGGTTGATTATATAGATGAAAACCACCTCTAAAATAATTTGACCATTTCGTTGAAAATAAGAAAAATATATTTTCCCATTGATAAAATATTGACTAATGATTCTAATAATTGTGGGAAAATGATATTCATTGAAAATTTACAAGGAATCAATTAATTAATTTTTCTATGGATTGAATGGTCATCATGTTGGGATAATTCATTTATGTGGTATTTGTTAAAAGAAAACATTATTTTCACAAATTTTTAAGAAGTCCAAATTGAATTTTTTGGAACACGTTTTGAAGGATTACATTTTAAAAAATTATAAATAAAGTAAACTATAAGAAAATTTACCATATAATTAATTTCATGTATAGGTAAAAACATTCAATATAAAATTTTTAATAGCATGGACATTGAAGACAAATTTCATTGCTGAAAGAGGAAATAATATTAGCTTTTCCTGAAAAATGTTCTCCAGTAATTTAAAGTAAAAATGTAGAAAATGGTATTAATAATTTTCAAAAAAATTAATTAATATATAATAATAAAATATAATGGGTTCAATGTATATTATCTATAATATTTCCATAAATTTAATTTTGTCATAGAAAATACTGAAAAATAAGATTGTAGCATAAAATCTTCCATAGTGTCTCATCTTGCATCGTAAATGTTCAATCCTGAAATATGATAAATATATATTTGTTGTAAATATATTCTAGAACAATATTAATTAATATCATATAGTATATGATAAACTTATTATAAGGCCCCAACCTTAAACCTTACAAAATCTTGAGTTATTACAAGATTACACATTGAGGATCTTTTCAGGTTTAGAGTTTTAGAGAATTAGATCATAAAACTTGCATAACATTCCACATTTAAACAAATTGGTTTCATAAAAGAGAGTATTAATTTTTCCCATCATAGGAAACATATTTTAAATAAATCATGGATTCTTTCTTGACACTTCCTTGACACTATCATCATATCATGTACCTTTCCCTTGACCTGTGAAAACATTTCAAAAACTTACGATGAGAATAAAAAGCTCAGTAAGGGATATAAAAATTATGGAAAGGAAACATGAGTACATATATAAATAAGAATGAAATCATACTTTTCCCATAAAGCATAAGCACTTTAACACACCACATAAAATCATGAAAAAATCATAGAAATCATAAGACATAAATGGTAACTTGAGGCATTCATAACATTATTACATAGGGAGTAACCCTCGTGGTTACGTTTGGAATACCCTTCACAGTATATTCCCAAAATCTCTTCGGAGAAACCTTAACATTTAACCCCTTCGCGTTACCCAATGCATTGGAGAGCTATATCGGGCTCACCTGTCCTTAGTTTATCACGGAACCACCCGTTTTCATAACAATGCCCATGAACCATAACATAAATGTATCACATAAATCATGCATAAAGGAAATATAACATTTCCACATTTCAATCGCAATATAACATTTTAGATATTGAAATAATGAATCCATTAAAAAAACCATTTTCAAAACCATTTAAAACATTTAAAAAAGAGATTTTTGAATCAAAGTGTCCAATACCACCTTGAAACTTTTACAATTTTAAACCATTAATATACATATAAATAAATCCTTAAAACCATTTTGAAAACATTGATATTAATAAGAACAAATATTTAAAACATTTAAAGCGATATTTTGGTTAAAGGGGTTTTACCAAAATTAGAGACACTTGAATACAATAATTGAGGAATAACATTTATTCAGAACTTTATAATATCATGAGAATAAGTGGATTCATGATATAATATTCCAAAGGACAGTATATACACCATATAAGAGTTAATTGGTGCATAACAACAATGAAGTCTCAATAGAGATGTAAAATGCGATGAAATCCCTTATAATGAAAGTATCCTTAAATTAAGGATAAATCAATCTCAAAATTATGTGTCAAAAATATAAATGCACCCATTATAATTGGATATTAAGTGTAAAACAATAAAAGGTCATTGACATATATTCGAAGTATGACATATTCAATAACTACATGTTGAACCCAATGAAATCGAAATTGGGTTAAAAAGTTCCCTTGGTAAAATTCGGCAGCCTAACGATGTCACTTCAAAAATTCAGAAAATGAGTTGATGAGAGATAAAAAGGGAATCTCATCACTTTGACATTAAATTTACATCAATCAGGATATATATGAACATATCCCAACATAATATTATGTGAATTAAAAGACATAACAAACGAAGTCTTTTAAAAAGAGGAGGGTGAAAGGTTCCCTTACCGACTTGGGTAACTTTCGAAAAGTACACCCCATTGAAGAAGTGTCATACAATGAATATTTAAATACACATAAATTTAATTATATTACAAAAGGAGTGAAATAATGGTCATTACATAAACCACTCAAAGGAAATTGTGGCAAATGTAGCATAAATCTCACGGGAATAAAAGTGAGATGAAAAATCTCTTACGAAAACTCGGCAGCCTAACGGTGCCACTTAAAACATCCAAAATGGATTGATTAGAGGAAAAAGGGACACTAATCACATCAAAATAAATTTTACAGAAATAGGAATATAAAAGAACATCCCCCAACATAACAAAGAGGAGCTTAAAAGAAGTGACATAATGGAGATTACTTAAAAAGAAAGAGAGAGGTTAGATCTCTTACGAAAATTTGACAGCCTAACGACGCCACTCAAAAACTTCCAAAAGGGATTGAAGAGAGAGAATATGGTCTCTCATCATATGTACATAAAATTTACTGTAATAGTAATATAAAATAACATCACAATCACAAGAAATATGAGCTTTAGAAGGAATGACATAAAAGAGTGTACTTAAAAAGAAAGAGAGGAGTAAGATCCCTTACCTCGGGTCCAACTTGACTCGATCATTCTTTAATATCCTGAATAATAAAATTGAGTTAATTTCTACTTCCATAAGAACATTTTTAATGTTAATTATTCCTTTTATATCACTTATTACCATGTCATAAACATCATGTAATCATTTAAATTAATAATGTTTGTTTTGTTGATATTTGGTTCTTACGTCGAAAGTGGACTTCTTACAATTACATGTATTTTGTGTGGTCAAAGGTTCATTATATACAGATGTGTATTCATGATTTATATATCATATATATCATATATATCCAGTATATTCATTCATTTATAATATTACAATACATTTAGAGTTAAGAAATGAAATGCACCGTTCATGGAGATGGTAAGTCGTACGTAGGCATGAACGCTACTTCCATTTCTATTTCATATTTAATGGAATTAAAAAATAATGATACATAATAGTATTTTAATTACAGTATGTTATCATATATAATATAATTATATATATCCTTTATACGTACCACATATAGTATTAACGAATCAAATCACTTTGAGGGGGCGGTAGTCCGCACTTCCTTAAATGAAGATATCACGTTTACCCATAATAGAAACCATAATGGTATTCCATAAAAGAAAAATACAGAAGCTTAAGTAAAACATAAGAAAATTAGAAATCATATATAAATATATTGTGATCTTAATGGACACCTTTTAAGGAGTTAGAAGAATGTTGAACAATCATCGTTTCGGGAGGCAGAAATTCGCCATCCACGGAAACAGTATGTTCTTTAACCATTAGATGTATGTGTGAGTAAGTGTAGCTCAAATACTTCTTATAAAAACATCCTAGTATATTTAAGATAATGTATTTGTGACAAAATAAATGAATAAAAAGAGTTTAGAGGGTTGGAGAAGCAAAATAAAACAAAAGGACACCAGTGAAGACATTACCTTTAAATCAGGCAACTTCCTTTGATTTGATATCAAAGGCTTCCTTGGAAAGGATTCTGCCCAAAGTAAGGATTCAAGGAGTTAGATAGGGATGTGTAGAGATGAAATGAGTAGGTCTTGGCCGAGCCAAAGGCTTTGGAAGTGTGTTTAAAGAGGTAGAGGTGGGGGACTTTTATAAGAGGAGAGGAGGGGCACTCTTGGAAAGGTATAAAATGTAACTTTATTTTCAAATGAGTTTCGGATTTTAATGGTCCCACATTGATGTGTTTCTAGGATAAGGTGATAAGGGTTCTAAATCCTCCCATACAATAGGTTTTGGACATGTTTAGGTCTTAGATTTTACATTACTTTTCCATTTTATTTAAATCGTTAAATAATGAGGTCATCGCTGCATCATCATGATGTCATAAATAATTTAATTTATTTAATGTCAAAACATTATAAAAAAAATAATATTATGTAGGAAATATTTTTATCTTTATAATGAATATTAATAGTACAAAATATCATTTATTTAGACAAAATTAAAAATATTTTACATAGGTGATACATTCTTTGTTACATTTAACATTCTTTAAAAATAAAAAGATAAAAAGTCACTTTCTCACAAAACTGATTCCATGGGGCCCCCATGTTTGGAACAAAGCATCCCATGGTCGGCCATGAGACAACCAGTAGCCTTAGGACACATTTTTTTGTCATTTATTATAATTATGATATTATCTTATTATCTTTAACTACCCGATTACTCATTAATGAAGATAATTAAAGATAATTACCGTCGTTACTATTCATAATGTCCAAAAACAAAAGAGTCTTAATTAAATAATTTGGGCCTTCTGATTCCAAATATTTAATACAATTTACCAAATTCCAAACACATAAATTTCAATAATTAATTTAAAAAACTTCTTGTTGTCAAAACAAATAGCGGGTTTTTTTAGAAACAATATTTATTAAATGTTTGGCACTTGTTTATGCCTAATTCCAAAGTGAAATTATTCCCAATGACCATCATTTAATTACATGGTAAAAATATATTCTAATTACACTTAAAAATAATTAATAATATAAAATATTTATATAATTAAATTATATGGAAAAGTATTTTTGATGTAAAATGCAGTATTTTTCACTATTCATTGAAAAATGAACATTGTCAGAAAATACCAAAAATTAACCCAATATAAATTTCAAGGTCCCAATCATAAATAATATGGTTATTTTGAAAAATAGAGCTTATAAACTTTTCAAAAAGTGGATTTAAAATGGGTTCGCCATCAAAAGGTAGTTAATCGACCTTTTAAATAATATTAGAATGTTTACGCTTAAAAACTGTATTCATTTGCATTTTTAGTCCTATAACATTTATTGTAAAGAGTAAAAATATTTGAAAAACATATATATTCATTTTTAGATAGTTCTGTTCATTCCCGCCATTACAACAGCTAGGCGTTTTATAATATTATTTTATTATTAGATTGCAACGTAAGATTTCCAAGAAACCTGTTGTTGCATATTGGGTATGCCATCGAGCATAGCATCCTCTTTAAAGTAATATAAATATTTTATTCACAAAAATGGATAAATATAAGGATTTCATATTCTTTGTTTACCTGGGGTGTTACATCCTTCCCCCCTTTTGGGAATTGCATCCACGCAATTTTAAAGTTGGTCTTGGAAACAACCTTGAAAGTCCCACATCGGAACAAGAGTCGGTAAAACAATCACTTTAAAATAAAGAAAGATATGTACAATGGTCACCCGAGTTAACCCATACTAGGATTCCAAGTATGAAAATATGGACATGGAGGGAAAAAAGGGTCATGTTCTGATGGAGAGTGATAGAAAACATGTTTAGGAGAAAGTTAACCATAAGAAAATTTCAAACTTGTGATGAGTTAAACGGTATTTGATTCCCTAGTAGGAAAAGATAACAGACAACATTTTGGTTTTAAGTTAATTTTCATTGAGGAATTTATTTTTTAGCTTAACTAAATCATAATGAATCATACTTACTTGTCATGTAGACTTTCAACTTTTACTAGATTCCTTAATCAAACTCATATTTTCTCCAAAAGACGAGTATTTAGGAAGACTTGTTCGTATTAAGAGTACTATAATCAAATTCTAGAGAATAAACTAATCCAAAAAAGAGAACTATATACATCCCATGTCTTTAGACTTTATCCAAAACCAAAATCAAAAAGGTTAGTACAAGATAAGATAATACAGAAAAGGATAACCCATTATAAAAAGAAAATCTATTCTTAATCTCCAAAATTTGTCCAACAAAACCCAAAGTTCAACGAGGACCATTCGATAAACAATTTGTCCATAAAATTCTTCAAGGTAAACCAAACTATGATTGAAACGCAAATATTTGAAGGATTTAGTCACATATTCTTCCAAGGTACAAATTAACTTTTATCTCCAAATAACATCAGTTCCTCTTAAA
The DNA here is from genome assembly GCA_963277665.1 of Viscum album. Lineage (NCBI taxonomy): Eukaryota > Viridiplantae > Streptophyta > Magnoliopsida > Santalales > Viscaceae > Viscum > Viscum album. Next base: position 375,544,081 of record OY728166.1, on the reverse strand, counting down.
TTCTCATATTGAAAAGTAATTAACCAAATCACATATCCTCCATGATAGGTTAATAATTTTCATATATAACCCAAAATAAACTTACTCTTGATTCCTAAAATCATATAATTAAAAATAATTTGTCAAAATAACAAGGGACTTCACGTAGTCCAGTGGTAGGCGATAAATACCAGTCACACTTTGGTTGTGGGTTCGATTCCCGTAGCTTTGTCCGACGTGACGGGTTGTCACACGGTCTGAGTGTTGTCCTTTTTCCAAAACTATATAATTCTTAAAACATTCCCCAAAATGAGATACAATCTTCAAAAATAATCATAACATATTTTAACCTCAAGTTTATCTCATGCCTTTCATTTTCCTTCATAACATATAATAACCCATAATTACCTCAAAAGTAAGGATCATATAAACTCTAATGGTTACCTTTATAATTATTACCTGAACCTCCACATCGATTGGTCATCTTGTACATGATTCATTACTGAAAATACCAAGGTAAAAGTGGTTGATCATGACTCCTGGGTAGTTGGTTTAGAACAACCATGAGTTTCCTCATTGAATCCCCCATTTAATCCAGTCTCTTAATCAGAGAACCACCACAGTTTCCTTCAAACCTATTGTCACTTTGGTGCCTGCTAGATCCAGCCATTTACTAAAACCAAAAAGGTCAGTGTGAGTATATCAAAAAAACCATCATGTACTAATGAGTAAGATATACTTACTCATTCACTTTATCTAAAAACTATGACTCTTTCTGAAATCCTAACCATTTTTGTAATGTCACTTATGGTTAAAGAATACCCTAACCTCTAAAGTTATCTAAACCGATCTTTGATACCAACTATAAGGCCCCAGACTTAAACCTTACATAATCATGAGTTCTTACAAGATTACACATTGATGATCTTTTCAGGTTTAGAGTTTTAGAGAATTAGATCATAAAAATTGCATTACATTCCAAATTTAAACAAAGTGGTTACATAAAATATTGTATTAATTTTTCCCATCAACGGAAACATATTTAAAATAAAACATGGATTATTTCTTGAAACTACCTTGACACTATCATCATATCATGTAACCTTCCCTTGACCTGTGAAAACATTTCAAAAACGTGGGATGAGCATAAAAAGACCAGTAAGAGATATAAAAAGTATGGAAAGGAAACATGAGTAAATATATACATAAGAATGAAATCATACTTTTCCCATAAATCATAAGCACTTTAACACACCACATAAAATCATGTATAAATCATAGAAATCATAAGGCATAAAAGGTAACTTGAGGCATTCATAACATTCTTACGTAGGGAGTAACCCTCTTGGTTACGTTTGGAATACCCATCACAATATATTCCCTAAATCTCTTCGAAGAAACCTTAACGATTAACCCCTTCGCATTACCCAATGCATTGAAAAGCTATATCGGGCTCACCCGCCCTTAGTTTATCACGGAACCACCCATTTTCATAACAACTCCCAAGAACCATAACAAAAATGTATCAAATAAAACATGCATAAAGTAAATATAACATTTCCACATCTCAATCACAAAATAACATTTTAGGATATTGAAATAATGAATCCATTAAAAAACTATTCTCAAATCCATTTAAAACATTTAATAAAGAGATTTTTGAATCAAAGTGTCCCATACCACCTTAAAGTTTTTTAAATTTTAAACCATTAATATCCATATAAATAAATCCTTAAAACCAATTTTAAAACATGGATATTAATAAGAACAAATATTTAAAACATTTAAAGCGATATTTTGGTCAAAGGGGTTTTTCCAAAATTAGAGACACTTGAATACAATAATTGAGGAATAACATTTAGTTAGAACTTTATAATATCATGAGAATAAATGGATTCAAGATATAATATTCCAATGGACTGTATATACACCATATAAGAGTGAATTGGTGCATAACAACAATGAAGTCTCAATAGAGATGTAAAATGTGATGAAATCCCTTATAAAGAATGTATCCTTAAATTAAGGGTAAATCAATCTCAAAAATATGTGTGAAAAAAATAAATAGACCCAATATAATTGGATATTAAGTGTAAAACAATAAAAGGTCATTCACACATATTCAAAGGATGACATATTCAATAACTACATGTTGAACCCAAAGAAATCGAAATTGGGTTAAAAAGTTCCCTTGGTAAAATTCGAGAGCGTAATGGCGTCACTTCAAAAATTCTGAAAATGAGTAGATGAGAGATAAAAAGGGAATATCATCAGTTGGAAATAAAATTTACATCAACCAGGATATAGAATAACATATCCCAACATAATATTATGTTAATTAAAAGACATAACAAACGAAGTCTTTTAAAAATATGAGGGTGAAAGGTTCCCTTACCGACTTGGGTAACTTTAAAAAAGTACACCCCATTGAAGAAGTGCCATAAAATGAATATGTGAATACACATAAATGGAATTATATTAAAAAAGGAGTGTAATAATGGGCATTAAATAAACCACTAAATAGAAATTGTGGAAAATGTATCATAAATCTCACGGGAATAAAAGTGAGATTAAAACTATCTTATGAAAACTCGGCAGCCTAACGACGCCACTTAAAACTTCCAAAATGGATTGATTAGAGGAAATAGGGTCTCTCATCACATCAACATAATGTTTATAGAAAGAGGAATATAAAAGAACATCCCCCAACATAACAAAGAAGAGCTTAAAAGAAGTGACATAAAGGAGAGTATGTATAAAGAAAGAGAGAGGTTAGATCTCTTACGAAAATTCGGCAGCCTAACGGCGCCACTAAAAACATCCAAAATAGATTGATGAGATAGAATAGGGTCTCTCATCATATTTACATAAAAATTACTGTAATAGTAATATAAAAGAACATCCCAATCATACGAAAGATGAGCTTTAGAGGGAATGACATAAAAGAGTGTACTTAAAAAGAAAGAGAGTAAGATCCCTTACCTCGGGTCCGACTTGACTCGATCGTTCTTTAATATCCTGGTTAATAAACTTGAGTTAATTTCTACTTCCTTATGAACCTTTTTCAAGTTCATTTTTCATTTAATATCACTTATTACAATGTCATAAACATTATGTAATCATTTATGTTAATAATGATTGTTTTGTCGATATTTGGTTCTTAAGTCGAAAGTGGACTTTTTACAATTACATGTTGTTCGTGTGGTCAAAGGTTCATTATATCCAGAATTTTATTAATGATTTATATATCATATATCTCATATATATCCAGTATATTCATGCATTTATAATATTACATAGCATTTAGAGTTAAGAAATGACATGAACTGTTCATGGAGACGGTAAGCCGTACATACGCATGAACGCTACTTCCATTTCTATTTAATATTTAATGGAATTAAAACATAATGATACATAATAGTTTTTTAATTCCATTATGGTATCATATATAATATAATTAAATATATCCTTTATACGTACCACATATGGTATTAACGAATCAAATCACTTTGAGGGGGCGGTAGTCCGCACTTCCTTAAATGAAGATATCACGTTTACCCATAATGGAAACCATAAAGGTATGCCATAAATGAAAAATACAGAATCTTAAGTAAAACATAAACATACTATATATAATATATAAATATATTTTCATCTTAATTTCCACCTTTGAAGGTGTTAGAAGAATGTTGAACAATCATCGTTTCGGGAGGCAGAAATTTTCCATCCACGGAAACAGTATGTTCTTTAACCATTAGATGTAGGTGTCTGTAAGTGTAGCTCTAATACTTCTTATAACAAGATCATAGTATATTTAAGATACTGGATTTGTTACAAAATAAATGAATAAAAATATATTAGGGGGTTGGAGAAGCAAAATAAAACAAAAGGACACAAGTGAAGACATTACCTTTAAATCGGGTAACTTCCTTTGATTTGAGCTCAAAGGCTTCCTTGGAAAAGATTATTCCCAAAGTGAGGATTCAAGGAGTTACAGAGGGATGTGTAGAGATTAAATGGGCAGGGGTTGGCCGAGCTAAAGGCTTTGGAAGTGTGTGTAATGAAGTAGAGGTGGGGGCCTTTTATAAGAGGAGAGAAGAGGCACTCTTGGAAGGGTATAAAATGTAACTTTATTTTCAAATGAGTTTCGGATTTTAATGGTCCCACATTGATGTGTTTCAGGAATAAGGTGATAAGGGTTCGAAATACACCCATAAAATAGGTTTTGTACATGTTTAGGTATTATATTTTACATTATCATTTCATTTTATTTAAATTGTTAAATAATAAGGTCATCGCTGCATCATCATGATGTCATAAATAATTTAATTTATTTAATGTCTAAAAATTATAAAAAAATACAATGATGTAGAAATATTTTTAGATTTATAATGTATATTTATAGTCCAAAGGATCATTTATGTAGAAAAAATTAAAAATATTTTACTTAGGTGATACATTCTTTGTTACATTTAACATTTTTTAAAAATAAAAAGATAAAAAGTCACTTTCTCACAAAAGTGACTCCATGGGGCCCCCAAGTTTGGCACAAGGCATCTCATGGTCGGCCATGAGACAACCAATATACTTAGGACACATTTTGTTGTCATTTATTATTATTATTATATTATATTATTATCTTTAACTACCCGATTACTCATTAATCAAGATAATTAAAGATAATTACCGTCGTTACTATTCATAATGTCCAAAAATAAAAGAGTCTTTATTACATAATTTGGACCTTCTGATTATAAATATGTGATCCATTTTAACAAATTACAAACACATAAATTTCAATAATTAATTTAAAAAAACTTCCTGTTGTCAATACAAATAGCGGGTTTTTTAGAAACAAAATGTATGAAAAGTTTGGCACTTGTTTATGCCTAATTACAAAGTGAAATTAATCCCAATGACCATAATTGAATTACATGGTAAAAATATATTCTAATTAATCCTTAAAAAAAATTAAAAAGATAATATAACCATATAAGTAAATTATATGAAAAAGCAGTTTTGATGTAAAATGCACTATTTTTCACTATTCATTGAAAAATGAACATTGACAGAAAAATACCAAAAATTAACCCAAGGTAAATTTCAATGTCCCAATAATAAATAATATGTTTATTTTTAAAAATAGATCTTATAAAATTTTCAAAAAGTGGACTTAAAAGGGGTTCGCCATCAAAAGGCCGTTAATCGACCTTTTAAAGAATATTAGAATGTTTACACTTAAAAACTGGATTCATTTGCATTTTAGACCTCTATAATTTATTGTAAAGAGTAAAAATATTTGACAAACATATATAATAATTTTTTAGTTAGTTATTTTCATTCCCTCCATTAGAACGACTAGACGTTATATAATATTATTTTATTATTAGAGTGCAACGTAAGATTCCCAAGAAACCCGTTGTTGCGTATTGGGTACGCCATCGATCATAGAATCCTATTTAAAGTAACATTAATATTTTATTAATATATATGGATAAATATAAAGATGTAATATTCTTTATTTACATGGGGTGTTACACTTATAACAAATTATCATGTGTTTATTATAAATTATTTACTAACATCACCCTTTATTGTGATAGATGCTTCGTTTTTTCATATTTTGGTTCATCATCATCATCCTTATAAATTAATGTCATTTTGATAGTCTATATAATGTTAATAATTTAATTTATATTTTATTTACTCAAAATAGGAAATTTTATAAATATTCATGAAAATATACGATGAAAATGAATTACATAACTTCCTAGAGATAGTAGTCTGTACGTCCACGTGATCGATGCTTCAACATTTCAATGGAAAAAATGAAAGAAATATAAATAATAATTATGTTTTATAAAACTATAATAATATTAATATTTTATTAAATATTCTATTAATACAACATTATAACAATCAATGTGATGTTATAGTGAAAAATGAAACACTTGGCTTCGTAGAGGTTGTAGCCCAAATATACACATAAGTGATGTTTTCTATTCCCATATGATCAATGTTGCTAAAAACTTTACATAATCATGAAAATAACTAATTTTATTGATCATTATTAACTCATTATTTTATAATTTTTACCATAGATTTTATGAAGGTATATAATGAAATCAAATTGAAATTGTCTGGTTAAGAGTTACACTGCTTTTTTGAGAAACCTCATTTGAATTACACATTATGCTGTTAATGGATGATATTTTTGAAATACCATAAGTTCCTGAATGTGGTAATGGAATTTGGATGGTATTGGGATGGATTTTATTTTCCTAATGGCTCAAAAATTTTGAAGATGGGAGGAAGGGAGGTTCCCATTTTATAGTGATGAAATGGGTGCACATGGAATTATATTATATAATGTAATATAATTTATATCATAATATTGGAAATAATAAAATGGACATAATATAAAAGGTATGACATTATGTGGTGTATATACAATCAAAAATTATGATTTCTAAATTTTTATTCTTCATATTAATCATAATATTTTCTTTTAACGCTATCATTATACCATTATATCATCAACTGTGTTAGCACATTTATTAGCATATAAGTGGAATAGATATAATTATAATGTCAAATATGGAATAAAAATTGTCCATGGATCATATTTCTAACCATTTCCCAACATTATTTTACTTTGTATGTATTATTATTATAATAAAATATTAGTTAACATAAAATTTCGTTGAAGTCATTTTTAGACTATTCAATTATTTAATTTCAATGTCATATATAATTCAATGAAATATGAATATATAAAAAATTACCATAATTTTTTATTTATAATTTCATTTGTAAAATTTTTAATACCACATTCTATAAAAAAATATTATCATTTATAAAATCATCTATTTTATTTTTAAAAAACATTCACAATAACTATATCAGCATCATGGAAGAATTTACGGTTATTATACAATCTCCAAAAAATTAAAATAATACAATAATGAGAATAATTTATTTATTTTTAATATAAACCTCAATTTTTATTCATATTATCTTTTTATTCCATTTAAATCATATATGATACATTAAAATCAAAATAGTGACATTTTGTATTTACCCATTCTATAAAATAATGTAATGATTATAATAAATATAAAGTTGAAGGAAATTGAAATATTTTCATATATATGATCTATTTTTTAACACCACTCATCAAATAGGATAATGCCATGTTATGTGGATAATTATTGTTCATATATTATTGTTGTAACCTTGTTTTACTCGTTTTTACATTACTAAGGTGATAATCATTTACCATGGTTATTATTTGTAAAGAAATAAAATAAATGGACCTACTTACCAAATCTTAACCTCTTTATTTGAAATATGTAATCTAATTTTCATGACAAAAATGTATATAATTTGTATAAATCAATTTTAAAATAAGTTTGCAAAATGGAATGAAATATATTTTTAGAAAAACATGTTTTATGGATAAAACTAAATTTATTCTTATCCTAATATTAGTAAAACAATTTTATTAATTGTAAAAAACATTCAATTTAATATATAATCAATAAATTTTATTTCATTCATTCATCAATTGTAATTATTTTAAATTATTAACAAAAACCATATTACGTGCGTAAATATTATTTTAGAAAAAATAATTCTCAAATGAATTTATAAATTGATAAAAATTAAATTCATATAATATATTTTTAATTATTAAATCTTCATAATTTAGATGGACTTATACATAACATATAATTAAACACCTAGGTAATAACATACACATTAAATAACAATATTTCAATAGTATATAATAGTCAATTTTATGTTGGTGGTGTGTGTAAAGAATGATATATAATTATATAAAGATATATATATATATATCATTAAATCTCATGGTGTTAAAAAAAACACCTAGTAAGACTATGTTTTTAAGCATAAAAAATTTATTTAATGAAAATGGGATAAATTAAATTTATGATGCATGAAAGTTTGATGTACATTACAAATAATCCGTGATATTTAATATATTCATCATGATTCTATGTTTACATTGAATAAAAATTAATTTTTTGTGTCATCAAAAATAATGAATTAGAAGAATAATAATCTAAAAAGTCATTATTTATTTATATTAACATTATAAATTTTTATTAAAGGAATTTATTTTGGATGTATTTATTATTGTATTAATGAGTGAATATTCCTTTAATGTATTCATTGTTGAGGATGTTACTGATGTCAATAGAAAAATACATGTAATTTTTTTATTGTTATTATTTTTTCTTGTAAAATAGAAATTCTATTTGATCAAACATTCCTTTTATTGATGATTGGAATGATACTATAGAATTGTTTTTGGAAATAATCACATATATGTTCATTTTTTATTAAATAATCAAAACTTTGATGATAATTAAAAAATATCAAGGGATCATGTAGTCTCGGGTCCTTGATTATCTATATTTTAATGTAGTATAACATTTTAAATTATTGATAACATAAATAGAGATAGAACAAGGGTGTTTAAATTTTGATAATTTTGGATATTTCCAATCACACATGTTTATTATCTCATGTTGAACTAAAGTTTATTTAAGTGGGTTTTAATATAGTGGAATGTATATAAACTGAACAAGTAATAAAAAGTAATAAGGAAAATTAATATTTGAAATTTTTTGTTTATCCAATATTCAAGAATTTAATAGAAAAATATGTGTTTTGGAAATAATATCAATGTGAATGGATATGTATCATAAATCAATTCTCATCATTTGCACAAAGGATATTCCATAATTTACGATCTATAAATTGAATATTCCTTTAGTCTAACAAAAAGTCATAAAATTGTTTGGATATTACTTTTGATAGGAGTTGAATGTAATTGTATTGTTTTTAGAGGATTTGATGTCTATATTTTATAATAGTTAACTTAGATAATATGATTTCATCCAATAATTGGAGGGAAATTTATTTATCAGTTTTTTTACTTGAGTTTTCAAGTTTAATGCTGTAATTTTGGGTCATACATAAGTAACATGATCTAGGTTAAACATTTATAATAGATAAATTTCATGAATGTGGATTTTCGTAATAATATATATGTTATGGGATATGAGAAAAACTCAGTCTCTATTATTTTATAAGGTAATTAAGTAATTTTTTCTCGAAATAAGAAATATTTATATAAGGACATTACATTTAAAGTAATAAATTACTTTTATATGTCAATGAATTGTATGATGAAATTCCTTTTGGGAATTTATGTGATGAACATAACATGTTATATCATTCTCTCATAAAAATAATAATATAGTGAGTTTTTAAACATGTTTGGAATATAATAATATATATATGTATTAACACATGTAAAACATAGGTTTATGATTTCCTTTTATATAAAAGAAATTGGTATTGGTCAAATTAATTTTTAGAGGCCTACTAGTGGCCAATGTTTCATGAAAACACCTAGATCATACATAATGTTTGAGATTAAAATATATATATAATTTAAATTTAATAATTATCTTCAACATCATCTTGAAATTAAACACATGTTTTTACTTATAAAAGGCACAGTTATTTATGGTATATATAATTAAATATATGTATCTTTTCCAATTTATAGATACCCACCACTAGATTAGTAAAGGGACATTGCTGATTAGAAATCATATTCTTTATGAGAAATTTTTATTATAGATAAATCCATTCCTTATCATGAAAATTCAATTAACACATAAACTTCAATTTTGATAAATTTGAATAATCATATTATTCAATATAAAAGTTAATGATCAATTCACAACATGAGGACATAGTGGTGAAACCCATTGACCAATTGAAGGTTTGCTATGATAATCAATGTTAAATCAAATTTTTTTAGAATATTATACAAAAATTAGGGATTAAACATTTTTAAAAAAAGTTCCACATCACTGAGGAAAATATGTAAAAAATACTATTCATCGGATTCTATTTCAACAAAAATTAATGTTAACAATATATTAAAAAATACCATAATGAAAATTTTCTTCTTGGATATGAGGAAATTGTTTAATGTGTGGTATCTCTTATAAATCCTATATGTGTTCATGATTTAATCTGATATTTTATTCCTTTTCAATTGTTATCACAGATGGAAATTAAAAAAGTGGATGATTTTTCCATTGGGGAGAGATTCTAATTATTTTTTTCGGGTGATGATCAAGGGGGAGGAGAAACGTTTTTTCCCTATCGTTAGAGGCATCATTTGTGTTTAGGCGATGTTTATAAAATGTAACAAAAATTGATAAAATCCCACTAACAATGATTAACAAAGATTATTACAACATTTTTTCTAGAAAAAATTAGGATTTTTATATGGATATTACATCCAAAATAAGAAATCACTTTGAGACAGAAATTATTAATAAGATAGAAATAGTTTAATGATTTAATCTAATGAATATGATAGGTTGTATCCTTTTATCATAATAATAGTATTACTATGAGTTATTTAAGAATATTGAATTATAATAATTGATATAGGTATAAAATTCTATTAAAATTTGGAGCATGTTTCCATTAGATAAAAAATGAAGGGCTATTTATCAATTTGAGTACATGATTTTTATTAGTATCCTACAATATATGACAACATCTAGAAATGATATCATGTTTGTGATTATATTATGTGCATTATTTCAATGAAATCAATAGAAATAAAATTATATGCTAATGAAATAGATTTTTATATAAAAAACGGTCTCTCAATCATGTTACATAGAATGATAAAAATATATATTTTCTGACTTATGTATTCTTTCATGTAAATTAGGAAAGTGACATTACTGATCAGAAATAATTTTCTAAATGATCAATAGTTATTAGTAGAAAAATAATTATATATAATTAATTGAATAATAATTAAATTTATCCATTAAATAAATATTATGAATATTTTGTAGAATCACATAACATAAAATATATGGTTTAGATACATTCATTTATTGAGGAAATAATTTTGAGTCACTCAAAACAATAGATCATTGCATGTGATAATAAAAGTGATTTAAAACTTTTTAAAGAATAAGATTCAAAAACATGGTTAAAATATATTTATATAAAATATTATACCAACAAGGAAAATATGTTATATAAATTATTTTATTTCAAATTTTTTTAACATAACTGAATGTTAATAAAATATTTACAAAATCTTTTAATGAGTAATTAATTATAGGATATCATTATATTATTAGATTTTTGGTATCTCATAATAACTCTATAGGTTTTCATGATTTCTTATATTTATTATATTGTATTTACTAAATATATAAATAATAAAAAATTTTGTATTTACATGAATGGAGATTTATTATATTTGTTTTTCCCAGAAATGATTAAGATAGATAAAAAATTGTTTTCCTTATAGTTGGAATGATCTGGTGTTTGTAGGTTATGATTTTACAATATCCCATGTATTACAAAATATACTCCAAAATAATTAAATAGAGATGTATTAATAATTATAAGGAAAAACTAAAGTGACCTTTATTTTTGGATAGATGATGTATTATTTGAGAAACATTTCCCTATTGAAGCATATTAACAAAATGGGATTTGTAAGTTGGTCTAAAATGATGAATTTTTGTATTAGTATTGTTCAACAACAAAGAGTTAGTGAATTATGAATAAAATATTTTTATCTAATTTTGATCTAGTTACATTACATTAACCTAGGGAACCTTTGTGGATATTTTTCATGTGATAAATCATTCATAATTCCTGAATAAATTTTCATGTGTTATTATTCGATAATATTCTCATGGGTGAGTTAGATTGTAATTGGAGAAGTATATTATAATTATTATTGATTATTTTATGAGTTAATAAAATTAATGGCATGCAAGATATATTTCTTCTCTTAATTGATTGTAAGAGAAGAAGTGTGTTATTCATACTCATTTAATCATGCTATACTTTTTGGTGTTACAAAATGATGGTTTTACATGATTAGTTATGGTTTTTATACAATATTTTGATGATGAGTCATTATATATTTTTTGGACATGTCCTTGGTAGTTGGATGACATTTGTCCACATGTGTGAATATTGAAACAATTTATGAATTGATGACAATAAATATATTGATCATTATGTTTTGATGAACTAATTATTGTAAAAGTTTGTGCTTAGAAAAAACTTTATCAGTAATTTTGACAATTTTATCATGTATATATTGATTTATTTATTATTTTAACTTCCCATTTTAGTGTAGACATTTATGAGTATACTATTTATTGGTATTTTCTATAGAATATTTACTAAGGTCGCCTTGATGGAATGATGCAGTTTGGGCTGTCATTGACCGACTCACAAAGGTTGATCAATTTTTACATATCAAGGAGACCATCGGTGTTGATGATATAGGACATTTGTGCATCTATGAGATTGTACATCTACATGGAGTTCCAAACTCTATTGTTTCATACATTGATGCTCGTTTTACCTGTCGAGTTTAACAGAGGCTTCAGAAGGCTTTGGGTACATAGGTACATTTGAGTATAGCTTACCATCCATAGACTAATGGCCAGTTCGAGTGTAAGATTCAGGTTCTTGAGGACATGATCCAACCATGCATCGTGGATTTTGGAGGTTCTTGGTAGAACCATATACCTCTTTTGGGGTTTCCCTACAAAAATAGTTTTCAAACAACTATTCAGATGGTACCTTATGAGGCCTTGTATGGTAGGCCATGCCGATCACCCATATGTTGGCTAGAGGCAGGATATGAACCTTTGATGGGACCTCGTCTGGCCCAAGAGACCACATTGAAGATAGAGTTGATTCAGAAGAGGATGGAAAATGCACAGTCTCTATAGAAGTCTTATGTTGATCAGCGGAGATGACCTCTAGAGTTTGAGGTCAGGGATTAGGTTTTCCTACGTGTCACACTAAGGTTGGTACACAGGAGGGTCAGAAGATAGGGTAAGCTTTCGAAGATGTACATCAGACCGTTTGAGGAATTAGAGAGTGTTGGGTCGGTTGACTATCGGCTGCAGTTACCTCAGAGGTATCGGGCTATGCATGATATTTTCACGTTTCTCAGCTCTGGCATTAATTTTTAGACCCATCTCATGTTTTTCAACATGAGGAGGTTAATATCGATGTGGATGTGTCATTCAAGGAGCATCATATCCGGAATTTTAATCAGAGTACAATGGTTCTTCATGGATTGTCTGATCCACTAGTACAAGTGTTATGTTTGCACGGGCGGGAACAAGACGAGAATTGGGAGATGTAGGCCGATGTACGAGCCCAGTGGTTGGTTTTATTCAGGGTTTCTTCTTCTACTCCACACTAGGGATATTCGGGGATGAATTCCACTAAAGTAGGAAGGTTATAAGAACTCTGATCTTCATTCTATATATGTTTTTACTTTTCTGGTCATTTTCGAGAAAAAGTGTAAATTCTGGAAATTCTCTAAGATCACGCACTGTAATTTATGAGTACATGCCATGTAATGGCTTACTGTAGTAGGTAGTGTGATGGCCGTGTAATAGCGACATACAAGGTCGTGTATAAGTGACTTGTAGGACGATTAAAGTGGAGTACAAAAATGGTCTGTATACACCATGTAATTAAAAAGTACACATCATGTACTCTCTCGTTTTTCATTAAACGCACTGGGGATGCGTCTAATCACTAGAACACTCTTATTTTAGGTATTGTTCGACCGAGAGCTGGTAACGGCTGTAGATCATTGACCAAACCCCAAGCATGTGTGCATCTTCCAAATAGAACATAGTCTGTTGTGTTGGAATCGCATCAGTGAGTTCTCTCTTCTCATAGAGGACAATTTTCAGATTTTTCCGCTCTCATGAGATATCGTGGGTTGAACTTGTTAGACGTTTTTGTAGATCTTTTATGTTCTTAGGAAATTAAAGCTTCGAGGTTCACTTATATCAATCTTCTAATGCTGAGGTAGGTGGTTTGTTCCTTTTTGTTGAATGTCCTTGAGTATCATTTGCAAAATTTCCCAATACCCATGAACGGGGTATTGATCAATTACCGTTTTAGCGCTATTTTTTTCCTACTATGCTCGTATGATTGAGTATATGAAAATTTATTGTATATAGGGTGATTTTCAATGCATTGGATGTGTTTCCCATGCATGTTATTTCTGTTTTGACCTTTGGTTCTAGTTTTCCTAATATGTGGTTGTTTTACATTCCCATGCCTTGTATGTAGGATAGTGTGACTATTATTCTATTATACTATTTCGTTGTAGAATTCTAGGCAAGTATTTCATGTGGATTACATTGGCTGATAAGTGTTGATAAACATTCTTGACTAACACTGGTCCATGAGAACCTGGTGTATATACCATAGGGATAATGGATGTTGAGGGCTTCTCCAGAGTGTCTTTATAATTTTTACGATATGAGACTATAGGGGGGAATTGATGTTGAGTGCTTCTTCAGAGTGTCTGTAGTTCCTTGAAGTGGGTCATAGAGGGAATGTGATGTAAGTGCTTACCTAGAATGACTTTAGTGATGATACAAGACTATAGGAGGAATTGACGGTGACTGCTTCCTCGGAGATTCTATGCTTAAGATGAACCAGAGAGATTAGACTGAGTGTACTGACTAGAGGGATTCTTTTACATGTTAGGTAAGACCATAGGGGTTAGAATGAGTGTGCTTCCAAGAGGGTTACCTGTTTTTCTATCATCATGCTTACTTGTTGCTTGATATTGAATCTGTGGATTATTTAATGTTGAGTACTATCGTGTTTACTGTATCATGTACATTTACCTTCCATATATTCATTGATTGTTAGGAATAGATCTCGTGGTTATTTCCAACTATGATTATTCTCACACCCTGTTTGGGTCAAACTTTTTGGCCCAAACAGATTATATTATTGCAGGTATAGAAAAGGGAAAGCACACTTCTACTTCAGGTACTTGACATGGTGTGGAACTAGAGAGTACGAAACCAAGATTAGGCTTGCGATGATATGGAACTAATTAATGTTGTTATTTTGTACACGGTTTAGTAATTTGTTTTGGTATTTTTCTTTGTTTTGCTGCATTCCTAGACATACGTATCATGCATCATTATATATATATATATATGTATGTTCTCTAGTTATTTCTATCGGTTTTCCACTGTTTATTTTTGTGTGATATTGTTTATGCTTCAGCTCTGGTGTATATTTGATTAATTCTTGTTGTGTACTCTACCAATGAGAGCATAGTTTCCACACTATCACAGCTAAGTCCCCCACTGATAGTCGGCAGCCTCTGGAATTCAAGAAAATTCACTTGATGCCATGTGGCCAACCGGGTACGGGGTGCCTCTTTGTGGCTTCCGGAATTGGGACGTTACATGTGGGACACCCCTATACCCGTCCTCTACACCCAAAAGACTAGGTGTCACCCTCTATTCCACTTTTCCTTCTCTGATGGTTACCACTATCTTGGATGACTCATCCACATAGTCGAACTCCTCCTATGCAGAACCAGAGGTGACATGATCCCTCCGGTGTAGATCCACGGTTGATATCCTCTATCCTGAGCATCCATATCTAGGGCCAACATAACAACATACTGGACTCTTTCAGCTCCAGAGACCCCCACACACAATTTCACATGAGGAACACTACCAACCTCTATAATGGCATAAGGCCTCCTCTTGCCACCTCCTAATTTTTTGGTCATAACTCGGCAGAAATCCTCTGATATATGCTTGGCCCTCCTCCCTCTTCCGGTATATTTGGTATGCCAAAATCCCCCCCCCCCCCCTCACCAATGAATTAGAGCCTTATTTCACCAATGTGGCCTCCAACCCATCATGGAATGATCCCAGCCGATCTAGAAATACTCATCCTCTATTGATAATTCAATTCACTTATCCGGAGGTCACATGACAGTCATGGCTATGTCTCCAGCAACACCACCGAGCTTCTTCTAGGATGCAATAAATCTTCATATATGGGATTCACCGTGAAATATGGTGCCTAAAACATCATGTTCAATGTACACTATAGGGGTTTTACCTTACCCAGACAGACCATGGGGTTTTATGATTGGGTATATTATATATAATAAATAGTAATTGAATTAACTAGTTTAATATTGATTTAAATTATGTAAGTAAATATTAACATTCTGTGTTTAAAAAATAAATGATTAATATATATGGCTAAATTAATTTAATTTAGTTAATAAATTAATTTGATTAAATAATATATTTTTTGTTATTAAAATTAAAATATGTTTTGGACCAAATGGCGTAACTATTTAAATTAAGAATTAGAGGCAATTTTAATTTCATAAAAAATCCCTTAGAAAAATATTTTATTACAATTTTGATTTCGCTTTTGAATTTAATTAATATACCTATGTTTAATGTGTTTTGAAGGATCATTATTAGTATAATGACCAATGGTTATCCGGTATTTATTTATTAATTTCATTATTACAATGAATATTAGTAATAATTACTCAAAAAATTGATGATCTGTGTGATATTCATGAATCATTATATGTATAAGGGTCTGTCACATCAAAAACTTACATGTCTCTTTTAATTTAACTATTTTTTTCATATTTTTTATTATTTTCTTTTATTTTTGAACGGTTTGAGTCGAAGTTTAATTTTTTTAGTTTTTATGGAAAATGAGTGCTTTCGGCTTGGCTTCATCAGACGCACGAACATAGCATGATTTGGATTTTCCCATGTAATGTTTGGGCCTATGTAGTGATAAAAATTTATAAATAAAATAAAATTACTGATAAAATGAGATAAACAAAAATCAGAAGTATGATATAATTTTTTTTTATAATAATAATATTATTATTATTAGTGTTAAAATTTTAACATTTTTATTAATATTATTAATATTATTATTATTATCAATATAATTTTTATTAAGCTTATTGTTATTGAAAAAAATTATTGTTATGTTTTTGAAATTATAATTATGTTATTTTTATTATTAACTTTGTTGCTGTTATTACTATTATCATTATCATTATTCTTATTAATATTTATTATATTTATAATAAATGTTTTTATTATAGTATTTTAGGCTTTTACTAAACCATGAGGGGTTCCTTTTTCCTCTTCACACAAAATACCTTCTCCCCACTCTTATAGCATGACACACTCCATCCCCCTCTTACCTCTAGCACGCAACCTCTTGTAGTGCACCCCATGGATGTGATCCCTTCAGTTCTATGAGTTTCAGGAAGACCTCCATCAATGAGGCCTCTCTTAGCTGTGCGACCCCCTCTCAGTGGCTCCCCATTATGTAGCAATGAACCTACCTCCGGCATTCCTCTCCCGCCCGGATTTCAACCGATTTTCCAATTGATTTTTTTCTGATTTATCAGGGTTGGTGTTTCTCCTCTATCTTCGCTCAATTTTTGGCCAATTTGAGGTCTCTCTATCAATGTTTCCCTTTAAACGAAAATCCTATGATTAGGATTGATTAATTTTGTAATTTTCCATCGACGTGGTGTGCATATGGTCTCTCGGAACCCATTCATGTGTGTTCAGACAATAACCACCTAAGGCAAAGTGGTTCACTTCAAATCGTTCCACCGATGTCGATTTTTGGAACGATTGATTAATCGTTGATTATTCTGCACCCTCTATTTTAGGTCCTTAAGATGTTTATGAGACTATGGTAATTAATTTTAGGTGCATTGAACCATGCATCTATATTTTTTTTATTCTAGGAAATGTTGTACTATGTTTTAAGCAATGTTTGGGGGTACATATGCATAATGATAAGGTATTTATAATATATATATATCCTTATCAACATTTCCAAATTTCATGTGGAATACATTCATTGGATTAATGTTACATATATAAATACAGGTATGTGAGTGTATGTGTGGGATGGTTATCGGTGGTCACCGCCTAATTTATCTAGTGTATAAGTGTCTCGTTTTTATCCACTATCATGCGGAGGTATTTTTCATATGGCCACACCATTAATTATAGATCCTTGGTTGCATATAATTTTAAAATATTATATATATATATATATATTTCTGTGTGTCTATATTATTTATATATACATATATATACATACCTAGGGGTTTGGTAAAAATGAATGTGTTTTTTGGGAATTGGCTTCTCATTTATTTATATAACTGTTCCTGTTTACAATTTGATTTTAAATGTGAAATACCAAAAATAATTAGGAATAGTTTTCTAAAAAACTCTTATCTCTCGAAATATGTTTTTTGGTACATAAAAAGGATTACATAAATGTGTTAGGTAAAACACATATTGTATACCACCGTGAAATTTAGTTTGGAAATTAAATGACATGAAGGAATGTTCCAAACATTTTTAGGTGTTTTGAATTTTTATCTTGGAATTAGAAATGGATTTGGAAAGTGAATTTGTTTGAGCTAATTTAAAGGCCATATATGGAATAATTTTGTGGAAGAGGTTTTTCACATTATTAGATAAATAGATTATAATATTTTATGACATAGATGAGTGATAGTATTAATGGTGAAGTTGTAAACATTTTTCATTTTTGGAATTAAAATTTTGTTTTGAAATGGGATTGAACATTTCAATGCCTGATTGAAAACATAATGAATTTTATTGAAATGATTTGATTTTTTATTTGAAATGACAACCTTGTTGTCAACATGAACATTTTTTAATGAAAATATAAGTCTTATGTGATGTAAAAGCATGATTGGAACCTTAAATGATGGGAAACATTTATATGTATCTAATGGTAACCCATATCAAGGGTTTCCTATTATGGGTAATCGTATAGGGGATTTCTATGTTTGAGGTAGGAAAGTACAGTGAAGATAGGAAAGGAATGTCACGTGTTCTAGGGCCTCTTACGTACACAATATATTATTATCATAACATTCATAGGAGTCTTTTAGAGTGATGAGTTATGGTTGGTGATCAAACCTTATTATAAGGTCACGTACACCCTGAATATTTTGTTAGGCATGGAGGGTTGTGCCATTAGATTTGTCAGTTCGAGTTATCGAGTTGGTCATAAACTTAGGAGCTTATCCATGTGCCGATAGGTGGTTCTGAACTGAGTATGTCCAGGGTTTTCTCTAGGAATGTTTGTAAAATTACCGTGGTGGAATAGTAGTATGTTCATGATTTCTTTTGTGATAATTTTGGTTGTTTAATCTCATGACACTTTTAGCTTTCTTTTTATATGAATATACTTATTTTTGTGTTATTTTTATTTTAAATGAATTCATTACAATGACTTACATGTTTTGATAATTGATATTAAAATAAATGAAATGAAAACAGGGTTTCATTAAAATAAAATAATGTCAACTATTTTGATAAAAGAGTGAACATCCATATTTTCATATATCTTATTTTCAAACTTGTAAGAAAATATTTAATTTTAGATGTGGGGCATCAAGAATTGATTATTTTTTCATTCATACAGTGAAACATGATGCCCATTTCTACTCAATCATTTTTTATTCAGGTTATGATGTTCACATCGCTCTCGGATAAAGCATCAATCAAATTTTTGTGGTGACCTCTGATATCACATGGAAGTACATGCAACACTTTATATGTTCTTCCTCTGTGAGGGTTATTTTCAATATATATTTTTGTTTTAATTTATTTTTTTACCTTCTTTTCATGGTCCAAATCGGTCCCACATGTTTAATCTTGATTTCTGACATCAGTTTTTAGCCCATGGTGATCAGGAATTCCCTGCGATCCATATCGTGGATTGGATTGAGTGATTAGTTTAGGGTAAACCCAGGATTCTTTGTGACAAAATGGTATCATTAGATCTTAAAGCCATGTACTTCGGGGATGTCTGATTGTTTGGAGATTCAGTTTTCAGAATCTAGGTATTCAATTGTGGGTTGGATCTTGATCTTCAACTATTCGAAATGACACATGAATTTCCAGGGACGACCAAAATGTTCTTTCATCAAATTTTTTGCATGTATCTATCTTGTTTTAGAAATAAATTGCCTTTTTTGGGTGTTTCTTATTGTTCATGAATTTTTTTCTCATTTTAGAGGGGTTCATGGTTGTTTTTCATGGTCTGAAAATCCATGTGTAGATCATGAAATTGCCTTTGATGACATCATATATGGTAACCTAGTTGGCGCATGGTCATCCAAACCATGTTATGAAGATTTTTGTATTAGTTTATTTTTTGATAATTTTGAATCATGATTCATTGAGAAAATTTCTTCTTTAGGATATTCTTAATGTATGCTTTTGTTGGCATCAGGGTTATTTTCTTAGGTTGAAAATGTGATTATTGGTCTATCGAAATTGTATTTCTAAAAGAGAAATCATGGTTTGTTGAAAATGAAGTGAGTTACTTTTAAAATGGAAGTTATTTTGGGAACTGTATTATGAACTTGAAATATCTTTTAAAGCATAAATCAGATGTGTATTTGGAAAATGTTTTGGGGTTTTTGAAAATTCTGTGAAATTTGAAATTAATGTCTCATCGAAATGAGAATTTTGAAATGATTATTTTCCGTTTGGTATTATTATAGATCTTATATATATGGATTGTAGAAGTGTATTTAGTACGTGTGGATAGGAGTCGAATTGTCATAGTAATGTACAATCATGCAAGTTTTCATAGAATTCCAATGGTGGGTTCATGGTTTCCAAGGTTTTTTTTCTTCTAAAACTATGTTTTGATAAGTGGGTGTGTTGGAATGATTTTTGGCCAAAATAACATGAAATGAAAGTGAATTATGAAGTGGGTATTGGTGTTGATATGATTTTAAATGTGGAAAATGGGTTGAGTTAAAAATGAATGTGGTGATTGTATAATATGTGTTTTGTTGTTATAGTGTGGTTCTTGGATTTTGAATTAGTATTCCTAGTTTGAGATGAAATTTGAGTTCATATTCAATTTATAATTGATGTGTTGTTTTGTTTTGTGATGCTCTTGGAGTTTGCTTCATTTTTCTTATTTATTGTTTTCCACACATAAATTTCCAATGTCCTCTGAGGAATATTTTTCCATTAATGGGTTTACCAAAACATAAAAGGAGTGTTAGGGTAGAGACCTCTTAGTATGCTATTTTTTCCCTCTAGTGGATGGGTGTTGATAATGGTAGTAGTGTAACTTGAGAACATTGGTTGTGTATTTGGGTATTATGGAACTCTTATTGTCTTGAGGACATTAACAGCTCTGAATCTATAAAAATGATCTGTCTATAGTAGGTGAAAGGTAAATTACATTTTTCTCATGGTATATTGATTTAGAGTGGATTGACTATGACAAAATTCATTTTAGTTTCTTGATGTGCTCATGGAAGGTTCCCCATCCTATGAGTGGTGTGAACCCGAGGAACCATGTTCCTAGTGTGTCTCCCTCATCACTCCCTATTTATCTATATATGGACCACATGATCATTGATTTTATTGGGGTCGATTCGGAACTCTAAGATACTAATTTATAATCATTTGATGTCTTGTTGAGGGCGTGGCCACTGAATAATTCTATAAGATAATTTTTCCGAGGATAAATCCTCTGTAAGAGGTTGTAAATTAATAACGGTGGTGAAGGAAATAATTAAAGACATCATGAATCCATTCATAGCTCTCGAAGTTATGCTTTTCACATAGTCAGGTAGTATCTAGGTGCAGGGGGATGTGAATTCAACCTTTTTCCTCCAATTTCAGAGAAAACACTAGTTGAATTTTTCTTTCTCGTGGTTGTTTGTTTTGTGCACTTTCTATTTGAAGGTTCTGATGGCCATGTTAAAAAATTTCTCATATCTATGTCTTAGAATAAAAACACTTGAGTGATTACTCTTCATTTTTACGGTTTTGAGTTTTTGGAGTTACCTATTAGAGAAGCTGGTGTCTTGAGTAAGTGATGAGAAAGAAATTAGTGTTAGTTTCAGGATCCCTCCATTGAGAACCCTCCTTTTATGTTGGGAATCAGTCTATGTTAGTGGGTTTGTTATGGATGTTCTAACCCACATGTGTTATGTAGTTCTTAAAATGGTGGGGAGACCCATCACTAGCCTCTCAGGATTCCTGAATTGGGTTTGGTTTTATGTGTGGTATCAATTTCGAAGGGTCAAATTTGGATTGAATCCTAATATAGTGGGGAGACCATCAGGAAACAAACCAAGGGAAACTCAGCCTTCCAAGAGCTCCTAATCGGGGAATCCTTTGGTCATGTTCAACCAGAAGTCAAACGTGGTAATTATTTAGCTGGTTATTGGGTCACTTGATGATGATCTGTGGATGTTCCATTGAGATTTGGTAATTGTTTTTAGGGGTAGCGGTGTTCCATGTTGTGGTTTTTTTAGTGATGAGCATTACTCACTATCATTCATCTCTTTTAGGTGGTTCGAGTCTTGGGATCGTGTTGACTATTACTTTGGTTATCAAGTGATTTATCAAATTTTAGTCTTTAAATGATATAGTTAATTTTTTTAGAATCATTGTGTTGTCCTCCATGCTTTGACCAACTAAGTCATTTTGATCTTTTTAGGGGAATAAAGTGTCATGGTGGGGAGATTTGGCACACCCCGACCTGACAGTGCTCTTTTAATTTAATTATTTTACTCATCCTTGTTCTTATATTATTCAGTGTTTAAGCGGTTTGAGTCCTAGTTTAATTTTTTTAGTTTTTATCGAAAATTAGTATTTAGGAATTACAATATCCAACACATGGAGGGAGCACAATTTTGAAAATGTGCGTGTTTTCCCAGGTCATCGTGCAGCCTACCCAGTGTTCAAAATAAATAATTAAAGTAAAATGAGTGATAAAATAATAATAAAATTAAATAAATAAATTGAATTTGAATTTAATGATTTTTTTAATAATAGTAATAATAATAATAATAATAATATTATTATTATTACATTTTAGAATATTAACATTGTTATAAATATTATTAATCATATTATTATTATTATTAATATAGTTATTATTATTATTTTTATTATTGAAAAACATTATGGTTATGTTATTATAAATACTATTACGTGATTTTTATTTATTATTATTATTATTATTATTTTAATTATAATCATTATTCTTATTCAAATTTATTATTTCTATTGTAATGTTTATTATTATAATTTTTTAGGGTTTTTACTGACCCATTTCTAGTTCCTATTTCACAATAATACAAAATCTCTTCGCCCTTCTCATGGAGCACAACACACACCATCACCCACCTTCCTCCATTGTGCAACCTCCTACAATGCACCCCTTGGATTTGACACATGCATTGTGATTCCCTCTATGGTAACCTCCCTCTATGCGACCTCCCTTAGGTTCACTTCCCCTTACACATGGATATACAATGTGGTGTGACACACCCTCTAACAACATTGTTTTTTCATCTTGGATTTCAATTAGGTTTCCACTAGATTTTTCTCTGATCCTTCAATGTATGAGTTTCTCCTCCATCTACTCTTGGTTTCTGGCCAATTTGAGGTCTCTACATCTCTATATCCATTCAACCAAAAACCATAGGGTTATGATTGATTTATTTTGTGGTTCTTCCTTTGACAGGTTTTGTGAATGATATCTGATTACCCATTCATGTGAGTTATGTCAACTTTCACCGAAGGCGAAGTGGTTGGCATCAATTCACTCTACCACCATCGATTTGGGGTATGTGTTTTTACGTGCTGATCATTTTAGACCCTACATTTTAGGTCCTTATAAAGTCTATGAGACCATGGTAATTATTTGATGATTGTTGAACCTTGCCTCTATGTTTTTTTCATTCTAGGATATGATATACTGATTTCTAATCAATTTTTTAAGGCATTCATTCATATACTTATGATATAAATATATATATATTCCCTATATGTATTAACTCATAGTGTGGGGAATACATGCATTGAATTATGAATATATATAGGTATGTTTCTATGATTTTGGGCCAGTTACGAGTGGTCATGGCCTAATTTGTCAAACGTCAAAGTGTCTCTCCTTGGCCATATTCCTTATTTTGGTTGGTTTTCAATTCCCTCTCCACTAATTTGATCTCCATGATTGCATAGAATTTTAAAATCATGTATATATATATATATATATCTGTGTGTTTGTGAGTATGTGTTATTTATATAGTCATATATATACATGCATAGGTGTTTGGTAAAATTGACTTCATTTTTTTGGAATTGGTTTCTCATTTATTTATATAACTGCCCCTTTTTAAAAGTATATTTTAAATATAAAATACCAAAAATACTTTATTATTTTTTTCTAAAAGACTCATAGAGAGAGAAGTGTATTTTGTGAAACATAAAGGCTTTAATGAAATGTGTTATATGAAACATGGCTACTTTAGCATCTTAAAATGTAGTCTAGAGATTAAATAACTTGAATATCCTTTAAACACATTTTTGAGTGTTGTTATTTTTTATCCTGGAATTATAAATAGATTTGGAAATTGAATTTGTTTGAGAATATGTAATTGGACCGTATGGAATGTTTTTGTGGAACTGGTGTATCACAATTTTATAGAACCAGTTTGGAATATTTTAATGATATATTCGATTGATAGTATTAGGGGCCTAGTTGACATATTATTTCATTTATAGAAGTTGAATTGTTTTTTGAAATGGTTTTGAATGTGTGAATTCCTGATTGGAATCATAATGAATTTTATGAAATGATTTGAATGATTGCGTGGAATGATGGCCCAGTTTACAACATGCATGATTTAAAGAATTTTTTTTAATGATTATGTGATGTGAAATCCCTATTAGCAGAAACAATGATATGTAACATGTATACATGTATAATAAGAACCCCTATATAATATTTTCTTTTAATGGGTTATTGTATAGGGGATGTCTGTGTATAGGGTTGGTTTGTGCGGTGACAGAATATAAAGTGAGTAATGTGTGTGATAGACTCCTTTTAACACAATATATTTTTTCATGAGTGTCATAGGAATCTTTTAGAGGGTCAAGTGATGGTTTCTAATCATCCATGATTATACGGGTTGGTACCCCATGGATTTGTTTTTAGGACATATAGGTTGTACCACCGGTTTGGGCACTTGTGGTATGCCAGTTGGTTATAGACATAGAAGCATCACTATATACCGGTAGGTGCTTTAAAACTAATATCATCCTTGGATAAATCAAATTATTTTTATTCGAAATTCCCATGGTTTAATACTTGTATGTTCCTTCGTTATTTTTTGTCACTTTTGGTTATTTAATCTCATGAAACGTTTACCTAGATTTTTATATGAAAAGACATATTTTGCTGTGTGTTATATTTTAAAGGAATTCATTGCAATGAACTATGTTGTATGGTAATTTATTTGAAATAAAATGAAATAAAAATATGTTCTATCAAATTTAAAATCGTGGTACCTTTTAGTGGTAAAAGAGTAGAAAACCATATTTTTATATATCCTATTTTCAAACTAGCACGAAATGAGTTCATTTCAGCGGTGGGGCAACAGGCGTGGTCTATTTCGGAATTTGTACTGATCACATAGGTTCTCACACCTAATCTATTTTTTTTTGTTTCAGGTTCTCATAGGTTTACATTTCTAACATAGTGAGCTTTTATTAGTGTTTTTGGTGACCCATGAGGTCACATGGAGGCACATGGAGCAGTTTATATGTTATTCTTCTACGTGGGCTTGTTTTTATTGATCAGTTTGATTTTAAATTATTAATTTATTTTTTTCATGGGAATAATTGTTATCCATTATTTAATATTGATAATTTTACCTATTGTTATCCTCTGGGGATCAAGAATTCTCTTCAAGACTTGTTATATATCAGGTCAGGTGTCCGGTTAAAGGTCGACTCAGGCTAGATAGGGTCTGAATGTCAAATTTTTCTATTGTATTTTTTACACCCAATACTCCCTGGAATAGTTGTGAGTGTAATTATATAATGATAAGTATATATAGTGTCATAATTACCGCTGAGTTTTGGTTATTCCCCATACATTAGTTTGAAGCATTAGATTAGTGAGCATTAAAAATCAATTTTCAAGTGATGCGACTCAAGGAGTATCCTATATGGTCTGGGTTGATCCATTATATACTCAATGTATAAACCATTAATATAGTGTCATGATCAAAAACTATTATTTTATATATTAGTTGATTATTATTTTCTATTTATGTTGTTTTACGTGCGATCAAATAAAATAATATACAATCATGCATATATAAAATGAAAATGTGAAGAGATAAATATTTTAGATTTATTTCTTGATCTGTAGTTAGTGCCCTCAAAAAGTATATGAATATGAGATATAGAATAATTTCATTTAATCATTTAACATTTATACCATAAAATAAATATTATGATACAAACAGTTTTTGTCATTAAAATTTTAATACAATCTGGTGGTCATGGTGATTAGTGTGACAGAGTTGAGGGTGCCTCATAGTATTGGGGAGTTCTTATAATAATGGTTGGTTTACATCACTGAACAACTCATCAATGGATTATCCATAGATATATTGTTCTGACATTTGAGGAATTCCATGATTAAATCATTTTTATGATTTTATAAGATGATATTTCTCTCAAGTAATCAATGAATCATGAGATAGTGCAATTGGCCGCACAAACAATTACCTTTAACTATTTGATTGTTGGAATAGCCATAGCTTGTAGAAAATGAAGGTACATTAAAGGATACATTATAATATAATTCATAAGAAACATATTATTAAAATTTTAGTATGAAGGGATCCATGAATTAAAAAAAAATAGTTGAATTCATTTAATGATTTAAATAATCAATAAATCCTAATCAGCAATCAGGATAAAATTTACTAATATGGTAGATTTTATTGTATAAAATATAATGAAATGCCACAATAAATACTATGATACATGATAGAAAAATAAAATTTATTATACAACATTATTATCCAAATATTATTAGAATAATTTCTATAAAATAATATGACATAATAAATTCAAGGTACTCGAGTCCCAAAATATAGTTAGGACACATCTTGAAGAGGGGGTGTAAAAGAGATTATATGAAACTCAGGTATGATTCATATGATGTTTATGCTAAAATTCTATCATCAATGTCCAACATGAGTTTTGGAAACTAAATTAGGGTATATATGATTACACATGTTGTCTCATCGCGTAGAATATTATGTAGAGAAAGTGAAGAATTATATGAATTGGTGACCATTATACTAGTTATAAGTAAATTCTAAAGGTGGATTATAATCATTCAATACATACAATACTTATATCTTTTCACCCAATTACCTTAGTTTTGTCTGTTATTAAGAATCAAATAGTGTGGAGACAACACTTTGTTACATTCTAGGTAATTTTTTGTCAAGAAATAATCACATTAATGAAAGATAATATATAGTTATTATGGTGAATGTGATTAAATAGATAGAAAAAATTTAAATGGAAAAAGAAACGTAAAAAACATGCACTCTTTCCTTCAATGAATGAGTTATTAAATATGATTTAGTTTTCTTTGTATATAATAGAATAAAACTATGGATGTTTAGACGCAAAGAACTGAATTGAAGAATAAAGTATTCATTTCTATATTTATATTCATCAATTAAATGTAACATTTATAATAAAATTCTTGGGTATTAAATAAAATATGATTATAAAATATGTTTATTAAAATACAGTAACCATGTATATAAATTATATGAGATTTAGGGTGTACTATCAATGTGAATGAGAATGGGTAGTTCCTCAGTCACAAGAGATAAGTACACACCATCTAATTTCTATGTGAATGATTCTAGTCTAAATCATTTTTTGAATTATTAAAACATTAGTATCATGATTCTAATGGACACAAGGAGACATTATTATAGATCAAGAATGAATTTTGTTTTTGGTATCTTATACTCAAACAACAGTTCAGTTATACACGAATGATATGCAATACACAATGAATATAAAACGTTATACTAACACAAACAGTTGTGAAAATATAATATTTTATCAAGTAAAACAAAAAGAAAATGTGTATGATATTCCCTATATGGTATTTAGACACTGTGGAGTTAAACACCTTAGGAGTTATTGATGTATACACTTATTTGGTTTGGATAAAGAATCCTTTAATAATAATGTTACACAATAAATAATTTTGAGTTATTTTAGCTCTATTCCATGAACTATTACATGGTTAATCTTGTGGTAAATATAATATCTACCCAAAAAATTCTTAATGAGTAAATTCTATTTGATAGCGTGTATGACCGGCAACAACAATGGTAGATAGGAATATAAC
Source organism: Viscum album (assembly GCA_963277665.1). Lineage (NCBI taxonomy): Eukaryota > Viridiplantae > Streptophyta > Magnoliopsida > Santalales > Viscaceae > Viscum > Viscum album. Next base: position 375,515,863 of record OY728166.1, on the reverse strand, counting down.
ATCTCAAGAATTTTTGAATTGTTTAATATTTTATGTATGTTTAATCTATGATATATCATAAAATGAAAGAAACACAATATTTAACTTAATCTACATAGAACATGTTGTTAACCATTTTTCACATACACCAATTACTTTCTATGTTTGATTTTGTTACACTCAATAATGATTTTAACTAAACAATCAATTATTACAATATTATTATTTGATATAATAAGATAAAAAATAGCTCTTAAATTAGTTTTTATGAATAGGAATAACTATAATATGAAAATAAATGTTATAAAAAATATTAAATGGGTTCATTAGTTAATAGTTATTTATAAATGAATATAAAACCAATAGAATATAAAAGAAATATTTTTCTTATAAAAAAAAATTTAATCCTAATAAATTAAATTAATTACTATTGGTGCGTTATAGTAATAAAATTTATATATTATATATTCAATCAAAGAATTTTTTAATCATATAACACATGTTATATTAATAAGATATGAATAAACCTAATATCATGCATAAAAACCATTATTTTTTAAAATGAAATTTTATCGCCTTTTAATGCCGCACTAGTTTTAAAACCAAATATTGATAGAATTATTTTTTTTCAAAATAAAATTAATTTTTGATAATTAAATGCTAATTTTAGTTTAGGGTTATTTTTTTATATTTTTATGAGAATAATTTTTTTTATGAATAATGAAAAACAGTGGATTTTAATTGAAGACATCTTTTTCATATTATTTATCGTTATAGTTAAATTTTATTTTAATTTAGTTTTAATTTATATTTAGTTCCATTATAAATAATTTAATCCAATTTTAGTAATTTTAATCAATTTTAAAATGAAATTATATATAAAAAAATTTCAATCTTTTGAATATTTTCACATCAAAACACTACTACATCATTATGTCTATGGGATTAAATTTAAATTAATTTATTCTACTTATGTGATTAAAATTTGGAAGAATTTATTAAAAATAAATAATCATATAAATTTATAATAATATCAACATATTTTGAGATAAAAAATTAATAGTGAATGCAATAAAAATCAATCAATTCAATTAATAGAAAAACTAGCATAATAAACGACTAACGCAGAAACATAAAGTAAAAATGACATTGGAACTTATCCAACACATATTTTATAGCCATATTTATACCATATACTACTTTTTATATTATGTTTATCATTATTGGTGCCACATGACATGGAAACAATGTCGGTGGAATTCCATTTCCCAAAACATTACATGAAATCCACTCGTCCTCCATTATAAAATGGTACTAACCCCTACCACATATGCACCCCTCTAATGCCATTTGTCTCACCCAAAAAAATAACTAAATAAGATCCCAAAATATCTAACCTCATCTTATATGACACAAATTTTCTATGAATAAAACTAAGGAAATCTATTGGTATTAACCAAAAGGACTTACCTGAAAAAGAGGTAGCATTCTTCAACGGGAACTTTGGTTTTATTTGTTTCCCCACCCATTATATTATTCTTATATTTTTATTATATAAGAACAAAGATATCATAAATATAATGGCATTTTATTTTATTTATATTATTACCTAAACCAACAAATACTTCTATCAAATCGGATACGTAATCAATGGTCATGTGTACAAGGGACCACCGCCTTGCGTATTGATAACGTTTGTTCTTCCATTATAGCCTCTCAAGATTGAGAATGATGATGTATTATTAGTTTATATTATATATATAAATATATATATATTATATTTATAATTTATTTATTCTATATATTTATATTTCAACACATACATCCATTCATTCCATCTTGATGTAATGTAATAAACTGTTTTTGGATATGTAGACTACCACCCCCTCAAAGTGGTTTGATTCATTCACACAATACGTGGAATTTATAAATTAGTCATTTAATAAAAATATTTCATACATTCGATACATATATTATACAATATTTATAATATACATATAAAAAATTTACTTTTTTTATCTATTATTACAATGAGAAAATGAACATAGCGTCCATGCATACATACGGTCTACCATCTCAATAAACAGTGAAATTCAATAGTATCTCCTAATTATATAAATTAATTAAAATAAATATATAAAAAATATATATAATACGTATTTAATGTTATACATTATTTATATGATTAAATACTGATCTAGTTACTAGGAGTAGAAATAACTTGTCAAAACATTTTCAACAAACTATGCAATTTACACATGAAATTGTGAAAATAATGACAGATTATTAACAAACGGGTAATAAGATATTATAAATATAATATATATGAGTTTATAAAGATTATTATGGTTTTTTTATATGTTAATAAAATTATTAAAACTAATATACGTTATTCTAAATGATGTTTAAACAGAAAATGAAAAAAAATATTTTGAGTTTAAATAATGTTCACCCAAAAAGAAACATAAGGTAATAGATTTCGTCTCATTTTACATTTCATTGATACTAATGTTTTATTTATGAACCTAATTCATATTATCTATAAAATATCCTTTAACATGTAATATCATGAAAAATTAATACATAATGATATCTAATGTTTCAATTGTAATAATTTATTATAAGGGTATTAGAATTAAAAGTATACATGTGGTAAAGAATTTCAAAACCAGATTACATTTTATTAGGTTATATTAATTCCTCATTGTAATTAATATTATAATATTATGTGTGTAATAACTTTTTTTATTAATTAATTTATTTCATCTTATTTTATGTGGTTTTTTTGTTGACAAACATAATCTATTCATTGTTTGATTCTCATTTCATTTTTATGGTATTTTAAATGATTTAATTCCCAATAACATTTCATTTATGATTCTTTACACATGAATTTATATAAAAAGAAATTATGTGATAATTTTTTAATAAAACATTAAATTTTTTATACTATGGTTGTTAATTATAGTTTTCTATTAATATTATAATTTTTCTAAACATTGGTAATCAAAATGTTTTAGAAAATATATTCCTTGAAAACATGGATCCATTTCATATTTTGTCAGAAATATATTTTTTCATATAATCATGTGTTATGAAAATATTTTAAAAGATGTTTTTCACGATTTTAAATAGATTTATTAATGGAAATTTATCCCTTTTTTCTTTTATGAATTTTTTCCAAGTAATATTCTTGTGTATTCTTTAGAAATGATCTTTTCTACCATTTTTATTATGAAAATTTAATGTCCTTTCATACATTGTATGACATGTGAAAAAATATGTGAAATCATTTCCTTAAATCCATCATTGAAAAAATTTAATTATACATTTAAATAAAACAATTTTCAAATTTATTTGAAAAGAAAATGGGTTTCAAATGGGTTTTTAGAACAAATAGGATATTTTTCTCAAGAATGATTTTAAATATACTACATTATTTCATTAATTAGAACAAACTATATTCTTACTCTAATGGTTATATGTCATATTGAAACCAACCTTATTCATTCTCTAAATAGAATGTGATTTAATTGGATAAGGATTGTTTTGAAATTCTCTTCCTGGATCCATTTGAGAAGTCTCTTAAAATATTCACTCTCCTATGATCATTGAACATTAAATTTAACCTAAATATAAAAATAATTTATTATGGATATGATTATTTTTTAATAACATATAAATATATTACTTACAATGTTTACATTGATAGTTTTTTAACTACCATGCTCAATATTTAAAAAATACCCATCCTTTAATCAATATAAATTGTTGATAAATAACAATGTTTATCAATTATATAGATAATTTTATATAATATGAATGAACTAGACATAAAATACATGAACTGGGGACCATTTAATGGAATCCCCTCGATGCATCAGTTGTTTTATGATATGAAATTTTTTGGGTTCCAAACCTTCATGATTATTTCCAACCATTTTGAAATTATCCTTAAGATAAATCATAACATTAGTTTCTTGTGAATGCGCTTCATATTAATCATATAGTTTTTAGCAGGTATGTTGTAAAATATTTTTAGGGATGATCTTGATATTAAAGGTATCATGTTCCTATAAAACATGAGTTCAGATAAATAATCATTTTCGTCATCTAGTATTTGGTTATCATTTTTATCCAAGATAATTTCACAACGAAAAAAATATATGGATGCATTTCATTGTGTAAATGTCACGTGTGTTCAATTATTTACCTTGTAATATTGTTTTGGAAAACCCTATCATTTTATTGATTACATGTAATGTGTTTTACATTATTTAGTTTCTATAATTTTTTTAGACAATCCCATCAAGGTTATTGATTTCATGGAATATGTGTTCAGTTATTTACCGTGACACATTAATTATTCTCATTGATTTATTATTATTTCCATTGTACATAACCCTTAATAATAATTTGATATCAATTTTATTTTGTTTCCTTTAACCAGGATTCCGTGATGATTACTAGAAAATATATACAAGGTTATTGTCGGTGGAATAAATTTATCCTTGAAAAAAATTATGTTTTAATTTCTATATTCCAAATATAATGTAGGACTCATGTATGAGTCTAGTTTACCAATAATAATAAACTAATTGAAGATTTGGGAATTTGTTCCTTGTAATGAAACCAATGTAATAGTAGTAGACACTGGGTTTGGGTTTACCCAGGTTGGGTCTCTATAGTTGGTATCAATAAAATGTTAATAGAAACCTTGGGAACTATATTTATGAAAAAAATTAACTGAGGAACATGACCCTATAATTTTAATTAAGGATTATAATAGAATAATATATGAATTCATTTACTTATGAGTTATTGGTAGCATCATGGGATTATGATATTAAGGTTTTCCGTATGTTCTATGTCTTAAAATTTTCTTTTTAGATTTAATGTAATGGATTACTACCATGATTAAGGGTATTTTATGAGAAATTAATGACAATAGTACTCATTAGTTAAGTAAATGTATTACTGGAAAATTAATTTTAGGAAAAATATTTTTATATTTAATAGAAATACGTTTAATGGTATTGATAAACAATATTTTTGACATATGAATAATATAATTAGACTTCGTTAAAAATAGGTTTTTTTTGAAAATCCTAGTGAAAATGTTATATAATGATTAATTTCATTTCAAGGATGTGAATTGTGTGATCCTGGGATTTAATTGAGGTATGAATCTTTTCTTTCAGATCAATAGCATTTTACTTCCCTTTTTGGATTAGACCTGATGTTGAGATGTGGGATAGATGGGATGTTTTGGGGTATGAAGGGATCTAACATGCTAATGGATGGCAACAGACTAGGTACATGTTGTGTACTTGATGAAAAAAGCATGTACTTCCAGTTCACATCATGTACTGGCCCATCAAGACCTATAGAACTTAGGGTTTATAAAAATAAAATACAAAACTACAATTCATGCACTTTCCCTCTGGTTTTTTAAATAGATGTTGTATGCTTTTATTTTGACGTAAAACAGAATCACTTCATTTTTTAGCCTAAAACCAACTAAACTAGTTTTTCACATGGGGAATACATATAGACTCTAATTAGAGCATGGGGTTTCTCACTGAAACTTCAAGGTTAATTAATCGATTCCTTTTTATCCATTTTTTATTCTTTATAACAACGACTGCGCTATTTGGATTTAGGCTCATAAGGCAAAGTTTCTTGTTATTCATCGATTCATAAGATTTCTTCCAAACTATGACGATTAAGGACATGATACTTGATTATCGGCCTACTACTATGGTGATTTAGTATTTCTATACATTTTTTCGGATTTTTGGGTTCTTCTCACACATTCTGCATTTTCACCGCCCGTCCGACATTTCAGCGAGGCATCGTTTTGAGTGAGTTTCTTGTAGTAGCTGTATTCAGACCTACAGTGGATTATCATAGGTTTTTTATGTGTGTTGTATCCCAATTCATTATTAAAGGTCACCAAAGCGGTGTACATTAATTAAATACATTTATTTATACCCTTTCAAACCACCCATGAGGCATGTGCTTTTTCTTTCCTAGTTAGAGGAAGGACTTTTGATACCTGAATGGTATGATTTATATTTTTCGGAGATATAAAACCTCAATTTATTGGGATATAATGTGATTCCATACATATATTGATAGTTTGGATTGAATTAAAATGGATAAAAATTGTGTTATTCTTGTTGGTAATTGTTTAACTGTCTATAGGGCAAGTTGGGGAATTATGATATGTGAGAGGTTATACTAACGTAAAATTTTTAATGGGTAATATCAGTTGGTATACCTATATGAAATGTTATTTCCTTGTTAAATGGGTTATATGAGAGGGTAAGACTATATTATGGTAAATTTTTAATGGTTTATATGTGAAGGTGGGCTCATATTCTTGTAAATGTTAAATGGTTTATATGCAAGTGTAGGCCCATATTATTGTAAATGTTAAATGGATTATACAAGAGGGTAGTCCCATATTATTTTTAGTTGAAAAATGGCTTTCATTAATGGACATAATCATTTCTTGTTCATGTTAATGTGAGTGTGTTTGATCACATGGAATGAATTATTTAAATTTAATGCATTAAATATAATTAATTTTTTAATGTTTTGAAAGATTCCATAGAGTCCTCTCTATAGATATGGAATGTGGTAGTAGAAAAAATGGGCTAACTCTACCCATTAGTTAATGATTATGTAGGATGCCTCAATAATTTCTACCATTTGTATCTTTCTTTATGGGGCTCGCGTTGGACATGTCATTGCTAAGTGCCTAGGAACCCAACCGGTGCCTAATTGAGTTTCCATAGGGAGACCCATCAGATTCGATGGGCTTCCATGGAGAATCATTCTTAAATATATCCCTACATGGTCTAGACTTATTACATGGATTCCATGGTACTTGATACATGGGATATGGCCCCTGTGGTCTACTCTTCAATATAGAGTGTGGCTATGGGATTATACCATTCACTATATAGTGTGGTTGTGGTATTCTTCACATCACTATACAGTGTGTCCACAAGACTCTTTACATCTTTATGTAGAATTGTTGTGGGTTATTTGATATATATGAATGTATTTAGTGGACTTATGAATTGTTTAATTTGATATATATTATTTTTTAGGGGAAGACTCTTTGTTGTAGGTAGCCTTGCGGGATGATCAGTATTAATTTTTTTGTGGACTTATTACATGGGAATACACAATACTTCTTATTTACACATTATAGAACTTTTTATATTACTGTTAGTACTGTATAGACCTGAGTGGTTTCCTACTAGGATATTTATCTCACATCGTTTTTGGGCCTCGTTGAGGATCCAAATAGATTACATGGTTTCTAGCCATGATAATGGAAATAACACTAATACGGGTTGCTGATTATGGATTTGGATCAAGGGATCATGGGGCTATGATGAGGCTTCTCATGCTGGGATACTTTTTTGGTCTTTTGTTAATTTTTGGAATTTTATTATATTAAATTTTGATGTACCTTCATAGAGTATTTTAGATAATTTTATTATATGAACCATTTTTTATATGTTCACTTCTAGTTGTTTTTATATAAACTAGCCTTTCCTATCATAGTTTCAGAAGACTGTTATTAAAATTTCTTCCACTAGTTGTTATGTTTGTCTTCTGTTGTGATACTCTGGTAATGAGGGAATAGTCTCCCCAATGACTCATCTTGGCCGTCACTTCTAGCTGACATCCTCTAACATTTGGGGAGATTCACTTAAGGCCATTTCGACGATTAGATTTTGGGAACCATTGGGTGGCATCCGGGCCTGGGATGATACAATGTGGTATCAAATGATGTTTTTATTTTCTGGTATGACATAATATTTGGTGACATTAGACAAATATAATATGGATATGGAGTTTGGTAGTAAGCTATTCCAGTGATTAAATTCCCCATATACATGGAAAAGATAAATTACCTCGAATGGATTTCACTTTTTCTAGATTTTTATGGTTACAGTTGTTCTGTTTACATCATTGGGGGACACACATCATTTATGCTATTAATATTGATGTAATTGTAGGTTCTATTTCCATTAAAACCTTATTAGATATTGGTATTCCATCTCATGCATCATATATACACTTGTTATAATTACATATCATGATTTACTCCATGCCATCTATGATGCATAAGATATTTCATACTCTTTTGATAGTTGATGTGATAGTTATGGATGTTGTTGGGATAGTTTTAGTTTAGTAGATAAAGGTTGTGACATCATCTTTTAGTTCATAAGAAGTATAGGATCTTATGGATTGAGAAATGATGCACCAATGGAATAGAAGTTTGTAAAATGAATTTTATATGTATCGATTATATAGGAATCACACTTTGTTTCATGAAGTGTTACGGTCCCTCTTGGATTGGAATTTTTTGGATCATTGTTTCAGCCTTATATCATATCACGTTATGAAATGCTATACATGGATGCAAGGATTCTATTTGTGGGGAGTATGACCCCCATGTATTGGAATTCAACATACCTTTGGGATTCCATTGTATAAGGTAATAATATAAATTTTAAATGACTGTCAATTCTATATATGAATGAAGACATAGTTTTAATCAGAAACTAATGAAAAAATCAATTGAATTGAAATTTCATTTGGTGAGAACATGAACATAGCCGACCTTTGTAGTGTGCTTTGGTAGTATCTCTATTTGATGACACCTAGACCTGGCCCCTGGGGTAGGCAGAGGCATGTGTGATCAGAGGATAGTGTTGACTTGTCCGCCCTTGATATATTTTCTTTCTAGATGCGATCATTTATTTTGTCAGGAGACCTTTGATGAAATGTAATCAGGTGATGTGATTTGAAAGGGGATATATGAAAAATATTTAAATATTGATCTGAAATCTACTGGTTGGTTTTAAAAATTCTCAACTGGACCCAAGTATGTTAGTTCGAGAATTTCATTACAAGAATAATTACTATGGGCTATCTCTTTGGAGAAAGAGGTATGAATAATAGAACCCTCATAGGTATCCTTTTTGGTTAAAAGTAATTTAGATGATAAATTAAATATTGTGATGGAATGAATGTCAACGTTAAATGATTAAAGGAGGAGTTTGTCATAACAATTCTTTTTTTCATTGGGATGTTTCTTAAAACTAAGTTCGCTAGTTGTGAAATGGTGTTTATGGTGTTGTTAAAATTCTACCAAAAGTTTTAGGGATGAAATTAATTAATGAAATGGCTTAATATTGGATACTGAAAATGTGTCTTATGTCTGAAAACTCATTTAGTGTTAGATTTAAATCTATTGATGAGATTATATGTAATGTATATGTGAGCAATCATCTGTATGATGCTTAATTTATCATGGTCATAGTTGAAAAGGGCTATTTATCCAAGAGGAATTGGGCTTTGTGCGACCTAATTATTAAGGTAAACACTTATTCTTTTTAAGGGTCTTACCAATGGTAGGTAGCACACATAGAGCTTGTTGTTTTGTTTTTGCTGCAATCTTTCTAATTTTGGTACCTGCAAGGTGTCTTTTTCTCTTATATGATATTACTTTTTAATGAGGACAACCTTTCCCAGATGGGTGATCATTGAATCATTACCCATGATATGGGAATGATAATTTAGTAACACTTGGTTCAGTAGGTTATACATCCCTCAGACATGGTCAAATGATTACGAGTTCACATGAACCTCACATTCATTAATTGATGGGAGACTTGGTACATCCTCATCCATTCAAATGGTTGTGTAGATGATTTTATTTTGATCCATTTTCCGTGTGAGCCATCTAGTAATAGGATCCATTGAGTAAAAATTCTATTAATAGTTCCCTGTATGTGCTATTTTCTCCTTAAAACTCACGGTCGCATATGTTGATATATGTAGTACCCATCGTGTGTTATGTTTTAAAATGAGACACTGAGTTTGGTACTAATCATTGAGATTTGAGCTAATGTATATATTCTCGGGTTATCTTTTGATTATTGTAACTAGAGTTTTTTGAAACCTAGATTTTCCTAATGTTCAAGAAGATTTTCTAGGATACGGGTGTTTTGACCTGACAATCAGTTTACTTTCAACTTTTATTCTATGAGATGTGACATGATGATCATGGTTTGAGTAATTACACTCATGTGTTTATGTTGGTTCTGAACTAGCCTATTTATGATTAGATAATACTTTTTCTCGACGTATAGGACACACCATGGTGGGGAGCCTCATGTTCATTCTATTCAAATTATTCCTTCTAAGTAGAAGGATCACAATAGAATACTATTCATAAATGGTTTATTCTGCTCGAATGCCTCGCGGCATTCAAGTCTTGTTTTATTCTAGTTATTGCTTGGAAGCATGAATTTTTTGTAGTTAGATTCATGAAAAAGAATTATAATGAACCAATTATCATGGATGGACCTATGTTGTTAAGTTTGAGATATTATAGAATGTCATTAGGATAAAGGAACTACGTTCAGTTAAATGAAGATGTGTTGGAATGAAAAGTTCAATTTATTATATGATGTTAACCAGTAGTGGTTCAAATAATCTTTTATGGTAATCCATGAGTTCCTATTTCTGTTATCTTTCATATGATATGATAATCCCCCTATCATGACATCGTCGTTGATGCACTAAGTGAGTGTCGGTTATACGTCATGATAAAGTTGAAAGATGTTGGTCTAGATCATGATCTCTTTCTGTGTTGTGCATAGGTAGAGTGGTTTTAAATGTGGCTTTTTTAATCCTATTTTATACTTGTGTTGCCATGTAATAATGATTTAGATGGACTCATGGATTCCTGCCACTTTCTTTGATGTGACTGCCATTAAAATGTTACTCTTGGTTTAGTGAGTTTCCTTATGTGTACTTGTGGCCTTATACAAATGTCTCACCTATAAATTGGAGTACAGACCACCATGGCAAGTTTCCTAGACTCCAAATTGATGATGTTGAGGTTATGCGGGACTTAAAGTCTAGATTAGATGTGATTTTTAAAGGATTTAATGACTACAATGGGATGAATCTAGGAATCACTTATTGTATTGTTGTGGAATGAAATTTTAAATTAATAGGGGATGGTTTGACTAGGATCTCCACTAAAAGACAGGTATGGCCTTTGGTGATTATGATTGTTTTGGGTGTGTGGTGCCTTGGGAGATAGCGTTTTGTATTTTTTATAACACTCCGGCCTTCTTAGCCGGGTGTTTCTAAGATATGTCATCCAGTGATGGGTTGACTCATTATCATTCATATTACTCATGTATGGTTTGAGTAAAATATTTTGAACACTCCATTATTTAATATAGGTGTGGTACAAATTTCCACAATGTATTTTGAGGGAAGATTATGAGACGGATTTTGATTAGATCGATCATGGTTCGACCATTCTTTGATGTGAGGTCGTTGATATGACCTTAGTTGTGTTCAGGTTTGACCAGTTAAAGGATTTCATGGTGGTAGCATCACTGGAATACTCAGGGCCATGCATTTTAGGGTTTTTTTGGATGGTTTAGTTGTCGTGGTAATAATGTGGTGGAGATTTACATTGACAAGGTTATGAAATTATCTCATTCCTTGCTGATGAAATAGACATTCATCATTGATGATCTTATAAATTTGTACACCCGAGTGGTGGTATAACTTTATGGGGTCTCGTGAACTATTGTTTCAGATAGGAATGCCTTATTTACATATCATTTTAGGATGATTTTTCATAGGGAACTGAGTACATAGGTGCTTATGAACACAACATACCACCCTCAAACTGATGTCCAATAAGAGCATATGATAGTGGTCCTTAAGGAAATTCTACGAGAATGTATCCAAGGTTTTAGTGGATATTGGGAGAGCAACATTCTACTAGGTGATTTCACCTATAGAAATAGTTATCAGGTGACGGCATAGATGGAACCAAAGGAGGATTTATACAGTATGTCATTCCATTCTCCCATGTTCTGCATAGAGGTAGGTGATGCATCTTTATTGAGAACATGTCTCATACAGGAGTCTTCTAAGAAGGTCTAGTATATACAAAAGTAGACGGATACTGCAAAGTCTTATCTAAAATCATACATCTATTGACACAGTAATCCTCTTGAGTTCATGTTCGAGGATCATGTTTTCTTGCAGGTTTCAACAAGGTTGGGACACATGAAGATCAGTAGATGTGGTAATATTTCACCATGAAATGACAGACCATTCATGATTATAGAGGGAGTTGATTTTATTTCCTATAGGTTACAGATACCTTAGAGGTACCAAGACATGAATGAAATGTTTCACATATCTCATTTTAATCTCTATCAGATAATGTCCTAGCCTGAGGATGATGAGCTTTAGGTTGATGTTTCCATTGAGGAGAATCTGATTCATATGTTTGATAAGAGAATGAAAGTTCTCTAATGACAGTATGTTCCTATTCTATGGCTGGTATGGAAGCATGATCATTTATTGGATGAGACTTCGGAGAGGGAGTCTCACATACCTTCTTAGTGGCTACAGATATTTTTAGATGAATCTTTACCACCCTTGATAGAGGAATTCATGGCAGAATTTCAATAAGTGGAGAATATTATAAAATCACATGGTTTTATTGAGGTAAATATTTTCCTTTCAGGTTAATTTGATTTAACTTGATTTTTTTGTAAAAGACCCTATTTTAGGACACAGCCCTGTTGTGTTGTTTTTTTTGGAAATAAGGGGGGAAACATGAAAAATGATGGCTACATGCCAGGTACACATCGTGTAATATAAATACACATTGTGTACATCCAGTTCAATTTTTGTATAGAGACCCTCATTTTTCATACATTAATATAAAATTATTATGAAGATAAACAACATAATAGTATTACACCAAGAGGATCCAGAGAATTAGTGTATTTAAAAAACAAGGACCATATATAACATTTATAACATCAAATATAAACATTTATTTAATTTGTTATTTTCTAGGTTCCTATTGACACTTGACCTCTCTTTAGTACATGTATTCACCTGAGGATATACATAAAAAGGGGGTGAGATAATATCCTAGTAAGATGGTAGATAACAACTATATAACAATGTGTGAGCATAATCATATCATAGGAAATAGATCATGAACATGAGGGGAATCATTAATGAAGGACTTGAAATGTGGAAATGCATAAAAATGAAACATCATGTCTTTGTGGATAAATACCATGAATTGTTATGAAAAAATAATGCATCTTGTTAAAAAATTATTTCAATTTAACTCATGAGATTCATCACATTACCCAACTCATTGTAGTGATGTATAATTCCGGGCGCACCTATCACATTCAAACATTCATATTGCGCTATATAATTCCAGGCACACCTGTCACGTCATAACATTATAATTTTCATTCAAGGAACATAGAACATATATAAAAAAGGAACATAACTATCCCATCTAAAAGAGTGGGCTTAATCTCACATGGAAACTGTATCAAACATTGGGTTCCCTAAATGAAGAGGGAATAACACACTCGATACAATAACCATCAACCTAGAGTGTGAAATTAAACCTGTGTTTATGAAAGAAGAGTTTTTTTGGAAAATATTTGTTGGAACTAAATTCCCGTGGGAACCATTTATATCCATAAAAGATTAATATAATGTTGAAAAAAAAAATTTATGGATTGAACATACACAAAATGGAGTGAAAGAAGGAGATCCCTAAGAACGAATGTTGGGTTCGAGAATTTCCCATACCCTGTATCCAACCGATTTATTAACTTTAAAGTCTTGTATAACAACATTATATGCATTAATTAATAATTAAATCACAATTTGTACATGAATATGGTTTATTATGGTTCTATTATGTTATTTTATGGTCCTTTGGATGAGTTATAGAGTATAAAAAACGTTGTTTGGGAATGTTCGTTTTATAGTTTTCTTAAGCAGTTCACCTGTATTCATAAATGGATGTTCGTGTACATCATTGATAAACGTACATTTCAAGTATTTCATTTAATTATGTATATTCTAGGAGTTTAAATGATCTTATAATGAATTATATTATATACGCTGGGGATTAATCATTATATAAAAACTATATGACGATAGTTCTAGTTAGTTTTTGTAGTTTTTTGAACACAACGAACTTGTTTTATTTAATCATTTGGCAATATGTAAATAAGTTATTTCTAAAACATAAAAATAGATGTGAAATAAAATAGGAAATATTTTTCCAACAATTTTATGATTTTTTTGGAAGACTTGAAGGATTTGAAGGAAAAAATATGTGCATCGCCCATGATTTAGGTAAATTAACACATCATGGTCAACGATTTCATTTTATCAACAATGTAAGAGAGGGATGAGTATAATGATTAATAATACATTAATATGATATCATATTTGTATATCAAGAATATTGGTGTTATCATAAAATTTGGATAAGAGGTTTTGATGATAAGAGAATAAAATAAAATATATTTTAATGGAAAAAACGACAAGAGATAGATGAATTACCTATTGAATCATCCTCTGCAGATCCGCCTCAGGGAACCAAGATTTGGTATTTTGATGAGACAAGAAGATCTTGGAGATAAGGGAAGGGCTATGGAATATTTATTGGTAGAGTTCAGTCAAGGCTTGAAGCTGATAGGTGTAACGAAGTGAGGGTGTGAAGTGTTGTATTTATAGTTGAGGGGATTGAGGATTTCTCAATATAAAATTCATTAATTTATTATTTCTCCACATGAAATTTAAAAAATATTTTTAAAAAACATTTGTATACTTATTCCAAATATGACTAAATTAATGAATTTTATAAATATGAATAATATTAGTCATATTTATAAATTCATTTGTATACTTATTCCGAAATTCAATTGTATAATTATTCCAAAACATATGTATACTAAAATTATTTTTAATTAAAATATAATTTTTATTAAATATAATAATTTTTAATTAAATTATAATTTTTATTAAAATTCATTTGTATACATATTCCAAAATTTATTATTTTTTATTTTTAATAAAAATTATAATTTAATTAAAAAATATTTTTTAAAATAATTTGTATACTTATTCGAAAACATAGGTACAACATTCTTTCACTTAAATCCAACATACATACTATCATAGGTGATTTTACTATTCATAAGGGTGTATAACTATTCATAAGGGTAACATAACTATTCATAATTACTTGCTACTATTCACTAAAAATTATGTTTGTTCTATTATAACCCAAAAATAACCCTGAACACAACCGTGTATGACAGATTATTGAAATTAATAAAATAGAAGTGGAAAAATTATGTTTAGTGGTCACATAGTATTTACTATCATTAAATTTCATTTTGATTCCTTATGTGATTATACTATAAGCCATTATTATTAGAAGGGGATTAAATTAATAAAACATTGGGTTGTTACTTTTTGTACTAACACTTCACAATATATAGCCCTTACGGATCAGAAAAATAAAATTGGGATTTACACATTGTGTACTTGATGCACACATCGTGTACTTTCCCACTGGGTTTTTTTTAAAATAGAGGCACTTGCCTCTTATTTTTACATAAAACAGAATAATTTTATTTTTTAGACCCTAAAACCGCCTAAACTAGTTTTTTCATATATATAATCCATCTGAAATCTGATACGAGCATGGTTTTTCTCATTTGAACTGCATCGATACACACTTAATTCATTTTTAGTCATTATTGATTCTTAGAAACAATGAATACAATATTTTTTTAATGAAACGTATGCCCTAATTTCACATTCACCATTTTTTGGTTTGACTTCATCTATACTAGGATGAATCAGGACTCTATAATGGATGATCTGTCTACAGCCGAGGTGATTTAGGTGGTCTGTACTTTATTTTGGCATTTTGGGTTCTTTTCAGGAGTTCGACCTTTTCACCACCAGTCAGAATTTTTGGGGAAGCCTCGTTTGGGATAGAGTTTCTTGTGGTTTCTTTACATAGACCCAGTGAGGATGGTTATTGTATTCATTTAGGTTATTTCACTCCAATTTCTCAATTCAAGGTCACCCACGGGGTGGGACTTAAGAAAATACATTGTTTATCGAAATTTATTCCACCCAAGGGGTGTGTTCCTATCATTTCCTAGTTAGAGAACGTTGTTTCGATAATTGAATGGTCTGATTTATCTTCATAAGAGATGTATTGCCTCCCCTCTTAGTGATATCTTGTGATTCCATACCTTTGTTGATAGTTTGTCTCGAATGGAAATGGATGAATATGTGGGTATAGTTGTCTGTAATTGTTTAACATCCCAAGGGGCGAGTTCGGAAATAGTGAAATGGAAGAGGGTATTATCACATGAAAATTTTAATGGGTAATATTGGTGGGTATACCTATGTGAAATGTTAAAGAAATGTTATGTGGTTTATATGGATTTTTAATAAAATATTCATTAAATTGTTAAATGGTTTATATGAGAGGGTATGACCATATAATATAAATGTTAAATGGTATATATGATTGGGTAGACCCATACTATTCTAAATGATAAATTTATTATATGGGAGGGAAGTCCTATATGAATTATAGTTGTAAAATGGGTTACATTTGTGGATATACACATGGATTGTTCATGTTGATGTCAGTGGGTATACTCACTTGGAATTAATGATTTAAATTGAATTTTTTAAAGAGAATTATTTGATTTAATAATTAGATAGATTCCATGGACCGATTTACATGGATTTTCAATGCGGTTATGGATACCCTAGGTTGACTCTGACCCTTGAAACTTTATTCCATGGGATTCCTCAGTCCTTGCTACCCCATGGATCCTACATGCTTTGGATCACAACAGATAATCCACTTCCATGATCCTAGGACAGCAACTAGTGCCTATTAGAGTTTCCACTTAGACGCCCATGGGACTAGATGGTATTCCTTGGAAAAGATCCTTGGATCCATCCTTTTATTTTCTATACATATTACATTGATTACCTTGTACTTAATACCATGTATCCGAAAATTGGGGTATTCTCTTCACTATACAGCATGGAAAATAGATTCTACATTTCACTCTATAGAGTGGTTGTGGGATTCCTCAATTCACTATACGTTGTGACTATGAGACACTTGACTTCATTATATAGTGTGGATGTAGGTTATTTGATACAAATGAATGTACAACATGGTCTTGTTACTTGTATACATTGATATAGATACATTTTTAGGAGATTACTCTTTCTTGTAGGTAGACTTGAGGGAGATTCAATATTACTTTTCATTAGACTTATTCCATGAGAATACACTTTACTACTTGTTTACACTTTATAGAACTTTGTATATTGTTATTAGAACTATAGAGACCGGGGTGGATTTATAATGGGATGTTTATATCATGCCCTTTTTAGTACCTTTTATAGACCAAAACATATTACAAGGTTATAAATGATGATTGGGATAAGAGACATGGTACATGTTGTTTATTGTGGCATTGGATTAGGGTATCACAATACCAAGATGAGGGTTGCGAGGTTGGGATACCTTTTTAGTCTTCTGTTTATTTTGGGGATTGCACTATATTACATTACCATGTAACTACCATGGATACATTCAAGATACTTGTATCATCTTCACCATTTTTTATATAAGACAGTTCTTGTTATTGATAAGTAAACATATCTTGATTTCATAACATTTATTTGACTAATGTTTATTTTTCTTCTACAATTTGTTATATTTGTATTCTACTGTGAAACTCTGGTAATGATGTTATATTCTCCCCACTCACTCAACTAGTCCCACTCTTCTAGTTGGAAGCCTTTGGGATATGGGGGGATTCACTTAAGAACATATGGGCAACCTGATTCGGGACACCATAGTGTGGAATCTAGGACTAGGAAATGACATATATCATCCTTTTTGGAAATGTAATAGGAATTATATTAATGAAATTTTAAAAATGAAAACATGTATTCTAGGTGTAAATACATTATATCAAGAAATGATATATTTATTAATCGAATAACTAAAAGACAGTAAGGGGTTTTCAACTACCACTAGTCTATGTGATATATTGGTTAATATATAATTGTTTTTAGTTGACTAATTTGACAAATAAATTTTAATAACGAACCAATGGTGTAACATTTTAGGTATACTAATCTATTTCCCATATTTTATTTGGATAATAGATGGAGATAAATTATATTAC
Organism: Viscum album; assembly: GCA_963277665.1. Classification (NCBI taxonomy): domain Eukaryota; kingdom Viridiplantae; phylum Streptophyta; class Magnoliopsida; order Santalales; family Viscaceae; genus Viscum; species Viscum album. Next base: position 375,497,726 of record OY728166.1, on the reverse strand, counting down.
TTTTCACTCAATTATGTTTCTAAAGATCATTTAAATTTTTATTTTAGTTCTTTAGGAATCGGTTTTATTTTTTAAAAAATATATTTCTTGAAGTAATTAATGAATAATAAATTAATCTAAATAGAAACCATTGTTGAAAAATCTATTTATGAAATATAAAATTTTAATATTTATATATATTTCCTCATATTCTTAAGTAATAGAATTACCTAACATTATGAAAATTATCTAAAAAAATGTAGTCATAATAATTTAATTTTAATTTAACCGATGTTCTTAAAATAATCACAGATTTATGAAATTGAGGAAATCAAATTTCCATTGATCATTCACGTTTTTTTCATCAATGACCCCAATCACTCTCTATATTATTATATATCTTCCTCTCAATAAATCTTTTCACTTTTAAAAAATGTTATTATACATATAATCCTAGTTATATTTTATTCTATATAATTATTGTACTTCCTTTCTCTCTAGTTAAGAAGATATTTCATTATTCTTTTTAATATATGGGTTTTTCAACAAATTAATTTCAAAATTATGAAATTTTGTACATCTAAGTTCTTGTTTAAATTGAGATGATGAAAATTATTTAATATGATGAAAATGAAACCCCCTAAATATTTCTGACGAGTATCTTTTATTCGATAGTGTCTATGACACAAACCACCAAAAATAGAACGGTTTATAAAATCTCAATACATTATGGAATACATAATATTTTAAATAAATTTAACCGATGATGTAATATCAAAAACATGCAACAAAAGTTTTTAATTATTTATGGATAACACCTATTCTCGATTGTGTTATACATAATAATGACATTCTCAGTTAGCTTGTGTTACACGCTAGACTGAGTTTTACAAAATGAAATATGTTATTAAAATATTATTATTTAATATAACAAGATATAACCTATAGTTTAAATTATTTGTTAATAATATGATTAACTAACTTAGGAAAATATATGGATTACAGAAATATAAAATGAATTCATTAGTTATTTATTAATTATAATTTAATATAGAAACCAATTGAATAAAAGGAAATATTTTTATTCTCACAATGGTGATTTATCCTAATAAATTATATTAATCACCCTTAGTTGTTGATAAAAATAAAATGTTTATATTTTAGATTCAATAAAATATTTTTTACATTCATTTTATTTATATGGTAGGAATATGATAAGATGAAACCGAATATTATTCAAAAAAACTATCTTTCTTAATAATAAATTTTGCCAAATATTAATTATGCAATAAATTTAAAAAAAATTCTCCAATTTAATAAATTTTATAGGTAAAAATAAACTTCATTTTTTGAAATAATAATTTTAAAAATATGTGAGGGTGAATTTTTTTTATTTTTTTGAGAATTTTAATTTTTTGATGAATGGTGACAAAAACTGAATTTTATTTGAAAAATAGTTTTTCATATAATTTATTTTCATAGATAAATTATACATTAATTTCATTTTAAATTATATTTCTTTTAATAATACATAATTTAATCCAATTTAACACATTTGAATCATGTTAACACTGAAAATGGATGTTAAAACATTTCAATATTTTGACCATTTTCACATTAAAATTTAGAGTTGTCATCCCATCAAGGTGATTATGATTAAATACATTTCAGCCACTTATGTGATTTGAATTTCTAAAAAATGATTCCATACTTTTAAATACAATAATTTATAATTTATAATAAGGTAATATTATTTTTTGAAACCAATTAAATTTATTTAAAGTGATTTTGATAATAAAAAAGCACAACAAAAGATTAATACATAAATTTTTGGGCCTTTAATTCATATAAACAAGTCCAATACATATTTTTTGGACATATATAAACTATATAATCCCTTTACTCGAATTGGGTTTACTATTGGAACAGATTTATATGGAAAAAACATGGGATAATTCCCATATTTAAAAATATAAAAAAATGATACTCTTCTAGTATAAAAAGGCACTCAACCCTCCCACATATTCATGCCTATAAATCCATTTATATCATAATAACCCATTTTAGGTAATCAGAATAGATATCCCCCTTATCATAGAATCCTCAATTTTGGAAAAATGTTACCAAATGATGTTTTTTGTAAAAACTAAAAGGAATAACACAAAAAAGTGGTAAAATTATTCAACAAGCACTTTTTATTTATTTCATTCTCCAAACATAAAATTATTATTATATATTGATTATATAAAAACCTCAGTATACTCAATATATGTACATTTTTTTATATTAGGTGAAAACCTTATTACTACACAACCTTTCATCAAATGGGATACACAATCAGAATTTGTGTATATAGCGGGCTACTGCCTCACAAACTGATGTCATTCATTCCTCCACTAAAACATTTAAATATTTTGAATAATGATGTATTTATAGATTATATATGATATAAATTATATTAATAGTTAATTTATTTTTAAATAATTATTTTATAACATGTAACTTCATTCAATCCATTTTGTGGGAATACGATAACACCGTTTATGGAAGTCCATACTATCGCCTACAGAAAGCGATGTGAATAATTCACACAATACATGGAATGTATAAATTATTAATATAATCTAAGTATTTAATACATATGACTCAAAAAATATACATTAATTACAATATACATATATATTAATTAATTTTCATTCTTTAATTATGCCAAGAAAATGAAAACTTTTTCATGCGTGTGCATGGTTTCCCATCTCTATCAATGGTGAATATTATTTATAAATTAAAATTTTATGGATTAATATAAAAAAATATAATGAGTATATAAAATATTTTACTCATATTTTAAATAATTTATATTACTAAAACATGATCTATTTAATTTGAACAAAAATAACAAGTCAGAACATACAAAAAATTAGTAAATTAACAACTGAAATAGTGAAATTAAGGAATAATTTTTAACAATATAGTAATAATATATTAGAATAAGATCAAAGATAATATTATAAATATTATTATGATTCTTTTATAGGTTAATAATATGAATATAACCATTATACTAGAGGTTAAATGATAACTACCTAAAAATAAATCTAAGGTAAGGGATTTTGTCTCAATTTACATTCCATTGTGACTTAGCTATTATTATGAATATAATTAATTTTATATGGATTATATAATTCCTATTGAAATAAAATATGATGAATTATTCACTCTTAATGGTATTTTAATTTTAAATTTTAATTATTTCATTTATGTGGATTTGAATTAATAGTTACCTTGTTTTAAATAATATCATAACCCAATTCATTTTCATTGGGTTATATTACTTCCTCATTTTCATTAATATTATTGTGATTACATGTGTAATACATTTTTATTAAATATATTTTTATTTGAAAATATTTTATTAGGATTTAAATTTAACACACATTATCTATTCATGGATTTATTATCACTTCCACATTATGCTATTTTTAAGGGTTAACTTCACAATATCCTATCATTAATTATTATTTACATTATAATTTCCATTAATGGAAATTATTTTATCATTGTTTAATAAAACATTTAATATTAATAAATTATGATTATTTATGTTCTTTTTCATGTAATAGTTCATTTTCCTAATAATTTTTACTCAAAATGTTTTATAAAATGATTGTAAGAAAAATGACATTAATTTTTTTCTGTTATAAATATGTTTCCTCTCAAAATGATGTTTTCTAAAAAATTTAAAATAGTTTTTACCATTTCAACATTACTTATTATTGATGTTTTTACCCATTGTGTATTTTACGAATTTTTCAATGTAATCATCTAATCTCTATTTAAACAATGAACAATTTATATCATTTCAGTCGTGAAAAAGGAAGGATCTTTTTACCGAAAAGCTTAGTTAGAGGAAAGTCTTCTGACCATTAATTAAAACAAAATAAATTACATAAATAAATTAATAAAATAAATAAATGAAAAATTACATATCATAAAGATCATACCCTTCACCAATTCTATTATAGAATACATCCTATACAGTAGTTGATTCCCACAGTGAGATTTCATAGTGCTTTAGAATAATGGGATACATCCGTCTAAGATTCATCTTTTACAAAGACATAAAATAATTAGATGACCAAATGGCCCATCTGTCCTTCCCAATAGAAGACCTAGTGTACATAAAAATTGGATGATAAGAATATTCTTTCCTCAGTATTCTTAATGTTGGTGTAGTCTATTCATTCATGGACACATTCTTCTTCCCACATTGGACAACGATGCTGTAGGATGGCCAGACAATGAAACCATCATTCTCCATGTCAATATCAGAGATGTATTACCAATGTCCTTATATTTTCACCTCTTGGTAACTCTCATGAAATACCCAATCTAGATGAAATGAACTATTAAAGTCAATTATGGCATGATAATGTGGTTGTTCCATAAGCCTCTTCATTGTACCTTCATCTATTGCAGCATCCTGAGACTAAGACAGCAACATGGAACATTCCTTCATTAGATACCCCTCCTCTACCTGATACTTTTTATCATGGTCCAACTCCTGAAAGGATTTGAGTATCAGACCTCCAACACATTCATCATCACTTTCATCCAAAGCACTGATTATTACACCATCCTCAAACACTATGACGTCCAAAATATTCTAAGTTCAAGGCTCCAACCACAATGAACAAGAATTATCCACTATAATGGTATTCTCAATACCAAGATAACGATTTAAGTGATCCAAAGCCTACCTCACCATCAAGTCCTGTAGCCTCCACTTCACATCCTTCTGAAAATTACCATGCACTGTGATAAGACTAGTCTTCTCCACATCCAACATCACGTTTTCCAAAAATTGTTCCTCATGCACTGCATGTCCAGTTTATTTCTCATCCATAGACACTCTATCCTCTTTAGAGCCTTCCACAGTATTATTCAGTGACAGAGTACTCCTAGGCGGATCCCTCACCATTGGAAAAGCCGAATCAGAAGTTCCCATGCCACCATTTCTCATTCTCCTTACCCCCGATGAAACCCAATACAAGCCTTTGGCATGACAAAACTCTTCCACATTCCCAAATCAGCCGCAAGCAATACAATAGAGTATACACAATCTGAATCTAAACTCCTGCCTCCACCGAAAGTCCTTCCCATTCATGATACAACCCCAATTTACTGGCAACCTCACAACATCAATCTCCACAAATTTTTTTTGATAGATGGGGTGACATACCACCACTTTATGACGATTATAACACAAATATAGGCCTATATTACTTACAATGTCGCATAAAATGGATATATTTTGAATGAATACAACATGACCTGGGAGAATCACCAATTCTGTGATTTTCAAGGGGTTGCGCCACCTGTGGAAATAAAAAATATATTGAAACAGATAAAAATAATCACATTGCATCAATGAGGGGCTCTAGACATGGAGGTAACAAAATCACCCTCTGTCTTAAACTAAATAATCAAGTGCCCCATATCAATTATGATGAATAACACAAACTCTTAGAGATCCCATTAATTGAAAACAAATCAGTCGAACTCATTTCCCGAAGGATGCAGAAAAAAACTGAGCCACCAAATTGATATTGCATAGACTTTTGGAACAATTGAGCTCATTCAGGGTAATAAGGAGTTTTTTAGGTCCATGGAAGAGGTCAGATACTTTTGGTTAGAGATGTATCCTTAGGATGGATGGAATATAATCAGAATTAGTGAACAGAAAGAATACATTAACTCTTCTATGATATTGATATCACAGAACACTGCCTCCGATTGATAGGTGGGAGCGTGGCTCCTGAACATTGTAAAACATGTAAGGAATTACCCACCATAATTTCATTGAATCTTCCTTTAAAAATATACAAATATATTTTTATGTAATATTTTATTAAAAGTTTTTTTAAAATAAAGTGTTTTTAAAAAAATCTACAAATATATTTATTTATTTAATGAAGAATTTTTTAAGATATTTCTTTATTTCATTAATGAAAATTACACACATTCTTTCAAAAATAGGTATGTTTTATATGGGAACCATACTAATTATTTCTCAATATGTCTTATGATATATTTATCTAGAGATATTATTTAAATTCAGTTATTTTTTTCATTTTTTAGTCCCCCTGAAATATTAAAACTCTTATGAACATTTACCATTAAATTTCCTATAAATATATATATATATATATCAGTATAATACATATGATTATTTCATATATTGTATACCATTTTTTCATACGATTTTTACATTGACTGTTATATTATTATATTGGGAAATATTGAATAAATTATCCTTTATACAATTTGGATTTTCATATGGAACATTGTTTATTAATTAACTCAATTATTTTATATAAAAGTAATTATTTCAAAATGAACTATCGGGGTTGGGGACAACTTAATGAATTCCCCCATATACATCAATAGTCTCATGAGATGAAATCAGTTGGATAAAAGCATTCAGTTTTATTCTAAGTAGTTTTAAACTGCCACGAGGATAGATCTTGACCGTATAGTCTTGTGAATTTCTATGACATGGAAAATATGGGTTTTAAGAAATTATTTTTTAAAACTTTCTTGATGGGAGATCTTGAAGGTAAAAATATCACGTTCTTGGGAAACTTGACATCTAATAAATAATAATTTCCTGCATTTGGTAGTTGTTATTCATTATTATCAATAATATTTTTACTAAGAAAACAATTTATGAATTCATTTTATTAATTTCATTTCATGTATGTTTATTTATTTATCATTCCATATGGTTTACATTCCCCATATCTGGTTTTTGGTTAAATGGAATGTGTGTCCAGTTATTTACCTTACAATATTGTTTAAACATTTCTTCTCAGTATATTGAATACATGGAATGTGTTTCCAGTTATTTATCATTTCATATTTATTATTTTCATTGATTCACTATTTTTTATATTTTACATAACTCTTACAGAGAATTTGGGAACATACTTATATAGATTATATCCCTCATAATTTTATAAAGTTTACTATGAATGATATAAAAGTTTATTCTAGATGTAATAAATTTATCCTAAAAAACCCTTATGTTTTAATTTTAATATTCCAAAGGTAATTTAATGCTCAAGTATGTTTCTAGTTTTCCAATACTTCTAAATTGATCAGTAACTCAGGATTTGATTCCTTGTAATCATGAAAATGTGATGGTAGTAGACACTATCTCTAGAAATTCTGGTATGGGTCACTAAAAATATTTTTCATTACATTCCATTAAGTGTTTTTGGAATGTACACATGAATTAAAGTATATGTATGGTAAGAAGATATAAAATTATTTAGGCGGGTCTCTCGATGAACATATTGACCTATCATTCATCAATAAATAAGATGATGCATGATCAATTATTAAATAAACATTTCCTTTTCTACATCAATTTTATGATTTTAATAAGTATGATTGATTATAAGTCATACATGTTTTCATAGATCTAAAAATTATAGCATGAAGTAATTATAAAAAGATATTTCTTTTTACCCATGTCACGACCCATCCTCGTGGCTCGTGCCATGACTACCCCAAGCCCGCCTTCTATAGGCCAGGGGTTGGAAACTAGCACCAAGGCGTAAATCCCGGTAAAAAGGGAAGGCATTTCCTTTGTAATGTAACCCACAAACACCACAGAGCAAGCATACAGAAGTAAAAACTATGTAAAAACTGAGTACAATAGTAAGTGCGGAAAACCAAGTGGGCCAGTATACAAACCCAAACTGAAAGTAATGTATAACTGGAAAGGGAAAACAACAACTAAAAGGTAAAGTCGCAATGTCGAGCTGTCCACTGGGAATCCCACCTTAAGGGTGGGTACAGTTAGCCTCCACTGCTCCTCAGGTCCAGACGACCTCCTCGAGTACATCCCGCCCAGTAGTCCACCTCCAGGTACCGTCCTAATCTGCAAGCCTCAACCACATTCAGCGTTGTCCGTCGTCTACAACCAACAACACATAGTGCGGGCATAACCCGTGAAGGGGTGAGTATAAGTTACTATGTAGGGACCCCGAGACCCCCGAAGGTCTCCTAGAATCCACAAAGGATAATCCACAAGGGTAAGATACAATCACGAAGTAACATCCGACAATGCTTAGTTATATTCCCATACATATACCTAAGTCATCAATTCCACGTTCGGCTCCAACATCTGAGCCCAAGTACAACCCTGACCACAATGGAAAGAAAAACGTAAATCCACACGGGATAGCACAAAACAATCCACATAGGAAAGAAAAACGTAAATCCACACAGGAAAGCACAACATAATCCACATAGGAATGAAAAACAGGATTCATCTCACATAGGAATACTACTTCGTAAGACGATAGAGATGATCAGATGTAGCCACTGATTCATCTAAGTCTACGGACCCAAAAAGGATCTGTAGGTAAAAACCCCCAAAATGACCCAAACAGGATCGATCATGAAGTTGAAACCATAGCTATTGGGAAAGTCCTTCTCCATCAAGTACAGTGGTTATGCTGCTACAACCAAGCACTTCCCTCTCACGTTGGACTGCTGTAGTACTCCACCTATCGAGTACTGTGGGCCTGCTGCTACAACCAAGCGCTTCCCACCATGGGTATGCCGCTATAACCAAGCGCCCCCCTCATAGCTTCTTGTGGTACTCCTTCTGTTGAGTACGACGGGTCAGCCGCTACAACCAAGCGCTCCTCCGTCGTGGGTCTGCCGCTATAACCAAGTGCTCCCCCGTACTGTTACAACCAAGCGCTCCTCCGTCGTGGGTCTGCCGCTACAACCAAGCGCTCCCCCTCATAGCCTAAAGAGGTACTCCTTCTGTTTAGTACCGCGGGTCTGCCGCTACAACCAAGCGCTCCTCCGCCGTGGGTCTTCTACTACAACCAAGCGCTTCCCACTGGGCTATCCGTAACACACCGAGTCATTCGATCAGTAGTCGTCATGTCTCAACCAGCTCTAGGGTTTCCGCACATAGCATGCTCATTCCGAGAGGGTCCACTCCACGAGACAAGAGGTCGATGCATCAACTGACACATATTTAGAGTTGATGTATCCCACATGTTCCATAGTGGTCACTACCGAACCCACGGAGGATTCCCGTACTGTCTTCATTGTCATCGCATACGCAGCCAGCTCTAGGGTTCCTGCACACAGCAAGCTTGTTCGGGAGGGTCCGCTCCACGATCCGAGTGGCTGATACCTCAACTGACACATATTCTACTGTTTTTATATCCAAAAGTTTCGTATCGTCAACAGGAACTCAACGTCACAGACAGCGCGTCAAACGGACGTCCGGTATGAGAGTTATCAGATTTTCCGTCCCATGGGCCCGGTTGGATTTCGGGTACAATCCAACCCGAACTCTATCCAACTGCATCCAAAACTCAAGAAAGTTATGCCGAAAGTTCCGTACCATCCAGAGGAAATCAACAAGATAGACGGCGCGTCAATCGGACGCCCGGTCTGTGAGTTATTGGCTTTTCATTCAAGGGCCCGGTTGGTTTCGTGATCGAACCAACCTGACCACACTCCGACGGCATCCAAAACTCGAGAGGTGTAAGAAAAAAGTTCCTTCTAATCCAGAGGGAATCAACAACGTCGACGGTACGTCAATCGGACGTTCGGAGCTCAAATTATGAGCGTTTCCGCTCCGAGGGCCCGGTTGGTTACGTGTACGAACCAACCCGGCTGAACACAAAGTACACCGAAACCTTGAGTGCGATATACCAAAATGACCGTCTTGATACAAGGATCGGATCGCCGCTAATGACGCGTCGATTGGAGTCTCGTTACACAAGATACCGGCAAAATACTGAAAAGGTCCGAAAACGGGGGGGTATGGGCCCGGACCGACCCGGTCTAACCCCACTGGGTAGACCTGAACCGGGTCGACCCGACCCAGGTCCGGGTCCGACCCGGAAGGGCGCCACACGGCTCGGCCGGTGCGGTCTGGCCTGGCCTAGGCAGCTCGGTGCTAGCCGAGCGGCCGTGCCAGAGGAGCCGCGGCCCCACGCGGGGGCTACTCCGTGTCACCGGACGCGGCGCAAGGCCGCGTCCCTTCCCCGTGGTCCCGCACCGCCGCAAGACCAGCGTTCTCCACCGCGGCTATCATTCCAGCGGCGTTCAAGGCACCGCCGCTTCCTGGCAGCTGGTCGTTGCTGGCCGCCGCCTCCAGCGCCGCCGTGCCGGCGGGGCGCGCCAGCGGGAACTTTCGCGGACCACCGGACGCGCTCCGGTGGTCCGTTTTGCCTGCGGTTTGCGCCTACGGCTCTACCGGGATCCGAACATTGCTCTAAGTGCCTCCAATCGCAATTATGATCCCATTTCGTAAACGTCGTTAATCCACGCATCAACGAAAAATCTGTGGACTGTTGTCGGGTCGTGTTTGTTTGGCACGCACCCTCCGCGTTAGGTGATATCAATTGGGAAATAATAATCCACAAATGAAAAAATAACAAGGCACAATTTTAATAAATTAAAAATTGAACCTAGTTCCCAAAAAAACTCTCGTAAATAAAAAATTTTCGTCGCGCATATAAAAACAAATGCGGATCAACTTAATGATGAGTTGATCCGGGTTCTTTTTTTTAGAAGGAAACAACCATGGGAATAAATATTATTCTCAAATAAAACCCCTACCTCATCGTAGTCATCGAACAAGAGTTCTTCGCGGAATTGATCGTCACGGGAGAAGAGGATCGTCACATAGAGTAAGGGGCATCACATCTTCGCGGTACACGGCATCGCGTCGACGATCTCCGAGGGTTAAGAAAACACATATATTTAACTTCACGAATTAAATCCATGTTGAGGATAAAATCCAGAAATGAAAAATAAAAGATCTGTAATCCACTACCTCAAACGGTGTTGTTCTGTAACACGCCGAGATTTTATGAAAAATATTATTTTAATTTCATTAATGTCTTATGTTGTATTCTACACCAAGATTACCTTGCGCTATACGCAACAACGTATTAGCTTGTAGTATACGCAACACTATTCTTGGACCGTGTTACACACAATTTTGATAATAGTTATTCTACGCAACATTGAGTATATATATATATATATTAAATGTATAAATGAAATATGGTTGGATTATGTTATACGAAATAACGAAGGATTCTTTCACAACACGCAACCCTGACTTGGCTTGCATTACACGCAATCACGACCTTCCTCAATAGCGTGTGTTGTACGCAATACCGGGTTTTAATAAAAAATGTTATATTATTATAATATTGTCATGAACTAGCCGTTATGAATATTATTAACGAAATTTTGAATTTTATAACATTATTATTCATCTTACACATTTCTAGAACATGATATAAGAACAAAATAAATTTTTCGGGTAAAATAAGTATTTTTCGAAAAATGCAGTTTTACCGCCTTTTGATGGCGCACCCACTATAAATATAGTTTTTGACATGTTTATATGTTCAATTTGACAAAATAATATTCTTATTTTGAATCAAGATATAAAAAATTACATTAGATAATGTTTTGATATTTTTCCGATAACTTTCATATTTTAATGAATAGTAAAAACACATTATATTTTAATTAAAAACAACTTTTTTCATCGTAATATCTTATGTGGTTAAATTATAATATTGAATGGTTTTAAAGTATAAATAGAATATATTTTTACCATTTAATATAATGTATGTCATTAGCATTGATTTTACCTTGAATTCGTAGGTTAAATCAATTCAATCTTTTGCAATGTTTTAAAGAAAAACCTGTTTTCTTTCGACAACGAGATTAATTTTAATTTAATTTCTGCATCTTTTGGGTATTGAATTTGGAAAAATGGATTCCATATTTGGAATCATTGGGTCAAAATTATTTTAATAAGCTACTTTTTATTTTTGGGAATTATGAATAGTAACTACGGTAAATTTTATTTACCATAGTTAAAGGTAAATCTGGTAATTAAGGGTAAATATAATATTTTAAAATTACACTAACAAATGTCAAAAACTTATTGGATGACTAAAAGTCGACCCATATCACCTAAGGGTCGGATTAGAATCATTTAATGGACATTTTTCCATGAAAATAACTTAATTATTATTAAAACCAAAGAAAGTGACAGCATGTCACTCTCTTAAATCTTATAAGTATATTAATTTTAATTTAGTGATAAACTTCATGAAACTTCGGACATGAATAGTCTCCAGAAATATAATGAAATTATCTAAATCATATATATTTATTTATAATTTTTAGGGATTAAATAATTATCATTAATTATGACTCAATAGTGATGCAAAAATTGTTTATCTAGTGAAAAATCAAGAATATTGTTTTTATTAAACTAATAGTGACCATAAAATGCACAAATACCTAACCAAAACTTATTGTCCATGTAAATGTAAACCATAATAATACAATGGTCGAATATTTGACCATTTGGAGCCTTATAAAAGCGATTATGACACTTATATTATTTTATTTTAAATGATGCCAAAGTTGTCACCTTCATAATTTAATAAATATAAAAATTTAAATATTGTGATTTTAAGATGATAAATTCGAGTAAAAGTATTATTGTGAAAGGTAATAAATTTATTTTCATCATAGGATTTTATTTTTAATTTTTATGCAACAAATAATTATATTAAATAATTATACAAAAATGTTGTAGTATTTATTTTATTAAGAGATAAACCAAATAAATGGTTTCAAAAATAATAAAATAAATATTATATGAACTATTTAATGTGCTCCAATACTTTTTATCATACATAAGACATTTTATGAATCTATTAAAACTTTTAGTTCGAACATATCCTCTGTATTTATTTTTTCTAAATTCAAATAAATGAAGAGTGTCAAAATTGACACTAATGTTATTTTATAAAAAAACATATTATAAAATTGATTAAAAATCACAAAATATTTCAAAATTATAAATTTAAATTTATATGATCAAAAATTTTATTAAGAATCCAATTATGGACAATTCACAACAAATAAGTAATTATTTATTATAATTTAAAAACTAGAATGTTATTACCAATAAAATTAAATTAATTAAATAAGGATAAATCATATTGATAATGTTTAAAATAAATTGCTATCATGTCTAAATTCTATTGGTTGATGATATTACAACCTTATATTATCTAATATTTGAATATGAGTCATTTTTATGTGGGGTTAGATTTATTATAAATTAATATTTTTAAGAATTCCAAAGGTGCCCCTCTCCTCCCTTATAAAAGGACACCTCCTCCCCCTCCTCCTCACACCAATTTGAGCACTCAAGCTCGGCCAACCCCTGCTATTTTCTCGTCTCCACTTCCCTAGAATTATCCTAGAGGTCCTGGTCTTCTTCAAAGACCAATCTTAGTTCCCTAATTGGAGGATTCAATGAGGCGTTTCAAAGAAGAGGTAATATCCATTACCGATCTTTTCAATTTCATTCTTCTTCAACTTCTTCTTCTTTAGTTGTTTCATTATAAAGTAATAACATCAGTATTACATACATACTGATATTTTATTATATGAAAAAACTCTAATTAACCTTCTATCCATACTACGGAGAAAGGAAATCACCGCGCGTGCGTACGTACGGAATACCGTCTCCACGCCGTGGTGTAATCTATTTTCTGTCACCACCTTAATTGGATGGGTATAATGATGTAATGAGTAACTATACATGATTATTATAATGTTATATTGATACTAAAATAGTATACATACACTTCAACACAATTCCACGACCATGGGAACGATATCATCGCTCGTGCGTACGTACGGACTACCGTCTCCACGACGCGATGAGATTCATTCTCCATGTTAACCATTTAAGAATGATTACCAATTATATATAAGAAATAATAATGAAATATATGATATTATAAAGCTACTGGATTTATGTATATATTTATATGTATTTCATCTACTTACTTCCATTCAAGACAATAAGGAAAGGAAAACAACGTTCATGCATATGTACGGACTACCGTCTCCATGAACAGTGTTTTTCATTTCATTTATCTATCTATTATATATATATATACTGAATATATATGATATATAAATCATATGTTATATTCTGGAAGTAAGTAAATCATGATATAAGTAATAATAATGTCAAGAACAACAAGTCAAAACACCTACGATAAATGAAACAATTTTACCCAAAATGCTTCTTTAACATGGAATTTACAAGAGAATGGGTAATATAAAGTCATAAGTGAACCATATATGATATCATAACAATTAATATGATTCTGTAATAAGTCAATGACATTATTTAAATCATTATATAGGAGTTTTGGACACATACGAAGCAAATCAGACCTAAGGTAAGGGAAATATCACAATCTCATTTTTATCCGAGATTGTTTATTCGTAAGTATTCTCTGTGGTGTATTTTATCATCCACATCCATGTTTCATCAATATGTAAAATTATTTCCATCCACCTACAATTTTTTAAATCCATTTTTACCTTTCGGTGAGTTTTTAGTAATATGTATGAAAGAAATCTTTTGTCGTTTTTCGTACGAGGTACTTTTTAACTTTTCCGACAAATGTACAAAGAATGTTTTATTTAACTTATACGGCATGAATGGATTTTTAAAACATTATTTCCAAGAAACTTACTTTACAAGTTTTCAAGTTTATTTTTAATCAACTTATTTTATTTTAAAGTTGTATGACATGTTAAAAAAGGAAACGTGTTTTTGAAGTAGAAAGGATATTTTTCTCAAGAATGGATTTCAAGTGTTTTATCAAAATTATTTTCCATATAAGATAATAAAGGGTTCTGTTTCTATCCCTATTATTACATGGATTTGATTATGTTGTGATGGAAATATTTTTATGAATTCATTTATCTTATATGAATTGTTTTATGATGTCATGTTGTTTAAGAATCCCATTTTTATTACATGGGTTATGCAATGATGTATGATTTATGATTTTGTGGCACACATAAGAATTGTATCATTATAAGATGGGTGGGACCTATATCTCCATCCAATGCATTGGGTAAAGATTTTATATCTCATGAGATAGACATGGCTGGAATGGTAGGTTATACCGGTTCAGTGAAACGTGACTGAAACGAGGGTTACTCGATTCAGAAAGGGACTTTGTCCACTAAGATAGTCTTGGCAATGAGTCTTGACTAACAAGAAATGATTCCCTATGATTATGTGTGAATTCCACAAAGTTTCATGTTTTATGTTATGATTATTGTGATTACATTTCACTTCCATGATTTACCCCATGTTATGAAATTATGATCTCTTTTGCAGGTTAAGATTTCCAATAGTTATGTACTTATGTATATGATGTGATTGATATTTCTTTTGTTTACCCTTACTGAGCATTTGAGCTCACCCTTTTATGTTTTCTTTTCCCTAGGATATAAAGAAAGGTTTTAGGTAAGAAAAAAAAGGGGAAGATCTTTATGGGAGATATTGAAGATCTTTCACCACGATTAGAAGATTACGTTCCGAGTTTCCAAAGACACTAAACTATTACGAACCTTGTGTGTGTGTTTTTTTGTTATGTACTAAGTATTCCGAAAATGTAATGTACAGTCAATGTACGTCAAGCTTCGGGTCTCTACAGTTGGTATCAGAGGAAAGGTTTAGTCAACCTTTTAAAACTAGGATGCGAAAACGTTAGTGAGATCCCTAGAGATATTTCTAAGGTATGTCTAGGGATGTCCCTAAGGATAAGTATACGTATAGGATATAGTCCTAGAACTATGGTAACGATATTAGATTAAACCAAAGATGTTAGATATTTAAGTTACTCCCCCTTCATTATGATTTTTGCCTCTCACACTATTCTTTTTGGGTTTTAGAAAATGGCTGGAAACAAGGTGATTCACGATAATAGAGGATATGATGGACAATGGACTGTTATTCTTCATGAGAAACCAAATTAAATGGGATTTGGAAGTCCAAACATCATCATTATGCCGAATCAGCAATCTCATAATATGATCAATAAAGTAAAATTTGGTAAGTTTCCTGACTCGGCTAATAAGAGAAAGATGGAGTTTCATGATGATCATAGAGGAAAGAAAGTTAAATTTCCCCTATGTAAATCATGTGGGAAGAGGCATCAAGGAGAATGTTTCAAAGGAACTGGAAGATGCTTTGGGTGTGGAAAAGAAGGACAGAAATCCAGTATGTGCAAAGGAAAAGGTTCAGTTAACACCAGGGATGAGGATAATGGTATTGCTACGACATCAACAATGGTTAAATG
This sequence comes from Viscum album, assembly GCA_963277665.1. Classification (NCBI taxonomy): domain Eukaryota; kingdom Viridiplantae; phylum Streptophyta; class Magnoliopsida; order Santalales; family Viscaceae; genus Viscum; species Viscum album. The sequence goes on along the minus strand of OY728166.1, from coordinate 375,481,482 downwards.
TTTTAAATGTGGAATGTACGGGCATTATGCAAACCAATTACCTAAGGGAATGTCTCATAAAGAGAATCAGTATGGTCGTATGGGTAGTATTTATGTTGATGATGATGATGAGACTACAAATGATATGTGAGATGAAAGAATTTTTGAAGCTCGGTCAATGGTTAAAGAATGTAGTGGAATGATTACATGTTTATCAAGTGTAATATTGTATAAGTAATCTCATGGTACTATGGGATAAATAGACATTTAAGGATTGTTACATCGTTGTCCTCCCTTAAGTATTGAAAGTATGTGATGAATGGTACCAGTATTTTTGGAAAGTAGATGATATGCGCTTAATGAAGGGATAAGACGATAATGAGATGTTTGATTGTATGCATGAGCTCATGATTGATATAAGGACTAAGTGATATCATGGTTTGAGTATATAGAATTTTGAGGATTTTGGTATGTGTAAAGTGTTAACTTTTAACTGCATTCATGTTTTCACTATGTTCAATAGGTATTCAAGAAAATACTTGATTAAGGCCTTTGAATGTTTGGAATGTGTCCAACAAGACATATCTTATGATATATGGGGATCGACGATGGTGTTAAATCTCGGGTAATCATTTTCACTATGTTATGAGAGTGGACTGCAGTATTATGGATAAGCCTAAAGATTGGAATGGATTATGTTGGACATAAGTCAGTATTGTATAAGGATATAAGTTTTCTCGATATTATTGATGGGATGTTATAGTAATATAGTTTTAGAAAAAGGACAACCTGCAGGACGGGCGACAGCCCATCGCTTCGGACAAGGCTGTGGGAATCGAACCCAAAACCGAAGTGCGACTGGCCTTTATCGCCTACCACTGACCTACAGAAAGTCCCTGTTTAGTAGATACTAGTTTTATTATACTAAGCAGTATGATATATGATGTATAAGTCCATTTTAGGAACCATATATGATTAATCTCACTAAATAATGACTTATGTATATTTAATAACTTTGAGTAACCTTTTGTTTGAGACAAATGGAATGAACTATCATACTAACACTTCACTAATAAAAAATTCAACTTCATTTATTTAAGAGATGAAGTGGAAATTGTTCAAGGCACGAACAACAGTGAGATTGTACCAAAATAAAGTAAATATTTATTCTAATTCAAATTCTTCAACTGTAGGGAAACGATCTTGAAAACCAAAAATTTTGTCCTAGTTCTCTTATATCTGGTTAATTAGATGGTACCTTAGATCGTCACAAATTTATGGATTTGTGATTGCTAGCTTTTCCATAGCCATGTTCTCTACCACTCTCCATCAGAACATGATGGTTAGATTTCTCTTCCATATCCATATTTTCACATATGTGGATACCCAGTGATAAGTTAACTTGGGTAACCATTACGTTTTATACATTAGTTTTTAAAGATAAGTTTTGGTATTCCTTTTTACGATGTGGGTTTCTGTCAAAGAAACTTTCAAATAGTAAACCATTTATAACCCCGACGAATTTCGAGGGTGAAATTCATTTTAAGGGGTGTAGAATGTAACACCCCGAGATTTTATGAAAAATATTATTTTAATTTCATTAATGTCTTATTTGTATTCTACACCAAGATTGCCTTGCACTATACGCAACACTGTATTAGCTTGCAGTATACACAACACTATTCTTGGACCGTGTTACACACAATTTTGATAATAGTTATTCTACGCAACATTGAGTATATATATATATATTAAATGTATAAATGAAATATGGTTGGATTCTGTTATACGAAACAACGAAGGATTCTTTAACAACACGCAACCCTGAATTGGCTTGCATTACACGCAATCGCGACCTTCCTCGATAGCGTGTGTTGTACGCAATACAAGGTTTTAATAAACAATGTTATATTATTATAATATTGTCATGAACTAGCCATTATGAATAGTATTAACTAAATTTTGAAATTTATAACATTATTATTCATCTTACACATTTCTAGAACATGGTATAAGAACAAAATAAATTTTTCAGGTAAAATAAGTATTTTTCGAAAAATGCAGTTTTACTGCCTTTTGATGGCGCACCCACTTTAAATATAGTTTTTTACATGTTTATATGTTCAATTTGACAAAATAATATTCTTATTTTGAATCAGGATATAAAAATTTACATTAGATAACGTTTTGATATTTTTCCGATAACTTTCATATTTTAATGAATAGTAAAAACACACTATATTTTAATTAAAAAGAACTTTTTTCATCATAATATCTTATGTAGTTAAATTATAATATTGAATGGTTTTAAAGTATAAATAGAATATATTTTTACCATTTAATATAATGTATGTCATTACCATTGATTTTACCTTGAATTCGTAGGTTAAATTAATTCAATCTTTTGCAATGTTATAAGGAAAAACCCGTTTTCTTTCGACAACAGGATTAATTTTAATTTAATTTCTTCATCTTTTGTGTATTGAATTTGGAAAAATGGATTCAATATTTGGAATCAGTGGGTCCAAACTATGTTAATAAGCTACTTTTTATTTTTGAGAATTATGAATAGTAACTACGGTAAATTTTATTTACCATAGTTAAAGGTAAATCGGGTAATTAAGCGTAAATATAAAATTTTAAAATTACCATAACAAATGATAAAATTTTATTGGATGACTAAAAGTCGACCCATATCACCTAAGGGTCGGATTAGAATCATTTAATGGACATTTTTCCATGAAAATAACTTAATTATTATTAAAACCAAAGAAAGTGACAACATGTCACTCTCTTAAATCTTATAAGTATATTAATTTTAATTTAGTGATAAACTTCATGAAACATCGAACATGAATAGTATCCAGAAATCTAATGAAATTATCTACATCATATAAATTTATTTATAATTTTTAGGGATTAAATAATTATCATTAATTATGACACAATAGTGATGCAGAAATTGTTTATCTAGTGAAAAATCAAGAATATTGTTTTATTAAACTAATAGTGACCATAAAATGCACAAATACCTAACCAAAACTTATTGTCCATGTAAATGTAAACCATAATCATCCAATGGTCGAATATTTTACCATTTGGAGCCTTATAAAAGCGATTATGACACTTATATTATTTTATTTTAAATGATGCCAAAGTTGTCACCTTCATAATTTAATAAATATAACAATATAAATATTGTGATTTTAAGATGATAAATTCGAGTAAAAATATTATTGTGAAAGGTAATAGATTTATTTTCATTATAGGATTTTATTTTTAATTTTTATGCAACATCTAAGTATATTAAATAATTATACAAAAAATGTTGTAGTATTTATTTTATTAGGAGATAAACCAAATAAATGGTTTCAAAAATAATAAAATAAATATTATATGAACTATTTAATGTGCTCCAAAAATTTTTAAGATACATATGACATTTTATGAATCTATTAAAACTTTTATTTCAAACATATCCTCTGTATTTATTTTATTTAAATTCAAATAAATGAATAGTGTCAAATTGACACTAATGTTATTTTATAAAAAAAACACATATTATAAAATCGATTAAAAATCACAAAATATTTCAAAATTATAAATTTAAATTTATATGATCAAAAATGTTATTATGAATCAAATTATGGACAATTCACAACAAATAAGTAATTATTTGTTATAATTTAAAAATTAGAATGTTATTACCAATAAAATTAAATTGATTAAATAAGGATAAATCATGTTGATAATGTTTAAAATAAATTTATAACATGTCTAAATTCTATTGCATGATGATATTACAACCTTATCTTATCTAATATTTGAATATGAGTCATTTTTATGGGGGGTTAGATTTATTATAAATTACTAATTTTAAGAATTCCAATGGTGCCCCTCTCCTCCCTTATAAAAGGACACCTCCTCCCCCTCCTCCTCACACCAATTTGAGCACTCAAGCTCGGCCAACCCCTTCCATTTTCTCCTCTCCACATCCCTAGAATAATCCTAGAGGTCCTGGTCTTCTTCAAAGACCAATCTTAGTTCCCTAAGTGGAGGATTCAAAGAGGCGTTCCAAAGAAGAGGTAAAATCCATTACCGATCTTTTCAATTTCTTTCTTCTTCAACTTATTCTTCTTTAGTTGTTTCATTATAAAGTAATAACATCAGTATTACTTAAATACTGATATGTTATTATATGAAACAACTCTAATTAAACTTATATCCATCCTACGGAGAAAGGAAATCACCGCGCGTGCGTACGTACGGAATACCGTCTCCACGTCGTGGTGTAATCTATTTTCCGTCACCACCTTAATTGGATGGGTATAATGATATAATGAGTAACTATACATGATTATTATAAAGTTATATTGATACTGAAATAGTATACATACACTTAAACACAATTCCACGACCAAGGGAACGATATCATCGCTCGTGCGTACGTACGGACTACCGTCTCCACGACGCGATGAGATTCATTCTCCATGTTAACCATTTAAGAATGATTACAATGTATATATAAGAAATAATAATGAAATATATGACATTATAAAGCTACTGGATTTATGTATATATGTATATGTATGTCATCTACTTACTTCCATTCAAGACAATAAGGAAAGGAAAAAAGCGTTCATGCGTACGTAAGGACTACCGTCTCCATGAACGGTGTTTTTCATTTCATTTATCTATCTATTATATATATATATATATACTTAATATATATGATATATAAATCATATTTTATATTCTGGAAGTAAGTAAATCATGATATAAGTAATAATAATGTCAAGAACAACAAGTCAAAACACCTACGATAAATGAAACGATTTTACCCAAAATGCTTCTTTAACATGGAATTTACAAGTGAAAGGGTAATATAAAGTCATAAGTGAACCATATATGATATCATAACAATGAATATGATTATTTAATAAGTCAATGAAATTATTTAAATCATTATACATGAGGTTCGGACACATATGAAGCAAATCGGACCTAAGGTAAGGGAAATATCACAATCTCATTTTTATCTGAGATTGTTTATTCGTAAGTATTTACTGGGGTGTATTTTATCATCCACATCCATGTTTCATCAATATGTAATATTATTTCCATCCACCTACAATTGTTTAAATCCATTTTTACCCTTCGGTGAGTTTTTAGTAATATGTATGAAAGGAATCTTTTGTCGTTTTTCGTACGAGGTACTTTTTGACTTTTTCGACAAAAGTACGAAGAATGTTTTTTTAACTTATACGGCATGAATGGATTTTTAAAACATTATTTCCAAGAAACTTACTTTAAAAGTTTTCAAGTTTATTTTTAATCAACATCTTTTATTTTAATGTTGTATGACATGTTAATAAAGGAAAAGTGTTTTTGAAGTAGAAAGGATATTTTCCTCAAGAATGGATTTCAAGTGTTTTATCAAAATTATTTTCCATATAAGATAATAAAGGGTTCTGTTTCTATCCCTATTATTACATGGATTTGATTATGTTGTGATGGAAATATTTTTATGAATTCCTTTATCTTATATGAATTGTTTTATGATGTCATGTTGTTTAAGAATCCCATTTTTATTACATGGGTTATGCAATGATGTATGATTTATGATTTTGTGGCACACATAAGAATGGTATCATTATGAGATGGGTGGGACCTATATCTCCCTCCAATTCATTGGGTAAAGATTTTATATCTCATGAGATAGACATGGCTGGAATGGTAGGTTATACAGGTTCAGTGAAACATGACTGAAACGAGGGTTACTCGATTCAGAAAGGTACTTTGTCCACTAAGATAGTCTTGGCAACGAGTCTTGACTAACAAGAAATGATTCTCTATGATTATGTGTGAATGCCACAAAGTTTCATGTTTTATGTTATGATTATTGTGATTACATGTCACTGCCATGATTTACCCCATGTTATGAAATTATGATCTCTTTTGCAGGTTAAGATTTCCAATAGTTATGTTCTTATGTATATGATGTGATTGATATTTCTTTTGTTTACCCTTACTGAGCATTTGAGATCACCCTTTTATGTTTTCTTTTCCCCAGGATATAAAGAAAGGTTTTAGGTAAGAAAAAAAGGGGAAGATCATTATGGGAGATATTGAAGATCTTTCACCACGATTAGAAGATTACGTTCCGAGTTTCCAAAGACACTAAACTATTACGATCCTTGTGTGTGTGTTTTTTTGTTATGTACTAAGTATTCCGCAAATGTAATGTAATGTCAATGTACGTCAAGCTTCGGGTCTCTACATGTTCGAAGGTTGCCGCCGGGAAGGATTGTCAGAGAAGAACGTCGTGAGAGGAGAATCGTCGGCATTGTCGTACACAACGTCGCGTCATCGATCTCCGAGGGTTTGACATTCTTTGTGTTCTTCGCGTTTTTCGCGTTATTCATGTTTTTCGCGTAGGAGTATGAAGAGATTAGAGTTTCTGTCAATCCTCTCAACAAGACACCACAAGAAAAACGTGTGTTGGTTCTATTTTATTTCGTGCCAACAATTTTAAAAACAAGTTAAGAAACGAACCATTAATTCGATGAATTAATGTTAACAACTTAACTGCCCAATTAATAGGGGCGTTAAGAATTTAAGACAATGCACCGGTTGACTTTCATTTAAGAGGGGTTTTTGCGGGTGCATTACTTAGAGGAAAAGAAATGGTCGAGCTCATGCGGGCCCCACCTCACAAATATCCTACCAAGTGGGTAGGATATTTTGGGTTCCACCCAATCCGCTTCAACTCAGCTTAAGTGGCTTTAAGTGGATTTAAGTGAAATAAAATAAAGTTGTCACACTACATTCTTTTATTTTCTTTAATTAACCACAAAAATTTAAAACCACACCCATGTAAACGCAACTCCGGAAAAGGCGTTTCTTTGAAAATACCTGCACTGCGATTACATTGGTGCCGTCAGAATTCGATTTCGAGTACCATTTCAAGTGATAGGAGAACCCGCTCGTTCGTTCACTGAACGTACAAGAGCCAAACTTCAGAAAATGATTCCGGGCACACCGGGACTAGGAATCAGGTGTCGTCAGAAACTGCGTTCTTGCAAAATTCCAAGGAAAATTAAGAAAAAAAAATTTCCTTGAAATTTATGGGTCTTTACGTCACTCACACTACAGGGCTTTACGTCCACTTAAAGATACATCCTAAACTAGGGATACAAAAACGGGTACTGAGCACGCATCTGAGCCTCCCAATCCCAAATGCTCTCCTGGAGGTTCTCGTGCTGCCATCTGATGTGCAAAAGAGGAATTGACCATCCATGTAGGACCTGCTCCTATCGATCCTCGATCTCCACCAGGACCTCTGCAAAAGTCGCCCCACCTCAACGTATAGCTCCCCATGGTCAATGATATGCGTCGGGTCGTGCACGTATCTCCTTGGCTGAGATACATGGATGACATCTTGCACCCTATGCAACTGAGGTGGTAGAACCAGGCGATAAGCCACCTTGCCAATCCTGCTGAGGACCTGGAATGGTCCGATGAAGCGTGTAGAAAACTTGCCACCTCAGGAAAATCTCCGTAACTCACATCGAGGTGTGACTCGTAAGGAAACGTGGTCGCCATCTTCAAACTTCAGTGGTCTCCGCCTCCTGTCAGCACAAGACTTTTGTCGGCTCTAAGCTGTCCTCATCCGCTCTTGGATGACTTCGACCTTTCTGGTCCTACTCGAGCTGCTGAAATTTCTTCTTTGCCCAGAAGGGAACTCCAGTATCATCCCCTAGATGATCCGCGTTCTTCGCCTAATACAGTCAATCCCATCATGGATGATACAGTCCCATACCGATGATGACGTCGTAAGGCCTCGATGCTACTACCAAGAGATCCAACCATTACTCTCACCTCCAAGGGTTGAGTCACACTGTCGGGATCAGTGTGTGGTCACTGGGTCTACTCCAGTAGGTATCTCAAAGTGAGGGTCAAGTCAACTGTTTTTAAACCAGAACCTCTTAGTAACAAAAAAAGGGAGGACATGAAGGAAAACTCCAAAATAAAGGTGTCTTTTATTACTGTATCTCAAAGTACAAAAAAACATCTAACACAAACATAAAAAACTCTAGAAGCAACATAAACAAAAGTCTCCAGGACTGGAGCTAGTCCCTCTCCCGTCCATCAGCTTCCGGAGCACCACGATCGTATGCCACAGCTGCATGAAGCTAAGCTCTCCCATGTCCACCAGCTCCCCGCGGTCAGGGTGGACCTCCTAGTGGTGGTGGTGGCAACACCTCGAAGCATCGTCCTCCTCCATCTGAACACCCAGCTCCTCTTCCTCGCCCGCCTGCCCCCTGCGGACTTCCACGGTCGACCGTCTGACTCTTCCTAGGTGGCCCCTCAACTGTCTGCTGCTCCTCGGCAAGGCGGGTCGGGCAGTCACGAGCCATGTGACCAACCCCACCGCATGAGTAACACTGTCCGCCCATGGTAAGTAGTTGTCCACCCTGGGTGCCTCTCACAAACGATCCTGTGTCACGCGGTCGACCACCGGTAGGTCTAGTCCTCTTGGATCCCTGTTTCATCCGTCTACTACCCGCTGCAGAAGACTCTGCCGTATGCCGGATAGTGGTGGGTCCTGCTGCTAGAGACTGCTCAGCAAGGAAACTCTCCACTATGAGGGCTCACTCGAACACCCCTGTGTGTGTTGAAATGCTGTGAGAAACAACTGACACTCTGATCTCTCACCTGAGCCCCTGATCGACGGTTCGGGCCTTGAAGAATGGGTCTCGTACCATGTCCGTGGAATAGCACGATAGATCGGTAAACCTCGCCGCGTACTGGGCTCCTCTAATGCTGCCCTGCCATAGTTGTAGTAGCTCCTGGATGCGCACCGCTCGGAGGGTGGCTGTGAAAAACTTTGAGCGAAAAATTCTCTCAAAGTCCGTCCAAAGGAGTGATGCCTCGTCGTGCACCTGGAGCATCAAGCTCCACCATATGCCTACTGCCGCATGCAGGAGGTTCGCTGCAAGGACCACCATAAGGTCAGACGGTGTCCCTACCAAACGAAAAACTCGTACAACTTCCTCCAGCCAATCCTCGACTACCTGGGGGTCCGTCTCCCCGCGGAACCAGGGCGGTCTCTAGCACTGGAACTCGTGATGTGCACTAAGCCGACGTGCATTGTCAACGGCTGGGGCTGGAATCATCGGTGGCACGGTGGGTAGAGGTACCGCTGGTGACTCTGCGGTCATAGGGCCCTGCACCGAGGCCTCGTCGCTCTGTGGGCTGTCGTCACGCTCAACTCTCGGAACCCTAGCTGGCTGCCGTCGTGTGGCCATCCTGAAAAAGAAACAGGTGTGCCATGGTTAGAATAGTATACCTGGTGAGCTGACACAATGTAATCACAAAGAAAAATTGAAACACACATGAAAACAATGTTTTCATGCATTAAGTCAGAAATCAGAAGTCAGGGTCCTGGTATATGGATACGTCGGCTGCCGTACCAACACTGGACTCCCTGGACTAATAACCACACTCAATACTCTCAACACTATTGCATCACATAGAAAAAGATCAGAGTCCGGAGTTTTGTGGTAGAACCAAACTCCTCTGATACCAATTTGTCACGACCCGTCCTCGGGGCCCGTGTCGTGACTACCCCAAGCCCCCCTTCCATAGGCCAGGGGCTGGAGACTATCAGCAAGGCGTAAATCCCGTTAAAAATGGAAGGCATTGACTTTGTAAAGTAAACCAAAAACACCACAGAGCAAGTAGACAGAAGTAAACACTAAGTAAAAACTTATTACAACAGTAAGTGAGGAAAAGAAAGTGGGCTAGTATACAAACCCAAATTGAAAGTAAAGTACAACTGGAAAGGGAAAATAGTAACTGAAAAGTAAAGCAGCAACGTCGAGTTGTCCACTGGGAATCCCACCTGAAGGGTGGGTACAGATAGCCTCCACTACTCCTCGGGTCCAGCTGACCGCCCCCAGTACGTCCCGCCCAGTGGTCCTCCTCCAGGTACCGTCCTGCTCTGCAAGCCTCAACCACGATCAGCGATGTCCGTCGTCTGCAACCAACACAATGTAGTGCTGGCATAACCCGTTCAGGGGTGAGTATAAGCTACTCAGTAGGGACCCCGAGACCCCCGAAGGTCTTCCAGAATCCACAAAGGATAATCCAAAGGGAAAGATACAATCACGAACTAACATCTGACACTGCTTAGGTATATTTCCATACATATACCTAAGTCATCAATTCCAAGTTCGGCTCCAACATCCGAGCCCAAGTACAACCCAGTCCACACAGGAATGCAAAACATAAATCCCCACGGGATAGCAAAACACAATCCACATAGGAAAACAAAACGTAAATCCACATAGGATAGCACAACACAATCCACATAAGAAAGAAAAACAGGATTCAACTCACACAGGAATACTACTTTGTAAGACGATAGAGATGATCAGATGTAGCCACTGATTCATCAAAGTCGATGGACCCACAAATGATCGGTATTTACTAACCCCCGCAATGACCCACACAGGATTGATCATGATGTTGAAACCATAACTATTGGGAAACTCCTTCTCCATCAAGTACAGTGGTTATGCCGCTACAACCAAGCGCTTCCCTCTAACCTTGGACTGCTGTAGTACTCCACCTATCGAGTACTATGGGCCTGCTGCTACAACCAAGCGCTTCCCCCAAGGGTATGCCGCTAAAACCAATCTCTCCCCCCCTCATAGTCTCTAGATGCACTCCTTCTGTTGAGTACCACAGGTCAGCCGCTACAATAAAGCGCTCCTCCGTCGTGGGTCTGCCGCTACAACCAAGCGCTCCCCCGTGCTGTTGCAACCAAGCGCTCCTCCATCGTGGGTCCACCGTTAAAACCAAGCGCTACCCCTCATAGCCTCCAGAGGTACTCCTTCTGTTGAGTGTCGCGGGTCTGCTGCTACAACCAAGCGCTCCTTCGCCGTGGGTCTACTACTGCAACCAACCGCTTCCCACTTGGCTATCCGTAACACACCGAGTCATTCGATTAGAAGTCGTCAAGTCTCAACCGGCTCTAGGGTTTCCGCACACAACATGCTCATTCCGGGAGTGTCCACTCCACCATCCAAGAGGTCGATGCATCAATTGACACATAGTCCGGAGTTGATGTATCCTAAAAGCACCCTAGTGGTCACTACCGAACCCATGGAGTATTTTCGTACTGTCTTCATTGTCATCGTAGACGCAGCCAGCTCTAGGGTTCCCGCACACAGCAAGCTCATTCGGGAGGGTCCGCTCCACGAGCTGAGTTGTTGATACCTTAACTGACACACAGTCTAGAGATGATATATCTAAAAGTTCTGTATCGTCAATAGGAACTCAACGTCGCAGACGGAGCGTCAAACAGACGTCTGGTCTGAGAGTTATCAGCTTTTCCGTCCCAGGGGCCCGGTTGGATTTCAGGTACTATCCAACTACATCCAAAACTCAAGCGAGGCATGCCAAATGTTCTATATCATCCAGAGGAAATCAACAAGACAGACGACGCGTCATTCAGATGCCCGGTCTATGAGTTATTGGCTTTTTTGTTCCAGGGGCCCGGTTGGTTTCGTGAGAGAACCACCCCGACCACTCTCTGACAGCATCCAAAACTTGATCGGAGTAATCCAAAAGTTCTGTCTCATCCATAGGGAATCAACAAAGTCGATGGTACATTAATCGGGCGTCCGAAGTTCATGTTATGAGTGTTTTCGCTCCGAGGGCCCGGTTGGTTTCTTGTACGAACCAACCCGTCTGAACCCAAAGTACTCCGAAACCTTGAGTGCGACATACGGAAACGACCGTCTCAATCCAAGGATCTTATCGCCACTGACGGCGCGTCGATCGGAGCCTCGTAGCTCAAGATACGGGCAAAAGACCCAAAAGGTCCGAAAACGGGGGGTCTGGGCCCAGACCGACCCGGCCCAACCCCCCAGGGTCGTCCCGAACCGTGTAAACCCAACCCAGCTCTGTGTCCGACCCGGATGGGCGCGACCCGGCCCGGCCGGCGCGGCCCGTCCTGGCCTGGGCGGCTCGGCACTGGCCGAGCGGCCGCGCCCAAGGAGCCGCGACCCCCCCGCGGGGGATGCTCCGTGTCACCGGACGCGACGCATGGCCACGTACCTTCCCTGTGGTCCCGCGCGGTCGCGGGACCGGCGCTCGTCGCTGCAGCATCAGCCGCGGCGGAATTCCCTGTGGTGCGTCGGGCACTGCCGCTTCCTGGCGGCCGACCGCTGCCTGCCGGCGCCTCCGTCCACCGGCACCATCGTGCCGGCGGGGCACGCTGGCGGGAACTTCGGCGGACCACCAGACGCACTCCGGTGGTCTGTTATTCCTGCAGTTTGCACCTACGGCTCTCCTGGGATCCAAACTTTGCTGCGAAGGCCTCCAATCGCCATTCTGATCCCATTTTGTAGACACCGTTAATCCATGCATCAATGAAAAATCTGTGGAGGTTTTTCGGGTCATGTTTGTTTGGCCCGCACCCTTCGTGTTAGGTGATATTAATTGGGAAATAATAATCAACACATGAGAACATAAAAAGGCATAATTTTAATAAATTAAAAATTGAACCTACTTTGCAATAAAAACTCCCGTAAATAAAAAATTCTCGACCCGCATATAAAAATTAATGAATCAACATAATTATGAGTTGATCCGGGTTCTTTGTTTTAGAAGGAAACAACCATGGGAATAAATATTATTCTCAAATAAAACCCCTACCTCGTCGTAGACGTCGAACAAGAGTTCTTCTTGGAATTGATCATCGAGGGAGAAGAGGATCGTCATGTCGCGGAAGGTGTGTCGCGTCGTTGGGATACACTGTGTCACGTCGAAGATCTCAAAGGGTTAAGAAAACACACAGATTTAACTTCACTAATTAAATCCAGGTTGAGGATAAAATCCACAATTGAAAAATAAAAGATCTGTAATCCCCTACCTCAATCGGTGTTGTTCGATGGTTTCAATGGGGAAGGATTGTCACAGAAGAAAGTCGTGGGAGGAGAATCGTCAGCGTCGCGGTACACGGCGTCACGTCGTCGATCTCCGAGGGTTTGACGTTCTTCGCGTTCTTCACATTCTTCACGTAGGAGGAATAAGAGCTTAGAGATTCTGTCAATCCTCTCAACAAGGCACCACAAGCAAAACTTCTGTTGGTCTTATTTTATTCCATGCCAACAATTTGAAAAATAAGTTAAGAAACGAACCATTAATTTGATGAATTAATGGTAACGACTTAACTGCACAATTAATAGGGGCGTTAAGAATTTAAGAAAACGCACCGGTTGAATTTCATTTTTGAGGGGTTGTCGAGGGTGCATTACTTAGAGGAAAAGAAACGGTGGGGCTCGTGCGGTCCCCACCTCACAAATAACCTACCAAGTGGGTAGGATATTTTGGGTTCCACCCAATCCGCTTTAACTCAGCTTAAGTGGCATTAAGTGGATTTAAGTGAAATAAAATAAATTTGTCGCACCACTCTATTTTATTTTCTTAACTTAACCCCAAAAATTAAAAACCACACCCAAGAAAACGCAACTCTGGAAAAGGAATTTCTAAGAAAATACCGGCGCTGCAATTCCATCGGTGCCCTCGGAATTCGATTCTGAGCACCGGTTCAAAAGTTAGGAAAACCCGCTCGTTCGTTCACTGAACGTACCTGAGCCAAGCTTCAGAAAATGATTCCGAGCACACCGGGCCTCGGAATCAGGTGCTGTCAGAAACTGTGTTTTTGAAAAATTACAAGGAAAATTAAGAAAACAAATATATATTTCCTTGAAATTTACAGGTCTTTACAACCCAACTGAGACAAGATGTTATTAAAAGTTGGTATCAATGGGGAGACTAATAATCATTACATTAAATTCAATTATTTTCATGGAATTCTTCACTTATAATAGAAATATCCAATAACCATATTACAATTACCATGAACTATTTATATCATATGATTTATAATATGATTTAAATATATTATGTCATAAGAATAATTGTTTATATGAAGTGTTTTTGTTGATGATTTAGAAATAATTTCTTTAAGAAAATCATGACGTGCATCTATAGAAATTATTGTTAATGTTATATTTGATATATAATAAATCCCTTGGTGGGAAGGTTTTAGTCAAGTGATAGACTATGTTTCTATAAAAGGGTACACATCTCGACATGTGAAAGTGGGAGAAATATTGAATTAGATTTAGTCAATGTGAGGAAATTAAAAAAAAAATTGGAATAGGAATGAGTTTCACTAGAGGTGTAGAATAGAATGTTCTTGAGACAAATAATATATAGGTTGGATAAAACCCTGGTGATGGGTTTATACTCACTATGTTCGGTGACACATTATTTCTTGGGAATAATAATTACTACATGTAATAAGTATAAATAAATTGGGTAAAATTTAACAAATAATTTAAAATTTAATAGATTATTCCATATATCAAATTAAAAGGGGCTTTCTATTTTGAATACAATGGTGGGTATTCAAATGTGACTATTCAAGGATCGTAAAAGAATCATACAAATAAGGGTGGATTGGTAATACCATGTAATTATTCCTAAGTACATTAGAATAATACATTTCATAGGCATTTAATATTATCAATTTATTGATAATTGGATGTCAAGACCACCAATCATGGAAAGGGTTTATACAATGTAACAATAAAGGGATACTGACAAATTTAGAATTCCAATAATATGTGTACGTTAATCAAATCCAATTTAGGATTAATGTATGAAAGAAGATCATATAATATTTTGTTTGAATGAATCTTTTCCATGTGTGTATTAGATGGTGGTGGGAGTGTAATTGTATTCCATGTAATATATGTTGGGAAATATATGGAAAACATCTTTTGGTTTTATAGTTAGTTAGAACCTAAATAAAAGAATCCATAGATTTACATAAAGTTGCAACCTATGCTCTAGGAGATATTATCCACCGATGTAGATCTAATCTTTTACATGACGTATTCAATATAATATATGCTGATATGGTTTTGAATAATCATATATTGAACAATATGAGATTTAATTGTACCCAAATCCATATGTAATTAATCTCTCCAAAGAGGCAGACACCAGTATAGGAGGTGATAAAAGTGGTGTGTTGAAATTCCATACAGATCAAAAATGGATCAATCATGTATTCCATGATATGTAGAGGAAATAATATTTCAAATATACACATTATTTTAGGAAAGTATCCATTTTATCTAAGAGAATTGCAAGTAAAGTAGTCAAAACTATCCTGTTGTACTCGAATAACTACACAAGATATATACATATAATGTGGAGAGGGGACAGAATACTATTTTGGTGGGGGGAAAACTAGTCATCCCTATATCAATGTGATCTAATATCATAGTTAGGATAATGTAATGAGTGAGACAAAATTATATAATTCAGTAGTATCCATGTCTAAAAATATTGAGTACGTTACAAATTTTGAGGCAACTGAGAAGAAGTGTATAATATGATATAATTTGTTCCAATTCATGTAATCATACCAACTAAGTAATATTTAATCATGATGGAAATTATTTTACTAAAAATATCCAGGATTTTATGTTTTCTATAGTGGAAAAACGTAATACACATAGGCTTTACAAATCATTAGGAGTTTTACTCAGGGAGGTGAGGTCCCACATAGTAGAATAGACATGAAGCGGAGATGTGGCAAGCCCAAAAACTAAAGTTATAACATAAAAGAAACATGATCATTATCATGTGAGATCAAAAATGTTCATTTTCATGTTGTCTTCAGGGAAGTTGGGAGTGTTGTAAAGTGGGTGATCTATACACAACTTTGTCGGTACTATTGATTATTGTATCATGTATATAGTGAGTTAAGAATGATGTTCACTTAGAATTATTGTATAGACATTTATGCATCCACAATTTAATTATAGTTTATATATATTATTTATCATATGAAAAGGATATATAAGAACCTATACAATAATGAGAACCTATAGATACTATGACATTAATCTTAAACATATATCCAATGGTAAAGATACACTATACTGACTGGTCATAATTTTTGTATGGAGATCAAGTTTTGTGGGATCATATGCATTGTGTCATAATTTTTATTATGTTCAAACTTGGGGATCTCTGGTGGGTGATATCATCAGGATAGTCTAAAGAATAGTTACCCCACAATATTTTATGTCATTTGATGTTTCCATCTACTGACATGTGTATTAGTCTCCTAACTTGAGATCATTATTAATGTATTCCATTTGATCACAATCATTGATACAAGGAATGAACAATGATACTAAAAATGTGGTAAGGTAGATTCTGGTCGGTGTATAAATGGTGGTCTAGAATTGGTTCAACATCCATGATCGAATTTGTCTCCTTTTGAGATAAAGAGGTTATATCTAGGGAACGGTCAACCAGGATAGTAATAAGATTATAAATACAGGGAAAAGGTAGTGAAGGATAAACCATCCTAGTTTGATCAATAGATATTAAATAAATAAAGGATGATAAAACAATTATTCATCACATTTATGAAAATTCTAATGAAAGTGAGTTTATATTACATGATGTGTCATCATAGGTTAGTTTTTATTTCTATGACTACTCATTAAATCTTTTCGGGCCATGATCAGTTTATAGATTCTGACCTTGGTCTGTGAATATTATTCACTAATATCAAGATAAGGGCCTATAGGGTAACACATAATACCTTATTCAAGAGTCATCCATGTTCTGGTGATATGTATATAAGAAATGGTGGGGCCCACTACTAGGTTCCATGATTTGTATGAGGATGTAACATATCCAAAGAATAAAAAAAATTATTATTAATTTTTTTTAATAATTAGGATTAATTTATTTCTAAAACATAAAAATGTTTTTGTTAAATTAAAATTATAATATTATAATAATGAATATTATTTTACTATTTGATGTTTGTTTGATATTTTTAGGAATTACGGGTTATGTTATAGAATTGTTTTTATCATGTAATTTAGATATTATATTACAAGAAATTATTAATAATATAAATTATATGTATGAATTAATATGATATTCATAAAATATCATTTATATAGTGTGTCAAATATTCACAGGTTGGGGAGCCTTTCTTCATGTAATTTTATATCAAATTATATATATGAGGAGTGAGGGTATTCTATGTGTACTATTCATTATGAGCTCTTGAGAGATTCTTTTTACACACCCACTTTCTAGAGAGAGAATCCTTTTGTTAATGTTATCAGATCAATCTCCCCCCAGGAATCACAAGAATGTCAATGTAGTGATCATTGGAATGTTTAAGTCACCATCAGATCTCTACTATAAAACCCAAAATTCGACGATTGACACTCTTGTGGATTTTTGAATCATGTGTGGATGATCTGGATGGATTTTAATTTATATTATTCAAGTACCAATCACTAGTGATGACTGGATTATGAAAATATATATATATATTGAACAATGTATTTACGGTTTATTTTGTGATATGATTTATTCACGTGTGATCCATGTTCTTAAACTGGGGAAATTATTTTTTGGTGATGACTTTGTTACGTAGATATCTAGTAAAAAATGTTAAATCCCTAGTCCACTAACTTCCATTTCATTCCATGACACCTTCATAAATGACTCAAAAATATAGAACATTATTGACACCATGCATAGGGACATGCGGTAACAAGTATTTTTCAGATATGAGTAGAGATAAATACTGCACCATAATGCATCAATATATGTTGAAAGAAAAAATACATTTGTGGGGATCTATATTCCTTATCATTCATGTTTTACCACTATATCCCCAAAAATACCTCCATGGGATAATGCATTATGGTTTTATAAATATTTTTTGAAATCATAGATAATGGTCTAGGGAATCATTGAGATAATAGGCCACCCATTCTAGTGAAAATTCCTAGGAGTTTTGGAAGGGGATTGAGGAGAATGAAAATATTGAACATGTATTATAATTTAAAAGGTAACACGAGGAGAATGATTTGAAAATTCAATGAATTTAGGAATCACCTAATTTATTTTTATACATGGAGTTTAGGGCCATTATTTTCATTGATTCGTTGTAATTCATGATTCTATTATGATATCATAGATAGATATGTCATAACCCTTATACACTAATGATTCAACACTTAATAAAAATAATGACTGAATCTTGTCAAAAACATTTTATTATATATGTTTTTTATTTATAACAATCTTCATTGTTTTTTTTGTGATCCTTCACAATAATTATTCATTAGAAAATGATTATTAGATTTAGTATTTTTTAAACCACTTATTCATCCAACTCAATGTGGTTGTCTTACATCATTGGTGTATTTCATAATTTTGTCAATAATTATCCCAAATCACTGTAATATTTACCATACATATTCACACCCACTATAACATGGAAATGCTATTTATAAATATTTATATACTCATTCTTAAACAATAAACAAAAAATCAATTTATATTAAAATATTCTCACATATAAATAAGATTAATTTTACTAGCTACGATATTATAAAATCATATGAGGAGTAATGGCTATCTTCACTAGAAAACCCATTACTCAACAATTCGTCTATACATTCTACCACATAATAACTAATTGCTATTATCCATTTATTGATCCACCACATTTTTTTTGATATACCACAATGTAAATGGTGAGAAACTCAACAAAAATAATTACTCAATTTCATATACAGTATTAATCTAATAGAATTTCCACAAGTAAATTATAAATGTATCCTCAAAAAACATTACTTTAAAAAATTATAATATGTTGCAAATCATAAAATATCTACATAAAAATTTATCAAAATTATAATATATCTCATGTGACATCCCAAGACAAGTTATGTCATAAAAACCTGACCTGGTGGGCCAATAGGACTTATGACCTTTCCTCCATATACTAGAGGATTTTGGATAGAAGAAGGGGTTTAATGTTGGTGATGTGGGGAGACAATACCATTAAGATGAGTAAAAAAATAAAGTTGAATAATAAAAAAATAAATCAATGGCAGTGGATGATAATAAAAACTGACAAGTAATAAATGAAATAACAATAATCAAGTTTCAAATTAGACCCATCCCATGACATATAATTCATCTCCATTGTAAAATTGGATATTAAAATTGTCATCAATTTCAACTAAAAATTGAAATATACCCACCACATTACAAGACATAAATATCTACTTGGCCATTTCTCTTGAAATTTTGATAATTAAACATTTTCAATTAAATGTAATCCCTTTCTATTTCATTTAAAAATGAAAAGGAACAATGTATGGATTTCTATTATTAATCTACTATATCAAAAAATTTATAGGCCAAGTGAGAGTATACAACAACATAACAACCCAATTAATTTAATAACCACTTTCACTAAAAATTGGTATGCTCATCACATAGAATGGGGTGATTTATTCCAATCGAAAATAAAAATTTTGAACTTTTAGAATATGTTATGTAAATATCTATTTAATTTCAAAAATTGGCAAATCTCATTATTTATTTTAGTTATGCCCTTTTACATTTTTCAACCCAAACACACTAATGATTGTTTTGGATTCAATAATGGAATATTAACTAAATTATATAATTGTACACAAACATATGGATGGTTAATGTTGTGATCACCAACATACAATAACAAAAAAACACTATTATATTATATCGTGTTCATCTAGGGGATTAATTATTTTAGGAAAATGATAAATACACATCATTACATCTTTTGATTTCATAAAAATAAGGTAAACAACGTCATTAATTCACACTCACCCATAGGGGTTTTCCGAGTCGTGGTTTGAAACCTACAATAGTATAAGAGATCATAAAACAACATATAGCTTGGGAAATAGAAAAAAATTTAAAATATCAAAATTAGGGTAAATTCATGGAACTTTTGATATTCATAAAAAAAGTTAATAAATTCTGCATCATTAATTGAAATACATATAGACCACCTTCCTTAAACCAAAGAATATTCACTCATTATATATTGTCTGTTTATTCTAGATGAAATGATATAAAATACCGAACTATATGAAAGACCTTAAATTCTGGAAAGCTGGGTTTCTTGCATATAGAATCTAATAAGGGATAATAAAATATGTGACCATGTAATATGTATGATATACATACTGATAGGGATCCAACATAATGAACTGTGAATTAAATAGAGCTTGTATGAGGGAGATATCACAATTAGTAAGTTGAGGAATAAATGGAAGTATCCCGCAGCTATCATGATATTAGTTTGGAGGGAGGATGAAAAGACACATTCCGTTAAGGATGAAAATGAAAAAATACCTATTTTGATCTTTTTAAAAGTATTAATGGTGTCATCACTTGGTTAGACTAACCATTGGTCACATGTGTCCGCAAACATCCCTTTTGGAATATAGAATTTCTTAGACAAAAAAATGTTTGGTAAACTATGTTTTCCGCATGATGTTCCCCTGTATTAATTTAATACCCCTTTATATGTTAGTTAAATAATTATAATAATACCTGTGAAAACCATAAATGATACACATGTAGTTTATTAGATGTTTTTTCATTGATGTATAGCCCCACATGTATAGTTTTACAACAATGTTTTGTTCTTTTTGGGAAGAAATGGTTGTTATTTTTGGTTAGTAAAAACATTATTCATTTCATGAAACATATGATTCTATTCTAAAAACAATGTTCTTGAATCCCAAAGATTTTAATATATTCAAGAGAAAATGGAGAACCTCATGGTGCCAAACTACTTTGAAAAACAATGCTCTCAAATGTCACAACTCTTGAAAATAAATTTTTATTCTCGTTTAATAATTATTCCATCCACCATATTATAATTAAAATTACTTTATAATTTCCATTCTCTTCAAAAAATGGGATCTCAAAATATCCCCAACATATAACTTCTTATCCTTGAGAAGCCATGTTGGAAAATAAAAACATCACCGAAACTACTTGGGTCCTAAATTTCCATTTTAAATTGTTGGGTTTCATTTTCTAATAACCAATGTGACCCCATAACACTACATTAAATAAGCATCACCCAAAAAAATAAATTTAATCCCAATAATTTTAACCACTAATTAACTGCTAAGAAAATTT
Organism: Viscum album; assembly: GCA_963277665.1. Taxonomy (NCBI): domain Eukaryota; kingdom Viridiplantae; phylum Streptophyta; class Magnoliopsida; order Santalales; family Viscaceae; genus Viscum; species Viscum album. Next base: position 375,460,371 of record OY728166.1, on the reverse strand, counting down.
TTACCTGAGCCCGCCTAACCTAATTCATGATCACATCTTTTTCCCTTTCACCAAACATCTTATACCACTACCCAAAGATTACTCTAACCTCAAATAGCCAATCGTAAACAAAAATACACTCAAAATATATATTTACTACTAATGGTTTACTTTATCTCCCTAATAAAACTCCAAACAAATTTCTCAAAATTCATCACAAACTCATATGTGAGGACACTACTCCTATTAAATGATATGATCTAAACATTCAAAGTCTAATTTACCAATATATTCTAGTCACATAAAATTTACTTGGAAAGACATCCACTGACCATTAGACAACACATGTGTTATTCCAATAGCATTAGTGATATGGTTTGTTATTGGAAACATCTAATTAATGAGACGAATCATGTTTAATTGCCTCCATACAATCTTTCTCAAGACACACATTTCATATAATGATGTTTCACTAAATCCTATTTGCATATCCTTTATCCTAAGGCACATTGAGATCATTCATGGACCTCTCATTAATTTTTTTACTAGATATGGAATCCTAGGACCAACTATTTTTACATTGATTACTTGAATATTGAATTTATTTAAATATGAAACATATTATTACATATTTTTCATTGTTATCCATGACTATAATGTAATAACGATCTAGATTATTTGTCTTATTAATAAGGTCAATCCAATTCCCATTTTTGATGAGAAAATTAGTGTAATATGAAAATATTCATAAATATAGTTATGCATTTGGATTACATACTATGATGGGATACATAGTATAAAAATAGTCAGGTCTGATTACTCGTAAGCAGAATCGACTTATAGTATTGATGTTTTGACATGGTAATCTCTAATATCAGATATTATGAGAAAAGACCCACCAGTATGAATTATTCATGTATTGGTGTCATTAGATATTCCAATTTAGGATTATGTGTAATGGTCCTTATACTCTAAAATTTTCATTAATAATTTTCATGAATTGCACACTTAGAATTTATGACAAAAACCGTCATCCCATATGTTGGCGGGATGTGGGTTACATTGTGTGCATCATGAATGAAAAGTTATTAATGGATAAGGTGAGGAAGTATTTGTCCCATCCATTCATGGATGTTGATATCACATCCCTTTAATCAAATAGAACCATATCCCTAAATTCCATTGCCATGGTGTAATGGAGAAATTATTTCAGGTAGTCAAAGAATGATGTATCAAGCATATAAGTTGGTGACACTATCATGAAACATGGTTGATGAGATATTGTGATAAAGAGATTATATAATACGGCGATTATTCATATGTGGATGTAATCATTATGACATTATGTTCATTCTCTTGGGTTAAATAACCCATTTATAGACTGTAATATTGGACTTTACGCGAGCCCACAAAATGCTAATAAGAAATAATTCTAGAGGGTCACAAACTAAGTGTTTCTTGTGGGGTTGATTAAATTATATTTAAATATAATTAATGGAATAAATATTATCCTAAATAAGAAATAATAATTGTATTTAGTTAAAATAACATCACAAATTATTAAAATATTTATTCACTAGATTGTGAATGAAATTTATTTATTTATTTTAGTGAACATTTAATAAATATTAATTTACTAGTTTCTAAATATAAATATTTATTTAAGAGAATAATATATTTTATTCAGGTGTTCCATATATGGAAGAATAGTACAAATGGATCAAGATAGTATTCTTTGATAAATTTATTATTTACATGTCGATAATAAATGTATATCTAGTTTGTGTAAGAAATAGTAATAATCTTGATATCATTATGTGGCATGAGATTTCATTTATGGTTTCGTTTTGCACAAGTTATACACCATAAATAATTATGATGTTATTGTTTTTATATGGCATGATTTTTATATAATATTTATAATTGCATTTAATTGCGATTTCAAAATGAAATATTGTAACTGAAACCTCATGTCAATTAATATGTACGTACATCTATAGTGCAAAATATCTGGGAATTGAGAATTTTTTATCCAAAAAATATCTTTCTCAACTCCTCTCGTCTCATTCTATAAACAATGAGAGAAGTTATTTAAGACCAAATAATGAGAAATCAAGATTGATCAACAAAAGAAATGTTTATGCACGCTAGCACCTGAAGAATGAGTGGTGTGAATTAGAGACCATTGGAGCATGTGTGGATCTCCACTAGAGATATTATACTTTGGATCATCACAAGCACAATGATGGAAATATAGAATGCTCATTTTGGATGATCAATGATCATCAATGAATAAATTACTGAAGAACCATGTATTTAATTTCATTATAAAGTATTAAATTAATTATTGACATGATGTGCAAGATCCTCTTTGTTGTATCCGGTATTATTCCTATTATTATTTAAATAATTACTTTCAATACATGGATATTGTTCTTCATCATTGTATTTATCCCGGATTGGACATCGATTATGGAAAAAACAAAGTTGGGCCCTCCCAACCATCACATTTCTGCTGTGTCTGGATCCTTCAAGTGGTATCTGAGTGGGTCACATTATCGTTTATAATTATTTAAATAATTAGTTGATGATTCATGATATAATAATTTAGTTTTTCAAATCATGGTTATTTGTTCTTGTAATTAATATTTTTTTATATCTTCTTCCTCTTTTGTTTATCACATATATAATAGAAATGAATAATTTTTAGATAAAAATTAAAGAGAGGAACTCATCAGGGAGTTCCTATAATTATTTCAAGGTGACACAAAAGTACATGCGGATTATTTTTTCTTGCATGTCATGTTCACTTTCTTACACGCCATTTAATTCAAACTACACATCATGTAGTTGTGTTCTTCAAATAGGTATTAATTCAACAATTACTAAAGATGTGTTCTTTTATTAAACATACGGTAATTAATTTTACATGTTGTGTTGAACAATAAATATAGGCACATGCTTACTAGATCACATATCATGTGGCCCACTGCTCATAGCGTGTAGTCCTTTCAGGTCATGGGAAAATATGTGTATCCCATACACTAATTGATATAAATGGTAAGCATGTAACATAGTGTAAACATAGGATGTATCCCACTATACACACTGCATAGTTTGAAATATCTATAGTACTCTATACACACTGAGTCCCTAAGAATGTACTTCAGGAGAGACGATGATGGTAGTACATGCCATGTATTTGAAACTCCATGTTGTGTACTTTACCAAATTATAGATATTTAAAACATTAATTTTTATGTAATGTTTAGAACTACTGATCATGAATAAATCGTAATACAGGTTACTACTATATTCATTGATGCATCATATATTTCATATTTTAGAAGAGTAAAACATTATACGAATATAATACATTTGAGTAGATTAGAATAAGTATTCAACAGGTTACCTCCAAGCTACATTTATGTAGAAGGATTATAATATTAAGGAAATTTAGAAAAAATAATTAAGATAAAACGATTTATTAATTAAATAACACAATTAGAAGATTCAAGCACAATTTATCATAATAATAAATATTAAATAATTGAATTTTAGTTTTATTAAATGCTTAATTCATTACATGTATGTGGATGATCATGATATAGACCATACCATTTTATGTGAATGTTTTCCTTTTAATTTATTTTAAATTGAAATTCTGGTATGTGTTCCATCTATCCTCATTAATATTTGGGGCCTATGTTCCCATGGTTTATTTTATGTAAAACCCCCTTTTTTACCCCTCACTTTCATGTGAGTTAAAAATTATATGTAATAGATAGTGCTCCCAATCTTGTGATGGTGGTTCAAGAAAGGAGCTAAGGTGAAAAAAATCCAAGATGATAGAAGGGTGGATATGTGGAAGGTTATATACATGATCCATTAACGGTTCAAGGTGTTTCTATCTTAGGTCAGTTGTTATTTTATCAACTGCTAGATAAAAAACCATTAAATGCACTCATGATCATTCCCTTTACATGATTTTATTTCTGTCAGTTCCATGTTTTTTCATTATAGATGTGTTGTCATGAATAAATAACTAATGAAATAACATGAATGAAATATATATAACTAAAATAAATATGTATTATGAATAATTATTATCAATAAATGTTTAATCACTTAATTATGTTCCACTTAATATTAATGAGAATGTGATAAAGATAATATTGAAATTTATTTAAAAGAGAAAAATATCCCTCAACAAAATATTAAGTTGGGCTAAGCCTTCCATTACTTGATTAAGGGGAATACTTAGTAAAACTATTTGTTTGACCAACCCATTCTTGGAAACCTACATTTGATCATGGAACTCTTATGAATGTTTTGGGTTGAATTATCCATTTTACATCAATAGGATTTTCCCTTTGTATACTTGGTGTAAATTCAGAGACAAGTGTTGAGGATATCCAAGTTAGGATTTTAGGATTGATGAGTCTACTCAACATATCAAGGATCTGAAATCCCACAGTTGGCAATAACCTAGATACCAAAATACCTTCAAATAGATTGACTAAGCCTTTTTTGGGTTATGTAATGTGTAATATGGATCATTGAAACTAGAATATCCTAGTGACTATACATTCCAAATTGAATGGTGAGGGAAATTGGGACTTGATAAAATATTGGTAGAATTAATAAAATTAATTTAATATTTCTCATAAAGTGTAATAAAAAATGAAAAATTCATCTTATTTTTTAATAGTATAGTATAGTTGAAAAACTCGTCAACCACACTATCATTATGATCAATAATAGATAAAGAAAAAATCCTCACCAGTAGTAACATCATGGAATGGATTAGACACCTTCGTGTGATTCTATTCCATAAACAAAAATTTTACCTATTTGAATCCTCATTACCATGTCTAGTTTCCCAAGAGGTGAGTGGCGAAGAGTTCAGGGTCTATAAAAAACATATAAATAATGAAATCGATAGTCAATGTTTGATGTTATCATTAATGTCTTGTAAAATCATGAGGTCTCACGAAATATTAGATGCTTATAGAATGTTATCTCACCTTCGTGGAATTTACCATGATGGATCAATATATGAACAATTTGAGATCTCTAAAGATCTATTTCAATGTATTTTGGGATATGGTCCCCCAACTAGCCTCATGTAGTCAACCACATTGGCTACATTGAGAGTCTGTGGGTCCTAGTGTTCAAAATCCCCAAATAACTGCATACCATTCTCATTCTTTCATCACACACTCATAAATTATCTAATTTTGTTGTGAATTTCAATTTTAATAACATTGATAAGTCTTTACCGAACCTTCTTATCCTCCTTCACCATGTGGACAAAGACATGACGATTTAAAAGGCTTCTATCATTAGGGTGAAAAGTGGAAATGGGAGGTGAAGAGATCTAATCCCAAAGATTATTCACACCCTTCCAATAAAAATAAGATTATGGGGATGTAAGGGAGAAAGATGGTATCTGTTTCTCATGTGGCATGAAGGGCCACTCGAAGAAAAACTTCACCCAGTAAATGAACAAGGGGACGCTTCAAGTGCATTTTTTATCGAGTTAAATTTATTTATTTTTACAAATTGATCTTTAGATATAGCCTATAGTTCTCACATATGAATAAAAATACAGGAAAAAGTATATTTAAAAAATTACTGAGGGGATATAAATCATTGATTAATCAATGGGGCTAGACTTGATGTTGTATCTATTAGGAAGTACCACCTCACATTTTCGACTCGGATGATCTTTGTATTAGAATATTATTATTATGTGCATTCTATAATGAAAAAAATTACTCCTGTGTCTAAAATGGATAAATATTGATTTATTTTTTATATTTGGAAATGAATGATTCATCTTTTATAAAGATAGAATTCTTTTGGTAAGGAACATTTATATAACAGTTTTTATGTGCTGGATTACAAAAACCAAGTAATAGAAATCGATAACGAAACTAATTCTCATGACTCATACGACACCCAACATTGGCATCACTGTATAAGTTATGTAAATGAGAAATGATTTCAAAATTTACATCAAGATGGATATTTATATTCTTTCAATCTAAAATCACATGGTGTATGTCATGCATGTTTACAAGGAAAAATGACAAAATCCCCATTTAGTGGGAAAGGTGATAGAGAAAATAACATCTTGAATTGGTTCATACAGATGTGTGTGGACAATTTATATTTGAATCAAGGGGTGGATACTCATACCTCATAACTTTTAATAATGATTTTATTTGATATCGATATATCTGCATAATGAGGTATAAGTCAAATTATTTTTATAAGTTCAAGGAATACAAGAATAAAGTTGAGAACTAGCATGGTATGATGATTAAGAAGATCATCCTAGACTGAGGTGGAGAATATCTTAATCATGTCTTCATTGATTACATATGGGTTCTTGGGATCCTATCCCAACTCACTTCTCCATACACACTATAGTGTAAGGGTGTAAGAGAAGGGAGGAGCCACTCCTTCTCATAAACGGTGAGATCAAAGATGGGTCATTCAAGTCTTCCATTTTTCTTTTTGGGGATATTCATTACAAATAGCAGTACACAAACTAAACCATGAACCAACTAAATCAATAGTTGATATTACTAATGAGCTACATAGTGGAAGAATATCAACATTATTGAATATACATCTGTGGTGAAGAGATGAATTTTTTAGGCCTCATCAGGTAACAATCTCACACACCAGGGAACAAAGTGTACCATTATAGGATACTCCAAAGAATCAAGGAGATATTACATTTAATACCCCTTAGAAAAAAAGGATATGGTGTAACGACAAACTATATTTTTTGATAGGGAGAACATCTCAAAAATAGATTGTGGGAGCGATATTACCTTCAATGAAATCGAGCCAAACGGTACAAAAGAGTTAGTATATGACCAGATTCTACAAATCCCCATTTAATAAAGATCTGTTCTAGAGAAAAAAATTTATAGGAGTTAAAAATTTGTTATAGAACCAAAATGGTACGCTTTCTAGCTATTGGGGATGTTGGCTCGTTATTAGTTGATAATAATGATCCTCTAACCTATAGGGAAGAAATAAGTGGTATAAGTGTTTCTAAGTGGAATAAATCCATGAATTATAAAATGGATTCCACGAACTGAAACCATGTTTCTATATTAGTATAAACTCTAGTTTATTTAATGCTATTTGGTTACTAATGGGTATTAAGAATAAACTGGACATGTAAGGAAAACTCATTATCTATAAGGAATGAATTGTTGTTAAAGGCTTATAACAATGTCAAGGAATTGACTATGATGAATCATTTTATGCAATTGGGATGAAAAATTATATCAAAATTATATTATAAATTTCTACTTAACCTTACTATGAGATATGGAAAATGGCTGTCCAAATATTCCTCCTTATTGGGAACCTTCAGGAAGATGTCTATATGAAATAACCTGATGGGTTTGTGACTCCAAAGGATTCCACTAAGATATGCAAGTTTAAAAAATGCATTTATGGATTATGGTAAGAATTTATGTCATTGAACATTCATTTTTATCAATCCTTAATAGAATTAGGTTCTATAATAAATGAATGTGAGACATGTATCTACAAATAGTTTAGTGGGACTGTAGTCATTTTCTTAATAGTATACATTGATGACATATTACTTATTCGAAATGAAATTCCAGTCTTGCAGTATTTTAAGGAATAGTTGAATAAATTATTCTCCATGAAGGACTTGGTCAAGACATCTATATTTTTGGGATCAAGATCTATCGTGATATATCCAAGAGATAGTTGGGCTTATTTCAAATTACATACATTGACACGATATTATAAATATCCACTTTGTAACAATCAAAGAGGGGATTATTTCTTGCATCAATTAGCATTCATCATTCAAAGAAAATTTTTCCTCAAATGAATTAGTAATGAAACGTAATGTGAAGGATTAGATATGCATTAATGATTGAGTAAGTTAGGTATGATATGATATGCACTAGGCTAGATATCGCATATGCATTGTGTTCGGTAGGAAGATAACAAGATGATCTTGGTGACCTCTATTGGATGGAATTAAAGTTTATCCTTATGTATTTATGGTATACTAAAGACATGATCATTGTTTATGAAGAATATGTGGAACTAGTAATCAAACAATATGAAAATTCTTGTATCCAGACTGATCATGATGACATGATGTCACAAAAGTGATAAATCTTCACATTGAATATAGGTGTTGTGAGATGGAAGAGCTAAAATAATTCTTGGTGACAAATTCTACAGTAGAGTCCATGTATTTAAGAACTTATATGGTATATAAATAAGTATTATAGATGCGAAGATTCATCCAAGAGATGAATGTGGTAACTAGCAGTAATTATTCCATCACACATTATTGTGATAATAATGTAGTGGTTGTTCTTATAAATGAGAAAAAGTCACATCAGCAAACAAAGCATATACTACTAAAGTATCATCTACTGAGGTATTTTTTGCCGAGAGGTGATGTTTCATTGAGCATTATTTCCATAGAAGAAGAATTGATGGACCAAATGACTAAAGCCACGAATTAGTAGAAACATGATAATTATGTGAGGTCTAGAGGACTGATAGTCATAGTTAGTTGGCTCTAGACTAAGTGGGGGTTTGTTGTAGTTGGTGTCCTAGAACCAAATATTTTTACATTTTTTACACAAATATTTAATGTTATTAAAAATTAAACAAATTATTACATATTTTTCATTGTTCTATATTACTATAATGTAATAATGTACAAAATTATTTATCACATTGATAATATCATATCAGCTCTCTTGTATGATAAGAACATTGATTTTTTATGAAAATATTTTTACATATAGTTATGTGGTCAGATGAAATACTATGTTGGGATACCTAGTATACAATATTCTAGTTGAGAGCACACATAAGAATATGAGATATATTCTCATTAATTTCACACTTGCTAATCTCTAAGATGGGAGATTATGAGAACAGAACCAAAAGTAGGAATTCTAAATGTTTTGGTGTCATCATATATTTTTATATCTTAGTATGTGTAAATGTAAAGAAAATTTACGATTATCATTAATACATGTCCTGAATTACATACTTATATATTCTAAATAAAACTGTCACACCATATGTTGGTGTGAAGTAGGTACATTGAGAGCGTCACGAATGACAGGTTATTAATGTATAAGTCGAGGAGAAATTTTCCCCATATATTTATGGATGTTTATATCTTATCCATTTGATTGAAATATAAACTTATCATTAAATTCCATAGTCCCTGTGTAATGACGAGTTTATTTTAGTTATTAAAAGAATTGTGTACCATGTGTATAGGTTTATGACACTATCATGATACCTTCTTGATGAGATATTGTGACAAAAATATTATATTACATAGTGAGTTTTTTAATGTGGATGTCATCGTTGTGACATTATATTCATGGTCATGGGTTCCATGACCCTTTTATAGATAGTAATCATGGACTTTAGCCAATCCCTCATTATGAAAATGAAAAATAATCCTAGATTGTAACACAATACGTGTTTCTTGAGGACTCGATTAAAATATATTTGAATTTAAGTAATAGAATCAATAAAATTTACAAGAACAAGGAATAATATTATTCATGTTAAAATGATCGCATAAATTGAATAATTATATATGCACTAGATAGTTAAAAAATATATATTTAATTAAATTAATGAGAATTTAATAAATATTTATTTACAACATTTTAAAAAAAATATTTATTTAAGAGGATAAAATATTTTATTTGGTTTTCAATAAATGGAAGAGGACATCGAACGGAAAAATACCACACCCTTTGATAAATTAATTATTTACAAGTTTGCAAATAATGTTTATCTAGTTTTCACAATAAATAATAAAAATATTTTTATCATTATGTCGCACAGGATTTCATTTATGGTTCTATTTTGTGCATTTTAGCCCACCACAAATAATGGTTCGGTTATTGTAATTATGTGCCATGGGTTTTCCCTAATAGTTAAAATTTATTTTTATTGTTGTTTCGAAATTAAATATTGTAACTGAAACTGCATGTCAATTAATCGTCAAATACGTCTATTATTCCAAATATTGGTGAATTGAGAATTTTTATTCCAAACATTTTATCTATCGACTCCTCTCATCTCTCCCTCTCAATAATGAGAGATGTTCATTAAGACTGAAGAATGAACAATCAAGAATGATTGACACAAGACATTTTCTCCACCGGACAAGCACCCATAGAATGAGTGGAATTGATCAAAGACCATTGGATCATGTGTGGGTCACCACTAGAGGGATTCTACTTTGGATCATCACAAGCACAACCAAGGAAATCCAAAAGGGTCATTTCAGATAATAAACGTTTTTCAATGAAGAAATCACCAATGAAATGGGTATTTAATTTTTTATAAATTATTAAATTAATTCTAAAAATGACATTCAAGATGATCTTTAATATATATGGATATTTTCTTCTATATTTGTAAATCATTGATTTCAATTCGTATATATTGGATTTGATCGTCATATTGATTTTGGATTGGTCGTCAATTATGAAAAAAAGAAAAGTCTCGCCCCCCCCCCCCCCAACTGCCACACTTTGGTTGTATCCAGATCCTTCATTGTGTTCCCATCATCCAGTGATATCTATTGGATGAACCATCACTTGTCTATCTCTGTTTTCATTCGATAGTAAATTAATCAATGAACACGCGATCTTTCTTTTTTGACCATCACAATCCATCTCAGGACTGTCTCCCGCACACAGAATCCACCCTAGTACATATATAAACCATCACCTAACATTTACCAATAAATCTATCCATCCATTATTTCATTTATCTATCACCATTTTGAATAATTAATGGCCATCACAAAACATGTCTCAAAGTTCCATGACCCTTATCAGATGTGTGTCGTCTACCAGTGATCGACATCCTATTCCCCACTGTTGAAGAATCCTTAACATCACAACAATACATAGATTTACTTATTATTATAGACCATTACCAATCAAAACATAACCATAATAACTAAAATGACTAATAGGATTCTCATTAACGAGAATTAATGAAAATTTTACAAATCACTTATTCCCACATTCAAAGAATGGTTACCATGGTTTATGCAATGTTTTAGGTCAAATATTGGGGCAATATCCTCAAATGGAAAATAGGTCATTCCCCCCAACTTTATTACCTTAATTACCTCTGCAATTGAAACTCCCAATGATTATTTTCATTAATGTATAAAATATATTTAGATATGTCTTCACATACCCAACACTCTATATATATAGATAGGATGCTTTCAATATATTTGGCATGAACATATCAGAAATAAGAGTACACGTATATTCCATATATAGGTGTATATCACTCTACTTGAACCATGCTCACATCCATATAGTCCACTACCCAACTCCTGACACTACATCTATTGATAATTCATTCCAAGGTCCATTCATGAGTCAAATGTCCCATAATACATAGTGTATTTCAAGGTTATACATCCTCACTTGTAGCATCCCGTAATTTACACAAATCTCCAGTTCACCATGACTGTCAGCGTTATATTTGTAATCTCTGATCCTCATATAACACTTGTATTGTCATAAATGTTCCAAACTAAATAGTTCCCATGCATAAGGAGAATGAACTAATCTCTTTATTCATAGTGGGTGTACAATCTCATAAAATCTTGTTCAAGACTTGGATCATTATCCCATGATTTATCCACCAAGAATTATAAGAAAAACAAGAAAAAAATAAAATCACCTATTAAGACTCAACGATTTCCCTTGGAACATCATTTCAAAATCAGATACCTCACCCATGTAATGATTTATTCAATGACCATCCATAACACAATGCCATTTTCTATATTTATAACATCCACCACATAACCACCAATCAAATGAGATGTGGACATAAACAACCTTATTAATAGAAACCAATCTCAATACCAAATCACCACCTGACCTTCCTCAAAAACAATAGGCATCACTATGAATACTTCACACACCCTTAGAAACTTAAATGAATCAATATCGAAATGACCGACCAACAAAACTCAATACCTCAAAAGGATTCTGTAAACCAAAAATGACCCCTCTTAATGGTTTCCCTCAATCAAAGAAAAAAGAATTTCAAACAAGGGGCTTAGTCAAAATAATGGTTTTCATGGTCTCTAACATATCCCTACCATTAAAATATCAAAACATTGAAACTATTTATTTTTTCAACAAATACTAAAAGGGAATCGCATAAAATAATCGTATCCTACTTAAGTGATTCCATTAAAAAATATCAAATGAACCTAAAAACTCTCACAATAGTAGTAAAAAATATGTAAATTGATAATAGATCCATAAGGGTTAAATGCTATCAATATAGAAAGAACAGTGTCACCTAATATGTATCATCAAATCAGGACCTAATCCGCTCTGAATATCCTCATATGGGTGGGGCTCTCAGGAGGGTAACAATGAAAACAGACAATGATTTAATAAATGAGCCTATTAGTTTATACATATAAGGAAATAACATCTTTTGGTTAAACTTACTAGTAAACCACCTGTCTCCTAGGGATTCATATTATAAATAATGGCATAAATGAACACAAATAGTCAATCAGGCAACACTTAACATTCGGAGGAACCTAGCTCAAATGTCAACTGAATTACAATCTCCAAGGGAGATAACCTAACTATATAACTCCTAATTTTCAAAAGGCATTAGTAATAATATAAGATTAATGAAATAAAGGTCAATAGGGTATACTTCCTAACCTCCACATTCAAATGAACATAAGAAATCAACATAGATCCATGACTAATAACTATGTTCATGTTCTTGAAATATATCATTGAAATTATATAATTTTTCACTTATACATGGTTCCTTCATTATAGACACCAAGAAAATGTTTTATTTAAGACATTTCAATACAATTAAGATTTACTAAAACCAATAAATTAGTTTAGATTCATCAAATATTAGGTAGTAGTTTGGATATAAAAAGTTTTTAAAATTAACATGGAATATATTTGCTTGAAGTATCTTAATATTATAGGATAATTATTAAATAATATCGATTTAATGATTATTTATCCATAATTATCACAAATAGGATCAGTTAAATAAATTTAAACTCAAATACATTGATGATAATGATCTTTAGGTAGTAATTATTATCTTAAATAACGATTACCTCTTATCAATATAGATCAAAACTGATTTGAATGGTGGTTTATCTTTTTGAAGTGATATGTCAACTTTTAGGCCACCCATATTATAATATGAATCATAACATTCGTGGATAATACCGATTTAAATAACCATACCATTTTATCAAAACATTCCCCCATGGGATTAAATACTAAGAAAAACATGAATTTAATTTACCTATAAGGGTAATGTAATTCAACGTTGGATCCCATTATACATGAATCAATTTAAAATATATGAATAAACACTCAATAAATTACATTTGGAATACCATTTATGTGAAAACTATACACATTTATTTTATTTATGATTTACAATTTCCTTAATGGGATTATATCATAGAAGAAACATGACAAAAATAACATAATTGGGTCAATTTATTCATTTAGGGATCCAATGAAGAGATAATCATTCCCAAATTATATACATAATTTCCATTATAAGTTAAAATAAAACATCCATTTTACCTAAATCTATAATTGATCAATTAAATAGACTATGAAATAAATATTCCAAGTATGTTAACTTTCCTATAATTTATTGTATGTTCATATAATACAATTATTGACAAAAAAGACCGAACTATGTAAACAAGGAATCTATTATTTGGGTATTAAATCGCTTATTATAGAGGCCACCAGTATATATGTTCTTATTTAAATCAAATTTAACAAAACATAGATAACAAATGAATAGAAATTTCCATAAAAAATCAAATTCTACATTAATAATGATTTCATATAGTCTAATTCATTATCCATGTTTTCACATTAATGCATTATAGGCTAGTGAAATATAATTACACTATCAAGATTTATAGTAAATGTCTATTTAGGTTAATATAGTCCCCTTATTTAACTCATTCTAAACAATAACTATAACATGAAAATTTTCACAATAATAAATATTTAATGTTTAAAAGATGAAAAACAAAAAATCATGGTATATAGATACTCATAATAATGACATGTTAATCTGATTTTCCTAACGTGATGGAAGAACACACCTTGTATCTTTTAATGTTGGGTGAATAGATAAAACCCATAAACATGTAAGTATTATATATATTGAAAAAGTCAATCAATGTGGAATAGTGACCAACTATAATAATTAATTCCTTAAATAAAATCCCTCGATAAAAACATTTACATTCCCCATTGTGTGGATTAGAAATTCAAAGACCCGATTCATTTACCTTGTTCCCACATAATCCTAGTCACTTATATACCATCCATAAATTATAAGGCATCAAAAAATCTTGGATACAACATTTTGACATCACGATTCAGGTATACTGTTAAGTAAGCTATCCCGGTGGGCTACATATCCTCAAGAGGACCTTCTCATATTCCAGAGGCCACAAAGTAGTAGTTAGAATAAAATGGTGTTGAAGTATAGGATAGTATACACTATATATTAATAATAATCACATAAATGTCATAAATAAATATTTTAAAGGAAACTAAAGATAATTATAACTAACAAGTAATACTAATTTTTTAACCCATCGAGTGTTAAATAATATAACCATTCAAGAACATGCTAGTGACCAATCATACAAGCCAGTCATCATACTATAGATAAAGTATACAATAGTATTGTAGAGATCAATGAAAAATAATAATGGGAGTCCAAATACATAAGGAATAAGGAGTACATGATCAGCTAAAAATCCCATACCAAGTCCTAGCCTAGATGAAACAACAACAAGATGATTGATCCCTGTCATTAAAAGTATCCCTGAGGTTTTTTCAGGAACTAATTGAAAACACAAACATCTGGTGAGTAAAAATCCAAAAGACACCACTAGAAATGTCAATTTCATATATTACATGCGAGTATAAAGGGATATATTGTCTAGGTATATCATATATAAAAAACAAGGTCAATTACCTAGAAACATATTTCCTGAAGGTTTCCACTGGAAAACCTATTGATTCTACTAGCTTCACATTATATTGGATGTCTGAAACATATATCAAAATAGTATCAGATTTTAAATAAATGGTATCAGCACAAGAGTCTAAGATCGTGATACAAAATTGGATGGATGACAATGAAACTCAATTATTTCCAGTAATATATTATCCATCCTAAACCAAGGGGGTATAAAAAATCATTCCCAAAAATAATAATTAATAAATGATGAGGATCACCATTCCCCACTTCTAAAACGATATTGGTATGGATCATTATATATAAAAATTAACATTATATTGTGAGGAGTTTTATGTCCAACATCATAAACCATTGGGGCATGAATGTCATGCCACAAAATTCCCATTAAATGATGATGAGTTCCACTTACAGCATATAAAAACAATGGGAGAATATAGATACATATCAAAAAAATATTAATAAATGATGACAAACCCATGTCCATCATTTTTAACCAAGGGGTAACAGAGAATCTTATACAAAAATTCTGAACAAATTTTGATGATAAATATGTCATATAATAATCAAAAATTCAATTAAACTTTCACTATGGGCCCATCTAATGAATTAAAAAAATGAAATATATGTATTTCACATGGCATAGAAATTGAACATGATATATATGGAAAATTAATAACATTTAACAATTCATTTAATTGAAATTATGAATTTTAATTTTAATTTCAACCATTTACACATTATCATTAAATATAATAAATTGCCTTTTCATTTAATAATATCATGGTTCAACGGATCGATTCCTACAATTAATCAATTCAATTAAACAATTTTTTTTAAAATGTGACGGTATTCACCCATTTAAGAACCAATTAAATTCAATCATCAGTTCCACTAGAAATTTGAAAGATCAGCACACAAAGGGGTCTGGTTTAGTCACATGAAAAAAATAAATATTTCTTTTATTTAATATAAGGAAATTGAATATACATTTAATTTATTAAATTTATCTATCAAATTAGTTATTTAAGTACATTCCATTTACTGTTGCAAAACTAAATACAACAATTGTTTTTGTATTCCATGAATTGAAAAAATCCTAATAATATAAACAAACTCACCAATAAGGGTGATTCAGGTCATGGTCAATAACCTCACAAAATCAAAATACGTATAATAGAATATCAAATTAATCTAGGGGATCAGTTATTTTTGGATCTTTCTAAACACCCCTTCTTAGGTGTTTTAATTTCATAAATGTATGACCAACATAGTCATTAATTCTCACTAACACCATAAGAGTGGTCAAACATGCAGTTATCAATCTGATATAAAGAATAATCATACAAGATATAGGTTATTATAGGAAACAATTTAAACAAAATAATAATTTAATGGTAAATGCATGGATTTTTTAACATGTGGCACATTAGATCATTATATAACTGATGAAATAATAATGTAAAGACATATATAACACCTACCTTATTCCATGGAATATAAAAATTTCCACCATCAGTAGTTTCTTCTCCCTAAAATGAGATAAAATGATTAATTAGTCAAAATACCTGAATTCTGTGTAAATTAGGTCACCTTGAAATAGTATCTATCAAGATAAGAGGAACTAAAAAATCAGTAAGAGGAATCATATAATCAATAAGTGGGTTAAAACATCAGAAATAGGGATTTAATTAGAGTTTATATAATATATAAAAAATATTAGGAGGTTGAAAAAATGGAGCTATCCCATTTTGTCATGTTGTGTTTTTTAAGGGAGGGAAAATGGTGGATTTTAGTAAAAGAAGATAATTTAAAATCATCATTTATAAAATTTAATGATTTCCATGGATTGGTTTCAAAGTTAGTCTATCTACACGCCAACAATGTGTACTAAATCCCCATATAAAACACTACCCCATATAGCTAGGTATATAGTTAGAAAAACCATTCACAAACCATTTGGTACCACTATCCGAAAGGCTCACACCATGGATAACAAGGTTCATAACAGGGATAAAATGTTTTAGTTACACCTAATTTCTGTTCAAGGGTTTAAATGAGTAGGGGATTCCAATTTCATGGATTAATGAACAATTATACCATATTATTTTGGTCGCATGGTTGAGTTGCATGGTTATTATTAATCATGAACCAGACATTGGCCTTATGCTTATCCCCAAAAAACTAGGTTCTCAAATCCAGAAACTCTTGAGACTTCTACAAGCACCTATAGAATCTATTAGGAACTAAAACAAATCATAAAAAACTATCTCACGTGATACAAATATTGAAATTATATTTTGAGGTTATTTTTATGATTTGTACAATCCACTATAAAATTTTAAAATTACATTAGAATTTACAACTATTTCAAAACAATAATTATTTCATCTCAATTCTATATCATCTTATTCCCCATAAATTTTTTAAATAAGATACAATGGTTGAATATAGAATATAAATACAAGAATTATATTTCATTTGAAAATAATTGGTATTCTCAACAATATTAATTCCATATTATCTTTTATGGAATAATTCTCCCAAAAATCATCACCTTATAAAATTTTAGATAACATCTACATTTTAGCTTAAATTAAATGAAAATAAATTATTTTAATTATATAAAAAAATGTATCTATTTTTAAAAAAAATAATAAACTTAAATTCAATTAAAGAGTAGTTGTGAATATCTAGACAACATTCATTAAAATTTATTTCTATAACTATAATTATATTTAGCTATACATATATCCTGTAATAACTATAAACTATCAATTCATCAATTTTAACATAATATGAGTTATCTCAAATTAGTATAAAATATGATTAATTACATGGTGAAGGTTATAAATAAGATAATAACTACCTCACTACTAATAATTTCATATATAATTTCATCACATATTTTGTATCCATGAATATATATATATATAATTATTCAAAAATATTTTTATATTCATGTTACACACCATTCCCCCAAAATTAAATGCAACCTAATGATGATTTTTAATCATCAATGTTTCAATCAAAATTTATTATGAAAAATAGTACAAAACAATATTCCCTCGATTGTTATAGAATACCTAATAATATATTTTTCTGATCATTTTTCTAATCATTAAATTTTTTATAATAAAATCATATTTTAATTATAGAATTTTAATATTATTACATTATATAATAAATTAATTATTCATTTCCCTAAATCTTTATTGTATGAATAATATAAAATAATTATTAATAAACATGATTTAATACTATATATACTTTCATCATAACCTAATTGTTTCCAGTATTTTTAGAGAAAAATAACATTTTTTCACCCACCTTGATGCACATCATTAAGAATTATTTAGAGTAATTATATATATATATATATATTAATTTTTTTATATGGAATTTTAAAACAATAAATACATCATTTTTATAGACATAACTGTTTTAAAAATTATATCATTTGTTATTGAAAATCTTGTCAAATAAATTAATAATCACATAGGAAACTTCTATTATTCATATTGAAAACAATAATTGTTTTTTTTACATTAATCCATGCAATACAAGTTCTTTTCTATTATTTCATTTCTAAAATTAAATTTCATAATTATTATTTTTATATTTGTATACAAGTAATCCAAATCATTTTAAATGTTATAAAATTCCTCAAGTAATGTAAAATCACTTGTTTTACATTTATCAGAAATAAATAAGTTGGGTTTCCCAATAGAAAACTCTTCAAATAGAGATTTATTGTCAAATATCAAAAGAAATTCCATTTGGAATATTTTTTATCATATATAAAAAAATATCCGAAAATTATAATTATTTCATCATATAGAAGAAATATGTAATAAGATCATTAAAATAAATCTATTAAATAATCGAATATCCATCGAAACCAAATCATACATTGTTTCACCTATTTTTCACCTTTTTTTATCAAACTTCCTTCATCATTATATTGATGTATTCATTTTTTTATCGAGGACCACACACAATTTCTAATTTATTCGACTTTGATATAATTTATCATTTATCGTATGAACACATTCTTAATGATTGATGTTTTTATCTATATTCCATTGTTTAACATAAAAATAATAATTTTTCATACAACTCAAAAATAATACTAATTTCAAAATTCATAAACCATATTATCAACTAATGTTTTATTTTCCAATTTCTTGATTGACCTTTCATAACCAAAAATATATTGATCCTTATCAATTGATAATTATTTATCATCATAATTACCATTACAATAATTGTATTATCTTGGTTGATCAAACAAACTATGATTTTTTTAATTAATTTTTACCTCTATCAAATGATAATTTAGAAATTATTTAGTATAATATATTTTTTACGACCCATATCATACGATATTTAATATCAAGGGGATTTATGAATATGGTTATAAATGTATTTTCTAAAGGAAGTGTTGTTCTTATTTTTCTCTGTTGGCACAAAAATCATGTTATGTTGGGAGAATTTTATCATGAATTATCTATTAGTATAGTCAGATAAGAATAAATTTTATGGCATAATTATAGGAAATTAGCTACAAATATTTGGAATATTAGGCTTAATTTAATTCTGATCCTTATTAATATGATATTTTATGGATTGTCAAGATTATTTTTTAACTATATTGGCCATAATTTTCTCTTAATATTGTCATAGGGGAATTAAAAATGAATAGGGAAATCATTGTTCAATACTGTAGAAGATATTTTAAAATGACCATCTTTTGTATCATCTATTTTAAATAATATTTTATATAATGAAATGGGGTAGTGTACTGGTGGTTTCATTAAGGTTTTTATACATTTTTAACCAAAACATAGTACGCCTTGATAATATGTGTCCTGAAAGGATTATTTTTATTATGATTGTTTTCAAATATTACAGTGTAATGTATATTTTCTACTAGGTTAGATTCATTATGCATTGAATTTTTGGGGAACTAGTACTTTTTTATACAATTTTGGGATCCCAATAATATATTTTTTGATAATTTCCTTATCATGATGTGAAAATTAATTTAATACGGTATTTATTTCTTATTATTCTCATTTCCACTTCATTTATTATATTATTCTTTTAAACATTCATTCATTCTATCGTTATTGATATTTTAGTTTTTCAAGGGGTGTTTTTATGATGGAAATACGTATATCCAAGAGTTATAAGAATATCATCACACATTCACTTTTTTATCACTTGTTTATCAGGTTTCTAATTTTTTTAGAATAGAATTATTTGGATATCGATTATCTGAGTTTTATCATATTTTTTATTATGTATATGTTAATTTATAATGATGGTTATTTAATTAATAAATATTATGAATTTTTCAAATTTTTTTAATAATTTTTATATTAATAACATGAAGTGGAATGTATAATATAATTATTTAATTCATTTTATTTGTGTTAATTTATAAAAAGTCAGTATTGTATGTTTTTTTGGAAAAATATTAAATTATGAATTAGATTTCTATTTATGTGTTTCAACCTGAAAATATTGGATGAATTACATAATTATTGAAATATAATGGAGGAATAAAATATTAATATATCTATTGTTAATTTATTAATGTGTTACCCATGAACCAATAGAAAAATAATATGAAATGTGAAAATTTAATTCTTTATTATATTATAATGATATTAATGTTTTTATTAGTTTTAGGGTATTATGTTCAATATAGTAGAGGTGTCTATATTCTTGTTTTAATGTATTTTGGAATGACAAGATAGTAATATTGTGTTTGTTAATGTTGTTCTGATGAATGGTTAATGAGTTTATGTGTGATTATTTCAATTTGATATAAATAATTAAAAAATTAACTAAACAATTTTTATAATTTTTTTTAAATATTTATATACATGAATGAATAAATGTTTACATAAATGGTTTATTATGGTAATTTAATTGATGTGGTTGAATTATAAATGATTAGATTTAACCATGAATTCTTAATGTGGAAGTGGATATGTTTAAGTGTGGTGATTTCCATAATAAATGTTCATAATTTTAATAATGTGAAAAAATAATATATATAGTTTGAAATTAATAAAGATATATTAAATATTATTTTTTTGATAGATGCATGGTTGTTATGCGGTAATGGTGGTATTAGAATTTGTGTTGTCTATATGTGAGAAAATATATTTGTTAATAAATGGATGTTGAGATATAATGATGGTTGTGTTAATATAAGACATAGAGAAAATAGTAGGACCTTGATTTGATATTATATTTATATATATATATTAGTTAATTTTTTTACTTATTAAGAATTAGAGCATGATTTATGTAACATGACTAAGGCAGGTATGAATTTTACGGATCTAGGTGCATGCCAAAATCAATTTTTTGTCTAGTACAAATGGATTACCATTCCATACATAATACCATATATTGTAGATTTTTTGTTAATATATTTTGAAGGAATATAGTTGTTGTACTTAGTGATATCTATATGATGTGGTAATTTGGTTATATATATTTATAAGATGAATTATAGTTAGAATGTTGATAAGGATATGGGAAAATGATAGTATACATAAAAAGGATACATAGTCATAAGAATTTATATGTTTTATAATTTTCTATATGGTAGTGTTTAAATATATTCTGTAAATGTATTTTGTTATGTGGAAATTAAAAATATAGTATCCTCAAGAATTATATCTTTTGGGAAAGGGGGTGGATAGATCTAGGGGAATTTAGTGTAGGGTAGCTTATGATATATATATATATATATATATATATATTCCATATATGTTATCACTATACTTATTTATTTATTTTTAAGATATTATTTATTAACAAATGTGGATTAATGTATTCAATTATAAATGAGTTGGATATGATTTTTCTTCCATAATGTTATATTATTCTTAGTAAACTTTTATCGGTAGATTCAGGGGAAATACATAATATGTATAAATATATAGCCACACATACTATAAGAGAGATGTATTATTTAAAATATTAGATATATTTTATGATCATGGGTTATATTAGAATCTTGTTACGTGGAGTAAATATAGTTTGAGACACTTCCATATTTGTGGTTTAGTATTATCCAAATCCTGGGAGGGCAATTTTTCAATGTTACAATAGATTTATTTTTTAGGATTTTTTTAATTTATGTGATACAATTTATTGGTATATTATTTCATGTTTCTCAAAATATTTAGTATTTGTATTCTTCCAATTATTTGTATTGTATTCCCACAATTTTTTCACTGAATCCTGGGACATTGAAGGTGAAAATTGTGGGTAAAACGTAATTTCATATTCATTACATGATGGTTGTATTGGATTATGAGTGGATATATATTAGTCCAAATGATTCAGATAATAGTTAGGATATTTTTTTGGAGTTACACACTATTTAGGACTACAATGGGTTGGTATGGAATCGATATTAATACAATTTCGTATATGATGTCAGAAAGGGGTATTTTATAAAAGATATAAATATAAGGCCACAATAACCTAAAGTAAAGAATGTAATCCTTATAAATAGACAAATGTGATTTTATTATGGCTGTAATGTATAGTACATTGTCTAAAATTTCCTTTATCCATGTTTCATCTGTGCATTTTATAATGGTGATTAGAGGGAATTTAAAATGTAGTGAATTTTAACAGACTATAATTAAATAATAGATTCTAGTACAATTTTTTTAAGATTATTATTCATTGAAGAAGAATATTATTGTCAAGAAACCCACCCATCATAGATGTCTCAATGAGGGGATAGACAAAGGGACCACAAGTCCCTCTGCCAATAGGCCCTAAGATTGATACTACAACCAATGGTGAAAACATCTCACAATATGGGAGTCACTACCATTTATAATAAAACAATATTAGGAGATAGTATTTATCAAACATAATCAACTCCATCATATATATATATATATAAACCAAATACCATCTCACAATTCCTATTTAAATAAAAATTATAAAAATAAAAATTATCCAATTAAAATACCAAAAAACAAAAGTAGAGAACGAACATAGCAGTTGTACAAGGGTAAGACTAGTAACTCCCTACAGAAACCACATAATCCTCTTGGAAACATAATAATAGTTTTAAATACGTTTTTTGAACATACAGGTATACTCAGTAGAAAAAAACACATCTATTGTTCAAAGATAAAGTACAATTCTAGTTCAACCATGAGAAAATAGTAGAACCAAAATAACCTAAATAGGTATAATAATGAAACCCCAACCTCGCCAAGGATCATTCACAAAATATCACATATAATAAATATAATATAACATAAATCACATCGATGATAAGTTACCCTACACAACATTCACATTGATTATTCATCCTCACAACCTAATGGAAAACAACATGGCACTGCCACCTCTTACAAACATATCAAATTCTATCCCACCTACACACACCTAGTCTATACTCACAATGATTCCCTCCCTCACCCACATGGGACATCACAACACATCTCAACCCAAAGTCAACTGGGACAACACATCACAAATCAAAAAAAGTAACCTGGTTAATTTACACCTTTATGTGGGAGTAGGGAGGAGATGGTGGACATCCATCCATAATCCCATTGTGATATTTTGAAATACACCCTCCCACATGGTTATGCGGGTGTAGTAACATGGTGTTTGACATGGGAGGGGTGTGTATATAAATCACACGAATATACAGTGTATACATATATATGGAGAAAAAGCATAAACGCCCAACATATGGGTTTCCAACCAAAAAACCAACCTACTCATGAATTCCCCAATTTTATTTGACCTCTAAATTAATAACCCCAATCAAGAAAAATGAATTCTGTAATTTTCATTTGAGGATCAAACTATAATTAATTCATTTTCTGAATTCTCTATTTCTGACCCATTCCATTAAACATATAGTTTGTTTTGTACTTAAATCCCATCTTCAATTAAAAAAATTTAACACGGTGTTTATATAATTATCATGAAATAATTATATTTCGTGATTATTATTAACTTCTCCATCCATACCAACGCAAAATCTGATATAACACAAGAAATAAAAATTAGTATTACAAAAATAAAATCTCAACAATGATTCCCAAATCCATCTTATTCCATAGTCCTACTACACAACTACATAATTACTATAATAGCCCCACTGCATGACCATATATAATCCACTACACAAAAAATTATTAGATTTTTAAATATGTATCTTCTTTAATTCCACATTACTAATTACGGTGTTATAACACAATCCATCAGATCATGGGGCACTTAATTCGTTAAATGAATATTCACAGTTATCCAATAATATATTAAGAGTTTTTTTAAGAACAAAAACCATGCATTACATAGTTAAAATAATATAAGTTCAAACATGGACCACCAAGAACCATGGTTTTTTAGTTGGAAGTTTTCCCGTACAATTCACAACATCAAACAATTTAAATAAAACATTAAGATCAAGCATTACATTCCCATTCCCCTTTCTATTTATTTTTGATGATTTATATTTTCTTTATTAATTTTTAATAAAAATTATATATAAGGAAAAACATTTATATATCCATCCTTTATGATACACAATAAATAAAGAGAAAGGAAATACTGCTTGTAAGAAAGATGATTGAATGATCCTTATTTTACTAAAAAAGGAGGTGTGCGTACAACATGAAACACTCTAGGGAAATTATGAACCATCTTCAGTAACCAGATTACTTGAATACAAGGAATAATAATTTTTTTATGTATTATCACAACATAAATCCAAACATATATAGATATGGAAATATATTTTCCTTACAATGCTTAGAACCTAAACATTCATGATTAGTTAATATTTTCAATTTCCATTATAGATGATCTCATCAAGACCACATATTTTAAATATTTATAAGGTTTATCAATTTATATAAAATTAAATAAATTATTTATCCATTTTAAAATGGATTTATAAATTATAAATTTTTTACTAAACTCATTTATTTTGAAATATACGTAAAATTCGAAAAAAAGGAAAAATAAAAAATTCTATAATAAAATGGAAAAGTATTTAAATGAGTCACCGCCAGGATGAGAAACTGCACAGAAATTAACATCTAGATGAGTCACTTCCATAAGGATACACTTCAATATGTTCCAAAACCCGATGAGTAACTGTCAGGAGGAGTAACCACCAGATGAGTCTCCCCCATATGGTTCACTACCAGGAGGAGTTACTACCAAATGAGTCATTGACATATGAGTCACCTCCAGACATGTCACCACTAAGTGATACAGCTATAAGTGTCACCACTGGACAAGTCACCATGACATGTGTCACCAATAGATGAGTTGCATCTATACAAGTAACTGCTAGAAACTTCACCACCAAATGATTCATCTCCAGGTGAGTCACCTCAAGTTGAGTCACTACCAGACATGTGACCACCTAACGTGTTACTACCAGATAAGTAACTATTGGATGATTCGACACTATATGATTCATCTATAGGAGAGTCACCCCAAGCCGAGTCACTTACAGAAGAATAACTACCATCCAAGTCACCTCCATACAAGTCACTTCTAGGATGCGTGAGTTCCGGGAAGATCCACCATTAGAAAACAAGAAATTTAGAAAATTATTGAAATGGATCACCATTAGAATGATTCACATGTTCAAAAACACCTTATATTACACTCATATAACTTCGAAATCAAATATCTTGAAATTAACAAGCTAGATGGTCCAATCTATTACATTAGATACCCATTAAATTATTCTCGCCCACATGAAATCAAAACCAACATGGTCAAAAAAAGAAAAAGGGTCCAAAAAACCATTGTTTGGGATAACTCTAAAGGATATTATTACACCTAAAACACCACCCCAAATAAAACCCACCATCTCAAAATATTATAACATCTACACAACCATACTCTTTCAGTAAAAGGAATCAAGGTATTCCATCTATTATGTCAAATATTATTTACTATAGGGGACACTGACTTTCCAACAAGGTTTTAATATCATCATAGTATAATGAATCTTTATTTGAAACTAGGTATTCCATTTTTCTCATTGTTTAACATCATCAAACATCAGACAAAACACATAACATCAATGGTAAGAACAAAATTTCTAAAAAATTCCCATGTTCTAAACAACGCATCACATAAAAAAAGTTGAGAAGGGAAAACCCAAAAAAATCTATGGGTACTGGGCTGGAATATATTTCTCACACTCCATTTTACTCTCATCTTTTCGACCATGCATCAATAGAACATGAACCAGGGGGAATGTTTTGTTTTCCCAGCACCTTCTCTCGATGGTCATGGGTATCCATTGGATGATCAATGAATATTTAACCATTCTCAATATACAACTCGACCCATTCAATGAAATGGTAGTAATCATTAGTATATCCATGGAGATGTGTGATGTGGATGACATAATGGATCCTTCCCATCCCCAATGGAAATTATAATAGATATTACATCTCACCAAATCACCCAAACACCTCGAATGATCCATCAAACTGGAGTGAGAGATTAATCCCATTCCTAAATCATTGCGTCCCACATTGAGGTGAATCCTTCAAGAACACATGGTCTCCACCATCAAACTATAGGGGCCTCATCTTATGATTCTCATAATACTTATACCAATATTGATATGATTTCATTCTCCCTATATATAATTGAACCTTCTTTATTGTTCTCTACAACTACTTAGGACTAAGCACCATTGTATCCCCAACCACCATCTAGAACAATGTAGAGAGAAACTACCAATAAAAAAAATCCTTAAATGGAGCCATGCTAGAAGAAGAGAGATGACTATTAGAATAAGAAATATCAACCAATGTTAGGAGTTGTGAAAGTGATCCACATATGACTATGACATATGATCACTACATATCCTCCAGCATCTAAAATGTTTGTTCAGATTTCCAATATTTTTGATGGGGAAAAGTAGTGCTGAGGTGAAATTGAATGCCAAAATAATGTTTCACTATCCTCCAGACTCGTGAGAAAAAAAGAGTATCTTTATTATAGAAAAATGGTACTTGGAAATACATTCAACTGAACCACCTCATCAATATACATCTTATCTAAAACATCAATTTTTCCCAACTTATTGATCGCTATGATGTGGTATTATTTTCAAACATATCCAATATCATCCAGATAACATCACCCCCTCCTTGTGATCAGGGTAAACATTACACGAAATCAATTGGGATGTTATCCATTTACACTCTTGTACATCCACAAACCCGTAGGAACACAACACTAAACCATTACCTACATGAAATACAAGAATGTTTCCACAAAATCCACCACTTTACACATCATCTCGAGCCACCAAAATGACATCCTCAATACACAATACATATTATAAATTCTTAGGTATACCACCAATGGAATAGTATGGATGTAATGATGAACTAACTCACACATGACTACTAGAAAAAAAATACTCCCATGAAACATCATGTATTTACGACCATCTTATGACTTCCACTTCAGAGCATCACCATAGACAACATGATCAGGAAACACCTATTCTTATGAGTATCTCTACTGAAAATTCTCCACATGCTATATTATGGAAGACTAAACCATCAATGAAGAAAAAAACCTCAACCACCATACACTCATGCATCTAATAGTAGGTTATCACACTCATCCATCACTATCCATGAATATTGAAAATCTTGAAAATATCTTTGTGGGACATTTTACACAAAGCATCATTCACAAAATTTCCCCATCCAGATGTGCGGGAGTAATCAAATAATATTCTTGAACTTACTCCATACACCTCTAATATCGTATATTCATGTAATGATAGGAAAATATATAACTCAAAATTTTGTGATTTGTGAAGACTAGAGACTCTTCTTTGATGATTTAATGTCACAATAATTTTTTTCAAACACTAAATCCACTAACACTAGATCATGCCTATCATATTACAATTTAGAGTGAATAAATTCCTATACCAAGAAGATATCACTAACTTTTGATGCATCAAGATTCATCCAAACCCTATATGGAAAGCATCACAGAACTCCTCAAACATTACACCTTCCTATGGAAACTAGAGTACTATAGCACTGAACAATTTCCCCTTTAGGTAATTGAATGATTCATAGAATTGATCGGTCTACAAATAAATATTGGTCATTCCTAGTACATTATATCAATATGGCTGAATGTTGAGAGTAATCGGGCACAAAAAAATAATAATGGACATTGATACCATGAAATATATGAATCTTTTCAACATTATTTGGTGCTTCCTAAGAAACAACTGCCTCAAACATGGTTGGGTCAATATCTAAACCTTGTTGAGACACCACATGCCCATGAAAATGGACCTCTCATGTCCAAAACATATGTTCAGACAACATTCCATAGAGATTTTTGTGTCAATGAACCTTCATGACATCGAGAGGTTCTCAATATGCACTTTTTCTAACATCGAGTATAAAAAAATATCTTCAATTAATATTAATAAGAACTGGTCCAAGAACTCACGAATCATAGAGCTCATGGGCCACATGAACACAACTTGAGCATACATAACACCGAAAGGCATGACCAAGAACTCAAAGTTCATATGACAACATATAAAGGTAGTATTCCAGATATTTACCCCTTTTACCCTCAACTATAGATATCCAGACCATAGTTTTATATTAGAAAACCAAATTTACACTTCTATCTGGTTGAGACGATTATCAATATTTGGATAGGGGTACCAGTTTTTAACTGTTACTTGATACAAAATCTGGTATTCTATGGAGAACCTCAGACTATCTTCTTCTTTAATTAAAAAAAACACTGGAACACCTAAATATGACACAGTAGACCAGATAAAGGCTTTCTACATCATATCATCACTATAAATCATCAAATATCATAACTAATAAGGCTCCACTCAGTCAGGAGTCCTTGAATTCAGAGAAGCACATGTCTACAAGTCCATCCCAAAATCAACATCATTTTAAAGGGGTAGTGTAACAACGCCCTCAGGAAAAATTTAACACCCCCATAATTGACAAATAAATTTAATATAAAATTTAATCCATTAAACATTGAGTCCTTGTGAAACATCATTTTGATATTTTAATTAACATAGCCAGTAAACACATTAATAACAATAGTAATAAGAACCATTAAATTTTATTAATATTTGCTACACATAAATAAAACATAATTATAATAAAAGATATTTTTTTATTTAAATAAAAATCATTTTTTTCCAAATTAACTTTGGATGATTTTTTAGTATTTATTTGAGATGTTTCATTTTTTCAGAATACTGAAAAATACTACATGTTAGTTAAAAACTATGTTTATCATTTAAATAATTATTATATTTGAAATTTATTTTTAATGTCACAATATAAAAATTATAATTATATTAATCCAATGTAAATCATTGGAATCATTTTTTATATTGACATTAAATAAAAAATTAACATGAAATTTTGAACATTCTTTTTACCCACCTTCTCGCCACACTTTTGGGATTTGCATTAAACATAATTTTTCCACATTTTTGAATTGAATTTTCAAAAAGAAATATATATTTTTGCAATTATTAAGATATTTAGAGTCTGATATGATCAACTTAATTTATTAGTGAATAGTAACTTGACCCATTAGAATTGTATAGTTACCCTTATAAATAGTAATATGACCAAATGAATAGTAACCTCAACTATTAAAGTATAAATAAAATTAATGAATCTTATAAATGAATGTGTTATATAATTATATCATAGTATAAGTATGTGAATATTTTCAAAATTAGTAATTTAGTGTTGGAAGTTTTGAAAGTCATAAATATTAAATTAATAGTTTATAATTAATAAAATGATTTACAAGAAAACTAATTTTCATAAAATTCATTCATAAAATTTTTTTGACCTTATTATTTTAGGGAAAGTTTTTTTATACTTTGTTAATTTTTCATGTTGTTATAAATTCAATTATAATTTTAAAATCTGTATTCTTTTAGTAAATGATGATTTTAGTAAAAAAATTATATTTCTCATATTTTAAATTTTTTTTAAAATGGAGTTCATTTTTGAATTATACACATATATAAAATGATACGTTAGTTTTTTTGTGATTTTTCTATAATATTTGAAATTTTGGTGTATTGTATAATATAGTATTTTACGGTATAAATAAATTTTATGAAAATGCACAATTCCTTGATTAATTAATGATGTAAGAAACATAATATATAATTAACCTTATTTTTATTAATATATTAGATTATAATTCTAAAATAATTCATGTTCTAGATGCAAAATAATAAACAAATGAATAAAAAATTGAAAAAACACCCATCTCATTCGGTGTATATACCACCCCTTATAACACCTTCTCCTAAAATCTTCAAGGATTATACCCTTGTAAAATATCATCCCCAATAATTTTACCAAATCTAACACAAATTATTAGGAGGTTATAGTCCTAATAATGAATAATCCAAGTATTCTTAAGGAGGATCTCAAAGAGAAGGAATCGAGAGGTAAATCCTCTTTCTTTCTTTTTTAATTTCCCTTCAATTTCAATTTTCATTTGTTATACTCTCTTAACATTTTATATCCAAATAAAAATGGCACCTCCAGTAAAATATATATACTATAATTATATCATGTAAATGTAATATACTTCATCAAACCTCTTTTACCTATCTCTTTTATTTTAAAAACGAAATCATCATCCGTGAGGTGCTCATTAACAATGTTCAGGGGTGAAGGATTTTCATTCTTCAATTTCTCCTTAAAAGATGTTCATGAAACCATTTTTTAGTTAAAAAATAATATTATATATATATATATATTAGCACATATTTAAATTTATATAACCAATATATATACATAATAATAAATCAAACAAGAAAACGAGTTTGTAATGATCGAAAACCAGCAAAAATAATCAAAATGATTAACACTACTATTTTATCAAATGAATCATTCTAATACCATATAACCAAATGAATTATATAACTATTTTTTATTATGTATGTTAATTTATATCATATAAATTTAATTTTTTATAATTGTACCCATTCGGCAAGAATATGCATACTCATATTCCAGTATACCGATTGTGAAAACATTGAGGCAGACACACTCGAGCTATGAAAGTGTATCTTATAAATCATGAAAAATGACATAGAAGAATTTAATTAAATTATAACAAATCAAATAAATTTTTAATATGTTATGAATAAAATATTAATATGTATTATTTCATATTCATGGACATTAAGTATTAATACATAACACATTATGACATAAATTAATGGGTTTATCATCTCACTTTTATTTCTGTGTGATTTTTATTATAAAAAAATAATTTATTATATGAATTTTATGTATACATAAATTTTATAAATTTAATAATTAATCTATTTGTATCCATGATATTTAATTATTGATTTTATGATTATTAATTTTCGGATATACTATTCCATTGATTACAATGTGGAAAGGATTTCATCTTGAACATCCATTTTCCATTCATGTTACCATATCTCCCTCTTTACTGTAATTAAATTATTCATTATTTTTATATACGTGTTCAATATTAATGGTACATCTTCCAAACTCATATATTCAAATAATTTCATTTTATTTTATGTGATAATACATGGTTTAATATGTTTACCATATCAAATTTTCTCGATAAGAATCCCGATTAAGGGGAACATCCAAAATTTTTACCCATTTTCAAGGGCATAAAATATTTTAATCCAAGATTATTTTTCTATAATATTAGCTTTTATCAAGAAAAACTGTCTAAGTTTATTTATGTCTTTATTAAATCAAACATTCCATTTTTTAAACCACTTTAATATTATTTTTAAACCGCAAACAAATGTTTTATTTCTAACATTTCTTATAAATTCATTTTACATGATGTCAAATTAGTGAGAAATAATTTCTGACTCAAATATAATTAAAATTTATTTACATAGTGTTATATATATATATATATATATGTTAGGATATGATTTTATTAAAAATAAAAATGATTTTCAAAAAGAACTCTTCTTTCTTAAGTAAATGGTTTTTTCTCATATCACATTTACATCTCCAAGATATATGCCTTATTCAAAATTTATTCTTTGTATGTGGTATATATATACTATACATTAATATATAATATCAAGACTCCCATTATTATGATTATATTCTAGGTGATTATTAATTTAATGTTTTAAAGTGGTATGGGACACATTGTAATGTTTTAGTATTATTTCCCCAACAATTATTCATTAGTATAATGTAAAAGTATCTTAATATATTAAAACAAAAATCATTAATTTGGTACATCATTGAGGTATATCTCTTATGATACCATATACCATGTGTTTTTTAATGTTTGATGATCAGTTTGACTGTAGCTGTGTTAAATTGATTCCATTCATGTGTTATAATTAAAGTATTCACATTTACTTTTCTAGTTCTCAAATACAAATGTTTATGATGTTTATGATTCACCCATTTCAAATGAATAATGTATTGGACATATTATGTGATTTTTGGGGCCCACTATATCTCCTTGATGCATCAGTGGGTCTAATGAGACATACTGGACTAGTTTTCTTACCCATTATGTATGGTGTCTTGGCTAAGGCCTTGGTGATATGTTTATGATGACTAGAACTATTCATCACCTCGCTAAGAAACTAGTTACTGATAGTCTATGTGAGTATTCAACTAGAATATTTTAAATGGTTATGTTTTAGTATTGAATTATTTAATTTGATTTTATTCCTTCCATATTATGCTCATGATTAAATTTTGTATCATGTTTTATTTTATTTTACCAATGTATTATTGGTATCATAAATGTAATTCTTTCATCTAAGACTGCCAAACTGATTGATCCATTGAGATTTTATTCCTTTTAGTCATTAAAATTAAATAAAATAATACACCAGATCATGGATTCTGGGGTTAGGGAATTACAGAAAACTTACATAAATTCACTAAAAACATTAGTATCCTCATATACCTTATCACAAACTACTTCCACATTCATCTCATGCATAAAGTAAATAAAGGGCTCCATGTGCCTTTTTCCAACTTGAAAGCCCTGCTCACGATGGAAAATTTCCCGTTTTCCTTTTACATTCATGAAAATGATTAACCTATTAAAGTGTTCAATAACCTCATGAATAGAATAAAAACATTTGATTTTAAGGATGACATAGTATGGTTGTATCATATGCAAGAGAAGGTCCACACATGACTCATTTTTCATGATCATCAATGCACATCCCAGACAAACATGAAGTTAGCTGGCCTGGCCTCCAATTGGCGTAGTCAACAGTAGGGGAATTGAAATCATATTTATGGATAGTCATATAGAATGGACTAAAAAGAGTTAAAAAAGGAGTCTGAAACAGCTAAATCAAACAAATCCCAAATAAGGGTAGATGATAAACTAATCATACCTCAAAAGAACTCTGGACCCTATTTGATGCTTCCTTCGCTGCATTATATAGAACACACCATAGATACATTGCCTCTCTAATATTGGGTGACAGTATAAACAATATTGTTTTATGGTCCATGAGATCGAGGAACATCCTATGGGTTTCTTCTACCTACCTCATCAACCTTAGCTGGACCATAGGCATGCTTCCCATTCTAGTGGAATAGCATCGCTGGTAACTGCTGCTAAAGCTGACACTAATACTATTTACCTTTCCAAACTGATCTCAAGAAACTACTAGGAACTAGTCTGTATGATGTTCACAAACCCCACATATGAAAACGATTCCGACCAAGGCCATATGATGTTCATATAATCGAAATTTTCTAAAGATAAGAATCCATGGCCGACTCATGGATGGTCAAACCCACACATGCCAAGGCACTCGAGGCTTTCTACGAACCACTATGTTCTATATAGAATCTTTTCAGTTCCCATTTCATAGGAAACCTCCACATGAGTGAATCTACTTGATCACATATTCCTTCTTAAGAACCACAATTTATGATAGTAATTTAAAAGGTGTAACTATATTCGATATCAGATGATTGATTGCCTCCTCCATATTCCTCACTCAGGACATCCATATGGAAAATGATCTAGCAGAGAAGAATAATAGGCCCTTGAACATAATCCCATTCCCCTAAATAGACATACTCAGTGGATAAAGGGGGAGAAACTTCCTCCACTTCTCAAACATTATGGATGACATGAGAAATTCTTCATGAAACTCTTTCCCGATGTCGAGCCATGAAACATCTACCTCCCTATGATCATTAAGTTAAAACACCAACCATTAGCACATAGTTCCTCACATAATAATAATGTCCCAAGAGACCATATACTATGTGAGTATCAAATAAAACTTAAAATAACTTCCATGTCCTCTACAAACTCTATATTTCCATATCTGAATTTATCTCTTCATACATTTCCAAATCCTATAGATGAAAATTGATAAATATCCTCTACAATCTATCATCATCCTCAGCCATATCAACCCTCCTTCAACCATCTTTGCCAGCCTGCTAAACCTCCACTACCTACGAGACATGTGGGAGATGACTAAGAGCTATATCCGAGAGAGAAGCAAGTATTTCCAAAGCCTAGTGGTATGGATTCTCATTATGATATAATTTAATTATTCTTATTCCATTTAATTAATATAATGAATTTTGACTTTACCCAATCAGCATAATTCCAATATGAATATAAGTCATCATGATTCATGTACCATTCATTGGTATATACCTATGACGCTGCCTCATCTCACTCATTCATTGAATAAGCACAAATTCCAGGCACTGGATCATGGGGTTCCATAAAATCCCATGTCTTAGCTAGTATCCCTATACTATGTTACACAACAAGGACAACTAGAACTATTTCCTTACCAACTGATCCAATTGTCATAGTTCCTAACTAAAAACTCCATATTATCTCTCAACCATATCTTATGATACCAATCTATCATCAACCCCTCCCACCACACATACTGCAATTAGGGGAGAGATATAATTACCCTCATGTCCCACCTCTTGTAGGCCTTAGGTTGGTGTCTAGTTCAAAGGGTGTACAAGTATCACAATATGGGAGGCATTACCCTCTATAATTAAATAATATCAAGAGATAATATGCACCAAAAAATAATCAAATACATTATATATATATATATATACAAAAAAATATCCCATAATGAATGTGTAAATAAAAATAATAAAAATAAAATATATCCATGAAAAATACACAAAACAAACTATAGTAGAAACACAACAGTTGTCCAATGGTATGATTAGAAACGCCTCGCTTGGTACATGTAATATTCTTGGAAACATGGAAACATTTTTTATATACATGGGGTTAGAATACATTTATACTTAGTTGGAAATGTGAGGCCTCTCGAGGACATGTGAAAATAGAATACTAAAGCACCCCTATGAAAATATAAGATCCCAAATTACCTAAGAAGGTATACTAACCTAACCCCAACCTCACCATAGTTCTCTCACTAAATAGATTACCAAATTAATTATTTAATATAATGAACATAGATTAAATGGTATCGCACACCACATTACCATGGATTTATCACACTCAAATCGCAATGGAAAAGTACATGGAACTCCCACCTCTTCTGTATATATCACATCACACCTCACCCACACACACCAAGGACACACCACACAAAACATCATACCCGCAGAAACATGGGCCATTAGAACACATCTCATCCAGAAGTCACCTAGAACTACACATCAATACTCACTCTAATACTCCTAGAACACTATCACATGAATGAGGGAGTACAGAAGAATAGTTGGATAACCATCCTTCCTCCCATCGTGTTATTTTTGGAGAAAAACCCTCCCACATGACTACGTTGATGTTGACACATTGTTCTTGACATTATTGGGGTATGTATAAAAATCATGAGAATATATATTTTATACATATATAAAAATAAAAATCACTGAAGCCCAACCTATGGGTTTACAAAAAAACACCAACCCAGACATGACTTCTCCACTTTAATGCCACCTCTAAATGCACAACACCATAAAAGAAAAACACATCACATAATTTATATTTCAGTCACTAAATATCATTAATACATTATCTCGGTTCTCTATGTGCGACCCATTCCATTAAACATGTATTTTTCTTTTTACCAAAATCCCATATTCAATCCATCCATTTTAACATTCTATTTAAATCATTATCAAGTAATAATTCTAGTTCATGGTTTTTATTTATTTCTCTATCCACACCAACAAAGAAACTAACACAACACAAAACAAAATAATAAGTTCATTTAAATAAAATCCCAATATCCAATTACAAATCCATCATTGTCAAGACCCATCCCACAGGGCTCGAATGTGACTACCCTAAGCCCGCTATCCATAATCTATGGGATGGTGACTAGACCCTTAAGTCTTTCCTCAAATAGGGAAACAATTTCCTTAGTGATGAGTACACAAAAAACCAGAAAAGTTATTGAAACAACCAACAAAATAATGAATAACCATGAGTGTAAAGTAAAACCTCATGTAGAACTATAAAAGGAAAATAGTGGGCTAGAATATAAGCCCAGAAAATTAAAAATAATGTAAATAGTTGTCGCATCTACCCTAGAGATATACCTAGAGGGTAGTAGATGTACGTAATAAGTCAAAGAAGAGGATCTAGACTGCTCCCATCGCACCAAGATCCACTAAGTCCCAAATAGCCAATGTCATCCTCGACACATCAGTAGTCTCTACCAGATACACACGTGCAGGAGGAGCCCAAGTAGGGGTGAGTATAAAAACTCAGTAGGGGACCCTGAGATCCCGAAGGTCTCTTAGTAATATAAAAGGGAAAAAATCATACGAAATACCACAAAGGTAATACAACAATTGGGATCTAAATCCTGAAGCACAATGAAAAACATACAGATCAATCTAACGGTAATACGTAAAGGTTATTGGGATAGGGATGACTAGTCATAATTCCAGTTAGTCCTATACATAATAACTCTAATTTTGAACCATATAGGTCACTATATGATGACCTGTATTGGTCTATAGATGTTCTCCTGTATTTTTCTTTGGTGTTGAACTTTATTGGACACTGGTATAGAGGTACGGATGATTAGTCATACATCTAGATAATCCAACTCCAGATTTTCTGATTCTGACCTTAATTGTTTTCTCTTATTCTTCATTCACTACCATCGAATAGATTACAGCATGAAGCACGCTAGATATCTAGAATATTCTACTCCACAAGATATCAATGAAATTTAAACTAGTACGAAGTTCCACAAAAATCATACACATAGTACCGCCCATCATAGGGGTCCTAAAGTTATAGACAATGTGTCGATCGGACGCCCGGTGTGTAAGACTTGGGAAATTTTTTAAAAATATCCTGGTTGGATTCAAGTCTGATATATCCTAGGTCACATGTTAATCTCCATAAAAACTCACTTAGAGTATCTTCAAAGGGCTTCCTTGTCACAAGGGTTCTAATTCCATTGACGGTGCTCCGATCAGACACCTATTCCGTTATTTACACCCCTTTTCATCAAACATGGGCTATCGCACCTCAGTCCAAACCGGCTTGGCCAGGCCCGCCGTAATATGCCAATGGGACTACTTCCCAAAAAGGGGTCCCAACATCACTAATGTTGTTTCAAATTGGAACCCGTTTGATTAGTTATGGGTGTTTCTTTATTGAAGGTCCAGTTGGGTATGGGCTTGGTCCGATGTGGTATGGTCGGCCGGAAGCAATGGGTCTCTGCTTCTAACTAACCCCACTCAGGTCAGGATCATTAAAGGCCAGCCCGCTTCACTAGGTTCGGCCTGTTGTGGTCACCCAATTAGTTCACAGTCCCGGTCCGTGGTTTGACCGGCCTTCTAGGTGTGGCTCACCCCACCCGCGTTAACAGGTAGGTTTGGCCTACGGAGCAGGTTCTTCTAGTTCGGTTGTCCCGTGTTCGGCCCGGTCTGCCTGAAGGTGGACTGTGTCTTCTGGTGGCCCCATATATACAGTGTTGTTTTGTCAAGACGATTGGGAACTACCCCACTATGTGGCATGGTCGGGCAGGTTTCCGACCAGCCTCCACCTAATGTGGCACGGCGCGGGTTCGTGCCGCCCCCATCTACCACGGCTCGCTGGCCAACGCTCATGCCACCGACGGCGTCTACGGGCCTCCTCCAGCCACCGCCCGTGAAAAAGTTTGACATCTTCACACCACCCATGGTTGGTTTCCATGTGCCTCCTCCGGTAACCACCGACGGATACTTATGTGGGCCACTAGATGTGCTCCAGTGGTCTGCTCTTGGTTGTGTCTGCACTTGTGACCCTCTTAGGTCATTGCCGCCACTGTGTGACCCATGTCTCTATCATGCAATAACATTGACCAACCATGCACGAGAATCGCAAAAAAAAAACCAGATTTACGGAGGCTCAGGGACTTGTTTTGGATTTTCACACACTATACATATTAGAATTTTAACAAGGGGTGTTAGGATCAGTTAGATAATTTATAAATAAATCTCGACTTGTAACCCTGCATCAACATCTCGTATTTAAAGACTGGTCTGCAAATCAACCCGTTGATCAGTTCATCCAAATTCATTTTATAAATCATGAATGGGGAAGTATGAATATGGTAATATCAAAAAAACCCTACCTATATGAGACGTCAACTGGCGATGATTGACAGAACATCCATCATCGTTTTCATCGGTTCGTGATTTGGTGGTCTCGTCACTGATCGTTGAATCTGGTATCATCCTCCACGTGAATATTTGCAGACATTCGTCATTCATCATTGAGGAAGAAATCCATATGCATTTTTCTAGAGGTTATCACGTGATTATTCCTTTAGTTCGCCAATGAATGGTTAAAATTAAAGATAATGCTCCCAATGTTGCGTTCATTAATAATGTGCATAAATGAACTGCAATGAACATGGGTCCATAACATCACAAGCGGTGAGATTATGCAGTCAATGGATAAAATTTCATTTATTGACCCTAACTATTCCTTCTGTAGACTTCCATTACACAATATTTCCGCCCATCGGTTAAAGAAAATAAAATAAATTTATTTTATTTTTTATTATAGAAGATCTGAAATATATATTTCTCGGTTTCCCTTCACCGACCGAAGATACCTCCCCCTTAGGCAAAACCCAATATTCTGGATTGAATCGTGTCCTTGTATTTTCAATCTGGGAACCAGTTAAAATGTTAATAAAACTTGCTCGCACGTCCCCTGAACGCACCTAATGAATGTTCGGAAATTTATTCTAGGTGCCCCAAGCATTGGAATCATGAGTCCTCTCAAATCGTGGCCTCAAATTCACATCAAAAAATGGCCAAAATTTTTATTTAAAATTATGGGTTATTAAATTCTCCCTACTTTGATGATTTTAATCCCTCAAATCTAAAGAAAGCTATACAAACAAATTGGGGAACTTGGCATGCATATGAGCCTCTCGTTCCCATGTGCTCTCCTGAAGATTCCAGGGTGACCATAGAACATGCACTAGATATATAGACCTCCCATTGAGAATATTCTCATGTTGATTCTTTATTTCCACTTGGTACTCAGTAGAATTCCCCCCTTCGTCAATATCTAGCTCATAGTGGTCAATGACATGAGATGGGTCATGAACGTATCTCCTCAATTGGGATACATGGAAGATTTCGTGTATCCTCTACAACTGTGCTGGTAGTGCCATGCAGTACCCCTCTATTCCAATACTCCAATTTATTATGAATGGTCTGATAATCCCTTGTGAGAGTTTTCCACCTCGGACAAATCTTATTAGTCCATGTTGAGGGGAGACTCACAAGAATACATGGTCCCACTCATAGAACTACAGTGATCTCTGTCTCCATTCAGCTTAGGACTTCTGTTGGCTTTTTTAAGTCTTCATCTGCTCTCGGATGACCTGCACCTTTTCATTTGTATTCTATACCATCTCTGGTCTCACGAGTTCTGGCTCTCTTAGATCCGTCCAGCACTAGGGTGATTTGCAAGGTCTTTCGTAAAACGTATCAAATGGGTCCATTAAATGGTGGAGTGATAGTTGTTGTTGTACGTGAACTCCACCAAGGGTAGCTGGTCCTCTCAACAACGACCAAAATCTAGGACACATGCACAAAGCCTGTCCTCCATTGTTGGGATAGTCAGATAAGTCTGACCATCTGTCTTCAGAAGAAATTTTATGTTCAATCGAAGTTGTGTCCCGAAATATTCCTAAAATCCTTTTCATAACTGGGATGTGAAATGTTTGTCACAATCTGAGACTGTTTTCAAAGGAACCCCATGAAGTCGCATAATCTGGTGAACGTAGTGACGTCTCATGATCTCTACCGAACCCTTCCCTCAAATAGCTAGAAAGTGGTCCGACATGGTGAGTTGTTCAATAATCACCTAGATGGTATAGCGCCCTCTGCATGTACGTGGTAAACTAATCATGAATTTCATTGATATGCCTTCCCACATCAACTCTAGT
Organism: Viscum album; assembly: GCA_963277665.1. NCBI lineage: Eukaryota > Viridiplantae > Streptophyta > Magnoliopsida > Santalales > Viscaceae > Viscum > Viscum album. The sequence goes on along the minus strand of OY728166.1, from coordinate 375,419,720 downwards.
ATCTCGAGGGGTTGTGTTATGCTTTATGGTACCTGGTGCTCAACCTTCACATGCTGGAAAGTGATGCATCTATTAACAAACTCTTCCACAACATTCTTCTTCACTGGCCACCAACACTGACACCAGAGTTCATCATAAATCTTCATAACTCCTGAATGTACAACAAAGTGGGATTTTTGGAACTCCCTCAACAACTCCTCTCATAGGGCCACATGTACAACTGTATGTCCCCTAAAATGTATAGAGTTCTCCCCACCATCAGAATATTCATCAGCTGAATGGATTGAGGATATTTGGGCATGTTTAGTCTTGCAAATGTTGTCTCTATGTTATGCCTCCCTGACTCGAAGAATGAGTTTCGTGGCTACTAGCATTGACTGGTGGTAGAATGTTTCATCTCTAATCACATGGGACATTTTAATTGAGGATAATTATTCTAAAGCCTCCATTAGTAGCTGCGAATTCGATCTCTGACTAAGTGAATTTTGCACTATGTTACCCTTCCCAGGATTATAGACTATCTCAAAGTCATAGTCCTGGAGGAACTCTAGCCAACGTCTCTATCTCAGATTAAAAATTTTGTAGGTGGAGATATATTTGAGACTCTTGTCTATTAGCAAACAAGGAACTACTCGTCCATCAATTATTATCGCCAAGTATTTTGAGCAATGAATACTACTTCCAACTCAATGTCATTAGTCTCAAAATTCTACTAAAGAGGCCTCAACTATCGTGTTCCATATGAAATCACTGCATCATCCTTCATCAGAACACAACTGAGTCTAGTACCTATTAAATCATAGTAAACCACGTAGTCAGTGCCCTCCTTTGGCAACATTAGTATGGGAGCGATGCTCATGATTTTCCTCAGTAGTTGAATGTTATGCTGGAATGTCTCTCACCATAGGAAGGGGTTCCCCTTCTTCGTCACTGTAGTCATCAGTGATTCTACTCTTGTGAAATCGAGTACGAACATCTGTCATTATCCTGCTAATCTAAGGAAGCTGTGCGACTCAGTTTCACTCCTAGGTGACTCCCAATAAAATAATGCCTCGATATTCACTAGATCCACTGTAACTCCATCCTCTAAGATGATGTGTCCCACGAAGTGGACTTTTTGAATTTATAAATCAAATTTCGAGAGCTTCCCATATAACTGGTATGCTCAGAGTGGGTCCAGAACAATCCTCAAGTCTGTAACGTGATTTTCCTCAGACACTGAGTACACCAAGATGATGTCGATTAATACAACCATGATAAGAATGAGTTATGGCTAGAAGATCTGGTTCATGATCCCCAGGAACACTACTAGAGCATTAGTCACACCGAAAGGAATCACCAAAACTCGTAATGGCCATACCAATATCTGAAGGATGTATTATGTACATCTACATCTCGTACCCAGAGCTAGTGATAGCTTAGTATGAGGATTATATTTGAAAACCAATGATATCCCTTTAGCTAGTCAAATAGACCTTTGATCATCGGCAGGGGATACTTTTTCATCATGGTCTCCCGGTTTAGGTGCTGGATGCCCATGTATTACATGAAAAATCTATCCGCCTTCAGGGAAAACAACATTGTCGATCCCCATAGAGAAACATTGTGCCTTACAAATCCATTCCTCTGTATGTCCTCTAACTGTACCCTCAACTCTCAGAGCTCCGATGGGGCCATCTGATATGCTGGGGTAGATATCAATGTTGTTCTTTGGTACAATTCAATCCATATTTCTTACTATCTATGAGGAGGTATTCATATGACATCTTCTAGAAAAACATCCTCACAATCATCCACCACCACTAGGAACTGTGGACTCACCTCATCCACCATGTCGACTGTCATGTAAGACAACTGATTTGTAATTGGTTGTGCCCTCATGAGAACAAGTCCATCTCATTCTACTTTGCTTCTCTTTTCACCAACAAATGAAAAATGGCCTCCATCTTTGTGTGTACATCGTACTATATGTACCATGATGTAAATTTGTTAATTAACACCTAATACCTAGTCCTTGCCTAGAATGACACATAGGACTTCAACTCCACTACTAAAAGATCTCATATAACACACTCTCATACTAGAGTAAGATCAGAATTTTGGCACCAGTGTGTGACTGGTGAATCTCCTCCCATATGAGTGTCCAAATTCAATGGTCTATCTAAAAGCTCATTCAGAATCTCATATTCCTGAACTAAGTCTGTGGAAAAGAAAGAATAGATACAACCTATGTCTATAGGCACTGCCGCTAATGTAGAGAAGATACAAATCGTACCTCGTATCATCTTAGGGACGCCAGGATCTTGTGACTATACCATCTATATCTGGCCCTATCTCCATACACCTACTCCATGAGCTCGTGGTGGACCTTCAGTGGGTGGTTCTGGTAGTGCCTAGTGACCCTGACCACCTCCCATTGAACATCCTGCTCTATTGCCTGACTGACTGATTCCCATGGTCATGCCACTATCACTACCTCTGTGGCCCCTCAACCATCTAACGATCATCCATGTGGGGAGTCAGATAGTCATGATCTATGGGACACTATCACCCATAAATAAAACATATCATGGCTCGCAGGTGGCACCCTCGACCTTTGTAGCCTCAAACTTCTGACCCTGCATCCTGGGTTCTCCCTCCAGAAGGTGTGTCCCACTTTGGTTTATGCATCACCTGTCTAATACCAGTTGCAGATGACTCTTCTACCTGATGTCTGTTAGGGTATCTCACTATCGATTCTAGCTCAGCAAGGAAGTTATCCATTAGATACTCTCACTATATCACCCTATCATGCGATGAGATGTTGATAGAAACTATCACAACTCTGATCTATCATCGGATCCCTTGTTCAAAGGTCTGTGTCCTAATATAAGGGTCCCATACTATGTCGCTGCATTATCAAGAGAGGTTACTAAATTTTTCTATGTTCTGAGACCCGGTGTAGCTTTTCTACAATAGATGCAATAGATACTGAATATTCAGAGGGCATTGTGTCGCTGGCACGATGCCCTCCCTTTAATTTCCCACAACGTCTATCTGTGTGTGGGTCGTCTCCTCATGCACCAAGAGCATAGAGATGAACCATCATCCTGCTGATCCCCCAAGAAAGATAGTGTCCATGATAACTATCTATTCGTCAGGTTTCTCTACAATGAGAAATACCCACAAATCCTCCTCATGAAAGTCCTCTTCTACATGGGGGTCTGTATCACCTCAAAACCTCAGTGGCCTCTATCTCTGGAACTCATTCAACACGCTTAGCTAGCGTGCATGATGTAATGGTAGAATATGATGCTCAATAGGTGGTGGTGTTGCTGTTACACCACCCAAAGGTTCCACCACTAGGAGTGGTCCCTGTATCGACACCTCGTCACTCGGTGGGCCGCTTCCACAATATCGAATCAGAATATTTTCTAGCTGTCTTTGAAGAGGAATCTAGTATGAAATAGATTTTAAAAGGTAAATAGTTTATAACTTATTATCAAACTCATAAAATTTCAGGAAATCTTTTCAAAACACTAGAATATAGTGTTTTCATGTACCAATTCTGAAAACAGAATTTAGGGTCCTGGTGTTTTGATATGTTGGCCGCCGCACCAACACTAGAATACAAGTACTAAAAAACAAACTCAAGACGCATTACACCATTAACTCAATAAAAGTAGATACTTATTTCTTTTGGTAGAACCAACCTCCCTTTGATACCACTTCATCACAGCCCATCCCATGGGTCCCAGACATGATTACCCCAAGCCCACCCTTCATAGGCCAGGGGTTGGTGATGAGATCCTAAAGGAATTTACCGAACAATGAAGGAATTTCCTAAGAGAAATGTACACACTCAAAAAGGTAAAATGATGTAAAACCCCAAAAAAATTAATGTATAAACAAGAGAGTAATGTACAACCACATATATATTGTAAACTAAAAATAGTTTGCCCGAATACAGGCCCATGAAACTAAAAATAATTTAAAAAGTTGTCGCATATTCCAGGGTACTCGACCTAGAGGGTAGTATCTATATTTATGAATTCAAATAAGAGGATATTGACTTCTATTGTCTCCACAAGCACCACCAAGTCCCAAAACTCCAATGTTTTCCTCGGAGTGTCAGTAGCCTTCACCAGACACACACGTTCACAATGGAGACTTTGTATGGGTGAGTATAACAACTGAGTCGGGGATCCTGAGACCCCCTAAGGTCTCTCAGTAATCTAGAAAAGAAAACATCACAAGAAATACCACAATGTTAATATAACAAGATTGATCTAAATCATGATGCACAAAGTAGAACAGACAGCTCACTTTAATGGTGTAACTTCAATGTTACTGGGATAAGGTTGAATAGTCATAATTCAAAATCATCCAATATGTAGTAACTCAATTGCTGACCCATATAAGACATTGTATGATGACATGTATTAGACTCGAGATGCTGATTCGTATTGTACATTGGGGCTGGCCTATATTGATCCCTGATGTTGACCCATATCGTTCACTCATGATGACCCGTATTGGTCACTGGTACAGAGGTACCAATGATTATTCATGCAGCTATATCATCACACTATGTGATTTCTAATTCTAACCCGTATTGGACTTTCTTCTTCTCCATGTCATAGTTTTCCACTGGATTCCCGCACGAAGCAAGCCTGATCTCTGAAATATTCTTCTTATCAAGACATCAATCATATTTAAACAAGTACAAAGTATCAAAAAAGTCATTCACAAGGGACTGCCCCATTATAGGGGTCCCAATGTGACAGACGACACGACGATCAGACGCCCAATCTATGAGACGTGGGCACATTTCTAAAAATGGCCCAGCTGGATTCAAGTCTAATCTAACCCAGGATTCATTTAAAACTCCTTAAAAACTCATTTAGATTATATCTGAATTACCTCCTTGTCACAAGGGTCCTTATTACATAGGCGACTTGTCGATCGGACCCTTGGTCTATTAGTTACACCCCTTTTCATGAAACAGGGGTGATCACACCTCGGTCTTCCAGGCTTAGTTGGCCTGGCCAGAATATTCCAAAGGAACCGCTTCCCAAAAAGGGGTCCCAACTACATATATGGTGTGTTAAACAAACACTTTGTTCGTCAGTTATGGGTGGTTATTTATTTAGGGGGCCTTTATGGTCTGCACATAGTCTGAATCACTCAGGACAGCCCAACACAACGAATCTGGAGGTCTACCTGACCCAAACCAGGTCCATCACGGTCCTCCTGAAGACGGACCCTGTCTCCAGCTTTCCCCACAGACAGAGGGTCATTTCATCTGGTCGATAGGTCAATGTCCCACTGCATACAATGATCGTTCAGTTGGTTGTTCTGTCTCCAGCCGACGTGGCACGACACGGGGTCGTGCCACCACCTCATGTCGCCCCCAGCACCTTCAGAGGCTTCCCATCTCCCGTGTGGTCGGCCACCTCTAACCAACACAGTACCAAATGGCGTGCCTCCATCCCACTGCCTACGGCCAGTTTCTGTGGGCCTGCTCCATCCACTGACAGTTACCGCCAACATGGTGCACTGATAGTTCTTTCCACGGGCCAGTAGATGTGCTCTGGTGGTCCGTTCTTGGTGTTGTCTATTCCTACGAGCCTCTCGGGTTACCGCTACCACTGCGTGACCCCTATCCACCCTTTATGTAACACTTCACAACCACTCACAGGAAACAAAATAATAATAAGATTGGAAGAGGGTTCCGGCCTTGTTTGGATTGGAATGTTCCCTCCATGTTATCATTTTAACAGATGGTGTTAGTAAAAATCAGATAATTTAGAAACAGCTCTTAATTGTCACCTCAGATAAACCTCCCATGTTAAAATAATGAATTCTGGATAGACACATTGATCAGTTGATCCACGTTCTTTGTATAAATGATGAATAGGGATCGAGGAATATCTAAATATAAAATAACAAAACCCCTCCATGGATGAGATGTTCGTAGATGAAAATCAAAGGAACCTCCTTTGCTGTTATCGTCAGTTCATGATTCGGTGGCACTATTACTAATTCGATGAATCCAGTCTCATCCTCTAGGTGGTTATTCGTCGGCGTTTCTCATTATTCATTGTTGAATAAATAATTCAGTGTTTTGTTAGAGGTTCTCCCATTTTTATTCCATTTGTTCACAACTAAATGGATATGAATAATGAGAACCCTCCCAACACTGGATTGACTAATGAGGCATATATGTGAACCACAATTAATAGGGTTCAATAACCACATGGCTGATGTGGTTATGTAGTCAAATGGTAACAAGTCATTTATTGACCTATCACCATTCCATCGCTAGAATTCTGTAACACAGCATTGCTGCTTAGCAGTAATATAAAATAAATTAAGATTATTTTATTTTTTATAAAAAAAGGTCTAAAACATATATTTACCTGTAAACCATTGCCGACCAATGTTAGGTATCCATTAGAGAAACTGAATATTCCGAATTCAATAGTACCATAATATTTTCAATATGGAAACTCATTCAAAATTTATGAAAATCCACTCGCACGTCCACTGAACATACTTAAATAATGGTAAAAAATGTATTCCTAGCGCCCCAGGCCTTGAAATCATGTGTCTCCTCAGACCCTGGTTTGACATTCACTTCAGAAACCCACAAGATTTTTTAATTGAAAATTATATGTTGTTAAAATCATCCCTTATAGCCCTGGTACACTACCAAATCATGTCCATCATAACCCCAAAACACAACCATATCTCATCCACTAGAATAAATGTTTTCAGATTTATTAAGTTATATCTAATTCAATTTCAATTTATTAATTTATGATGTTATCACAATAGTCAATAGATACCTATACATTTAATTCAATAACCAATTATACATAATTTTACAATTAAATATTACATGTCTTTCAAAAATAACATATATGCATTACATAATTCAAAATATTGAATCATATGTAAGGAACACCAATAGATATGACTCAATGGGTAATTATTATTTAAAATTACAAAAACAAAACTATTTCAATAAATTACTAAGATCAAACAACACATTCCTCAACCCTTTTGTATTTATTTTAGAAGATTCTATTATCTTCATTAATTTTGAATCAAATATCTATAAAAGTAAAATAATTTATATTATAATCCCACATGATAAAAAAGATTAAATAAATCCTATCAAGAAGAAAGATGACCATCATAGACTTGTTGAACAAAAAATAATGGTTTGCATACAACTGGAGACTATCCGAGGAAAAAACAAATACACTATGGTGGCTATGTTACTCGACTCTGAGGAAGAAGGATTTTTTGATGTCCAGTATTAAGTGAATGTTAGACCGAAATATTGAAGGAAGGACATTTTCTTTACTATTTTTTGATAAAAAATTTCTTGATTAGATACAAGTTTGAATTATCATTAATGAAGATCGCATCATAACAACACATTTTAAAAATAGATAATTCTTCTCAAATATTAGGAAAAAAATAAGACTATTGATCCATTTTTAAGTGGCTTTAAAAATCATTCATTGTGTTATTAAACTCATTATTCATCCAAACACACCAAAAATCGGCAGAACTAGAAAAACTGTAAAATTCTTGAAAAAAATGGAAAACTAATGAAATGAAACAACACTAGGATGAGTTGTCGCCAGATAATACATCACCAGATGAGTATCCACTATGATTCTCTAACATAATATAATTCATAGATAAAAAATTCACCACCAGGTGGAGTCAATTCTAGACGAGTCATGACCATGAGGAATCACCACAAGGTGATTCACCATCAGATGAGACGGTCTATGCTATTAAAATTATCCCCATTTGGATTAATCATTCAGCGGTCACATAGATACATAAAAATATCTTTATTGTATTGATTTATATAATAATTAATCATGTTGGATGGAATTATATATGTTCATGTTTAATATCATGCTAATTTAGGTGTGTTGAGTCTTTATCAATGAGATTCGGAGATGATTAGAGGAGTATGAGATCATTTTTAATAAACCCATGGTGTAATATAATATTGGACTTTATTGGTTGTTAGGTTATTGATTGTTTTCAAATGAGAGGGAAATATTCATTTCATTTGTGACCATGATGTCTATTTGGATTTGTAGGTGAAATTCATGGGTCAATTCTTGTGTGACCTTCTCTTATAAATGGTAAGGGATGATTTGTTATAAGAAGATATTAATAATCGGTAAGGGACAATAAAATTTAATATTTTAAAGGTCAATAATTTAATATTTGTCTGTATTGTATGAAATTCTTCATTGACTATTTTTTTGGGAGATTGTTATTTAAAATATGCTTTAGATATAAGGATCAAGTTCTGAGTCATCCCAATTACAATGATAAATTTTATTAATGTCATCAAGTGGGTTAAAGTAACATGGAATGTATTTTCATGAAAATGTTTGTTTCATGATGTGTTTTCTTAGTTTTATAGTTTTTGGGGACCAGATCCTATGGTAGATGGAAAAAGTACACCCTTTATGATTTTTTTGTATAGAAAAATGATTTAATCTATCAACTAAGAGGTGTAGGATAGTATTATATCTCAGTAAAGGATTTTTATAATTCATTTTTCATAATCTGACCATTTTTTATGGAATGTGGGTAGTTGTCAGCCCGTTTCAGGCGTATACATTGTAATTGTTTCCCCTATGTCTAGTTCAATAATAGTTATAGGTACCATATGTTTCAGGTAATAAAGGGAATATATATTTGGCATTAGATAGTCCTGATATATTTTTATTCCATAGAAATAATCTGTAGAGTACAAAGTAGGTTGTGGTCATCTTTTATGGAAATGTGGCAGTAAAGATGTGTGTTGACTAATCGATGTGACTATGTTTTGAGTTACCGGTAAACAAGGTATTATTTGATTCATGGTTTAAATTAATTCAAACATGGATTGTAATTATTTCAATTAAAAAGTATTTAACTCCTTTTTATTTATTTACATGGACTATTCTACAAAAAATAATACAGAGAGACTTATAGCACTATTTGTCTTGACTAGGAAAATTAGATATCAATGCTATTTAGTGGAGGTGTTTCATGATGGTGAGATGATGATTCCTATTACTAGTTAATCAAATATTATTTGTTATTATTTATAGATTCATATAATTTAATTTGAATATATTCTATATGGTTTGAAACATGGTGTTGATTGTAAGCAATATAGGTTCTATCTTTCCCCCAAAATTGTTTTCAAAAGTAAAATTTTAAATTTCTTGCTTAGAGTTGATTTTATTTATTTAAAGGGATATATTTTCATATTTTTTTTTGATTGGGATAATCTAATGTATTATCAATATCTTGAACGTGATTATATTAATTTATAATGGTTTATGTTAGGTTCAATAGATTTTAAATAGAATATGATTATATGATTCATGTAAGTGTACCCTATATTCATTACAAAATAAATTGTGAAACTACATCCTTAACGAGATTTCATTTTCATGATAGAATAATAACTCAGTGACTCTAATATTTTTATTTACCCTTATCATATAAAAAGTTATAAATTATGGGATGTGATACTTTTTTGATGAAATATTAAAGAATACTTTCATCCATAAATATGTAATACTTTATAGTTCTATAATTTTGTTTCCCCAGAAACATGAAAATAGTCTAATTCTATAAGAATATAGCTTATGGTTAAAGCAGGTGATAGTTATAAAACTTGATCTCTTCAAAGGGAAGATATCATCTTTGATCAGTTAGAAATTATTATATTTTTCTTTATGATTGGTTAATACTCGATATATAATATTATTTGGGTAAATTATGAAGATATTATAAATATTTATTTGAGTTATTTATATAATTACATTGAGTTTGTAGGAAATATTTTTACTACCACATATAACCCCAATATTTTCATACACCATATGAAATAAATATTTCATGATTTTATAGATGGTTTATGGTAGTGATCATTTACATAATTATCCTATAACATTGGTTGGTGATGGTGAGGTTATGAATTTAAGGACTCTCCCATTAGTTCGTTGAATACATTAGCGCTATATGTTGTTTCCGAAATCATTATTATTGATATATCTCCTTGGTATGGGAATGGACCTATGTAGTCAAAATATTGATATTATGAATATTTATGATATTATTTCAACTAAAACATAATATATATATATATATATGAATCATTTCCTTAGTCATGTATGTTATTAAATGAGGTTTATGTCATATTTATATTATATTTCAACTTGTTTAATATTTTTTCAGGAAGAAACTAGTCCTTTACATTTACGGATAAACATTAGGTTGTTTTTTTCTAATAGAAAAATGAGGTGATATATTATCATTATGTCCATTTTCTAATAGAAGGAGTTATATTTGATGCCACTTTTATACATTTCATCATTGTGTAATTAGTGTGTAGTAGAAATAGTTGGTAGTCAATTATTACGGTTAATATTATTCGAAACCTCATGAATATATTTATGAGACATATGATCCTAATATATTTGAAAAAATGATTGAAAAAATGTATTAGTGTTATTATTTTATTAGAGATATATTTATGGTTTTCATTTGAAATTAGATTTTCAGATATATCTATTATGAGTTCTTTTTAAATTTTCAAATGTTGATATATAATGTTTGTATGAATTATTTCTATATCATGATTAGTTATAATTATAAAAATATATTTTTATTGAAAATGAATAGATAATAATTTTTTGTTGTGTTGTTTTATAATAAGATGGTGGAGTAAAGGGTGATACATCATCTTCTGGACATACATCATCATATGGAGGGTTTCAATGGTGTTTTTTCTACCCATGTATGATGAAAATAATATATTAATTATTCCAAAATGTTGTGTAATCATTGTTTTTTGATCTAATGTTAGTGTTGTATTGACATTATATAATATATGTAAATTAACATGAGAGATGATTATAGGAGGGTCATCAATGTGTGTTCTTCTAGTTTTTTGAGGTATATTTCAACCATTAGATACCATGTGATAAAAATTAGAAGACATTTCAAGGGATTACTTGACCGGCTAGCCTTGATCAAATAGAAAATTTGTTTCTAATTCGATTATTATGGAGTAATTAAAGAAGTAAAATCATATGTATGTGATTTTGGATTATGGTGAATTTTTTTTTATATATGGTTTTATATAGATTAATTTTTGATGATTTAAGTTATTTTATGTTGATCAAGATTAATATAGATCCTAATTTTACCTTATAGATGTATAAAATTAATTAATATGATTTTTTCAATTAGTTATTCTTTGAAAACATAATATTTTCCAAATAGATGTGTATAATGAGTGAACTATCATGGCATTAGATAAATTTTTATAATAATTTGTTATTTATTTTTATGGTTTTTGGGAGGAGAAAAATAATTTGGTAGTGTTTGAATAATAATAAAATAATGAAAAATAAATTTTGGGATATATTTTTGGGATGGTATGGGTACCATTGTATATCTCCATTATTTTGTACTGATTTTAGAGGGTCAGTGACTCTAGTACCATCTATGGTGTAGATTACTTCATATTTTATAAATGTAATCCATATGTGTATAATGATAATAAATGATCATTATATGTATTATATTGATCAGTGGGAGATACCTATAGTGTATAATTTTTTCGATCATGAATTCCTCACAACGTCTTGTATTGTGGAGTTTTAGCCGAGTTAGCATGTTATCACGTTTTTTAATTCAAATTAATTGTATTGTTCATGTTAGTAAATATTTATATCCAAATGAACATTCTACACAAATGGGTCTTATTTTTCATTTATTTAAGGTATTTCAGCTTCATAGATATATTCAGGATTATCCTTATGTAATTGATGATGAAATTATTGATATTAATGATGATTTATAGATTTTTTAATGATATAGGTGGATTATAGATCTTCAAAAAATGTTATTTTGTGGGACTATAATCCTTTTGTTTTCAATTTCAAAAGAAAAAATTGAATAGAGTGTATAGTATAAGAACATGAATATAAAATGTTTTTACAATATATAATATTTATGTAAACCTTATTTTGATGTGATTTAGAGATTTTAATTTTTATAAAATGATTGAACATTAATTATCACACAAACTCTATGTTTAAACATTTCATATAACAAGATAATAATATCCTAGTTATCTCAGGGGATAATTGGTTTGAATTTATATTTTTGTTATTTTAGGTATTCTGTTTTGAATACTGACTATATAAAAAAACATATATAATTCTAGGATACAGTGGCCATTATTTCGATTGGTTACTTATTTTGATTATTTTCAGTATTTTAGGAGATTATATTGATCATATAGAAGGAAATTTGAAGATATAATTCCATTTTCTAATTTATTCCATTAAAAAAATAATCATTCAATGATAATGTATGTTGTAGTAAAATTTTGTTAATAAAAACTATTATAGACGAATAGTTTTAATAGAATGGTGGTTGCATAATTACTTCCTAGGACATAGTATAAATTCTTTCATTTTATGGTGATTCATGAGTGTGTTAAATATATTTTCCCCTATTCATGACTTTTTTCGGGGTGTCTAGCAATGTATTGTAATTTTTTTGGATGGATTTAAAATTTTATATGGGTGATGAATGGGGATATTTATTGAAGATGAGTTTTTTAATGTGATATTCATGAAATTTGACATTTCAAATTTAGGATTGGTGTAATACTGTCATCATCAATTTCATTAAACATTTTGTATCAATGTAGATATTTTGAAAATGGAAAAACTAAGAAATATTTTGTTCTCGAGTTCTTGATGTTAGTTGACCCAACCTTTTTTACATCATTTTTCTAGGTGTCATAGTTTGATTTCATGATCAATTATTTTATTATAAATTTTATTATAATCATAAATTTCATCTTGATTACGTTATTTTACATGATTACTTTGTAACCATATGGTTTCAATATATACCGTCAAATTAATTTTCATTTTTTTCAACCATTGGTTTCTCATGAGTATCAAATCATTCACAATATATAATAAGTTACTGTTATTATTCATTTTTTCTTCTTTCTAGAAAATTATTGTAATCATGATCTTTAAATTCGTTTTTGAGGTTTTATTTCACATTTTCAAGGTGTTAGTTGTATGTGAAATAATGATTTATAAGGTTAATGGATGTCCAATTGATATTATTATTTTTCATTATCATAATATGTTTTGATATTGTATCATTAAATTTTTTTGTCAATGTACGTGATTTGGAAATTATCTTTAATAATAGTAAATTGATAGGGAATTATCATGTAATTTATTTCATTATAAATATTTTTTGAATTTTAAGATTGAATATAACAACCAAATAAAATAAAATTGGTAAAGATGATCAATGATCATGAATTATTTTGGTTTATTTTTATTCCCATTCAAATGATTTATTTTGAAATTATTTTTGAATTACATGATACTATGAATTATGTTAATTTTAATTTTTTATCACTATAAAATTTTATAAACAACATAAATATGTAAAAAAATGAACAATGAAAATAAAAACAATTCCATTTTCTATTATTTTTTGGTTATGTGAAAATAAGTGACATGGTAATTTGAGACATTGAATTAGATTTATTGTTTGAATTATAATGGAGATTTGGATTTTCTTTTCTAATATGACTATTCCTCTCATAATGCATGAATACTTTTAGTGGTTAGCTTAACATTTAGTGAGGTTATTCTTGGGTTGCGGAAGTTGTTGTGGTTTAAATAATAACTTGATGTGTTTATATATGTTTTTTTCCTTTTGATATGAATGAAATTAAAAATAATTAATTGATATCTGTTTAGAACTATTTAGAAGAAAAAATTAAAAAGATATTATAATCTAAATAAAGGTAATATATGATATGTAATTCAATATGACATTAATTATTGGTGTAGATATTGAAATATTAATGACAAATATGGTTGTTATATAATTATATATGAGGAGAGGCTATAAGTATCTGTGGTTAAGGGATATTACATGACAAAAATATAATAATTTTTATTTGAAAATGATATATGAAACTGAACTTCATGTGGTATATGACTATTTTTTCTAATGGTGAACATTGTATGTATTATGGATTTCATTAACAGTATAGTTTTGTTCAATTGAGCTAGATATTATATTTTCATTGTAGTGGTTCTAGTGGAGTTTTCATATGTAGTGGAAAGTAGGTGAAGCATTATATTCCATATTTATATTTTTATTATAGTTATATTATTTTTTTAAACAAATTATAGGGTCACGAAATACAAGAAACTAAAAAATGTGGGTTTAGTTTGTGGTCATACCATAAACATATATGATGTTTGTGATACAAAAGTCTCAAAACTCCCTATTCCCCATCATCCCTCCATTAAAATAAGAGGCTTTGTTATTATAGCATTAGGTTTTTTTACATGAAGATATAGTTGTGGTTTCATAGTGTGGTGTTCTATTTTCATTACAAGTATTATTGTTTGGATTTTCATGGGGAAGAGGTAATAAAAATTATATAATTCTTAATATTGCAATTCAATGATATGGTTTGAGTTTCCGGTAAACAGTATGTCCCTATGGTTATGTGTATGTTGAATAAAGATGTGTTTATGTGGTTATAGAATGGATGTGAGTTAGATAATATATTTTGTTATAGTGTGAGGTCAACTAGTTCATTTGGGAGTATGTAATGGAATATCAGATGATATACACATTTCATAAATAATATTTCTATTTGTTTAGTGGCAATTTTGGTTATTATGTAGTATTTGATATATAATTAGAATGTTTTGTTGTTCAATCATTGAGTTGCTGACATGATTCATCCAAATTAGGTTATGTTTATTAAAGTGGATCAAACTAATTATATTTGTAATCTCACCCTTATAATAAATATGTTTTAAAAATCTTTTATGATTAAAAATTAACCATGGTTGCATGCAGATAAGTAAGGTTGATGTTGAACTGATTCCTCAAGTCGAGACATATTCTACTACATATTGAATTTTTCGACATGGAGGATATGGTTAAAGTGTAGTTGATGAACTATGATGTAGATGTCCTTTTTTTGTTCTAGATATTTTTTTATAGCTATGGTGGGGAGTGTCAGTTTCAATAAGATGGCTAGGTGGTGGAGTCTAGGATGACCAGCAAAATTTGTCCCTATGGTTATGTAGAACCATGTTTAATTTTAGTGTAGTTGTGATGCAAGTAGGATGTATTATAGTGTTGTAAATTTTAACATGGTTCTCTTACCATAGTTTATAGTTATTTATTTAGTAACCATTAAACAAATTTGAGAATCACTTTCTAGAAGACACCACTCTTCCATGGAAAACTCCCTTTTGTGCTATTCTAAACCATTTTGATAATCATTGCTTTGTAGCACACTGTGATGAGCAATCAGACCTAATTTTCATTATTTCCTATAGATTACTTGGAATATTTAACATGTAATTCTCTCACAATTTACATTAATTCCTTGTAAAAATATAGTGCTTCTTTAAGATATCATCTTTCCACTATACCCCTGGCAGCGTTGGTAGTATTGGAGGATAAATTAATGGTATTTCTATGTGATTTTTCATCGCATTATACTTTGTTTTATATCAATTTTATTAGAGATAATCACATATCCAATCCAATGTATCTACCACCAACTACAATTGTTAACAATGTATTTTGTGATGAATTTTTATGTGATATAATTAAAAATGGTGTGTGGTCTTGAACCAGTTGGTATGTGGGAATGTTTTTTATTTTGGATCTAGGAAAACTATGAAATTCATGATGAAGTTATTTACATTTGATTTTTCACACCATATAGACCCATTTAATATTATTTTTGGTATGAAATGTTGGTATTTTTCTATGTTGTTGAGACCTATGTTTGTGTTTTATTGCATGTGTGTGTGTGGATCTCAAGATACCCATGTATGGCGTTGATCACTTTTTCTATTTGGGTATCCCATGAGACCCATGTTTAATTCTAGTAACATTTTTTATCCATGGATAATGATACACATGATTTATTTTATATGGTGAAATATATATTTTCTATTCCTTATAGATTATGGATGTATATTCTTAGGAGGATATACATATGGTAGCTTATGAGATGTAGACAATAGTGGCGTGGTTATCAATAAGAGGTAAATATGTGAAAAGGTGAGGATGATAATGGTTGACTTAGAAACTATGTATGGGGTATGATGTCCTTTTGGCATGGCATAATTCATAGGAATTCTTTTATGACCTTATGACCTGAACCGATGTGCAGGCGGGGTATGAATACCTTATGACATGACCCAATGCAGTGGTTGGATATAATGAACATATGTCCAGGCCATTATAGATTTGGGAAATTATATAATTCTTGCCGAACATAAGAATTGTTAACCTTGTGGATTCTTTGAGATATTTGAGGTGGTTTTGTGGACAACTGATGTCATTTATTCTTTTCATGTATTCTTACAACATTAAAATGAAGATTTTTTGGCTGGGATTAATGTTTTCTAGGTTAGAGAATGACCACTCGACAAATGGATGATTGTTTCTTAATTCTAAAAATCTTTTTATCATTGAAGAAACTCTATAAATGTCCAAATATCTTAAAGAAACATTGGAGGTTTCCTTGTGGGTTTATATTTACACCCTACATGGATATTGTAATACACATGAATAATTTATGATTGAAGATCCATGGAAGGATGAGGTCTTAATTACCAGGCGAAAAAGAGATAGAGAATGTGGTTCATAGGAGGTATGTGGATATACTGAAAATTGATGTTTTTGTATCTCTATTTACATAATTATTGTTGATATTACTCTATTAGACCAACCAATTTGGGAGTCATTGTTTAATTACATGCATAAATTGAGATATGTTCCTTGTTATATATTATAATATTTTTTCTATTATTTTATCTTTGATATTATAATATATTTATTTATAATTTTTATTGGTAAAAAGTTCTTCCATTTATACTGAGTGCATATTCTACCCAAAAATTACATTCCAATAATTATTGATAGTTATAAACCTCTTGATTATGGGGTTATGGCCATTAGAATATGTGGAACTTATGCTCATACATGGTGGTCCACATTGGTGAGATATATTGTGTTCTCAAAAGATTTTCCATGCTATTAAATTCTTTTCTCTTAAGGATAAAACGGAAAAAATATAGGTTTTTTGGAATTTTGGAAGGGGAGTTTCCTAGTCTTTGGGTAGAAAATGTTTTATGAACCTCTAAGATTCCCATGATGCACTTTATGCCATAGTTT
Organism: Viscum album; assembly: GCA_963277665.1. Lineage (NCBI taxonomy): Eukaryota > Viridiplantae > Streptophyta > Magnoliopsida > Santalales > Viscaceae > Viscum > Viscum album. The sequence continues at coordinate 375,402,419 of OY728166.1, read as the reverse complement.
TATGGAATTATTTTTTGTTTTTATATCATGTGAATGCACATGAGATCATGTTTCCTATATATATATATTTACATGTTTTTTCAATCATAGTATATCCTTAATTTAATTCCACAATTTTTAATTATTTTTTATATATCCATTTTGTCATTACTTATTTGTCACTAAGAATTCCTTTATACTATATATATATATAATATTGTAACTAATGTGTAGGTATGATGGACCAGTTTTGATCCTTGAGTATAATAAGGAGGGTTATACTTTGTACATGGTTTTCTACAAGGGTAGGTCTTTATGTAGAAATACCTTATGTGTGTCATGTAATTGAATAATTTGTTCTAATAAAATATTTGTTAATGGAATTATATTATTTCACACAACTTTTATGAAAATTCCACCATAGAGAATCTTGAATACAATTTTTCTTCTATAAGATATGTAAGAGGATACACCTGGTTGTTCTCCTAAACCTTATCCCATGGTTTATCTGGTAATGTCATTATTTTATATTGTATTATAAATTATGCTATCTCAAGGTATAGGATCACTAAGGACAATGGTTTACTAATAAAACTTCATTCACCTCCAGTATCTATTATTATATTAGGTTATTGGAAGTTCAAATATTTTTATTTAATGTTTAAAATCATTTATTGTTTCATTGACCTGGTTATAACATTATTGTATAGGACGGTGAATTTTATTGCTTTTATGATTCAGGGAAATTCCAAGAGTTTGTAAGATATTTCTGGATATACATTTTATGATGATGGTATTTCGTGGGAGGATTTTGAGGATATAATACTCTAGAATTCAACATTTTTATTCTGAAGCTAGATCAAGCTTAGGTGTATTTGGATCATTAACTAGGAATGATGTCCAATTTTTATACTCATCTGTCATTATAGAGTTACATTTTTGTGATTCTATTTTGTCTTATATCAATGAGAATAAGGATAATAAATTTTATATTAAACTTAAACTAGAGATTTGATGCTAGGTTAGGGGATTAGCCCTAACAATATATATTGAGTTGAGTTTAACAGACATGTACTTTAAGAATGGTCTGGAAAAGGATTGTGTTTCTAGTCCCCATCTATATCATGAAGGGTCATCTAGATGTCTTCCCACTACTATAGAGGGTTCCTTTTCTAGTCGTATGAAGTGGAAGTCCGGTGAGGTACAATGATGTCATAGAAAAGTAGAAATGAGTAGTGATTATTCAACACCCTATATGAGTGGTTAATGTCCCCATTTTTGTAAATATGTATAGAGGGGGAATTATTAGAAATATATCACTAAGAACTCAGATAAATATTCATTGATGAGGAAATATGGGACATCTACATCAGTTCTGATGATGTATTTTGGTATAAGATCTTATTGGATTATAATTAAGATGTTTGATATGATCCAGATATTTGAACGATGTCTAAAATAGAAATCATAGGAACTATAGAATTCATTGATTTATGCACGTTTTGTGCCTCATGGGTATCCCAATAAAGTTGAAGTTATGGGGTGGATCACGTTTTAAATAGTGGTAGGGAAAAACTGTCAAGAGTTATAGGTATGGTTTGGATTAAATCTTGAAATATAATATTTCTTATAATACATGAATTTCCCATTAAAATCTATCTAATCAAAATATTTTTATCCTATATTTTCATGTTAAAATATTCTCAAAGATTATATTTCTTAAAATGTATTTGGAAATGAATGTAGACCTTCCGCAGTGATGTATAGATATTTATATTTTAGTTTCCAACGACAATCACTTATACGACCTGATGATATAATAGTTTATTATTTTCACTATTATATACAGAATGGTTGGTAGAATAGTTATCAAAAACATATCAATTTTTACCAAAAATATGCATCTTTAAATATACCTAAAGGAGAGATGTATGTGAGTTTTTTTTGGTAGGATATTCTATAAGGTAGGATGAATGAAGTATTGAGCCAGATATATCATCCTTTAATTACAAAGTGTGTATAATAGATCTTATTGAGAATGTGATGTTTAGGAAAACAATTCCACTAGTCATAGATCTATAGTAGCATGGGAAGATCCAAGGAGAGGCCTTGGAACACTGTTATGCCCATAGTAAATTTTATATGATTTTATTTTGTAATAACGGTAGATTTGTAATATCTTTATATTTTAATAGATAGACTAGGGTTGGTTTTGTATGATAAAGAGGTAAGTTGAACGGATTCCTCAAATGGAATATATTTTACCATGATGTCTTTACCTTTAACCAATGAGGTTGTGGATGCATATTAGTTGTGAATCTATGTTGTGATATATAGTTTCAATGATTATGAAAATTTGGAATAACTAAATCTTGGAGTGTCGATTGTATAGTGGTATGTGAATGGTGCAGTCAAGAAAAATCATCAAATTTTTTCATCACCATGACATAGTGGGAGGTTATAGTATAATGTCCATTTGAGAAAATTGAGGTTTTGTTTTAGTGATAAATATTTCACCATGGTCCCTTTCTATGAAGAAATCATGTTTCCATTATTTTTATTAGATCAAGTCCTCTTCAAAAAATTTAATAGATTTTTATTTTTTTATATTGTAAAATAGAAGGGAAAAAATATTTTGAGATTTACAATGATTTATTACTAAATTATATAGTTTATATAATTTTAATTATATTTTTTTAGTTCATGTATATATTAATTTATTCATTTATCTCATTATTTTAATCAAATTATCATTTTTTTATTGATTAGTAAATATTTATTTTGAATATAGAGTAGATTTCTTTGATTTGTTATTTAATATGGACTGTGTTTGAGTGAAAGGGGATTTTATATTGTGTTTATTCCACTAAGAAAATAAATATATTAAATCTAAATTTCCTGAAAAATTATAATTTTAATAGTTATATAATAAATTAATTGTTCAATTGAATTTTTAGATTTAATTTCGTTAAAAATTAAGTTATTCATTTTGGATGTATTAAGTATTTCTATCCCATGAACTGGGATGCTTAAATTCTCATAACAACATCCTTTTATTTTATCTTGTTTTTGTATTTTTAATTTATTTATTCACCATTATATGGAATCAATATATTATTTTATATATCACATTACTAAATGGATATAACCTCAGATAAAACACATAAAATTATTACTTTTTATTTTATTATTATGAATAACATTATATAAAATATATTATTTTCATTGTCTTATAATTAGTGTTGCATCATTTGTTGTTAGCATTTATAGAACCACATAAAAAAAATGTGAACATAAATAAATATTAGCTTCAATACATTAATTTATATATTTTCATTTCACCTTCAGGATTTTTCATCTATAATTTATGTTATTATTGTTTTGTGTTAGAAATTATTTTTGGAAAAGAAATCATTTATGAATGTTTATTTAGAATTGTATTATATTTATAAAATTAGGAACATGAATATTGAATTAAACCATAATATTTAGAAGATAACGAGTAAGGGAAAAAAGGAAAAATGAGTAATAGAGTTGGGGAATATTCATGGAATTGACGACGATATAAAAAAAAGAGAACTACTGAAAAGAACATTGATATAGTCCAATTCATCATCATATGTAGGGTAAAAATTATCATCATTAGACTACCAGATACTATAGAGATGATTGAGTAAATAATGTTGGTATTTGGAATGAACTCTAATTTAATTCAATTATTATGTATGCAAATTGAAAACAAAAATACAATAATTATGCTTCAATAACATAGTGATACATTTAAATTAATGGATTTTTCTATGATGGAGAAACATTTAGATTATTAAAATTTTCAATGTGAGTAAAATAAATGCAATTGATTTAAAACATATACCTATGTTATATTATAATAAGGGATGATATTTGGAAGTGATTAAAACAAGATTCTTTCCTCTCATAATATTATGTAATATTCACATTGATATCATAAATTTCAATGAATTTGATTAAAAATAACATAATCTTTTTGTGGGAATGGTTGAGGGAATTTTTATATAAGTGTTCCTATTGTGGATTAACAATTCAATATTCAAAATAAATGTTTTAATATGTCAATGTAATATGTTTATAGTTGATACTTTTACGGATAGATTATTTATATAGATTTTACTACGAGAGAGTTATGATTTAGTATAAGAAATATCATGAAAAAAAATTCATTGAATAATAGTGGGACCTCATTAATGTAGTAAATGTCATATCGTAGATTTTAATGTATGGTTGGATATAAAATTCGATGAAATAATAAATATTTTTGAAAAAATTATGTCAATAAATCGCAATGAGGGCATGTAAATAAATGACATGGATTACATTTATTTGACTTGATGAAATAATTTTTAAGGATTAAGTAGTCATGTGAATAATCCATTATGTAGATATGATTTTATTCCAACATAGTGATCATAAAAATTAATTAAAAAAATTAAAAAAAATTAAAAAAAATTAAAATCAAATATGATCAATAATTTAGGAATGAACAAAATTTAAGATATATTTATCATCTCCCACAAAATAGTTAGGATTAAATACTAAAAAAACTAATTTCTAATAAGAAATAAATAATGTGGTTGAAAATTTTGATACTAAACACAAATAAATAAAATGATAAATTAAATTGTTTCATGTAGTGTTTATTTAGGGTATAAATGGGAATGTTATGATACCTATGATATATAAAACCATCGAGAAAATGTGTTAATAGGGACGAAATAAGAAGAAGTGAAATAATAATTTGAAATGAATGTGGATGAAAATATGATTGAAATGATAAATTATATTGAAAAAATGTTTCATATAAAAAGGTCCACCCCCATACCAACATCCATGTTAATTCTTTAAAATAATTAAACATGGTATAATCAATGAATAAATGAATAATTTTCAACAATGTTTTCAGAAACATCAAATTAACATTACTTCTAATATGTTTAGAGTGGATATCATGATATATATAATATTAAGAGCATTCATTTTCCAAAAATAGGATAGATGATAGTAATAAATAATTTTTGGGAGAATTTATATCTATTCAATTTATGAATCTATATAAGATGAAGAATTGTCATATTAATTTTTAGATTATTATTACAATTAGATATTATATAATACATAAATATTTGTGTTATTTAGGATTAAATGTAAACTTCATATAGAACTAAAAATTAATATTTCTAGATTAGTGGATCTAAATAAATTAAAAGTTTACGATAAATTATTTAATTCAAAGGTTATATTTCTATGTCATTTAACTGATGTAGATTTATTTATCATGGATATATATTACCCTTAAGATAAATTTTCCATTCATGAGATGGTTGAGGAGAAAAAATCCATTATTCATGGAAGGCTATTTTTGAATTTTAAGGGGTTGTCTGCGTATTAAACATTTTTTTTATTTTATTTTTTTTCCCAGAATATAGGGAACAATACCAAATGAATCATAAAAATGATTATTATAAAAATATTCATAAAGAAGGAATTTGGAATGAAATATACGATTGTATTTTTATTGATCAACAAAATTAATTAATGAGTTTGCAAATGATATAAAATGGAAAATATCTGATAAAAGGCAAAGAAAATGATTATTTTTCATATATTGGATTTCTAGAATAATTCTATAAATAAAAATACAAAATTAGAAATGAATATTATCTATTACATTAATTATACTTTTAGTTATCATGATTCCAAAAAAATATTTATTTATTTAAAATAAATTGACAACTTTATACTAGACTTATCATTATAGTTGACATAAGATAATTAAATTATACACATCTATGTATTGGAAATTTATTCTGGACTAGTCATTGATTAATATTTATTATTTTCATCATTTTAATTTATTATACGAATTTTTAGGCTATTGATAGCTTAATATCATTACACAGAGAACATAAGGGAGACAACCAATGTTTTATGTTGATTTTTCTATAATTGTTTTATCATTATATTGTGATTATTGAATCTATCACTAATATCCCTATTAGATTCAATGAAATTCTAATTTCACTATGACATGTGTAATATTATTTTTTAGTACCATGATCATAGAAGAAGTCAAATGTTAATGAAATTAGAGGAATTAAGATAGATTTTAAAGGAACGGGGAGTATGTTTTCATTCACATTGTTTGAATAAGTATATAATTATATATGTGGGATGTCATGACTCGACCCTACCTGGGCTTTAGCCACAATTACCCCAAGCCCACCTTCATATGGCAGGGCCTGGGGACATGCACTGAAGGATAAAAAACATAGGGAGGCATTTTCCTGAGTACCTGTACACACATATACACATCCCGCTCAATGAAATAGTGTTGAGTAAAAGAGAAAGTAATGTACCATCTGCATAAATAAACCACAAAGTGCATAGACCTGTAAACAATACAAAGAAAGTGTTGAAGGTAAACTGAAAAGAAAAGGGAAAAAACACACGCCCAACCGGATTAGTGCCATAACCCAGCAACATGTAAACAAAATTAAAACACCTGGGAGAGTGCCACACCAGGAACCCGACTGAGACAACCATATGCGGTTCAAGATCCCGAAATCCTAATCTCAACTGAAGTCACGACTAACCTATCTATCATTCGCAATGGCACACCAAGTGCGGAAAAATCCCATGTAGGGGTGAGTATAAAATTAATCAGAATGATTCCCCAAAGGCTCAAGGAAGCAACAAAGGAGGTACTGAAGAGGTGAGAAGTATATCGAACAGGGAAATGTAAATGAGTACATCCGAGAGTGCAGTAAATAGTACAGTAGAGTATCAGCTCAACCCAACAACTGAAATTAAGTAGACTATTCCAAACACAAGAGCTATAAATAGAGGGAAAATGAAACTTCTCATCGAGTCTTCGCTACCAATAGTGGGAGTGTAGGCTCATCCAACCACGAGAAGCTAGACACGGAAAGCACGTAGCATACCCAGCGAGTCTTCTCCTCTCTTTTATGAAGAGTAACCAAACCCATGGAGTGTGTACTGAAATAAGTTATATACATATCCATAGGTTCAGTCACTAAACCTGAACAAAATCACAAGGGGATCTCCATCCCATAGCTCAACCCAAGAAAGTGAGTTTCCAACAGTCCTAGGAGTAAACACCATCAATGCCTAGTATCTGTACGTCTTCCCTGAACTGCTTGTCAAGGGGCTCAAATCACCGCACCTTGACATTGTCTTCTTTGGGAAACACTGACTCGCCTGTACAGTTTTAGTTCATGTAACAAGGACGCGTCTTTGTGGGGAAATCTCCCCTTGTACATGAGAGATCTGCGGAATGTAAAACCACACCTCATCACTGTCACACAGCCAGGAGGTGTTTTCGAAGTCGATAGTTTCCCACTGCCTAGCCTCGCAAAAGGGTGATCTAATGGAGGGAGACCCGGAAAAAGAAAATGATTGACATGTCCCAATTCCCAGCCCCTTCAAAGGGTGATCCGCAGGAGGGAGGCCCAAAACCATCATTGGGGCCCACTTCCTAGCCCAGCTGGAGGTAAACCTAGAACCACCTTGGCCATCCAAACTGGATGGTGCCCCACTGGCAATCACTGGTGGATTGTCCATCACTAGCCATCCCTGCTGGATGGTACATCACTGGCCATCCCTGATATATGGTACATATTTCTAGATCGGAACACAAAGTGGGAAACACATCATGATAGATCACAGAAGGAAGATATGATATTGATACTCAGCTAGGGAGTCTGTGCCCAGGGCACACTAGGGGCTCCGTACCCTACTGGAAACAACCTTCTGGATATAGGATCAGTGCCCGTGTAATGTGTGGGCCACACAGATACCCAAAGAACCCAACCAGGGAACAAGAAGGGGCGTGAGGATCTTTTCGGGCCTCACGGGGAGATACATGCAAAAATCCGCTAAGTCTACTATTAATGCGGGTGAGAACAACTCACTCCAGAAAGTGGGATCACACCCACACTATACAAACACACGTTGCCATAAATGATGTCACAGTCAGGTGAAAGGGACGTGATATTGAAACCCATCATAGCTGCAGAAACATAGGAACCCAAACAACTCTATATACCAAACCATAGAGAACTGAAGGACCATCTACGTCGCGAGAGGTAAAATGTACGTAAAGTAGAAAATGATAGACACAGGGTCCCCACACAATGTGTGGCACAAACTCATACAAAAAAAAGTCCCAAACATCCTCATGTAAAAACTATAACTTGTACCTCCAAGAATTCCCGTACACTCCCAGTGTATTCCACATCTCTAGCCTAAAGGCATTCATGCACACGACACCCAACGTCAATGGGAAGGGTGAAAACATAATTTCTCCAACCCGATTCCTCCAAAACCCAAGAATATACATCTACATGTCATTATACATCAACTTCACTCACACGAGAGTGAACATGATCTCACACCAAGGGTTTACTTCAGAACACATCAAGAAGAACTGCCACCGGAGCACCTTTCATGCTTCCACATTTAATAAGTTCACGTAAGAGGCTCCATTCATGAAAATTGATTACCCAATTTTAATCCTAAAGGAAAAACTCATGTGATAGAATATTTAATCGCCTCAAATGGATATCGGATGAAAATGTCGCCAACCCCGCTTTATGCCCGAACAGCGTTCCGTGATCCCGTGCCTCGGCCTCGAAAACAGTCGGGTGCATACCACTATTGTAATACCCTTGGGAAAACACGTCAAATTGACTAGTTACATTCATAGAATGTATTTTTGGAGAAGAAGATGCATTTCGACATACCACACACAAGCGGTGCTTCATGGGACCTACATCTCGGTCCCGAAGTGCAACGAACTGATCACACCATTGTGATCCTCTCTAAAAAGGTATAAAAGATTTAGTATCCAGTTGTCCGAAATGGACACCTAGTGATAAAGATAAAATCAATGCCAACTCCCAAAATGGACCTCATGGGGCTCACGCCACTATGCATAAATAAAGCAGGAAGATTTCTCCATTGCAATGCACTCGAAAAAACAATCAATATCGATTGCTTACACGCCCCTAACGGACATCCGATGATAATGATGCTAAATGCTGCATGCAGCTTAAAATACTGGTCGTCGGGCCCATGCCTCAAATCCGGATACAATGCGTGAAACCACCCTGGAAAGCTCTGCCTCGGTGCCAGGGTCGCAACACAGCTGATGGTGCTCAAAACAGACATCGGATGTGTCAGCGCCAACCAAAACAAGAACTCCTAGAAAAATTCCAATCCACATAATGTACGCGTCTTGGAACAGAGGCCCTCGTCTCGGGAATTAAAAATTTCCAAGACCATCTCAAAAGATTCTTCACAAGCCGAAGATGGAACTACCGCAAACGACATGAAAAACGGAAACACGTAGTGAAGATTATGGGTGTCCGATGTTGAGGGGACGAATCCCCTTGGGAAGGACAGGCCTAGGTCGGCCGGTCAGCACGTGGCTCAGCCGCGGGGGACAGCCGTGAACCCACGTTAAAAGCTCACACCGACCATCCGTGAGGGCCGGTCGCGGTATTCCGCGGAGACCCGCCGAGTGCGGGTCTCTGTCCTTATGCGGGGTCGCGCACCACGGCCCTGCTATCATCGCTCCCTGGCATGCTCGTCCAGCCGTTCGCCGCCTCGCCTGGCCAGCGCCGCCTCACCCGGCCAATGCCCACTCACCACTGAAGATTGCCACTGCCTAGATATTGTTCCGACCTCCAAATCCCATCAGCGCCTTCTGCCGTCTCGGTTCTCCAGAAACCCGCCATACCACCCTAGGGCCGCCGGAGAAAGAAGAAAACGGATGAGAAACATTTCGGGGCCACAACAGACGCCCCGGGGCACAGAATTTTGATCTAAAAGGATCATTGGAAAGATAATTGCATGCCCTACGCAACCCGGGGCATCGATCGGCAATCAGAAAACATTAAAACACAATGAAGTCAATTTGAAGAAGATGGTGGGAATTAAAACGATAAAACACGATCCTCCCTCAATGGGCATTGCCCGGCGTTTCACCAACGATCCACCAGAGCCATCATCGCCTTGCCTGAGGGATTTAAGAGAGGTGAGGAGTTACTCAATTGTCGTTTGGGGGGTTTGCACCAGGGATGAAGGGGGAGAAGAGGATGGAAGTGGTGTTTAAATAGAAAACACTTAAACCCCCGCACGTAGACCACATACCTGAACCCTCAGAGGGATCAAGGTTAAGCCTCCCCTAGGGAAAACACCACCTATACAGCACAACAGCAGTCTTGGAATTTTAATCCAAGCCTCCATTCGAATTTTATAAAACTTAATTCTTGAGGCCTCTAAATTATGAAAATTCCCCTGGTGGAATTTTTCACAGAAGGGCCGCGACCGTGAAAATTACACCTCTCCTAGGGTAAACGGCATGGTTTGAAATCAACGGTTCCATCGATTTTCAAATACGAGCTACTATTTTAGATATACATGAGTTTATCTATTAAACAAAAAAATTAATTAATTAATTTGTTTAATGTTCCGTTACGGGCGAGGGGTCCAAACGTCTCGCACCGACATTCTTTATGTCGTTACTAGGGTAAAACCCCCATTTTGGACCCATTCATACCCCCTATATTTTATCTGAAACACTATTTAGGAGTTATCCTATTTATTCAGCATGCCTAGTGTGAACACACTGAAAATGTAATTTTAGCCACACCGGGGCTCGGAATTGCACGCCATCTGAAGGAGCTGCTCTAGAATAACGTCATGCATATTCCAAAGTCTTTTATAAGAAAAACTGGTTCTTAAATCATTCTCTAATTCAATCATTTCTTTCCGGGAAATCAAAACCACGGAACAACTCGGGGTACTAAGACCACACCTGGCTCTTCCGTACCCTGATGAACTCATGCCCAGTTCTGCGCCACCACACATAGACCAATGGATGTGTTCTATTCACGTGAGGTTTTCCCTTTCGGATGAAGTGCATAGGATCATGAACACATCTTCTCGAGTGAGTCACATGGGAGACATCATGCACCCACTCCTGGAATTGGGGTCAGGGTAAGGTGGTAGGGCACCTCGCCATCCCTCCCCACGGTATTAAACGGCCCGAAGGCCCTCGGGGGTAACTCACATCCCTGGCCAAACTCCTACATCGCACGCCGTGACTCGAATCACTATTTGGACATTTGACAATGCCCTATGATTCTCTCCTTCAGAATATCAATATGGTGAAACACCTATGGATATCTGGTCACACAAGGTTTTATAGTCAATGTCCCACAACCCAGAATCTTTTACAAGCTCGAAGTGCGAAGGAGTCGACACCATCGACTAAAGAAAAAGGTCCCATGCCTTTTACCTTACCAACACATGGTTACACCGACGCCCCATTCCACCATGGTAACAACTCAAATAAGGAGAAGGTATAAATCATTTCATAGACTGTGACTATCATTTCTAATTCAAAAAGTATAAGAGTCGTAAAGTGTACATCTTTCCACCTCATGCTCCGCAGGATCATATTCATCGAAAGCATGCTACTATCCCTTGTCCAAACTATCAGCTCGCGGATCCTCACATGGACCGCCTGGATGTTTTGGAATGACCTTTTAATGTCATCACCCACTTATAGCTCCTCCCGCTCCTCTACAAGATCCACCTATCTGGGTACCACTCCGATCACAGTGTTGGCTCTGCCGCGATGGTGCACCTGCTACCTGCCCGATATTCTCAGTGTGGCTGGCCTTGCGGTCTCGTGCCATGTGACCCCACCCATCATAAGCAAAACAATGACCCTCTCCAGGATGCACTAGTGCCCTCTGGTTCCACTGTGTTGTATGACCACACCCCTAAGTCTGGTTATTGTAATTCCACCTGCGTTGAGGTTTTGTCAGCCGATGCCCACTATCAATGGAAGTTGTCTCGGCATTGTCGAGCCTGCTACCACCACCAACAGTACAACGCGATAGGAAGATCTCTATCACCAAAGCCTGCTCTAGAACCCCGACATAAGTTGGAATGACAAGGGTACTATGATAACACAAATATCGCTACAAAGACTATGCTCAAACATCCGCGCTCGGATGTTCTTGTCATGGACCTAGTCCGGGTAAAAGTGTGCAAAGTCTGCGAACCCAGTCGTGTACTCAATCACTATCATCCCTCCCAACTGAAATTGCAGGATCTTATAGTTCCCAACAGAGCATAAGAAGGATGGGAAAAACATCACATGAATTAGTAGCTGAAATTCGTCCCATGAAAGAGACAAATCATCAAGAAACCGAGTCACCAGACTCCACCAACACCCCGTTGCTCTGTGAAAAAGGATGGCTGCCAAAGCCACCCTCTGATATGCTAGTGTCTGTATAAGCCTAAAGGGGCGGAACACCATCTCGAGCCAAACGTCCACTGCCTGAGGGTTTGGCTCACCACTGAACCTTATCAGTCTCTATCACTGGAACTCACAGAGTGCGTTCAACCTGCACTCAAGCTCCATCAGCTCTACTGAAGATGTTTGCTGCTCACCAGGTGTGGATGATGCTACCGGCCCACCCTGAGAATGGAACTCGCATGATGGGTCTTGGACTGAGGACTCGTAGCTCACAGGTTCCTCATCAAGAACCAATGCAGTTATCCTACTTGGCTATCTTCACGGAGACATCCTGAATATTATCAAGGAGTGTCGTGGTCCGATGAGCAGATATGTATATAACAGTAACAAACAATGTGGAGCGGACTCAAGAAGGATAGTCAATACATAATTCTATTTGATGAAAAAACCATCTTTCCCTACGACGAGTGTCTCAGCATGTCATTTCGACATGCGGGTTATCAGGTACCTAGAGAATGGATACTTTGTCCGCTGCACCATCACTAGACTCCCTGGCCTAAGAGACACTCTCGAGACATGTTGACATTGTTTCCCTAGATCCCGACCAATTCCATTTTATGGACATACAAAAAACATCCCAAGGAACAAACCACCTACGATACCTCTTTGTCAGGACCCTATCCATCCTAGGCTGGAGCCACAACTACCCCGAGCCCGCCTCTATAGGCCAGGGGCTCGCGACAAGCGCTGAAGGCTAAACAACTCAGGGAAGCCTTTTCCTGAGTACCTGTACACACACACACACATCAAAATCAATGAAATATTTCAGAGTAAAAGAGAATGTAAAGTACCGTCTTCTATAAATAAACCACAAAGTGAATCGACTTATAAACAATACAAAGAATGTGCTGAAGGTATACTAAAATGAAAATGGAAAAAACACACTCCCAATCGGAAAAGTGCCACAACCCGGCAACAGGTAAACAAAAGTAAAAATAGCTGGGAGAGTCCCACAACCTGAACCGAACAACAACCATCGTATGTGGTCCGTGATCCCAATCTCCTGGGCTCCACTGTAGTCACGACCAAACTGTTCGTCGTCTGCAAGGTCACACCATGTTCGGGAAAATCCCAAGTAGGGGTGAGTATAAAAATACTTAGTAGGATGCCCTGAATGCTCGATGGAGAAACAAAGGAGGTACTGAAGAGGTGAGAAGTAGATCGAACAAGGAAAATTTAATGAGTAAAAATGAGAGTGCATTAAAGAGTGTAGTAGTGTACCATATCAACCCAACAAGAGAAAGCTATTAGACTCGTCCAAACACAAGGAGCTAGAAACGGTGAGAAGATGAAACATCTCATCAAGTATTTACTACCCATAGTAGGAGAGTATACTCTTCCAACCACTAGAAGCTACACAAAGAAATCATGTGGCATACCCCGCGCGTCATCACCTCTCCTAGAAGGAGAGTAACCAAACCCACGAAGGGGGTACTAGAACAATGTATATAAATATCTATATGCTCAATCATGAAACCAGAAATAATTTGAAAGGGGATCTCTATCCTGTAGTTCATCCCAATAAAGTGAGTACCAAACAGTCCCAGAAGTAATCACCATCGATGTCAAGTATCCGTATGTCTACCCCAAACTGCAAGTCAAGGGGCTCAAATCACCAAACCTTAACAATTTCAACTTTGGGCGGCACTGACTCACCCACATGGTTTCTGGTCATTCACAAGGACGCGTCATGGTAGAGAATGCACCCCTCGTACTTCAGTGTTCTAGGGAATGTCAAAACCCACATCATCACTATCACACAGTCGAGAGGTCTTCTCATGGTCAATGGGTTCCCACTACCAAGCCCCACGAAATGGTAATCCACTGGAGGGAGACGCAGAAAAATAAAATCATCGACAAGTCCCAATGCCCAGCCCTGTGAAATGATGATCCACTAGAGGGAGGCCAAAAATGTCATCAGGGACCACGTCCTAGCCCAGTTAGATGTAAACCCCGAATCAATCTATCCATCCCTACTGGATGGTGCGCCACTGGCCATCCCTACTAGATGGTCCCTCACTGGCCATCCCTGCTGGATGGTACTTCACTATCCATACCTACTGGATTTTACAACTCTATCTATCATAACACGAAGTGGGAAACACTTCATGATAGATCATGGAAGGAAGAAATGATCTCGATATATAGCAGGCGCCACCTCGCCCGGCCAGCGCCGCCTCACTGCTGAAGAACTCTACCGCCGAGAGCTCGCGCTGACTGCTGAAGCATTCCACCACCTGCCGCTGTCCCGGTTCACAGGAAACCCTCCAGACCACACTAGGACCTCCGGAGAATGAAAACAATCACCAAAAAACTTATCGGGCCCACCATGGACTCCCACGGACTCTGAATTTTTATCTTAAAGGATCGTTGGAAAGATAATTTCATGGCCTACGAAACCAGGGGCTTTGCTCGGAAGTCAGATAGCTTTGCAACACAAATAATTCAATTTGAAGATGATTTGTGTAATAAAAATAATAAAACACGAGCCTATCTTGATGGACGTTGCCCTATGATTCACCGACAATCCGATGGAGCCGTTACTGGCTTGCCGGAGGGATGGAGGAGAGGAGAGGAGTTCCTCTTTTTTCGTTGGGAGGGTTTGCGCCAGGTATGAAAGGGTAGAAGATGGTGGGGGTGGTGTTTAAATAGAAAACACTTAAACCCCAACCCGTAGGCCTCGTACCCAAACCCTCAGTGAGGTGGAGGTTAAGACTCCCCAAGGGTAAACACCGCCTCCCAATCACAACGACCGTCTCATAATTTTAATCCAAGATTCCATTTGAATGTTATAAAACATAACGTCTGAGGCCGCTAAATTACAAAAACACCCCTGGTGTAATTTTTCACAGAAGGGACACAACCGTGAAAATTACACCCCTCTTAAGGTAAAAGACATGCTCTGGACCCAATGGTGCCATCATTTTCCAATCCGAGCTACCATTTTAGAGATACTTGAGTATAACCATTAAACCATCAAATTAATTTTTTTTATCCTTTTAATGTACTATTAGGGGTGAGGGGTCCCGACATCCCACACCGACTTTTGTTATGTCATTACTAGGGTTAACAACCCATTTTAAACCCATTAATACCCTCATGTATTTTATTTGAATCACCATTTAGCAGTTATCCTATTTATTCGGCATGCCCAATGTGAAGGAAATGCAAATTTAATTTCGGCCACACGAGGGCTCGGAATCACACCCCGTCTAAAGGCGCTGCTCTAGAATAACATCAAGAATATTCCAAAGTCTTTTATAACAAAAACCGGGTTCTTATATGGAAAATTATATAATGAAAATAAATTTTCAAATATTTTTTTATAATAAAAAGAGTGGATTAATAATACCATTATAAATGACTGAAATATAATTTTTAATGAAATTAAATAAGTAATATATTTACTGTATTATTAAATATATTTATTGAAATTATAAATTTGAAGAACTGGGATTATATAATATTTCTCAATTATTAATAAGAACATTTAAAAAAATAATTATAATAATTTTTTTAAAATTTTGTATTAATTGACCCTTGGAATATAATTACTCTAGAAGTGATTATATATTTTCAATAATTACATTAAAAATATGTTTATATATCCTTTTATATATTATTTCCAAATACCTCATTCTTTATTGATTCATTGGACATGTTGACTACATGAAAATGATTTGTTTTTATAGTGATCATAAAACTAAAACCACATTATGTTTTTTTGTAAAATTATTAATTTTTATCCTTAAACCCATTTTTATTTATTATAAATTAATTAAATAGTTATTAATATATTAACAATGTAATATATTTTATTCAAAAATCAAATCATTAAAATTCATATAAACATTATCATATCATGGTATTTTCTATGGTAATATTCTATATTAATTTTTTGGGAATGGAATAATTTTTAATAAGTATTTTAGTAATAATATATTTATATTGGGAAGAATAAAAAACATTATGTTTTTAGGATAATCACCCATAAGTAATTTTAATTTTATTTTAAGACCACTTTTTCATTAAAAAAATACACAATAAAATGGATATTAGATAAATATCCATAGTTGATATCATTATTACTATTTATATTCTTATAAAATATAAAATAAACAATTTTAGATGACTATAACATGTTTTACAGCTGAATGAAATATTTATTTCTAATAATTTTATAATATTAATCGTAAATTATATATCAGATTAAAACATCATTTTTCGGAATTTTAAATTATCACATCAAAACAAACACTTTCCCTTAACAAAATTAATATATTCTTTAATATTCAGAAAATTATTTGTATATTATAATAAACAATATTCAGATATAATTGAATAAAAATAGAAAGATTTTATTAGGCGATAAAAACGTAAATAAGAAAATAATATGAATGAAATTAAGGGGGTCAAGGGGGATGATGGCAGCGATTCCCAAAAATATCCCCTAAGAGGATCTCAAAATGATCAACTAGAAGAGAACCAATACTTGAGTTCACAACATTCTGATTATCATTGTTACAATTGGAATCAATAAGATTGACTAGCATGTTTCCCTCTCCCCTTGACTGAATACTATTATACATAAAATAATGATTGTATATGTTTGATCTGATATAATAAATTATCTTCCATGAATAATAAAAGAACTCCATAATTTAATTACCATAATATATTATTTAAATTATTACTAAAAAATAGAGATACTATATGTCTTATAGTGATTGATCCCTTGAATCATTTAATCTTCACAATAATAATTGAATGTCCCTTGAAAAAATATGTTTACAAATATTTGATGATATACCACTAGGTGTCTTATGGAAATTTAACCATAATTCATAAGCAGTTGAGAATAATAATGATCAATATTTATTTTTAATCCATGATGAGGAACCATGCATTTCACCCAACAACCCATATCCCCTCTACATCGATAAGGCACACTATATGTGAGGTGGATGGGAAAGATAATAGCTTAGATAGTATGAAGAAACCAAATGTCCTCACATTTCTATATGACATCATGATAATGGTCCAAAAATGTGGTTCTGATGTATTATAGATCTATATTGATCTCCTTGGGAAATCCAATTTTTTTTATTCTTATAAGACACAACCACCGATAGTGATAGTAATGAGCATTGTAGGGAACAAGTATGTGTCTCCAATCGGTAATCCCATATCATTTGAATAAACTCTTCTATTATTATGTCTAATCCATAATACCCTAGAGGGATCCAATGGTTTACCACAAGTTAATATTCCACTAAATTTTAAAAATTAAGTTCATCACTATTTCATATGATGCGTCAGTGAAATATTTACACATAATTGAAAGGAAAATTACAATATTTCATAGGTTATCATTTATATGGATATCTTAAAATTCCAAGATGTTATTTATAAAAAGGGAATCACGTGATAGGATATAACAGGATTGAGAGATGGGGTCCCCTTGCCTCAAAACATTTTCTCATTTGAAAAATCAAAATATTTACTATATAACTAAAGTATAAAACCTGGGAGATGAGAAAACCCAAATAAAAAAGTCAAAATAACTATGAATAACAATACATTTTAAATAATTTGAGGATAAATATACATTTATTTTGATAATATTCATTTTTTATATAAATTTGGATCATCACATTGGATCCTACAACTATATGATGAGGATCATTAATAACTACCCCAGAACATTTAATGGATGCTTGAATGATTATAACATTATAAAAAATATGTAGTTAATTCGAAATTATGTTTTATTGATGAATAGTAATTCATTTAATAAGGGTTGTTCATAGTGCTTTATGTAATAGTCTAATGTACTATTAGTATGTAATTTTTAAATATTAACGGTCTATTTAACTTTAGAAATATGATTTACGATAGTAGTTTTGACTAAAAAATTCAAGAAACACCCACGAAACTATCTTGGAAAATAATCAAAATATCCCCCATATTTAAGTCCCATGTATCAGAGTAAAAACAACATGGTAACACATCTAGTCATAGAAAACACTCATGATTAAAAAGATAAAATGATTTTAAAATTAAGTAGTATTCTAGAATAATACCCAATATTTTTAATCCCAGTCATCATTAAAATTGGTAATGTTATTTTGGGGAGTAATAGTCACACCCCAATCCTATATTACACCACCTGAGAGAAGCATTGAACTAAATGTTATTTAGTGAGTTATGTTGCTTCCAATAGTCCAGTAATGCTATCATCTTTGGTGTAGGACTCATCTTATAGAGGCATGTTGAGCCTTTCTTATACCCTACCCCCTTAAATATAACTGTTATAATAATATATATTTCAATTCCCTTCTATTATCTATTTGGTTCTGGATCTCTCCATTTAATATGTATAAATATCATGAAATAATTCTTCTAACAATTTCTTTTTATTTGACTAAAGGTAGAATGTACCATCATTCAAATAGAAATTAAATCGATGATATAATAGATTTATTTCCTCCAGTAGAGATTCCAAATTTTTATTTTGGAAGGTATGCATGTCAATCATGGTAATGATGTTAAACATGAGTGTTTTATGATTTATATTTAGGGAAATCCAAGATATAATTGACATGAAAGAAAACAAAGTAGATTATAACTTCTCTCTAAACCTTCAATATTCTAATGTGGTTGGTGTAAAGGAATATGATTCATACATTTTAGAATTATGTACATAGAGGAGAATAGGGGAGTGGTTATTAAGAGATCTGAGTAGCCAAGACAGAGTGAATCTCATGAAGAAGGAGATATCATAAATGTTATCAAAAAATATATCAGGTCTGTTTAAAATTCAATGAAAACCAATTTGATTATTTCATAATGTTATGTTATCTCCTGAGTATATTCACTCTAGATTTTGATTAGTAGTGATAAGGGATTGGAATTCCTCAATTCTATTTTTGGTATAAATACACTCTATATTATTATTAGAAGGGCCATGAATAGTATAAAAATCATTACTAACTATTCATGTGGCTGAACCATGAATGGAATATAAAAAATAAAACCATAAAACCTATTTTTTATCTCACATTTATCATAAACAATACACATTAGTGGAGACTAACATCCCTTAAAAACCCCAATGGAGATATATTTAGAGGATGATTCCATAAATCCACTTGGCCCTGGTTTACTAAGAAAAATGATATCTTTATATTGAAAGGATTCCAATGTTGGTATTTTTTAAATTAAAATATACAATATTTTTTCATGAAACTCTTTGAATTAAATTATTTTTCCCTATTAGATAGAACATAAATTATATTTAAATGAATGGTGTTCAATATGTAATAACTTTTATCCATGGAACACATCACTTAGAATTCTAGATGCTTGACTGGATCATGGAGAAGTAGACGTGAATGTTTTCACACATGTATGAAGATAAATTCCAAATTTTAATCCTAAAAAGTATTCATTATTTTTATTTGAGTCCTGATGATTCTTGGAGGCATCTTGATATTGTCCTTCCTTGGAGATCCTTGAGTAGGGGTAGTCTGGATCACATAAAATAAATGATAACCTAGTACCTTCATGAATTATGATTAATTATGATGTCATTTATGGAAATCATATTCATTGGAACGTTTAGAAGCTTGGGAGAGGTTTCACCCAGAAGAACCTCCATGTCATTATTTTTTAAAAGATGGAGATAGATTTAGGAGGAACATGAACCAAACCATCTTCAGTGGGTTGAAAAGTGGAATCCATGGGGGAAAAGGATGGTATGGTATCATCCTCCTGACCAAATAGAGAGATAGTCAACCAATCCTACAGACGAGGAACCAGGGGTTTATTCTAAGTCTAAGAGGTGTATCCAGTGATTTTACTTAATTTAGAAGGTAACATGGAAGAGAGTGATAAAACATGGGTGAAATTTTGATATGTCAAGTAAAAGATTATAATGATTGTTAATGAAAGGATAATAAAATTGAATGGAAATGTTGATAAATTATTTCTATTAATAAAAATATAAAATTATAAGGACGACTTTTTGTCTTTTAAAAGTGATATGTTGAATGTATTTTATTATTTTTATGAATAAAATATTATTCATAATAAAAAACAATTTCATTTCATTTATAATGAGGTTTACTAATAAAATATTGATAGATTATCATTAAAATATATGGACAGTTTATGAATGAGGACATGCCATATATTTTATGTGAAAGTAATTGATGGATAAAAAATCATCATAATTTTAATTCATATATACTAATATTTTTTAATAAATAAACTCTATTTATATCTAATTTTCATTCATTGAATGAATTGGGATTTATGATTTATTTATAGATTATTGGATCTTTTTTATGGTGAAAAACAAATCCTAGAAGCCTAGTAATTTAGAATATGTTTGTTTTTATTATTTATGGGTAGTGTTTCAATGAATATATTATTATATTTTGTAAATTAAATTAAATTATTTTTTCAATGAATGATAAAATTTTATGATTAATGGAACACATTGTTTTTTTGATGAAAAATTTATTATATGAAAAATATATAATAATTGGATAAGGGAAATTATGATAGATATATTATATATTAATGGCTTTGTTGTGATCTATTTATGTTCATAGATGTGTCATGTCATTATATGAATTTTATCTTTAGAATCATTTGTTTGAAAATAAAAATATCAATAGTCTAATTTTATAAATTGTTTTCAATGAGTATTTTTACTAAATCCCAATAAATTAATATGATGGCCCACCAGACAACATACATTTAGAATATAATTCAAAATAAATAAATTATATAATATTAAAAAGTACACATCCAAAATAATTTCAACCAACACCATAAAATCTCCAATATATTTGTGATCTAGAAAAAGGTATCCAATATCCATTATTTATAAAGACGTGGTTAAAATTGTTTACGTTATAAGTGAATATATATTGAGGAGAATGATCAAAGAAGAATATAAGTTTTTAATAGCTGATAATGTTCTCTTTTATTGAGTATGTGATTATTGATAAATTTTTTTGTTTTCTATTTTATTCATCTATTGGGTTTGATTTCATTGAAATGTAATAAAAAATTATTATTTTAATCATCTTATGATCATTTTATAATGGTTGATGGATTAATTTTAGGGATTATATATTGTGTTTTCAATCATTTTGATAAGTGATGTTCTTTGGATAACCTATCTCTTTGATAAATAATTAATAAAATGAACAATACCATTGAATATTTTGACTATATATCATATTAATAAATCAACTTAATATTTTTCATAAAAGTAATGATGTATCACATATTATAACATTCATATCATACATAATACAATTTTTATGTGAATCAAAAATGTTAATCAAATACCTTTGTCCATTTTTTTGTATTATATTATATTTATATATTACCTTATTTGAAACATTAATTTAGTTTGATTTTACACTGTATATACAATAAAAATTAAATTAACTTTTCAATGTATAGTTTTTTTATTAAAATAATTTTTATATATTGTAATTTTAAATATTTCCAATATAGTATATTTTATTCTTCTACGATTATTATCCATTTAATAATTATGACCTGTAAACATGTATAAATATGGAAATACTATATATATTTCTTATTGTGATGTATAAATATAGAAATGATCATTATTGATGAAAATCTTATAGTTGGAACGTGTGAATGTTTAAATCAAAACATGCCACCCATTATTTTAGATATATATTATTGCTATTTGAGGGAATAAATAAATATATTAAAAATATTAAGGGTTATAATTACCTGACGTTTCCTATAGAAAACATTCAAAAATATATGAATCCCTAGTAAATGGACAAGATAATCGTAGAGGTGAATATTTAGATTTTTATTTCATTATATGATATCAATTAAATCAAAAGTAAAAATAGAATCATTTCAGTAGTAAATATCAAACTACCATGGGGGGAAATACATATTACTAATGATAAACTTGTTTAAAAGATCATTCACATCAGTTAGAGTGAATGGGAATAAAAGAGAATAGTATTGGAAGACATAATGAATATTTTAGATGTAAATGTTGATGAGATTATGATGTAATAAATTAAATATTTTCATTATTATAGAATATATAAGGAAAGGTATATGGCTAAAAATAGGGGATATATACTTAACAATATAAAAAAATTTATATAAATGATTGGAATACAACATAGTAAATTTGGGTATTCAAAGCATTCAATATAGATTTTAAAATGATTCAGAAGTGTGAATCATATAAAAATAATTCTTTAATGGAATGAAATGATAAATAGAAATTATTCAGAGGAAGAGAATGTAGAAATAAATTAAACACAATCATAAATTAAGAAACTATTGAAGTAGAGGATATCAAATATGATTTACATATACTAAAAAATAATTAAAATAACCAATAACTTCAATGAAATAAAAAAGTAATGAGTATATTAAAATAAATGTACACAGATAGTATAAGTGAAATTCATTCTCAAAAAGTAGATCAAAATTATAATGAAATTGTATGATTCATATCTTCATTTTTATAATTTTAAGTGATTATAAATTTTTTCGGTTATATTTATTAGATAATTATCAAAAAAGACAAAATATATTTTTTGAGTCTTTTAATGGTGGGATAAATAGTTCCTCAGTACCACAGAAACTACTTGATGCACCACCACCCTTTAACCGTGAAAAAAACACACTAATAATGGAGTACCTTTATCAATAATAAAAATTGATGAAAAAGTTCAGTTTAAAAGTGCTAAAAAAGTACTGCTAAAAGTACCCCCTTATCAGTGCATTTTTTAGCACTGATAAAGGCAAGACCATTATCAACTGTTTTTTAGTGCTATTTAGGGGACCCCTTTATCAGTGCTTTTTTGGTAGCACTGATCACTAGGGGGATTTATCAGCTCTATTTTTCTAGTGCTGATAAAGGGTATAATTATAAAATAAAATATTTCTATAAAAATCATTTTTAAATATTTAAATATATTTAAATATTTATATTGGTACAAATATATAAATATATTTATATTGATATAAATATAATAATATATTTATATTGATGTAAATATATAAATAATTATATATAGATATAAATATATGATATATTTTTTAAATATTTATGAGTAAAGGCTAAATAGATATTTACAAATTATATATAATATATTTAGTGAAAATTGTTTATAAAATATTATAAAATATATTAATAATTAATAATTTGTTTATTATTATCAATTTATATCATTAAATAAAAATTTGATGACACAAGATATTAAAAAATTAATAAAGGATATAAAATAAGTTTAAAACAGAAAAAAATTCTACCAGCCATGAACACTAATCCAAGAGTCAATTAGAGATTAAACACATTTATAATTGAATAATGTGAGAAGCTCTAAGATCTGTTGATATGGGAAAACCACTAATCACGTTTTTTGATTCCCAAAAAGCCTCATAAGTCCTTCAAACCTGAGTTTTTTTTGGGTACCCAAATTTTGTAACATTTAATGGACATTCATTGTCATTTAATGGTGTGTTCATTATCGTTTTAGTGGTGTCTAAATTTAATCACATGAATGAAATTCATATTGATATTATGGTTTTTAAATTTTATCATTTTTCAGAGCATATTATTATTTATAATAAAAAATATAAAAATATGTACATATATTGTATATATTCACACATAAAAAATTAATTGCATAAATATACATGTAAAAATATTTAAATGTAAGGTATATTTATAATTACATTAACATATTTTACTTAAAATACAATATATATATTTATTTAACAAAAAATTACGAATATTTAAATACATATAACATTAGTGAATATATAATGAGTAAATATATATAAATATAATTGTGTTTCTATTGAAAAAAGGTATATTTATATTTTTATATTATATCATATGTATATAAATATAATCATATAATATATATAAATAAATATAAATATGTATAATTATATTTATATATGCACTCGTATATATAAATATATGTATGTGAGTTTGCATGTATTTATTTATAAGCACACATACACACAGACAAATAAAAATATTTTATATATTTATTTAATTAAATATATTTATAAATATATGGTTAAAAATATAAAAAATATAAAAATGTAGACATATTATAAAATATAGAATATAATTATTTATTGGAGTGGAAATGGGGATATATTAATGGGGTAATTATATTTGAATCCCAGTAAAGGCATGGGGAATATATGGGTCGGTGATGGAAGTTCCAAGCATAGTTAAAGTGTGGTGGGGGTTTCCTTATGTGGATAAATGGGAGGGACAATGTTATTAATATGGTGATATAGTTATGTTAAAGAAGCAGGGGCTTTTTATCACTATTAAAAGTGGTATCATGCATTGAATTAGGGGTGGGGTGGGAGGGGTCCCACCCACTATTTGTAGAAAAAGTTTTTTTTTGAATTTATAAGCATTTTTAGCACTATTAAAATTTTTATTTATTAGTGTTTTTTATCAATAATAATGGGGACCCCATTTTAATACCATTTAGGGTAATAAAACATTATTAGCACTGAAAATTATAAAACCTCCAGAACATGGAAGGAGTAAATTTAATGTTATAATATAATAAACCATGTTGAATCATATCTTTATGTGATGTATAAATATTTATTGATGACTTTTTTTAAAATATTTTATATGCATTCAGACATAAGAAAAATCTAATCATTCTAAGTTATATGATTTTTTTACTATATGATAATATTTATAGGAAAATGATTTATACCATCTTCAGAATAACTTTATATATAATTACAATATTATGATGATAATGTTCATAATATATATATAGAGGACATAACCTTTTGAACTAATCCATGCCATATGTAACTGGATGGTAAGTTGTGACATTAGCTAAAAATATTTGGACACAATAATATCCAAACCAATACTAGACTGCCTGAGATATAAAATTATTATGAACCATCTAGTTAATAAGATTATTGAATATAAATTATTTCAACATTCAAGTATGAAATATAATAGAAATTTATATTCATCCTAATAAGGGATGTTAAAAAATCTGAAATATATTGTTTTCGAATATAGATCATTTCAAATCCACCCAAACTATAATTATCATAAGAAAATTGTATATCTATATTACATTTTTCATGAATATAGGGGATATAATTTTATTTTTTCATTAAAAATACAAGTAACAATACATATTTATAAAATTTCATATCTACCTATAATTGAGTAATATCCTTCAATATTCACTATCTAGTGTGAATATAAACTATTTTTTATAATCATTAGTATGAATATTTTCTATTAATATATGATTAAAGAATACCTTTAACCCCAACAACAGTAGGAATAACATGAGTTATTCATTTAATAAATATAAATCCTCATCATATTTCCTTGATTATATTGTCTGAATATCTGATCTTAAATATTTATGGGTTAACTCATTAAATACTAATACATTTAATATAAATCTTAATTTAATTTTATTGATTATAAATAATAAAACCATTGAAATTATAAATGGATAAAATATTAATGTCAGATACCTCAAGGCTATCTGATGAAATGTGTTAATTTTTAGTACTACTGATGATCTTGTAAACATTTATAATAAATATGATAGTGGAATTTTTCTTGGAAATTCCACCATAAATAAGCATTATCATGTGGTCATCAAAATATCATATAGTATTAAAGAAATATCATATCTAAAAGTGAATAATTGAAAACTAGATCATTCCATATGATAGAGTTCAAAAATAGTTTAAATATTTTATTAAATGGTGAATATGAATTCATATTAAATTGTTCATAAATTCATTACAGAGTAATGAAGCAAAAAATGAAATATAAATTTAAATCAATGTACCATTTTCAAGGAATAATTAAATTATTCATTGGAAATATTTTTCATTGGGTATACATCATGACATTTATGAAGATTATTTTTCATCCTGTTAATGCAACTATATTAAATAATTTCATCTTTAATGATATTTTAATTATTCATGATAATTATATATGATGTCTCTTTGATCACTCTCGTTATCATATTATATATAGAAAAAGAAATGAAATTTCATGAATAGTTATTATGATAGGTTATCAAAATTTAGTATATAGAAATATTTAATTAGTTTTTTAGATTAATAAATATTTGTATTAAATTATTTATTACACAAGTTTTTATAACAAATAATGTCTCTTGTTACTATATATTTTTATTTCCATATATTTTTTCATTTCTAGGTAATAAAACTACTTTATTTATAATAATTTTAAAGTTTTATGAATGGATTGTTTTATTTTCTGTGTAAAAATGTATCAAGATATGAAAGTATTATATTCTTATCTTTAAGAGTAAATGATTTTTTTTAGAATAACATATTATTCTAAATATTATTTGCTGATACGAAATTAATTTTATTGGTTTTAGATATATATGTGTTCATCTATATTATTATTCCGTTATATATATATATATATCCACTCTCTTCTTTATATTTTAAATTCCAAAACATGAAAAAGTTGATATCATGTTGAAATTTGGATGATAAAATTTAGAAGGATTCCAAAATATAATGTAATAATACTGTTTCATTAACATTATTTTAATTGAAGTAAAATTTTGATTTATAGAAACCATATTACGATTTCATTTATATATATCACTATTTAGACAATAGTTTTGATCATACGTCACATATAGTGTCTTTACAATATTTGAGAACCCTTTGTATTATTTTATTGTAACATGATTCCAAAACACTAGCATATTTTATAATCAGTTAAATTTTAGAACATGAGTTTATTTTTAATCATAAGGGGGATTATGTAAGGATCAATTTATTGGTAAAATATAGAAATCTTATTTGGATTTTATGAATTGTAAATATATATATTCTATTGAGGAATTGATATCTTTATTATATCATTTTATATAGATGCATGATAGTCCCAAAAATAATCAATAATATTATCTTCAGAGTTGTTTTTTTATTTATAGGAACATGATAAAAGTACCCAAAATTCTTTATCTAGTATATCACTACATTTAATTATCCAAAAATTTGAATATCTAGATTTCTTTATTTACGTGATATTTTTTAAATGAAATATCTATCATAGATCTCTGTTATATTGATCTTCATTAGTGTAATCAATTATTAAGATTCTATAGATTAAATCTTATTATATTTTTTATATAGTAAAAAATTAAGACCATTTTTTCACCAGGAATATAAATATCATTATATTTAGAAAGGGGTTATAATCTATTTATATAATCCTTTGAAATATTATTTTTAGAAACAAATTTAATAGTTGTCTTATAAATTATTTGGATATTATGATAATTTAAATAATATGAAACACTTTTGTTCACATTACTATGTATTCATACTATTAAAGTAACACAAATTTACAATTTTAAAAATTTATAAAATTTATAAATATAGTATGATTTCAACATGGTAATAGGTATGTGATATGTTATTCAAATGGAAATACATATGGACATGACAATATATAAAATATAAGATTTTATATCATTTTTTCAGTAAGAATACATTCTAGTTTAAATGGTAAAGTGTATTAATTCAAATAATTAAAAAAATTATTTTTAATTATTATTAATTTTATTGAAAAGTTAATAATTTTTATAAAGTTCAAAATCTATGATTTTAATATATATAAAAAAATTAAGCTATATAACAATGTTATATGGATATAAAACAATAATATAAACATTCTTCCATGATTAAAAATATCATGTAATGGAGAACAATGAAACCCAAACATGAGGCACACAAAAAAAATCACAAAATTATCATAAATTACTATAAAAATGTAGACAATAATAGATGTAGTGTGTTAAATGTTTAAAAAAGTATTACATGATAGAATAAAAGATATTATTTAAAATATTATAATGTTTTCCACCAAAATTGTTATATCACAATATTGTAATTCATTGGGTACCACTGGGAATAAAATGGTAAATAATTATAAAGAATAATAAAGGAAATTATTTCATGAATAATCTGATTTATAATAATTAAGATAATATATAAAAACAAAATCAATCAAATTGAATTTAAAAAATCTAAATACAATGTCCAAAGCATTAAGGATAGAAAAATTTCAAAATATATTATCAAAATTCATGATAAATCATTTTAACCAAAATGTACATCATCGAAATTATAATGTAATTAATGAAAACTATTTATGGATAAAACATGAATATAGTAAAATTGTTTTTGGAAAAGAAACACCCATCACAAGATATTTTTAATATAGAAAAACATCACATACCTCTAAAATATGTATTTTATCACATTGTAGGTGGATATTCTTTCCATTTTATCTCAGAAATAGAAAACTAATTACAAGCATTGTTTACATTATAAAATAAATAAAAAAATCATTATCCCACTATTTTATTTGTTTGTAAATAAAATAAGATAAAATATGAAAAAATTGTAAAATTTATTCCAGTATAAAATAATGTAAATATATAAAATAATAATGAAAAACCCGAAAAATTATCACATTGGAAAAAATAAGAGATAAATCCTACACTTTTTTAGAGATAATATGAATAAAATTAATATTATTTCATAATTATTAATCTATTATATCAATGGAATATGAAAAATTTTCATTTCTTATTTTAATAATATAAAAAGGGTTCCAATTATGTACATTGGTGTTTAATAAATGAAAAATAAATTTCTACAATGTTATTAGATCATTAAATATTTATTCACTAGTGTAGTCCAATAAATTAATAGGATGACCCAAAACATTATATGAATTTTTTATAATTATTGTATCCCTGAATACAAAAAATTAAAAAATATAATTATTCTAGACAATTATAAACATGTAAAAATGATGAAATTATACTCTAATCATAAAATTTTCATTCAATATAAAACCATTATTCTAAAACCACTATAAACAAGACAAAATATTCATTAAAATTATGATGATGTGGTAAGATTTCATATATAAATATAATCTCAATTTCCTTCCTATGATGATCCTATATTTATCTTTATCAGTTTACATTGTATTTTTTAAACATAAAAATTTTGAAGATATTTTATAAGAGATTCCACATTTAATAATGTTATTTTATTTTTATTCAATGTCTAAAAACATTACATGTATGTGTATTGAAAAATAATGGATTCCATATTAATTATGAGTACACATGTTTTACTCTTCTTATATATTCACATGATCTAGTCAATTACATATTATATAATATTTTAGTGAAATACCAAAGGTTTTAATTTTATAACCAGACATGTTGTTTGTAATAGATAGAAAATTTGACTCCGCATTATGAGAATTATAAAAATAATTTAATAGAATAAAAAAAATTAATTTATATAAAATAAATATAATTAGTATCCCATTCTTATTAGTGAATCACAAAGGTGCAGAATATGATCCTAGTGTATATTTTGTATATTAAATTAAAATATTTTAAATGTAATTATTTATTAATAATTCCTTAAAATGGATTTCATTTAGTATATGACAACTTAAAAGATTATTTTTAAAATTAATTAATTTTTTATTACTAACTATCCTAGGTTTATGCGAAATATATTAAATGAGGATAATATATAATTTTTTTTTAAAAATCATTATTATTTTCCAATTTATAAAATTATAGATTAGTTTTTTGTAAATTCTAGGATTCACATCCCAAATTTAATGATAATAAACCCATATTTTGATACTTGTTATAATCCCACTATTATTTAATAAATATTATTTTTTGATAATTTTAGTTTTCAAAACATTTTAAGAGTAAACTTTTATATATTAAATATTGTGTAATAATTACTGTATATTTCTTCATATGAATGGTCATTACTTTTGGTTATATAACTTGTATAAAATTTAACAAAGTAAAATCATTGTTAGGACAAATATTTTTATACATAAATTATATGTGTTAATTCTTGTTCCAACCAAATTAAAATTATTTATTATAAAATAATTTTTATAATAGTGTCATATAGAACCTTATCAGTAATAATAATCAATTTTCCATTATTTAGATTCCCCTTCATATAAAAATTCTTAAATCCAATTATATGATGATAAAAATATGAAATAAATTACTTCAATAATAAGGAAAATTAAAAATAAATAAATTCATATCTATATCACATTTATTTTATTTTTCTTATAAAATAAAATTATTCATAGTCATTTAACTATCCTACATCATTCACAAAGTGAACTAAGATATTCATTTGGAAACTAAGTTTTATCAAACCTCATATTTCATATATTTTTTATCGAATAAATTTTTTCATAAATTTTTTTCAGAATAATTTTTGTGTTTTTAATGAAGAGTGGGGATAAGGAAGTGGTCAATGAAGGGTATTGGGGAAAATACTATTGAAATTGAAATTGATGGTACCATGTACCTGGTGATCTGAAACAAACCTATTTATTTTTTAGATTCCATCTAGGTGGTAGGAGGGTGTGGAGTGCAAACCCAGTGAGGGAAAAATGTATATTATAGTGTTTTCCTTGGTACTTTGGGTGCACAGTTCAGTTTTAAGGGTTATTTTTAATCCCACAATTATATAATTTATTTATTCTCCCTTTAACATACCTTTTATAAATTCTTACCATATTTTTGGTCCTTCTAGGATTCATGGTGATACCCTTTCATCTATTCATTATGGAAGAATGTATCACTAGTTATGGTTTTTCTTTCTTCGTACGTATAACATTATAATTTCCCTTGCTGTTTACTTTTTTGTATATTTACTTTTTTCAAATATATAACGCCTGATTTAGAGGGTTTATTGATGATTTTATGTATTTCTAGGATCATGATTGAATTTTAAAGAACAATATAGAGATTGAAAACCTTTAATCTATAGTAAATATGTCAGTATCATATAAAAAAAGTATCATATTATTTTATAGGTTATTATAATATCTCATCTTTTACAAGGTATGTACCAATTTTTGTTTTGGATGAACTTTATTTTTTTGGGGTTTTCCTTCTTCATCAAACCATGTAGGTGTGGTTCTTTTTTAGGATGGAGATAAATTGATGGGTAAAATGATCTATGGTTTGGGGATGTATGTTTTTTAAATTAATGGAGTCTGGGTAAACATGTGAAATGAGATTATGATGTTTCCCTATGATTTTATAAGGCATATAGTCTAGTTCAGGCACTTTTGAAAAATTTGGGCTTAATGCTTCGTAATAGAAAATTTATTGATGTGTATATGTTACATGATGTTAAAACATTTACAAGAATATTATGTGAAACATGTTCATGTTGTGAAATTAATAAATGTTTTGAAACCATTTCATGTCATATAATATTTGTGAACAGTTATATTAAACTACAGTGAAACATTTCTTGATGAAAATCAAAATTTTGTAAAAACAAGACATGAAAGGATTAAAATTCATGTATTAGTTTGGAACAAATATTTTAATTCCATTATTTATTTATGATTTTATTCTTCATCCATTACATGTATCCTCTCTCGTTCACCATGGGAGTCCTAGTTATTTTGTAGTTCGTTATTCCATTTCATATATCCCTATCATGCATACAATCCCTGATGTGTTTTTTCTCATTAGTATTCACCTCTCATATGCTTATTAATTTTAATTTTATAGAAATATTTTCACCTATATGGAATATAGTGTTTATCTTTTCATTTTTTATCTATATTCTTCTTGAGATACCATTCATTCATTCTTTTATGAATTACGATTTGAATGTGTTTTATTGTGTTCCAGTTAATGGTATGTAGTCTATAAAACCCCATTTGGGCTATTTATATTTCGTAATTAGGAAGAATATTTTTTGATTATGATGACATAATGTGGAAATCAATTAATTTGTTAATGGTTGAAGATGAATCATGTGTTGGATTATTTATTGAATCCCAATTGATCCAAATGTGATTCTACTTGACTTTTGGAAACCAATATGGTCAAAAAAACATCAATAAGAATTATTTATATGATGGTTCGATGTATAATTTATCACGACATGATACCTCAGGATATATATTATGATAGAATAACCTTGGAAAATGGATTATATTATTATATAATTAATGGTAATTAATAAGAAAATAGTAATATATAGGGTTCTCTATTGAAGCTTATAATATGATATTGTTATAGTCTTGGTGTTATTAAATGTTTTTTGATTCATTATATAATTATTAAATGGTGGGATTGTCGTAGATTCGTACATTAATTATTATATATAGGGAATGTACCCGTTTCATGATGTAATTATTATATCTATGTTGTGTCTGAGTTTTATGTTGTAATGATTATATAAATAGTGTGGCCCTTCTTGATTCAGTAATGATTAAAAATATGGATTGGACCAGTTGATGTAATTCATATATAGAGATCATTACCCGTATTTTTTAATTCTTGTAGGAATATTCCTAATGATATAATTATGCCATGATTTCGGTGGTTATAATTTGAAGGGATGTGTAACATTATTAGAGGTATTCTATTAGGGAGATGATGAATGTAGATTATTGTAATATATTATGTTGATTATTTAATTAAACCATTTTATCACTTTATCTAGTGGTATTATTTATAATATAGTTTTTCTATAGACATGGTGGTTTCGTCATATATATTTTTACTCAACCCTATTCAATCCACCATTTGGTACCCGAGTACATTATATGGATGCATGTTTGTTTAAGATAATGAGATCATGCCACTGATTATTATTTTTGGATATATTGGATATTAGAGATGGGACCGATATGGGATTTTAGACAAAAGAAGGATGATTTTATTAGTGTCAAAGTGGTATTTTATTTTTATTTCTTCTTATTTTTAATTTAAATACACATTACACTATCATTAAATGATTCGTTGTTATTTGGTTTACTTGGTCCCTCTTTCTTCATTAAATTTGTAAGATGTATTATTTATAAAATTTGAATTTTACCTTAAATTTATTAATACTGGTTATATTAATTTTATAATAAAGCTATGTTAGGAGAAATAGTCTCCCCACTAAAT
The DNA here is from genome assembly GCA_963277665.1 of Viscum album. Classification (NCBI taxonomy): domain Eukaryota; kingdom Viridiplantae; phylum Streptophyta; class Magnoliopsida; order Santalales; family Viscaceae; genus Viscum; species Viscum album. The sequence goes on along the minus strand of OY728166.1, from coordinate 375,368,939 downwards.
TCACTACACACTTACTGTTAGTTTGTAGCCTCTGTTTTATGGGGAGGTACACTTGATGTCCCTTAACCAACCAGGTTTTTCCCCATTACAGTACGAAAAATTAGGGAATGATACAAAGATGTATTAGATGAGATAAACAGTCACATTCTATTTATTTGTGATTTTAGAATCGTTGGAAGAAAAAGTGGATATGTCCATAATTGGTAATGATATTTTATATAGGATTATCTAACGCATGTATGGGTGAAAATTTGAGTTCCTAGAGATGGAATTATTTTTCACGATGGTCTCTTATTATGGGTGATGACATTTCTCAAAGGGTGAATCAAATGTTGTGTGATATTATTATTTATTGATATTTAAACTCGTATCCTGGTATGGAGAGATATTAGTATGCATGAATCAAGAGAGCCCGATATGGATATATCTTCACAATAATTGTTCCGAATAAGGACATATTTATTCCATATGATATATTTTCAAGTACTAAATTTGAAATGAGATACCTATTATATATATTAAATTAAATTATAGAATGGTTATTTCATGAAAAATAAATTTTAATCCCTGTTTATAGAGACCATTAGATGGTGGTTCTCTATTTTTTCACATTTTTATATTGTCCTATATCTTTCCTAATTTTATGAGAAGTGTGTTTTTATTATAGAGAAAATGTTTCCTCATCATTTTTAAATTAAGATTCAGGAGAGTGGAAATAGGAATGCATCTAAAATGGTTGTGAAAGATCTTCATATATCTATTGACTATTAGATAGATGTTAAACATCAATATAGCCTCCCAAGGGTAATTTGATCCATTTGAAGGAAGTCTATTCGTACCATGAATTCAGTTTCTGAGTTAAAGAGAGAGTTTCAACTATATCATATGTCTACCTTTACTAGGTAAGGAATCCCATAGGTAGTTATGGTCTAGATTGAGTTATTCCAAATGATCTCCATTAATCTCATGTCCCAAATTGATTGGTGGTTTATTCTTATAACATACATGCTTCTTAGAACATCCAAATGTTGTTTGGACATTATAGAGTAAGATGTGGGAACAATATTATTTATCATAAAAGTGATTCAAGGATATGTTTCTGATACAATTATATGAAAAAAGGTTGAGGGATGTAAATTATCATTAGATCATGTGCCTTAGATAAGATTACGAGTTAGGGATGGACTATGCTATATGTTTCCCCAAATTTTATCAAGTTATACCTCCTTTCTCAACAAATTATATCTCCAAAGGGAGAAATTTTGAGGATGATATTTTCTACGAGTTCATGTAATAGGTTAATGTGTTTCACTTGATTAGATTTTCATATGTGATTAATTTTGAACAAATCATGGTTAGGAATCTAAGGGTGTCTCCATGAATTAGGCAGGATATATAATGGGGGAAAAATAACTGCTCTTATTATAGTGTAAATTAGAACCACTAAGACAGTATTCCTAAGGAAATATAATGAATGAAATCTAGGGATGTGGGAATTCATATTATGAATTTCTTACATTGAAGTGTTATCTGTGTGGATTTTTTTTGAAAAGATGTCTTAGTGTATATTCCATAATTTGATGTGTCATTTTCTTTGTAGTATGGGCCACTTGTATTGGTTTTCTACGGGAAATTGAATATAGAAATTGTGGAGTATCATGATAGGTTATAGTGTCTTGGATGTATATAATATCTCCTCAATATAACGGTAGTTTCAGTTCTATAGGATGTTATGTTAAAGGAAGAGGACATGGTACCCTAGTAAAAAAGATTCATTATAAGGAATAGTGAAAAGATCATAATTGTTAAACTGGACCCCATTGTAGAGGATAAATTCAGTTTCACTTTATACAGTCTACTCTGGCTAGTGTGGATGTAAGAAAAAATACCATCAGTGGTACTATTATTAAATAATATACCCTTTCTTGATTTTTTATTGATATTAAATATTCTCATTCATTTTTTATATTCACTTTTTATGAATTGTTTGGGTTTGGTTATAGAAAAGAAGGTTGTTTTTGTGATCACCGATTCATTCATGCGAGTACAGTAACAGAATATGAAATGATTCAATGAATGTTCAACATAAATTCATGGTCACCATTTTACTTTGGAACCATTTGTACTGGAAATGATAGGCTTTGACTTTATTATTTGTATGTATTTGATAAATATCTACAATGATCATACTAAATATTACAAGATAAGAATTAGCTATTTTAACAAGAATGAGGTAGATATATTCACCATTAATAGTGGGATATTTAGGCTTGGTCTACATTACTAATTCAGTATTGATTGGATTGTCTCATAGCTTAGAAAAAAGTTATTTATCTAGATGATGGTGGAATATAGCAATATACTTTTCATCTTGTGATACACTGTTTTAGGTTGTTTTTCATCACAACATCAATAAATTACCAAATGAGTGTGAGATCGAGTTCACAATATAGTTGTGGATTGTAGTAAAACCAGAATCTATTCCACCATATTTGATTTCACCAATAGAGATTCATGAGTTCATATATTAGTTGGAATATCTAGACACTAAAGGTTTCATATGGAATAGTAAATCATCAGGAAGTTCTCTAGTTATTTTTTAAGAAGACTGATGATACTTTGTGCTTATATGTGGGATATCTGAGATTGAACCAGATTAATTTTAACTATCTCTATCTCCTTATAGAAATCAATGATATTTTTTATCATTTGAGAGGTAATACTATATTCTCCAAGATTGATTTGTGATTTTGATACCACCAATTTATATTTAGATAATCCTAAATACCATAGCCAATATTTAATAGAATTTATGTCTTGCATGAGTTCATAGTAATGTCTTTTGGACCAATTCTTACAATGAAGGTATATAGTACATAATAAATTAGATATTTCATCCTTTTATAGACCACTTTGGGTTAATGTTTTTTTCAATAAATGTTTTTTTACTTTTAGTCATTGGATGGTCCTAACCAACATTTTGAAACCATCGTGAGTACGTTGAGAGAGTATTATATTTATGAAAATCTGACCAAATAATTTTTTATATTGAAAAATTGTTTTTCATGGGTTATTTCATATCAGAGGATGAAATACTAGTAGACGTAAGGAAGGTTTCTAACATTGTATCTTGGGAGTGGCCCAGTAATATCTTTGAGATTTTGATTTCTCTAGATTTATCATGTTATTAGGGTTTCATCATCCATGAAATATATCTTTATCTCGTGTCAATGACTATGTTGACTAAGTAAAAGGTTATGTTTTTTAGATGCTTTCAATAGATATTTTTAGCTACCGATGGGAAGGTTGACGTCATCACCAATCCTCACATTAACTATTCAATTTATGTATTATATAGTTTACTATGACAAATCCATTGTTGGAATCAAATCTATTTTCATGCAAGAGGACCGAGTGGTATATAATGTCTCCATAAATAAGATACCACATGATAAAAATTATCCTACTCATGATCTATAATTAGATAAGGTTTTGTATTACTTGAAATTGTGGATACATTATCATGTGGGTGAAATGTTTTCAGTGTAAATGGACCATAATGAACTAAGGTTCCTCGTTTATCAGTGGGACATGACCATTCAACAGATGATGTGGGTAATGTACCTAATTTCATTCGAGATTGAGTTATATTCTACACCAGTAATGAAAATGCAATTGTCGATGAGTTTTCTATAAGATGATAACATAGTCAATGTGGGTGTCTATATATGATTGGATACTTATATCACACATTGAAAACATGAATTTAGTGGTTCATGCGTCTCGTGGAAGAGTATATCTAACTTCAAAATATATTATTATCATGATTTTAGACTGAATTAGGATAAAGAATTTACCTGACATTTAGGAATTAGTTATGATAGACATCTTATATGGTGGGGAGACACCATCTGGATGGCCTCCTGGAATCGATGATTGTATTCTTTTTTGGTGGTCTTGGATATGTTATGAAGGGATTTCATGAGAATATAATGAGGAGTTTTCATGATTCTATATTGGTGGCACATATTGGTTTATAAAATATGTATTATTATCTATATATATTGTACTGGTGGATATTAATGATGAAGTAGTAATCGTGATTAATTTATATATGTTTCACCCATCATAAGATGAAAGTTTATCCTTAGAGGCGGTAGGGTTGTTATATCCTATCACCATTCTGTAGTGGGCATGTGATAATATCACTGTATATTTAGTGACAAGATTACCAACGAATCCTTTCAATAAGGAATTTGTAACACCGCAGGTAAATAAAGAATATGACATCTTTATATTTATCCATATTTGTGAATCAAATATTAATATTACTTTAAAGGGGATGCTATGCTCCATGGCATACCCAATACGCAACAACGAGTTTCTTGGAAATCTTACGTTGCACTCTAATAATAAAATAATATTATTTTAAATGGTAGTTAACGCCTAGCCGTTGTAATGGTGGGAATGAAAAGAACTAACTACAAAATGATTATATTTGTTTTTCAAATATTTTTACTTTTTACGATAAATGTTATAGGATTAAAAATGAGAATGAATCCAATTTTTAAGCGTAAACATTCTAATATTCTTTAAAAGGTGGATTAACCGCCTTTGGATGGTGAACCTCTTTGACATAAACTTTTTGACAATTTTATGTGTTATATTTGACAAAATGAAACTCTTCTTTAGAAACGGGACATCAAAATTTACTTTGTGTAAATTTTTGGTATTTTTCCGAAAAAGTTCAATTTTTAATGAATAGTGAAAAATGTTGTATTTTAATTCAAAACCTCTTTTTAGTATAATTTATTTATATGATTATATTATCTTTTGAATTGTTTTTAAAGTGAAATTAGAAGATATTTTTACCATTAAATCCAATAGTGGTCGTTGGAATTAATTTCTCTTTGAAATCGGACTTAAACTAGTGTCAATCTTTTGATACTTATTGTTTCATAAAAACACGCTATTTGTCATGACAACGAGAATTAATTATAAAATTAATTAATGTGAATTATATGTTTTTTATTTCGTAAAATAGACTTCATTTTTGAATTCGGAATATCAAATATAGCTTAGGGTGAATTTTCAGTATTTTTCTGAAAAACATCAATTTTTGATGAATAGTGAAACCACTAAGTGGTACTTATAAAAACTGATTTTTCGTTTAAATAAAATTTTACCACTTATGTGTTTTGAATTTCAAAAATAAAACATACATGGTTGTAATTAAGATGTAAAATGTGTTTCAATGGGATTAAAATAATTTTTTGGTGAATAGTAACTTATTAAGTTTTTAATCGCGATTAGAGTTAATTAGTGCAATTTAAGGAAAAAATGATATTATAATAATATGAAAATACCTTGACACATGTCATACCCTTATTGGATGTGTCATGGAAGACCAATACAAGCCATGGGTCAACTTGGGGACCCCATGGAGCCACTTTGGTTGCAAAATGACATAAATAACTTTTTATTTAATGTTAAAGTAAAAATGACACACACATGAGGTGTTTTACTAAAACAATTTTTACATGGGGTTATAGAAGTCCGATTTTTGACTATAAATATTCATTTGAAAGATAAAAAGTTTTTCTACATCATAAAAGTTTTTTTATAATTTTTAGACATTATATGAATATAATTATTTATGACATCATGATGATGCAGCGATGACCTCATTATTTAACGATTTAAATAAAATGGAAAGATAATGTAAAATATAAGAACTAAACATGGAAAAAACCTATTTTATTGGTTCATTTAGAACCTTTATCACCTTATCCGTGAAAAAAATCAATGTGGGACCTCTTAAATCAGAATACCATTTTAAAATAAAGTTACTTTTCTTTACCTTCCAAGAGGGCCCCTCCTCTCCTCTTATAAAAGGCCCCCACCTCTACCTCTTTACCCACACTCCCAAAGCCTTTGGCTCGGCCAACCCCTGCCCATTTTGGCTCTCCACTTCCCTCTATTACTCCTTGAAGCCTCTATTTGGGTATAAGTCTTCCCAAAGAAGACATTGATCTCAAACCAAAGGGAGTTACCCGATTTTAAGGTAATGTCTTCACTTGATTCCTTTTGTTTTATTTTGCTTCTCCAACCCCCTAAACTCTTTTTATTCATTTCTTTTGTAAAAAATCCAGTATCTTACATATACTATGATGTTTTTATAAGATTTATTCGAGCTACAATTACACACACCTACATCTAATGGTTAAAGAACATACTGTTTCCGTGGATGGAAAATTTCGGCCTCCCGAAACGATGATTGTTCAACATTATTTTAACACCTTCAAAGGTGGCAATTAAGATGACACTATATTTATATATGATATATAATATGTTTATTTTTTCCTTAAGATTCTGTATTTTTCATTTTGGGCATCCCTTTATGGTTTCCATTATGGGTAAATGTGATATTTTCAGGTAAGGAAGTGCGGACTACCGCCCCCTCAAAGTTATTTGATTCGTTAATACCATATGTGGTACGTAAAAAGGATATATTTAATGATATTATATATTATAAAATACTGGAAGTAAAATACTATTATGTATAATTATGTTTTAATTCCATTAAATATGAAAAAGAAATGAAAGTAGTGTTAATGTGTACGTACGGCTTACCCTCTCCATGAACGGTACATTTCATTTCTTATCTTCAAATGTTATGTACTATTACAAGTACATATATATAATGGATATATATGTAATATATTACATCTATATGATGGGTATAATTCTGGAATTATAATATATATGTCACTCATTTTATTTTAATTCCATTAATATGGCAAAAAAATGAAAGTAGCGTTCATTCGTACGTAGGGCCTACTGTCTCCATGAATGGTGCTTTTAATTTTTTATCTCCAAATGATATGTAATAGTATAAAATTAATATATACTGGATATATATGATATTTAAAACATAAATAATATTCTGGAGATGATGTACCTATAACTACATGGAAAATTCTTTTCCCACAAGTTCAATTTTTACTCATGTACTGAACATCGACAAAAAACATCTGATACGAACTCACTTTATTAAACAATTATTATAACATTATAATATATTATATGAACTGAATAATAATATTTAAAGGAGGTCCTTAATCAATTATAAATTGGCCAAATTTAATTATTCATGAGATTAAAGAATGATTGAGTCATGTCGGACACGAGGTAAGTGATCCAACTCCTCTCTTTCTTTTTAAGTACACTCTTTTATGTCATTCCTTTTAAGCTCATATTTCTTGTGATTGGGATGTTATTTTATATTACTAATACTGTAATTATTATGTAAATTTGACGATAGACCCTATTATCTTCCATTAATCTATTTTGGAAGTTTTGAGTGGTGCCGTTAGGCTGCCGAATTTTCGTAAGAGATTTAACCTCTGTCTCTCTTTTTAAGTACTCTCCTTTATGTCACTTATTTTATACTCCTATTTGTTATATTGGGGGATGTTCTTTTATATTCCTCTTTATGGAAACTTTATTTTGATGTGATTAGAGACCCTATTTCCTCTCATCAATCCATTTTGGAAGTTTTAAGTGGCGCCGTTAGGCTGTAGAGTTTTCGTAAGAGATTTTTCATCTCACTTTTATTCCCATGAGATTTATGCTACATTTGCCACAACTTCCTTTGATTGGTTTATGTACTTCCCATTATTACACTCCTTTTGTAATATAATTCCATTTATGGTTATTTACATATTCATTGTATGACACTTCTTCAATGGGGTGTACTTTTCGAAATTACCCAAGTCGGTAAGGGAACCTTTCACCCTCCTCTTTTTAAAAGACTACGTTTGTTATGTCTTTTAATTCACATACTATTATGTTGGGATATGTTATTCTATATCCTGATTGATGTAAATTTTATTTCCATGTGATGAGATTCCATTTTTATCTCTCATCAACTCATTTTCTGAATTTTTGAAGTGACACCGTTAGGCTGTCGAATTTTACCAAAGGAACTTTTTAACCCAATTTTGATTTCATTGGGTTCAACATGTAGTTATTAAATATGTCATAATTTGAATATGTGTGAATGAAATTTTATTTTTTAAACTTAATATCCAATTATATTGGGTGTATTTATATTTTTCACACATAATTTTGAGATTGATTTATCCTAAATTTAAGGATACCATGTTTAAAATGGATTTCATCACATTTTACATCTCTATTGAGACTTCATTGTTGTTATGCACCTGTAGACGCCGGAAAAGTCCGTTGTTCCCAAACGAAGCTCCGGATGCGGAAAGCGAAGTGATATTTGGAGTCAGAGGCACGTTCCGGAGGGCCCGGAGGACTTGCGCGAAATTTCAGAGGCTCGCGCGCAAAGTTGAGTCGCGGCGCGCAATCCTTCCGGGATGCGCGCAATGCGCTGGGCCGGCGCGCTATTTTGCACGCCCGCGACCTGCGCGGCGCCCTTTGCGCGCTGGGTCCTGATTCCACGCCCGCGAACCGAATTGCGCGCCCGAGACCGGATTCCGCGCCCGGGTTTGCCTATAAATATAAGACGACCCCCGACGTTTTGAAGGTTGCCAGAATCCGAAGCGTCGCTCGTTCGCGCAATCCAACCCCTACCGCGCGCAATGTCGATCTTCAGGTAACCTCCTTTCTTTCGCGCAATAGAGCCTTGGGGTTCGCCTTCGCGCACAATCCCCTTGGCTCCCTTCCTTTGAATAAATTTCAACCCGAAGGCCTTTGCGCACAAAAGAAGCCTCTTGCGCGCAATTGCCCCCCGGGTGCGCGCAATCCAGCCCGATTGCGCGCACCCCCCATTTTCAAAGTGGTCATTCGTTAGAGAATGAGCCGTTGCCCCCGCGCGCTATCCGAAACCCGGTGCGCGCAATCCCAATCATCCGCGCGCGAAGCGCTGGCCCAATTGCGCGCCAGCCCACCATTTTGCGCGCCAACCCGCGGTTTTGCGCGCAAAGCTCCTCTTTTGCGCGCAATCCGCCAGGGTCGCCTCCCTTGACCCCCCGAGGGTACCCGCCTGCGTGGCGCCCGATGATCCTCATCCTGGGTGCCCGAACCGTGTGCTGTCTTCCGTGCAGCCTTCCAGGCTCGTGCGAAGTGACACGGACCCATCGGCGGCACTCATCGTCCAGCATGACGTTAAACTGCATATTCGTCCAGCATGACGTTAAACTGCATATTCGTCCAGCATGACGTTAAACTGCATATTCGTCCAGCATGACGTTAAACTGCATATTCGTCCCGCATGACGTTAAACTACACGTATGTCCCGCATGACGTTAAACTGCACATCCGTCCAACATGACGTTAAACTGTACTATGTCCAAGCTGAACGACGCTAAACTGCCTAGCCCCCATCGTCCGCGCTGCAAGACGTTAAACTGCCAAGTGTTTCGTCCTCAACACACAACGTTAAACTGTACTTTGTCCGGCAAGACGTTAAACCGTCCGCCTCGTCCTCAACACACGACGTTAAACTGTACTTCGTCCGGCAAGACGTTAAACCGTCCGCTTCGTCCTCAACTCACGACGTTAAACTGTACTTCATCCGGCAAGACGTTAAACCGTCCGCTTCGTCCTCAACACACGACGTTAAACTGTAATTCGTCTGGCAAGACGCTAAACCGTCCGCATCATTCGATCCCGTGCCTCGCACGCAGGGTCTCCCCCGGTTTGGATGTGGCCCCCACCCGCTCGTCTCTGCAGGGATGTCGGGATTGTCCCTCTTTTGGGACGATTTAATGGGAGCGGCTTTTCCCTACGGGGGCAGGGTATTACAAACCCCTAGTTTCTCGTGGGAGGCTGCACATGTGTATCTCCATTGCGCCTCCCCACTGCCGAAGCCAGTAGAGGGTATGATTGGGATCGAGGTGTCTTCTGCTTTTGGTCCAAGTCCCTTCCAACTGAGTTTTTCCGCATCCGGGCTGCCTCAAGTGCGTAAGTCCTGACAGAATGAACTACGTGGACTTTGATCCCTGTCTTCTATACAGGGTACGTAGGAAGCCTCCCTGAGGTCCAAGCCCGCCACCTGGTCGTCCCGGTCGTATTTACGTCGGTTCGTCCATCAGTGGACCCCTCCAGGGTTCACGCTTGCGTCGATTCACCTATGAATCCGCCCCTGTGGGAGACTGCCCGTGTGTATCTCCACGGTGCCTCCCCACAGCCCCCCTTTTCCATTTCTCCTTTTATCGTCCAGCATGACGTGAAACTGTGATCCACCCGGCCGTTCCATCCCCCTCTGTGCGAGGTGGTTCGGTTCAATCCTCCGCCCGGCGGCCTCGACCTCTTCGTGAGTCGGCCTGCCGACGTCCAACATGACGTTAAACTGTATACCCGAACTACGTTGACTTTGATCCGTGCTAACGCGCGGTACGTAGGAAGCCCCTCCGGGGTCCAAGCTCTTCACTCCATCATCCATCCTGATCCTTACCCGGGCCGCCACATCCCGGTGGGGTCATGCCACTTCACTCCACTCCACGTTACTTGGGAAGCCGCCCATGTGCTGGCCCCAGCGTCGGAGGTTCCCCGCAAGGGGTTCTGTCATCTGATCCACTTTTCATGTTGATCGGTCCGATGCCGTCCCCGCTGGACGTTAAACTCGCGGCATACCCCGTGTTAAACATGGGAAGCTGAGGAAAACCTCAGGTGACACAGTTCCCCGCACCCAGTGCGGGATGCCTCAGGCCATCATGCCTTCGAGAAGCCATATTAGGGACGGAAGACAGACGTGCAGAGCCGCAGTGTTACGACACGCCCCCAGCACCCAGAGCCACCCGGCCTTCTCACCGCAGGTTGTTGCCCCGACCAGACTCCTTGGAGCGTCCGGGCGGAAGCAGCGTAATTAACCGGTGTCCATGAAGATATGGCGCCGGGAACGAGATTCACGAACATTCTTAAGTCTATTAGGGAGACCCGGATTAGGCGACGAGTTCCGAGGAGACGTCCAAGGAAGGAGGAGCCGACATCCCATCATCCCAGTTTCGATCAAGGAGCAGACGCCCCTGAATAAGGGACGAATGCCGCCCGCCCTTGGAAAGCGGGACTGCGGGACCACAAGCCGCGCGCCCATCCCCTCGGGTTGACGGGTGCACGCGCAAACGCGTCCTGGCGGAACAGCGTAACCCGACGCACATCCGCACCGAAACAGAAAAATGGTGAACCCGACGTGAATCTCTTCTCCTCGATACGAAGACCGATGGCTTTCAGAGGTGTTGGAAGACCGGCATGTTGCCCGGCCAAGCATTCAGTCTTACCCGCCAGGGGCTGGGGAAGTGAAATCGGGCACTCCATCTCGCAACGTCGAGGGCCTGGGTTCCCCCCACGGAAGGCGTCGTGGCGCTAATGGTTGGTTGTCGATTCCTTTTTCATGTCAGTGTTAATGGGTCTTTCTCCCTGCTTTCAGAAATCAGGTCGCCCGATCCAGTGCCCGATCGCCACCCGCCCACTGGCGCAGGGATAGGGGAAACACCGACGCGGCTACTCCGCGCGGTCCTGCCCGTTCCACAGTCATCCCAGCAGCCGCAATTGCGGGACGACCACGCCCTCTCTCCCCCTCGGAGGTCATCCAGAGAAGGGTGATCAACACCCTGGTGCGGAGATACGAGGAAGAGGGAGTCATCCCCACTAGGGAAATGGCTCGCCTAGACCTTGAGGAGGCTGTGCCTCGCCACCACCGCCGCCCCCGAGGGCCGCGCAGGGAGGCACCGCTGCCTACCTCAACGTCCAATCGCTTCGGGAGTTTATCCCCGGAGCGCTCTGACAGTTCCCTTCCCTATGCGGATGAGGTGGAAGATGCCCGGGATCACCCTATCCGGGATTCGCTCCAGGGATCTACGGTAAGGACTCCCGCCAGGCCACGACGACACCGCCGCCAGGCCTCTCCAGTCGAAGAGCGGGCTCTCCACCTGCCCGCGCCGCTCATTCCGACTCTTCTGTCTCGACGCCAACGTCGGGCACGAGCGGAAGAGGATGCCCACCTTGGGGCTCTAGAAACAGCGGCCGCATTGGCCCAAGCCACTGCTGGCTCCAGTCGCCAGGCCTCTGTGCATCCTGAGCAGGGGAACTCCTATTCCCGACCTGGATCGAGGCCCCGACCGCCCCAAAGGCAGGTTGGGTCGACTCTCCCGGTTGCTGGCACTGGCAGTAGCCACCGCGGACCACCTCGCGGTAGCGCTATTCACCGGCAGGATCTACTCTGTGTGGCCGATCCAGGAGGCATGGGTCATCCCACCTTCCAATCCCGGCCCGGAGGCCTGCCCGGAATCATCTCTCCCCGCGTCCCCTTTGATATCTGTCCCGGTGCCCCTCGCACCTTGGTTCCCAGTCCTCTTGGCCCCAGCACCAGTGCGGCCGGAGGACGCCGGGACAGAGATCAGCCCTGCCCCGAAGAACCACCCAGGGGCAAGAAGGCAAGGCGTCGACGCCGAGGGAAGAATGTTACGGAATTCCGGACAGAGATCCGACCGGTTTGCTTCTCTGACTCAGAGGCGGAGTACGATTCGGCGACAGAGCCCCTTCCCCAATCCCGCCAGTCAAGGGCAGGGGTAGGAATGCGGCGCGTCAGCCTCGTGCTCCCTGAGAGCGAGATCGATGCGATCCCCACTTCTCTCCGAAGGTTTATCCGGAGTAACGAGGGCCTGGTAGACCCCCAAGGATCATACTTGCGGTTGGTACCGGCCCCTCCGGAAGTGCCTTCCATCTCGATCGGAGAAGCCGGAGACTTTTTCTGGGGACCGACGGTCGAACCACGATCTGGTGCGCCCTCGGCGAGCACCGATGCTACGGCAGGATGTTCGCTCGCCGGCCCGTCCTATCGTGATGTGGTAGCCAGGGCACCGCCACCCTCAGAGGGCGGCCCGGGATATGGAGGCCAATCGGCCTGTTCGACGTATTCATCGCCGGCCAGCCCGTCGGCCCGGCGGCCCGCCTCGGCACCACTGCCAGTTTCCCGCCCGTTCCCAGCCATGGAAGAGGACCAAGGAGATCTGGGTCCCGAGTTTGAGTCATGGGGCTTCTGGACCGTCCTTGCAGAGGGCCACTTCCCTGAGAAGTTTTGGCCAGTCGCAGGACCGGGCTTTGATGCACCCGAATCGCTCACCCCGGATGAGTTCGAATGCTTCCGCCGAACTCTCCGGGAGACTCGCTCCTGTCTTCACCGCCTACAAATGCCATACCCCGGGAGTCAAGTGCACCTGGAGGATATTGGTGAGCAGTGCCGTCAAATTGACCTGGCCATGTTCCCCGCGGTTCGGCACCCCGGGTCATTTGAGCGCCACGAGGCCCTCCAACAACGATGCGTTGAGTGTTTTCAAGTACTCCGCAAAGTTATCGAGGAATCCACTCCCCACGTGTATATCCGTGGATGGGGGCAGTACGCTGCCCTACGCTTCAGTGTGATCCGCCGACAGCCCGATTCACTGGGTGGCCCTGAGGGTATATCCCCAGGGACAGGAACGGTCAATATGGCTGACCTGTCGGGGGAGGGGAACGATTTGGAACTTCTCGACGGGGGCTTCCCCCCCGAAGACAAGCCGTCGTCAGATCCATCGGTGAGAGTTACTCGTCATATGAGAAACCTCCTGGGGCTCCCCGCACCCACTGAAGCACTGACGTTGAGCTGAAACGTCAGCAAAGGAAAAGAGCACAGCGAGGCTATAAGGCCCGCCGACCCATCTGCCTCCATGCAGAGGGCAGAGGAGGATCCCGAGAAGGCTACGCTACGTCAGCAGCTCGCCGAACAGAAGAAGCTGGTTGACCAGCTCCTCGCCGAGCGCGCTGCAGAACGGCGGCCTGACTACGGTGATCCCAGGCCAGGACAGCAGGGACCGGAACAACCGCTCCTCGATGAGACTCTCCCGGGCAACCGTGATTACGCCGTGTTTGCCGACAGGAGAGAGGCCATTGCCTATGGCAAGAGGGCGCGGTATGTTTCGCCACACCCTCCCGAGCGGCGTGACTACCTGAGAGATCCCGCTCGGATTCCTCCCGCTGCCCCAAGGGCCGCTCGGCCCGCCATCCCACGAGCTGCCGAGTTCGACGACCCGATTGAAGGGCCATGCAATGCGCTCGTGGTTAGAGATCCTCGCCAGGACTGGAACCCATGTCCGGACGATCCGATGGCGGCACTCATTGCCCGTTTGGAGGCCTTGGAGACTCGGCAGGTGGCGATCCCACCGGACGGCAAGCCCTACCCAGCATGGGTGGATGACATGCCGGCGCCTCCGGGATTCGGGAATCCCACTTTCGCTCCCTTCAACGGAACTCGAGATCCGCCACAGCATTTAGCCCACTTCAACTCGAGGTGCGGGCCTATGTTGGGGACTCCGGCGCAGCAGGAGGCCGCTAAGCTTCGCTGCTTTGTTCAGACACTGGAAGGGCCAGCATTTGTCTGGTACAGCCAGCTCCCCGTCGGGTCGGTAACCAGCTGGGAGGACCTCCGTAGATAGTTCCTCTACCAGTTCAGTTCCACGACCCGGAAGACAAGTATCGCAGAACTCTTCAAGTGCAAGCAGAGGCCTGATGAGCGAGTCGCGGACTTCGTCACCCGATGGAAGGGTCTCACGTATTCCCTTGACATGCCATTGACTCAGGAGCAGTTGCTGACAATGTGCGTCGGGAACGTCAAGACCGAGCTGGTCCATTCCCTGATCACTCAGAATTACCCCGGAGGGTTCAGGGACTTCTCAGACAAAGCTCAACGTCTTGAGGAAGCCCTGCAACAGGCCAGCCAGGCACACCCGCTGCCTCCTATGATCCCTGCAAGGAGAGTCAGTAGGGCTGAGCCCGCTGCTGTTGCCCAGATAGAGGCCCCTAGGCCGTTGGAGCTGCTGCCGGTGAGGCCAGCTCCACAGCCTCACAGGAATCCGCCTCCACGGGCTCAGTTCCCGGCCCAGCAGCGGCAGCCCCAGAACCGGCCGGCCCCTCCGCGTAATGTACCGCCGCAACCCAGGCGAGATAATCAGGGTCCACCTCCTCAGACGGCCCCTCCAGCCCCTCGTCAAGACCACGCTCCCAGGGTCCCGCGACACCTGACTTACTCATTTCATGATGATCAGGTCCCCGGTTACTTCCGGAGCGCCCTGGAGCAGAGGATTGTGCGACTGCCTGAGTGTTGGAGGCCAGAGGAGGCACATCTTACGAATAACCCCCGCTACTGCCCCTACCATCGGGCCTTGGGGCACACCATCCAGCGGTGCTATGTGTTTAAGGACTGGCTCCAAGACCAGATTAACAACAATGTGATCAGGTTGGGCCCAGCTCCAGCACAAGTGGCGGGCGTGTTCGTGGGATCAGATGACGATAGTGGCAACGAGGACGAATGGCAGTTGGTCCCCAACCGCGGATCCCAGAAGTTCAAAAACTGGATGGCCCGCAAGACGACCATTCGCGCCCATGGAATCATCCGTGCACGCTTGAATCAGCCTGAGCCCCCAGAACCTGCGGGTGCTGCTTCGGCATCGTCGTCCCAGTCTGCCTCCTCCAAGAGGAGCAAACGGCGACAGCGCAAGAAGGAAGAGCGCGCCCCGCCAGTTCCGCCACTATCTCGTACTCTCGGCGATTTCATGCCCCCGGAGATGGGGGTCCCTCCTCGGATCCGCCCGGTGATGGATGACTCGTCCGATGACGGTATTGGGTACGCTTAGGTTAATACCGTCGAGCTGGTAAATCCCTTCTCGGTTCCCGACGTTGAAGAACACCAGGTGGACCTCCCTAGTGCCCCCGGTTGTCGCTACCGTCGGAAGAACCGCAGCAACAGGAGTCGCCGGGGCACAGCCGTTGGTACCTCCAGCTAGGCCGTGCACGCCACTGAGACTAGACAGCAGGCTCAAGATCGAGCACAACGTGCGCCGCCCCCCCATCCGGGGATGACGGATTCGCCTCCGCCACTGTTTTTGGTGTGGGACCAGGCAGAACCGCCTCAGCCGCGTCGCGATCAGCTCCGCCCTGCCACGAGTCCATCCCGGCCTCCTGACTCCAGTACGGTGACCATTTCCCGGACTGCGACCAGTGAACAGCGAGATGCGCCAAGTACCAGTCGGCCGCCGATCCAACCGGCAAGGCCCGTCATGCCGCCAACCGCAGAGCAACCTCCTGCAACCAGGGGCTCACGCTTGGCCAAAAAGTATGATGTCCTGAAGCACTTGGCCGACATCCCAGCAAGGCTCTCCATCCTTGAGGCTCTGCGCATGTCATCTGAGATGCGCGAGGCACTCGCTGAAGCCCTGAAGAGCCCCCTCCAGTTTGAGACAGAGGTTGCGGCCGCAGAGGCCTTTCACGCCAAAACGATCGAGGACGCCGAATGTCAGGCAGTTATCTCGTTCTCTAGTAAGGATGAGGACCCTCCTATACAGGGACACATTCGTCCGCTGTATGTCACTGGCCAGTTCAATGGCCTTGAAGTCCGGCGCTGTCTCGTCGACACGGGGTCCGGGATTAACCTGATTCCAACTCGGACGCTCCGGAGATTGGGGTTGTCTGAGGATGACTTGATTCCCTCCGACCTCAGGATCCAGGGGTACGACCGCACCGAGCAAACCCCGGTCGGCAAGATACGTTTGAAGACCCAGTTCGGTGACTTGGTTTCCAACACCGAATTCATGGTAGTCTCTCAGGACACTGCGTATAACGCATTGATGGGCAGGCCATGGCTTCACCTTCACGCGGCGGTTCCCTCGTCATACCACCAATGCCTCAAATACTCCCTTAATGGTCGATTAGGCGTGCTTCAAGGAGATGCCTCTCCTTTTGCCTCATGTGAAGCCCGCTATCTTGACGCGGACTATTACAAGAGAAAGGATAAGCAGATCCTGGCAGGTGAGGTTGAGCCTGTCGCAGTTGCAAGTGATCCCTGGGCAAGTCTGGATGACGCTTACGTCCTCCCGATTCACCGGTTGGACGTCGCCATGATCTTGACGGTCCGCGAGTCTCCTGATGAGATGGCCGCGACCGCCCGTGCCAGCACCAGTGGCCCAGCAGGATCTGGTAGCCCCAATGCAGTTGCCAACGCAGTCTCTCCCGTGGACGATCCCTCCCCGAGTGGAGAGGACGTGGAAGATGCACCCCCAGCCTTTGAGGAGGGCGTCCCCGCCACGGTCGATGAGTTAATACAGGTGAACCTTGGAACCGAGGCTGATCCAAGACCCACATTGGTTAGTGCCGCCATGCCCTCTGAGGAGCGGCAGCAGTACGTGGACTTTCTCAGGCAGCATCGTGATGTGTTCGCTTGGGGCTATGACGAGATGCCGGGGCTAGATCCTCAGGTAGCCGTCCACCGCCTTGGTCTCCCGGCGAACCATCGCGGGTTCAAGCAGCCTCCCAGGAAGATGCACCCATCCCACGGTGCCATGGTTGAGGCCGAAGTTGACAAGCTTATCAAAGCCAACTTCGTGAGGGAAGTTCAGTACCCCAAATGGCTGGCCAACATTGTGCCGGTCAGGAAGAAGAACGGGCAGATTAGAGTCTGCATCGACTTCCGCGATCTCAACCGCCACTGTCCGAAGGATGATTTTCCCCTTCCAGTGACAGAGCTATTGATTGATGCCACGGCAGGGTTCCAAGCCCTCTCCTTCATGGATGGATACTCCGGATACAACCAAATTCGGATGGCCCCTGAGGATGAGGAGTTCACTACCTTCAGGGCCCCCCAAGGTACCTTTTGCTACCGGGTCATGCCCTTCGGCCTGAAGAATGCAGGTGCCACCTATCAACGGGCGATGCACCGCATATTCAAGCCAATCCTCGGCACGCTAGTGGAATGCTACGTCGACGACTTGGTTGTCAAATCGTGCCAGCGTCGGGACCATCTCAAAGATCTTGAGAAAGTGTTCAGCTTTCTCCGGTCTCGCTTCCTGAAGATGAACCCGTTGAAGTGTGCCTTTGGGGTCACCTCCGGAAAGTTCCTTGGATTTGTGGTAAGATACCGGGGTATTGAGATCGACCCAGAGAAAATCAGGGCGATTAGCCAGATGCCTCCCCCAGGTACCGTCCGGGAACTGCAAGGGTTCCAAGGCCACTTAGCCTATATACGCCGATTCATCGCGAATCTGGCCGGCAAGTGTAAGCCCTTTTCTCAGCTTATGAAGAAAGGTGCCACCTATGTATGGGATAAAGAGTGTCAGACCGCTTTCGAGGAAATCAAGCAGTACCTGCTTCAACCTCCGGTCCTGATGCCGCCCGTATCCGGAAAGCCGCTGGTCCTTTATGTGACCGCCCTGGAACGGTCCCTGGGTGCCCTTCTCGCCCAGAAGAACAACGAGGGAACAGAGAATAGCCTCTATTACCTCAGTCGCATGCTCCTCGATGCGGAAGTTAGGTATTCCCCTATCGAGAAGAGCTGCTTGGCGCTCGTATTTGCCGTACAGAAATTACGGCACTACTTGCAGCACCATGAGGTACAGTTGGTTTCTCGGGTAGACCCGTTGAAATATATCCTGAGCCGGCCTATGTTGACTGGCCGCCTAGCGCGGTGGGCTGTGATTCTCCAGCAGTTCGACATCAGGTATGTGTCTCAGAAGGCCATCAAAGGGCAAGCATTGGCAGACTTTCTGGCCGCTCACCCGACCTCCGCGGATCAGCCGCTGGATCTAGGCTTTCCTGATGAGGCCATTCTCTCGGTTGATCGAGCCGATCCGTGCTGGAAGATGCACTTTGATGGTGCATCCCGGAGCCCCACCGGTAGAAGACTCGATAATCCTAAGCTCAAAAGAGTGGGTTTGGGCATCGTCTTCATTACCTCGGAGCGAGCCGTGCTGCCATACTCTTTCCTGTTGTCAGAGGGCTGTACCAACAATGAGGCGGAATACCATGCCCTCATCACCGGCCTCGAGTTAGCTCTCGAGATCGACGTGCCCCGTCTGTGCGTGAAAGGGGACTCCGAGCTGGTCGTCAAGCAGATCAATGGCGACTACGTTGTTAGGAAGCCGGAACTTGTGCCATTGTTGGAGTGCACCCTCCTTCTGATGGCCCGGTTCCCTTCTCGGCCGGAAATTGTCCATGTTCCCCGGTCGCAGAACGGTCGAGCAGATGCTTTGGCCAGCCTTGCTGCGTCACTTGCGGAACCTGAACAGGACAACCTGATCGTCCGCGTGACGCACCGCAGGCTCATCGCTCCCGTTATCCCGAAAGAAGATCGCGTCCCGTTGGTAAGTAATCTCACCACGGTTTCCCCTCTGCCCGGAGCCCCGAGTACCCCAGACATGACAGTCGGATCAGCCCCTGATTGGAGGACGCCTTTGGTTGAGTACCTCCAACATGGCATTCTTCCATCGGATCGGGCCAAGCGCGAGCGAGTTCGACGCCGCGCATCGTAGTTTGTCCTCCAGAGCAGTCCCGGCCTGGAGCAGATCCTCTACAAACGCGGATTTGATGGTGTTCTCCTCCGTTGCCTTCAGGGAGTTGAGATCCCACGAGTCATGCAAGAGGTTCATGCTGGTTCGTGTGGCGCCCACCAGACTGGGCCGAAGCTGTCCCACCAGATTCGAAGGTTGGGATACTTCTGGCCCTCTATGATCCATGACTGTATCGAGTATGCCAGGAGGTGCCATGCGTGCCAGGTTCATGCGAACTTTGTGCATCGGCCGCCGGAGCCTCTCCATACCACAAGGTATTCCTGGCCCTTTGCAGTCTGGGGACTGGACGTTGTGGTACCTTACCCGCCGGCGACAGCTCGCCAGTGCCGGTTCATTCTGACCGCCACAGACTTCTTCTCCAAATGGGCAGATGCGATTCCGCTCAGAGAGGTCAAATAATGTTCGATCGCTGACTTCGTGACCTCCAACATCATCTATCGATTTGGAGTGCCTCACGCTATCCTCATGGATAACGGAACCAATTTCCGAGCAGCCGAGTTGAAGAAGTTGTACGCCAAGTATAACATTCGCTCGAACCATACATCTCGCTATCATGCGTAGGCGAATGGACAGATCGAGGCGTTTAACAAAACCCTCTCTAACATTCTGCAAAAGATGGTTGGTCAGAACAAGAAGAGTTGGCCGGACAAGCTCCCCAACGCCCTCTGGGCTTATCGGACGACGACTCACAATTCCACCCAGATGACCCCTTATTCCCTGGTGTATGGAGCTGAGGCCGTCCTGCCCATCGAGATCCAGTTGCCGTCCTTGCGCACTGCGGTCTACGACCAGCAAGCGCCGGACAGAGTTGCTGAAGCCCGTCTAGTCGAGTTGGAAGCACTGGATGAGAATAGACTTCGCGCTTTGCACAACTTGGAGAGGCATCAAAGCAGAATGGCTCGAGCTTTCAATAAGAAGGTTCGCCTCCGCTCCTTCCTACAGGGTGATCTAGTGCTAGCCCTAAGAGCACCGATGATCCCCGGCAGGAAGCCGCCCAAGTTGGAGCCCAAGTGGGAGGGACCTTTTGTTGTCCACAAGGTCTATCCCAATGGCGCGTACTCCCTAGCGACTATGGATGGTGAGCGTGTCACTCCTCCCACCAACGCTAGGTTCCTCAAGCAGTACTTTGTCTGAGTGTGCCCACGTCCTGCACGACGTTAAACTGCATTCGTCCAGGCTACAAGACGTTAAACTGTTCAGCATTCGTCCGCGCTGCAAGACGTTAAACTGCCAAGTGCGACGTCCTGCACGACGTTAAACTGCATTCGTCCAGGCTACAAGACGTTAAACTGTTCAGCATTCGTCCGCGCTGCAAGACGTTAAACTGCCAAGTGCGACGTCCTGCACGACGTTAAACTGCACACGTCCGCGCGGCAAGACGTTAAACTGCCAAGCATCATACGTCCGAGCTACAAGACGTTAAACTGTTCAGCATTCGTCCCGCATGACGTAAAACTGCCCCTCAAGAACTACGTGCGGCTTGATTCCCATCCTTATGGGATACGTAGGACCGCCTGAACATTCATGTTTCAGGACCAGCCCCATCCTTCGGGAATTTCCATCCCATCTCGGGCCCTTGGTCCAGTTGCCTCTGGGTATGTGGCGTATCGCGTGCGCGGGGGATTATGTCCTCATTCACGTCGGTTTGCTCGCCACGCTGTACGCCCCCCATGTTTGGGGATGCCTTCTGCTCCCTCCTTTCTTCTCTCTTTTCGTCCTGCATGACGTTAAACTGCACTTCAAGAACTACGTATGGCTTGATTCCCATCCTTATGGGATACGTAGGACCGCCTGGTCATTTATGTTTCCGGCCCAGCCCCATTTCCCGGGAATCTCTATCCCGCGTCGGCCCTCTGGCCCAAGTTCCCCTCCTTTTTGTTCGAGGCGTATCGCGTGAGCGGGGGATTATGTCCTCATTCGCGTTGGTCTACTGACCGTGCCGTACGCCTCCCCCGTGTGTGGGACTACCTCACACCCCTCATCGTCCTGCATGACGTTAAACTGCCACTCCAGAACTACGTATGGCTTGATTCCCATCCTTATGGGATACGTAGGACCGCCTGGACGCTTATGTTTCAGGTCCAGCCCCGTCTCTTGGTTGATCACGGGGATCTGCCCTCTTTTGGTTGCTCTCAGGGTGAGTCCTCCGACCCTTCCCGGTGACCCGTTAACATGTTTTGGGTACTTCGGTCTATGACTCGTAGTGTCAGATTCAATCCCGACAAGTCCTGTGTTGCTTGTCAGGCCTCGCGCTTCCTCTTGTTCGAGCCTTCACTCAAAGGGATCCTCGTTAACGGTTTGGGTACGATGCCTCAGTGCTCTCCCACCGCTCCGGGTCGATTTACCGGCGGGTCTCGGGCCGCAAATCGATATGAATCCTGCGATTGAGCGGTTGATGCTCGTTTGCTTGCCCCGTCTTAGGCTGACGCGATCGGATGTTGTGTTGCGAATGCGTCAGCAACATCCTTGATCGCCATGTCGGCTCTTTTAGGCTCTGAACATTGGATTGCGCAGTCCTCATCACACTCCGTCTTTATGCGTTGTAGTGGAATCTCGACACTCTCTTCATACTGACCTCCAGTACACCTCTACACGTTAGGCAGACCAACCAGGGTAATGATGTCGTTCGAGGATCCCATGATCTGAGCACCAAGGATATATGCGGATATCCTCCCTAAGGGCCATGCGTATCTGGACCATCGTCCCCATAAGGAGGAGGGAGTCGCCCGAACAATCGCGTTCTGGGCCCAGCATATCTGGAGGCTAGCATCTCTGCCCCTCGGGTGATGGACATATGCAGACCCCTATCCCAAGACTCTTCTCCTGGAATCGTGCGTGACCGCAGGGCTGGGTATGTTCCCACCTCCGCCGTGTCCGCCGTACCGCGATAAGCGGATTCCCCCATGGTCCGAACCACATGACCTTAAACTGTGTTGTCTGGTCCTACCACACGACCGTAAACTGTGATCGTCTTGGCCGCCCGACGAGAAACGGCACTGCATCGTGATGTCCTCCTCAGGGGACACTCATGTTGGGCGCTGGTTAATGACCACGCCATTCATCAATGCCTTCCATTGCTTGATTATTGTGGCGACGCCAGAGATTTCTCAATCACAGGCATGTCGCCGCACAAAGAAAAACCATTCATCTTTAAGGACAAACAAGAAATATCAAATGCCGCTCCTTCTGTGTGCGAGGGTCAGACCCGCACTCTTCCCCGCGCTGGTGCCCGATTGAGTTGCGCCGCGCTTCAAGAACTATGTGCGGCTTGATTCCCATCCTTATGGGATACGTAGGAACGCCCGGATGTTTGAAACTTCGGGTCCAGCCCCCCACCTCTTAGAGATTCCCCCTTCTCTGGGGAATCCGCCGCCTTCAGGTCACCCTCAAGGCGTGTTCCCTGACCCCTTGCCGTGGTACACCGGCGTCAAGAGTACTCTGGTTTATTGCCAGGAGTGTCAGGTTCATCTTGGTCAGGTTCCTTCCACTTTTCAGGCTTCGTTCTCCCTTTCATTCGGACCCATTGTCTACGCCCTGGGTGGAGCCCCCGTGAACGGTTCGGACACAATGCCTCAGTGCTCTCCCACTGACTCGGGCCGGTACCCCCAATGGCCTCAGGCATCAAATCGATATGAATCCTGCGATTGAGCGGTCGATGCTCGTTTGCTGCCTCATTCCACCAACGGTTAGTGCGATATTGATGCTGCCTTTCCGCCACGGTCGGCAGTACTCCCATATCGTTACGCCGGTGCCCCCAATCCTTGAATGACTGGCCGCATGATTCACATTTTCCACCTCCCATTCCGGCCAGGCGAAACCTAGACGCTCTTGACGCTATCCCTCAGTGCGTCTTCGCATATCCAGGGGATAGGACCACGATGCGGCGTACTTTGAGGTCCCTATGGTCCGAGCTCTAAGACCTTAAACTAAGATCTCTCCTTATGGTCCGAGCTCTAAGACCTTAAACTATGATCTCTCCTTATGGTCCGAGCTCTAAGACCTTAAACTAAGATCTCCCCTTATGGTCCGAGCTCTAAGACCTTAAACTAAGATCCCCCCTTATGGTCCGAGCTCTAAGACCTTAAACTAAGATCTCCTCGTATGGTCCGAGCTCTAAGACCTTAAACTAAGATCTCCCCTTATGGTCCGAGCTCTAAGACCCTAAACTAAGATCTCTCCTTATAGTCCGAATTCTAAGACCTTAAACTAAGATCTCTCCTTATGGTCCGAGCTCTAAGACCTTAAACTAAGATCTACCCCTATGGTCCGAGCTCTACGACCCTAAACTAAGATCTCCCCAAATGGGGTCCTACGTCCTGCATGACGTTAAACTGCACTCTCAGAACTACGTGTGGCTTGATCTCCAGCCTGATGGAGTACGTAGGAACGCCCGGGCATTCCGACTCGGGTCCAGCCTCAGGGATCGTTAAGTCCCGCCCCTCCTCGTCGCCGGACGTATGGCCTGACCTCGGGTAGAGTGGTGCAGTTGTGATATTCTCCCCGATTCAGCTCGGGATGCCCCATCGCAATGATGGGAAGCGACGGTTTCCTCGTCAAAGAGGTGTTGTATGAGGATTGAGGTGATTCACGACCAGATTAGTGCATCCTCCTAATACGCTTTCCCCACGGTGGCGCAATTTTGAGAGCGTTGGATTCTGTCCGAACAAACCGTCACTTCGCCCCACGCTTCGCATGCCCTGTTGATCTGGATTTTCCACCCTTGTGTCTGAAGGAACCCCAAAGCGGTATTCATGATGACATGTGGTCCGCCTCCTGCAATATGAATGATGGCCTTTTTCGGTCCGTCTATTGTAGTTGTTATGGTCGACCCACTGTCCGCCTACCGTCTTGGGCATTTCCTGGAAGGCCGACCGTTGTGGATGTCTGGATTCGGGACACGCGATTCACCCTTTCTCATTTCCCTATGTTCGGATAAAATCTCAACGCCCCTAGCGTTTTCCCGCTCGTGTGTTGGAACAAGTTGGGGGGATGATACATTGATTAGGCTTGAGGTCTCCTTTCCTAGGAATGACCTCCCTCTTTTCTCCAAAAATCCAGGCCCAATTATGGATGCCTGATGCTTGGTTAACACTCCCGCAAGACAACGAATTGTGGTTGAGCATGTTAAACCAAAAGATGCAGATAAATATATTGATTCATACAGATGGATCAAAGTAGCGGAAGCAAATGTTTTGGGAATGGCAAAACAAAGCCCTTAGGGATTAGCGTGCTGAATGAGTCTTTCTAATGCCGCTACCCTTTGGCTGGTGGCCTCCAGAGCTACTTCTCGCTCTCTGCGTGCCCTCTCTTCGTCGGCGGTCGCAGCGCGCAGTTCGTCGATTCTGGCCTGTGCACGCTCCCGCTCGACCTGAATTGTGACCATCTATTGGCCCGCCTCCGTCAGCTGTACCTGGGCGTCAACCAGCTGAGCTGCTAGTTGCTCCACAAGCTCGGTACACGTTGCGACGAAGGCCTCCTTCTCTGCCGCCTGCCCTTCGAGGCGCCGGACTTCCTGCTCCGCCGCGAGGAGCGCCCGCGTGCTCCCCGACATGTCCCGACTTTGTGTGACGTCGGCACGCCGGCAGCTCTCGCGCATCTTTTCGGCCATGAACTCATGGACCGTTAGATGGAGGCGTTGAGCATCAGCTCCCCCGGCACACAGGAAGCGCAGCCAAGTTTGAAGTGATCCCATGCGCCCCAGCCACTCCGACGGGTCTCGCCTGAGGAAGCGCTGGATGCACTTCCACCCCCTACGGCGCGTTATCCGGCTCTCCTCGACTGCCTCCGTGTCTGAGTCGTCCATCTCCTCGGGATCGGCAGGCCGGTAGGCAGGGAAGGCAGCCAGCAGGTCTGCTGCAGGGTCCGCCCCTGGGAGGTCCTCATGAGGGATAGGTTCCCCAACATCCGGGCAACCTTCTTCTCTCTCCCCAGCGGCGCTGACACCCTCGTCAGCCCCCAACCTCTCTCCGGTGGCAGCACCGCCGACGTCCGCAGCCCCTTGATCAGCAGTTGGTGGGGCCGGCTCGGTTTGGGAAGCCTGTTCCGGAGCAGGCGGCATGTCCACCACCGGTCCACTCGTAGATGGCCCGGGTTCGGCAACCCGATGAGCCTCCAGTGTCGAGATCACTGTGCAGGGAATGCCATGGTTAGTCACGGATCGTCAACGGCAAGCACCAGCAGTAAAGTAGGGAGACTTACGGGAGTTCGGAGCGTCATCTTCCGCTATCCCGGTCGCCGCAGGAACAGTTGCAGCAGGGGACCCCTTAGCACTTGTCAGTTCAATAATGGGTGCATGGACCCCGCCTTGTCCTGCTGGCGCCTCTCCTACTCCTGCTGAGGATGCCTGACCGACATCCGTGTGCTCCTGAGAAGGATGGAGAAATGGGTTAGTAGCTGCATAAGAGAATGGATGAAGCAGGTTGAGTAGGGATAGAAGCGGACCTCGAGGAGCTCAGTGACGTCAACATTGTCAGAGCCGGCCACCTCGCCGCTCTCCCGTGAGCTCCCCCGATGGGACCTTCCCTCGGAGCCTTCATCCTCCCCCGTCTCCTCCTCCTCCTCGGAGTCGCTACTGTCGTCTTCTTCCGGCGGCATCTGTTCCGGAGCGGTCTCGAGACCGAGCATCACCTTCACCAGAAGGGATGGCTCCGCGCGCTGACCACGTTGGCGCGCGTACTCGTCCATGGCCGTCAGATACGCATACTGCCGGTTGAAGTCCACTCTGTCGGCAATCTGGAGGCGCCCGACCTCTGGCAAATAGATTCCTTCTCTGAGTATCTTTCGCCAGATGGCGTCGGTCCCCAGTGACTGCCGCAGAGTCATCCAGGCCGACCACAGCGCCGGGAAGACCACATCATGGGAAGGTTCGAGCAGACGTCTCACCTGCTTCCCGAGCCGCTCGTCGACCACCGCACGTGCCCCCTCTCTGGGCGCTGAGGTCGTGGCGGCAGCTCGCGATGTGCCCGCCGCCGAAGTCCCTGCCCGCGCCGGCTCCGCTGCTTGGCGCGCCTCCGTTCTCCCCCGTGTGGCGGCGCCTTGCCTCCTTCCTTGACGCCCGGTATCCGCACGGGTAACCTCGAGCCGCCGAACTAGCTTCCGCAAAAGCCCCTCGGGGTACGCGATGGCCCAGTGTTCGGCGTACTCGGTTGCCAAGCCTGCGTCAACTCCGGTAGGAGAGAGAGTGATGACGTCGCCAGAGCCGAAAGCGGCAAACATCAGCCACATCTGACGAAGGACGCCAGGGTTCGTCTCCTCCCGGACAGTAGTGAATACCCTCTTCGGCATCCGTTGAAGGCACCCGAACTGCCTGGCGAACCGGGTCGGCACGTAAGGCTCGCAGATCACCTTCCCGTCTATCCGAGCCACAAGCACCCCGCCCCGCACCTTCAGGAAGTATTCATGCTGCTCCAGCGGACCCTGCCCATTGTCGATCATCTGGCCGACGGGAGTGGGGAACGGACTGAAGTTGAAGTTGGCATGATTTCCAATCCGGATCCGCACGCCCTCCTCACTTAGGGTCATCGGAGCGACCCCCGCGATGTTCAGCAGGGAGGGTCGCAGGCCGTTGCCCGGAGGAATGATGGCGTTCGGAAACGTGTACCCACCGAGGTGAGCAGCCACCCAGCCGTGGAAGAACTGAAAGGGCCCACAGATCCATCGTGGCGACCCCCCTCGTGAGATGCGTCCCAGGATGGAATACAGCCTCGCCAGCACTGGGACCCCGAGGTTGTATCTCTTGTTGGCGGCCATAGCGCCTGCCATCGCCAGTGTCGCCGGGCGAACGCACATTCTCGCGTCCCGCACTGGCAGGAGCCACCCACTCAGAAAGGCGGCCAGGAACGCCGCGTACCGGACATTTGGGTCCCGGGCCTCGATGACGCGGTACCCCCATGAGCGGTAGTCACCCGTCTCCAGGACCCGCCAGTACGACCCGTTCCGGCTCCTCTGAGCTGCGGTCGGGCACCGCTTCCCCCTGCCTGGCATCTTGACCGCCGGGTCATGCTCCATGAACTGGCCGAACCATTCCTTGTAGGCTATGTCCTTCTGGAAGTCTTTGATCCCGAGCCGCTGCGTAGCCAGGTCATGGAGATTCCAGGTCAGGATGGGAGTCCGTGACCTGTCCTCCCAGGTGTTCTTCGGTGGCAGGAACTCATCGTATTGGTAGCCCTCCAGCGGGATACCTCCGATGCAGTGGATGTTCCAAAGACCGATGCCGACCTCCCCATGGTGAAGATGGAAGGTGTTGGTATCCGGAGACCATCGGGTGAACAGCTCCGGCCCGAGCTCGGACTGCTGGTAGAAGTGGAACTGCGACGTCCACACCGCCTCGAACAGGCCGATGTACCGCAGCTCCTCTGCGAAGTGATCGCAAGTGTGGCGTACCCAGAATGCCCAGGCCCACTCACTGGTGAAGTTGCCCCCAGACCGCAAGTCCCAGTCCTTCAGCCAGCCCTTGGTGTCGTCCGTGACGCTCTGGCGATATATGCTCGAGTAGAGGGCTGGAGAATTCTCCGCAGTAGGCTCACCCCCATCAATGGTTCGCGTCCTCGGGTTCAGGACATAGACATCCAAGTGTCTGGTCTCCCTGGCAGGATGCCCATTGTTGGTGATGTTATAGCGGAGAAGCTCGTCCTCCCGGGTCACCCAGGTCCGCGGCGCATCAATCTCGAACCCTGGCACCGGAACCTCATCTAGGATGCCGAAGTTCCAGAGCGGCAGGTTGTCCGACAGGGGATATGTCTTCTGGGCCGGCGTCAGTAAGTCGAACAAGGATTGATTGTTGGAAACAATCTCCTTGGCTCCGTAAACCTCCTCGTTCGTCGCCATCTCAGCCCTGCGAGTGGCGGCATCCCCCTCATTTCCTCTGTGCGCGGCCATCTCAGAAGTTTCGGGAGTTGTGCGGGTTAAGGAATGAAGCGTGCGGGATCGGACGAGGCTGGTAGAGAAGTTTGAAGGCTGGCGCGCAATCCATGTAGACGGCGCGCAATTGGGAAGACTGTCGCGCAAAGTTACGGGTTTTCGCGCAAAAACAGGAGAAATCCGGATGGTTTTGCGCGCCGATCGGGCGAATTTCGCGACCGGAAGAGGAAATTTCGTGCACGAGAGCTTTGGAGCTTATCGCGCGGAAGGCCGGAGTACGGAACGCGGGACCCAGGGACCCTATTTATAGGCAAGGCCGGGGTCCGCGCTGCGCGGAAAGCGCTTTTCGCGACCGCAGCGGCGAATTTCGCGCCCGATGCCCCTTTTTGCGCGCCTAAGTCCCGCGCAGCCCAGGATTTCGGCATTCCGGCGTCTCCCTCGGAACCCGATCGTTGCGACCTCTCGCCGATCAGATTCCGAGGGGGGGCTTTTGTAGACGCCGGAAAAGTCCGTTGTTCCCAAATGAAGCTCCGGATGCGGAAAGCGAAGTGATATTTGGAGTCAGAGGCACGTTCCAGAGGGCCCGAAGGACTTGCGCGAAATTTCAGAGGCTCGCGCGCAAAGTTGAGTCGTGGCGCGCAATCCTTCCGGGATGCGCGCAATGCGCTGGGCCGGCGCGCTATTTTGCGCGCCCGCGGCCTGCGCGGCGCCCTTTGCGCGCTGGGTCCTGATTCCGCGCCCGCGAACCGAATTGCGCGCCCGAGACCGGATTCCGCGCCCGGGGTTGCCTATAAATATAAGACGACCCCCGACGTTTTGAAGGTTTCCAGAATCCGAAGCGTCGCTCGTTCGCGCAATCCAACCCCTTCCGCGCGCAATGCCGATCTTCAGGTAACCTCCTTTCTTTCGCGCAATAGAGCCTTGGGGTTCGCCTTCGCGCGCAATCCCCTTGGCTCCCTTCCTTTGAATAAATTTCAACCCGAAGGCCTTTGCGCGCAAAAGAAGCCTCTTGCGCGCAATTGCCCCCCGGGTGCGCGCAATCCAGCCCGATTGCGCGCACCCCCCATTTTCAAAGTGGCCATTCGTTAGAGAATGAGCCGTTGCCCCCGCGCGCTATCCGAAGCCCGGTGCGCGCAATCCCAATCATCCGCGCGCGAAGCGCTGGCCCAATTGCGCGTCAGCCCGCCATTTTGCACGCCAACCCGCGGTTTTGCGCGCAAAGCTCCTCTTTTGCGCGCAATCCGCCAGGGTCGCCTCCCTTGACCCCCCGAGGGTACCCGCCTGCGTGGCGCCCGATGATCCTCATCCTGGGTGCCCGAACCGTGTGCTGTCTTCCCGTGCAGCCTTCCAGGCTCGTGCGAAGTGACACGGACCCATCAGCGGCACTCATCGTCCAGCATGACGTTAAACTGCATATTCGTCCAGCATGACGTTAAACTGCATATTCGTCCAGCATGACGTTAAACTGCATATTCGTCCAGCATTACGTTAAACTGCATATTCGTCCCGCATGACGTTAAACTGCACGTATGTCCCGCATGACGTTAAACTGCACATCCGTCCAACATGACGTTAAACTGTACTACGTCCAAGCTGCACGACGCTAAACTGCCCAGCCCCCATCGTCCGCGCTGCAAGACGTTAAACTGCCAAGTGTTTCGTCCTCAACACACGACGTTAAACTGTACTTCGTCCGGCAAGACGTTAAACCGTCCGCCTCGTCCTCAACACACGACGTTAAACTGTACTTCATCCGGCAAGACGTTAAACCGTCCGCTTCGTCCTCAACACACGACGTTAAACTGTACTTCGTCCGGCAAGACGTTAAACCGTCCGCTTCGTCCTCAACACACGACGTTAAACTGTACTTCGTCCGGCAAGACGCTAAACCGTCCGCATCATTCGATCCCGTGCCTCGCACGCAGGGTCTCCCCCGGTTTGGATGTGCCCCCCACCCGCTCGTCTCTGCAGGGATGTCGGGATTGTCCCTCTTTTGGGACGATTTAATGGGAGCGGCTTTTCCCTACGGGGGAAGGGTATTACAAACCCCTAGTTTCTCGTGGGAGGCTGCACATGTGTATCTACATTGCGCCTCCCCACTGCCGAAGCCAGTAGAGGGTATGATTGGGATCGAGGTGTCTTCTGCTTTCGGTCCAAGTCCCTTCCAACTGAGTTTTTCCGCATCCGGGCTGCCTCAAGTGCGTAAGTCCTGACAGAATGAACTACGTGGACTTTGATCCCTGTCTTCTATACAGGGTACGTAGGAAGCCTCCCTGAGGTCCAAGCCCGCCACCTGGTCGTCCCGGTCGTATTTACGTCGGTTCGTCCATCAGTGGACCCCTCCAGGGTTCACGCTTGCGTCGATTCACCTATGAATCTGCCCCTGTGGGAGACTGCCCGTGTGTATCTCCAGGGTGCCTCCCCACAGCCCCCCTTTTCCATTTCTCCTTTTATCGCCCAGCATGACGTGAAACTGTGATCCACCCGGCCGTTCCATCCCCCTCTGTGCGAGGTGGTTTGGTTCAATCCTCCGCCCGGCGGCCTCGACCTATTCGTGAGTCGGCCTGCCGACGTCCAGCATGACGTTAAACTGTATACCCGAACTACGTTGACTTTGATCCGTGCTAACGCGCGGTACGTAGGAAGCCCCTCCGGGGTCCAAGCTCTTCACTCCATCATCCATCCTGATCCTTACCCGGGCCGCCACATCCCAGTGGGGTCATGCCACTTCACTCCACTCCACGTTACTTGGGAAGCCGCCCATGTGCTGGCCCCAGCGTCGGAGGTTCCCCGCAAGGGGTTCTGTCATCTGATCCACTTTTCGTGTTGATCGGTCCGATGCCGTCCCCGCTGGACGTTAAACTCGCGGCATACCCCGTGTTAAACATGGGAAGCTGAGGAAAACCTCAGGTGACACAGTTCCCCGCACCCAGTGCGGGATGCCTCAGGCCATCATGCCTTCGAGAAGCCCTATTAGGGATGGAAGACAGACGTGCAGAGCCGCAGTGTTACGACACGCCCCCAGCACCCATAGCCACCCGGCCTTCTCACCGCAGGTTGCTGCCCCGACCAGACTCCTTGGAGCGTCCAGGCGGAAGCAGCGTAATTAACCGGTGTCCATGAAGATATGGCGCCGGGAACGAGATTCACGAACATTCTTAAGTCTATGAGGGAGACCCGGATTAGGCGACGAGTTCCGAGGAGACGTCCAAGGAAGGAGGAGCCGACATCCCATCATCCCGGTTTCGATCAAGGAGCAGACGCCCCTGAATAAGGGACGAATGTCGCCCGCCCTTGGAAAGCAGGACTGCGGGACCACAAGCCGCGCGCCCATCCCCTCGGGTTGACGGGTGCACGCGCAAACGCGTCCTGGCGGAACAGCGTAACCCGACGCACATCCGCACCGAAACAGCACCAATTCACTCTTATATGGTGTATATACTGTCCTTTGTAATATTATATCATGAATCCATTTATTCTAATGATATTATAAAGTTATGATTAAATGTTATTCCTCAATTATTGTATTCAAGTGTCTCTAATCTTGGTAAAAACCCTTTAACCAAAATATCGCTTTAAATGTTTTAATGATTTGTTCTTATTAATATCCATGTTTTCAAAATGGTTTTAAGGATTTATTTATATGGATATTAATGGTTTAAAATGTTAAAATCTTCAAGGTGGTATGGGAAACTTTGATTCAAAAATCACTTTATTAAATGTTTTAAATGGTTTTGGAAAATGGTTTTTTAATGGATTCATTATTTAAATGTTATATTGTGATTGAAATGTGGAAATGTTATATTTACATTATGCATGTTTTATGTGATACATTTATGTTATGGTTCTTGGGAATCTTTATGAAAACAGGTGGTTCCGTGATAATCTAAGGGCGGGTGAGCCCGATATAGCTCTCCAATGCATTGGGTAACGCGAAGGAGTGAAACGTTAAGGTTTCTCCAAAATTATTTAGGGAATATACTGTGATGGGTATTCCAAACGTAACCAAGAGGGTTACTCCCTACATAATAATGTTATGAATGCCTCAAGTTACCTTTATTTATTATGATTTCTATTATTTATTCATGGTTTGATGAGGAATATTAAAGTGCTTATGTTTTATGGGTAAAGTATGATTTCATTCTTATGTATATATGAACTCATGTTTCCTTTCCATATTTTTATAACCCTTACTGAGCTTTTTATGCTCATACCAAGTTTTTGAAATGTTTTTCAGAGGTCAAGGGAAAGGTACATGATGTGATGATAGTGTCAAGGATGTGTCAAGAAAGAATCTGTGTTTTACTTTAAATATGTTTCCGTTGATGGGAAGAATGAATATTGTCTTTTATGTAAACACTTTGTTTAAATGTGGAATGTAATGCAAGTTTCATGATCTAATTCTCTAAAATTCTAAACCTAAAAAGATCCTGAATGTGTAATCTTGTAATAAGTCAAGATTAAGTAAGGATTAAGGCAGGGGCCTTATAGAATTAGTATGGTTTATCGAATAAATATTGATGAAAAGAGACAATATTTTTTCTATTAGAGAGACCCACACTTTTGATGATCTGGGTGGTCTATACATGCATAAGATAGTTGAGTTTCATGGGGTTTTAAGGATTCAAATTTATGATAGAGATGCTTGTTATATGAATCATTTGTAGTAACATCATAAAATGGGTGTTTGATCACATGTTATTATATGTAGAACCAATCATCCTCAGACTAGTTGTCTATCCAATGAAACCATTTAGATTCTAGAGGAAATGTTATGAGCTTATGTTTTGGATTTTGATTGTTCATGGGAGTACTAATTAGAACTCATGGATTTCAATAATAATATTACCACCCATACACAGATTGAGATAACACATTTTACATATTTGTATTGAAGTTCGTCCCAACAAGTTATATAATGGTTGGAGGTAAGTGATCAAGTTCATGTTCGAATTAGTCCCAATCAGGAAACATCTGAGCAAGTTCATTTGAACAAAAGTCATTTTGAGACTGAGTTTCAGAGGAAGGAATCTTATTTTTACCATCAAAGATGAACTATAGAGTTGTAGTTTGGACATCATGTTTTCATTTGGGTGTTACCAAGGATGGGGAAACACCATGTTTGCAAATATGTAAATTTCACACCAAGGGTTGTCATGAAATTTTTTCATAGTGGAATTTGTTGTTCTAGTAAAGTAATGATTAGACCTTCTATGGGGCTATAATACCATTGAATACATGTTTCACTTTTAATAGATTTGATGATATCATCCTGACACTACTCATGTGGTTAACATTGATGGCATCGATCTTGCTGTAGATTTGTACCTTGAGGATCATCCAATATGGATTATAGACCATGGTGATATGTATCTCTATTACATGATTATACCTATCATTCGAGTGAAATTGTAGCATTAGAATATTCATGATGAGACTTGGAGAAGGAATATGATATGTCACAATAGTGTCCAATCATGTTCATTTATCCCCCAAAGTGATTCTTGGAGAATCTATGGTACAATCTATTATATGATTATGAGGTTGCAAAATTCCATTATTATTAGGCACATCCCTGTTTGATTTTAGGGAATCTAGTATTATGTTTGGTTTTTCCTTTTTAGTTAGTATTTGGTGTTTGAGTTCAATTTGAGGGTGGAGAAATTTTATTGGGAAAATGTCCTCAAGATCAGTGAAGTATATTTTTAAATTAGTGGATTCTAGGAAAATGTGTCAATGGGTCTTACGATCGTTACCCGTGAGTTTGGAATCCTGCAAAGGGGATTAATATTATTTTCATTATTCCAGGATTAAAAATGAGTACATTAAATTTAGACATTGTTTATAATTTACACAATGTGTAATTACACCCACGAATACGATGTGAAATGTGTTTATGATGTGAAATAAATACAAACAATGAAACTAGTTCTTGCTGAGTAGTGTTTGAGATGTGTTATTTTATTCCAAGGTGACACATTTTGTGATATAACTCACAATTTGGGAAATACCTGATGTGAAAGGATTACATGCCATGTATTTATCAGGCTTAGTTGTATTAAATCCTTGGTTGGCACGTGATTTCATTCATCTTATACTGATGCTCTCCTATTTCAATCCCTAAACGACTCTATGTGATTTTGGATTGATTTCTTTCCTTCCAAACAACCTGATTAAGCGTTTGATCCATAGAGAGTTGTTTTTCATTAGTTATCCACTATCTTCCACTTGTCTTC
Organism: Viscum album; assembly: GCA_963277665.1. NCBI lineage: Eukaryota > Viridiplantae > Streptophyta > Magnoliopsida > Santalales > Viscaceae > Viscum > Viscum album. Next base: position 375,334,498 of record OY728166.1, on the reverse strand, counting down.
ATTATCATGATGTAATCATTTAACAACTATGTAATATAGTGTTGATAATTTTATTGTTCAATCTAGATTCATCATGATATCTTATTCTCCTTTATTCATGTTGTTGTTTCAATTCTGAAGTGTTAATTTGTTTCCTTTTAGAGTTATGTAGTTTATAAACACCCTTTGGCATATTTCTATTTCTTATGCAGGTCAAATATTTTGATATATCACCAAAATAAATTTATCATTAATTATTTGGATAATAGATGCTGATAAATCATGTTATTTATTATTATTTAGATCCATGTGGATCCAACAATGTTGTGACCAAGATTATGGCCACATGTAGGGTGTGCCCACCCTTAATTAATAACAAATTGGATAATAGTTTAATGTATGATTTATCATGATATGAGACATGGTGAGATTTCTTATTATAGATTCACCTTAGAAAATCGATTACAATATTATAAAAAGAATGGGTAATTGAAAGGATATTTGTAATTTGATGAATTAATCATTAGGCCTTATGATATGACATTGTGATATTTTTTCTATGAAAAGTATTTTGATTCATGTTATAATGATTATTAAGTGGACTGAGTCCAATTTCTATATATACTGATTATATAGAGGTGGTGGACTAGATTTTTGTTATAATTATTTTATAGATATCATGACCCAATTTCATGATTTATTTTGTATATTGAGGGAGTTCCAAAGTTTGATGATGTAATTCATATATAGATAGCTTATCCAGGATGTTGTAATTGTTATATAAAGGTATTCACATAGATTTTGAAATTCATATAGTTATATCCTTACTGATATGATTATTCCATGTTTTTGTGGTTGTGGTTGGAATGGTTGTCATACATACTCACAGATATTACTACATGGAGTCTATGTAGGTTGATTGTCATAATTTATTAAGTTGATTAATTAATAAAAATGTTTATCAATTTATTTCATGAACTAATATATCGTACATGTTAAGAATATAAATGATGGTGTCAAACTACTTAGATTTATTCGCATCCTATTTAGGTTGTTGTTCGGTACTCAAGATGATTACATGGACAAAGGTTTGGAAGATGGAATGAGACATTTTTGTTGAAGGTTTTTCCTAAATGGGAAGGATTTTTGAGATGGGACTGACATAGGATTATAAACTGAGGTTTTATTTGTTTATTTGTGTTATATTGGCCTTTTATTTTTATTTTTTCCATTTTTACATTTAGATACATTCCTCCATATCATTACATGATTAATTTTTATTTGGAGTACTTGGTTCCACTATCACCAACATGTTGTATGAAGTAATGATTCTAATACTTTTACCCCACTCTGATATCCATCATTATTAGTTATATCAATTATATTATAACTATTTTCTAACAGGTATAGTCTCCTCACTATATTCACCATACATTCATTGCTAGTTGGTATCCACTAACATATGGAGAGGTGCCCCTAGGGGCCCAAACCAACCAAATCTGGCCACCTGAGAATGTTTGGGGTCAGGGAACATTACTATAATGACAGAGGTAGTTATGAAACAATTTTTTTCATTATGTTATTAAATATTTAAATTAATTATAATTTATATTGATGTTAGTTATATTAATAAAAATTAAGTAATTTATCATGATTGAATATTAGACTGACCTATTAATGTATAAATAAAATTCTAGTATCATATAAGTGAAAATATTATATCCTTATATGAAGGATTAGGTAATTGAATATTTTGAAAATGATAAATTATATGTTTATGTTTTTGTAATGCATAAATATTTATTTTAAATTTAATAACTAATATAATTATTTAAAAAAAAATATATTTTCATAAAATAAATTGATAAATTATGTTTTTCTTTGATTATAAGATAATTTTATGAGCACATAATTAATTTTTTAATGTGTTATAAAATCAGTAATAATTTTAAAATTGGTATTTTTAAAATAAATTATGATATTAATAAAAAATAAATTTCTCATATTTATACATTTTTTAATAAAATTGGGTTCATTTTATAATTCTACACAACAAAATATAGTAATGGTGAATTTTTTTGTTTTTATGAAATACTTGATTTTTTGGTGAATAGTGAAAGACTCTATTCATTAAGTCATTGAATATTTACTCAACATAATATATAAATTCCCATAATTATTTTAATATATTTAGTGATAATGCTCAAACTACTAATATTATAAATCCAAATTAATAAACTAACAAAAATAATAATGAGAAAACACCCCTCTTCTCCACTATAAATATCACCACACACAACCTCTTCTCCTCACACCTCAAATCCTTATATAATATTTAATTTTTTACCAATTCCCAATCCAAGACTCTTACCCATTAACAATACATTAATTTATCACTAATATTCCAAAAATAAAATTTTAAGGTGGTTCTAATGGAGAATAAATAAAGAGGTATAATCCTATTTTATTTTCATTTATTTTCCTTTTAATTTCATTTATTTACTTATTTCCTATTCACTTCTACTCATCCTAGTAACATGATAACTAAATTATATTTTATATACAATAATTTTATAATGTTAATGGAATTTAAATAATAAAAACATTCATATTCTCTACATATTATAAAAAATTAAAACATCTTCTATGATGTTTATATTTACCATCATCATGGATAATATGTTTTCATTGTTTGTTACATACTTCAAGGATGTTCATAAAACCATTATTATAGTTATTTAGGATTTTATTTTAAACATTATACATTATTTAATGTTATATAAATAATATATAAATATGATATTGAATAAAGTTATATAAGTTCACGATGGTTATAAAAACCACAAAAGTAAAATAATCCATTTTCATTAACATTTTAAGTAACCATTATTCATAATATCAGAAATATGATATATGGGGTCATTAAAAATTATGAAAATGCATTAATACCATTTATTTACACTTATAAAGTTTTTAATCCATTCTAATAGAAAATACTTAATGAACCAACCATGGAATTCATGAATTACTTGAACCCAAAATAATGAGAATAATAAAATATTATCATTAAAGAGGTGGAAAGTTGATATAAAAAGACCATATAAGGAATTATCGATATTAATATAGTAAATTAATAAAATAAAAATAGTATTTAAACCATTATACAAGAGTTTTAACTCATTTTCTATAAAATGAACTCATGGTAAGAGACATTTCATTAAAAATACTCTTTCAAATTTATATTTTTTTCAAAACTAAAAAGGAATGTTTTTATGATGCAATTATTCATGTTTAATGAATGTGTTGTAGTTCATGAGAATTTTTTATTATTAATGGTGGGACCTGTATCTCCCAAAAATTTATTAGATATGTTTATATTGTAGGTCGATTGTATGATTACTAAATGTTTAATTATGATGGTCACACCATAAAGTATCAATGTGGGTTACATCATAAGATAGTAATGTGGGTTATATTTAATGGTATATATGAGGGAATAAAATAATATTGTATCCAAGAGGGTAACAATGTTATTTAATAAATTACCAAATTTACTTTTATGGTTTTATTTATGTTTTCTATGTTTTATGGAAATGAATTGTTTTTACAAAGTAGGTATATGATACTTTATAGTTGTGGATCATGTCTTTTTGAAAATAATTTTATTTTTTAAATGTATTTATGAACTAATTCATATTTTAATTTTACGTCCCATAATGAGTATTCCTTCACATCCTAGGTTTGACAATTTTATTCATAGGGTTTAAGCATTGGAAAGAGAAGAGAAAATCCAAGCAGAATATTGGGAATACTTTTTCATGAAAATATTTCATGTTTTATAAACAAAATTTTATTATAAAATAAATTGATACTATTTTAATAGTACCAACATTGTGTTATTTTTGGGTTGATATGTATGAATTACATCATAATTCTTTAAAAATATAAACTGAAAAGATTTTTAAAATGTAAGAAAGTGAATTTTAGTCCAAATTACTATATTATAATGTTTTTAAGGTTAGGTCCTTATAGTTGGTATTAGAGCATGGTTTAGATATCATTATGATTTATTATTATGTTCATGGAATGTCATTCATTATTATTACCTTAATATTGTGTTGAAATGTATATAAATTTAAGGTTACCATGTCGATTAATCTAAGATATATCTGTTTAGAATGGTTTTATGTATATGGAATATTGATGTTGATGTTATAATGAACATAGAGGATAGTATCATTCTGATACCACAACCTATAATGGTGGGAATTGTAACTAAAATCCTTTTTATAGTAATGTATTAGTTGAAAATAGCCTATAAATGGTGGTTGAATCTTTATAAAGGAATATCCAGAGCTACCACTGAAGAATATAGCAGTAGTGAATGATTTTATGAAGAAACAACCTCCCTTATTTTATGGATATTATGATGTTGTGGTGGTTAAAGGGTGAATTAATGAACATGAAAATATTTTTTATGTCATGGGGTGTAAATATAATCAAATATTTAGTGATTAAATTTACCGCTTTGAATTTGAATATGAATAGCAATGGGTAATTGTGAACAATATCAAGGACATTGATGAGATCAAATCCTCAAAATTATATGAGTTCACGAATCCATTACTTGAAAAATATTATCCTATAGTGGCTTGAATTAGTATGGAAAATAAATTTCTTGATTCGAACAAAAGGAGGATGATTATATGGCCATATATTACGATAATTTCACCCAATTGTCAAGGAATATTCCAAAAATTATTCAAGATATTCATAATAACATAAAGCATTTTTATTTATGTTTGAAGACATGATATCAATGGGTGTTTCCATCCCATGAATTAAAAAGGTAAGAGAAACTTTTTTGATGTGTTTCTAGGGTTGAAATGGATTTTTTCAAAAATCACATGTACATTGAAAAAAATAAAAAGAAAAGGTCATGATGGGAAGTAGTTGGTAATAATAAATCAAATAAATCTGAAGGTAAGACAATTATGTTTCTATTTTTTACAAAGTGTGGTACAAAGAACCATGGGGAATGACATAAAAAATATATTGTAATTGTTTATGATGTTACACGTTTGGGAATATGGAAATATATTGTAATGAAACAGGTCTTTATTAAGGTATGTTTAATAATGGTAAAAAACTATAATGTGTATTAAATGTGGTTATATGTATAATTATGAATAAACATTCCCAAAGAATGATATGAACTATCTATATAAGAAATATTTTAAGAAGAATAGTGTAGTGAAATCCTTTGAATATATGTAAGTAGATTTTATTATATACAATGAAGTTTTATAAATCAATTTTTCTTGATTTCAAAATGTTCAAATTTATTTTTTTGATATGGTTCTACATATTACATTATTTCTTATTACTTTTCGGCTAAATCGGAAATTTCACCTCAGGAAATGAAATCTGAACATACGGTTAAAACATAAGGGAAAATATTGAAAAAAAAAGAATTTATAAGAATTTTATGGTTGTTGTCTATAGTAATAAATTTCCATAAATACTTTCTATTTTCCATTAGTATAATTTGATATTATTATGTTTATGGATTAGATTTCTATTTTTCATTATAATAATGATTGTAGAGATAAAAAATATTTTTCCAAAAAAGTGTTAGTTTGTATACAAGAATGAACCCATACCATTGATTACAAATCTGTATGTCTATAAATTTTAAATGTTATATTTAACATATTATTGAAATCATGAATAGTATTTATATTAATTTTGTGTTAGTAGTAAATGAATACCTTAATGTTCTTACTGATTATTTCCCTGGTGTTATACCAAATCAGAATGTTAAATTTACTATTTATTTATCTTCCAATGCTATGAAAATTTCAAAACCCATTATCAAATGAAACATGTTGAACCTATTTAATTTAAAAATCAATTATATGATATTCTTGGTAAAGTCTTCATTTCTCCAAGAACATCACCATGAGGTGATGCTTTTTTGGTTTTTAAAATAAAGATGGTTCTAGGATTCTTTTAATTGATTATAGTCCATTGAATAAACTTATTGTTAAGAATAACTATACATTACCTCATATCGATGACTTATTTGATAATATCTAGGAAGATCAATATTTTTCCAAGATTTAGTTCATATCTGAGTACCATCAACTAATGGTAGTGTTCCAAACTAGATATAGGCATTATGAGTTAGTTGTTATTCACCTTGGAATGATAAATTCATTTTCTGTATTTATAGAGATTTTGAATAAAATCATAATTTAATATATAGACATGTTTTTTTGTTTTTTATGATGATATTTTTATGTTTTAGTAATTTTATGAAGATTATGAAAACATCCATGTATTATCCTACAAACTCTCATAGAAAATAAGTTATATTGTAATTTTAACAAGGGTGTGTTCTTGGATGAAATATATTTATTTTCTTGGGAACATTATAAATAAAAATTGTATAAAATTTGATCCTAGAAAAAAAAAATTGATGAATGGGAGAGACCAAAAAATGTTAAAGATATTCATACTTTTTAGGTATTGGTGGTTTATTACCAAAAATTTGTTAAAAACATTTCATAGTTATCTAACCCGCTAACTATGTTATACCAAAAAAGGGATTACATTTATTTGCGTAGAAGAATGTTTTGTTTGTTTTCAGGAATTTAATAGGAGGTATATGAGTTCAAATGTTTTCCCTCTGCCTTCAAAAATTAGTTATTTTTTCCATCTACATCGATTCTTCTTTGAAGGGTCATGGTTGTGTTCTGATGAAGAATATTCGAGTAATTTCTTATGATTCTAGAAAACTAAACCCTCATGAAGTAAATTATCCCACTCATGATTTGGAATTAGAATCTATTATTTTTTCTTTTAATATTTCATGGAATCATTTATATGAATCCACATGTGAAATATTTATTAACCATAAATGTTTGATGTATATATTCACATAGGATAAATTTATCATGAGGAATAGTTGATAACATGAACAGATAATGGATTATGATTAAATGAGAAATTTCCATTCTTAATAATCCGGAAATGGGGTAGATGCCATGAGTTGAAATAAATATTCATAATTAAACATGTTACATTAAATCATGACCCACTGTTTTAGGATTTGATGGATTTTTTATTTGAATTTATTGGTGTAGGGAATTTATCTTTCTGTTTCTGGTTTCAGTTCATTAATCTTTGTCAGACCGAATTAAGAATTTGTGAATGGAAGGCATAGAGATACATATAATTATAGAATTTGTAAAAAAGTGTACATTTTTTTAATTTAATGTTGGTAAAAAGTTTCTTTTGATATTTGGGAAGAGATTATGTCTGAATTTTGATTCACAGTTGATGAAATATTTGTTAATTTAAGCTCTTAGTTATCCATTTTCTATTAAACCATAAAAAAATAATATTTATAGAGACCTTTGGGGGTATCACTGGTGGAATGGAATGAAATGAGATATTGCTGATTATACCATGAAATAAATGACTAGAAAATATTCTAAAGAATAGTTATAACTACCAAATAGGATGCTAGATCCTTTTCTAGTTCCAGAGTGCAAATGAGAGAATATATCCACATACTTAATGGTGGGAATACCAATGAATTATTGTGGTAAAAATGTGATTTGGTTTATTATTTATTGGAGGGATAAATTTACATTTTTGATTCCAATTAGAGGTAATCTATATTTCTTTCAACTTTCTCAGATGTATCTCAAATATATTGTTAGGTTATATCGTTTTCTTCTCTGCATTTTATCAAAATGTGATCCATTTTTCACTTCTGTCATTTAGAAATGAATTAATATGTCATTGAGAATATGATTTAATATTATCATATCTTTTCATCATCAATTTGATTGACATACAAAGAAAAGAATTTTGAACATCAATAATAATCTTTAATATGGTGTAATTGATATCAATGGATGTTGGGGACGATATCATTCCCTATTTTAGTTTTCTTATAATAAATTCTTTCATTCAAGTATATAATTGGAACCTTTTGATGCATTATATGTAATGTGTTATCAAACTCTACTTTTTGGGATGAAATTTGTGAAATTAAGTTTGTGAGACGAAAATTAGTAAAGTAGTTGGCATAAAATAAGAAGATTATCCAACAACACAAGAGGACAACTCAGATATGGTAGTAAATATATGCACATGACTATAGTAAAGGCATATATTTTGAAGTCGGTGATATTGTCTTTCGTAAATTTTCTACATGGAAAAGTTTGATGCATTTTTATAAGAATGGAAATATAAGTCCACAGTTCAATGGAACTTATGAAACCCCGGAGAAGAACGGATTTTTTACCTTTTGAGTGGATTTTCCTATAAGTTTATCTTAATTACACAATGTTTTTCATGATTTGATAATAAGAAAAAATGTGCTAGATTTATCTCATGTTTTTGATCCTAGAAGTACTTCATCATAGAGATAACCTTTCTTATAAAGATAGTTATATTCTGATTCTTTATATTAGAGATAAATTATTGTAGAATAATGTAATTCATCATGTGAAGGTTTTACAGAGAATATATAATGCTGATGAAGAAACATACGAATCTTAAAATTCTATTATAAGATTGTATCATCACTTGATTAATATGTAATCAAAAATTGTGAGGAAACAATTTTCTAAATGTGGGAAGAATGTAATGGCCCTTTTAATTATAATATATTTTTTACATTCAATAATAAATTAGATAAATTCATTATAATTTGAAATGAAATGAGTTATATATATATATATTAATTAATCTATAATAATAGAATAGTAGAATCACTGATTAAATTCTAAAGAAAAATTATTTATCATATAAGTGAAATTAGTACGTATTTATATCATGGATTAAATAAATATTTTTTTATATGATAATATAATTGATGATATTTTCGTGACAAATAAATTTTTTATGATAAAATAATTAATATAATGTTGAAAATAAAATATTTTATCATAAAATAAAAGAAATTTCTTAAAATTAAATATTTTATCATAAATTAAATTCATAAATTATTATTTTATCTTCTTATGATTATAAGATAATTTTATGTTACCGTAATTAATTTTTCAAAGTGTTATAAAAAAGTGTTATAACTTTAAAATTGGTAATTTTCAAATAAATGATGATATTAATTAAAAATTTAATTTATCATATTTAGATAATTAACTTTATAGAATATTGTTTATTTTTGAATTCTAAAAATCAAATAATGGTTATGGTGTTTTTTTGGTATTTTTCTAAAATACATGTATTTTTGTGAATAGTAAAATACAATAATTTACGGTATGCATACATAATAAGTTAAATATAATATTACAAGAGTTATTTATAGTTTAATCACCATTATATCAAACCCAAATCATTATTTAAATATATTATTTGATAATTCTCAAACTGTTAGTAGGTTTCGTCAAAATTAGTAAACTAATGAATTAAATAATGAGAAAACACCCATGTCCTCCACTATAAAAACAACCCCTCACCATCTCTTCTCTTCACACCATAAAGCATAATAGATTATTTATTTTCCTCCCAGTTCCCATCCAATTCCTATTAAAGATGTCCAAGACCTAATTGTCTCACCAAAAGGCCAAAACCTAGTGACTTAAGGAGGTTTTCAATGAGAAAAATTAAAGAGGCAAAATCCTCTTTTATTTTCCTTATAATTTGTTTTATTTTGTTACTTTATCGTCACCTACCCTCATACAAGTGACATGATAACTCAAGAATAATTTATATACTGAAATTTTATTCTTTTAATTTAATATACGTCGTCAAACCTCTCTTCATCTCCTCTTATACTAAACAACGAAAACAATGTTTGTGATGTGTCGATATACCATAATCGTGGAAGATGTGACACCATTTCCCTTTTAGACATTTAAGAATGGTCCTAAAACAATTATTATTGTTAAATTAGAATTAATTATACATATTAAATGTTATTTGATGTTCTAGAATCAATATATATACATGATATTGAATAAAATGAAATAAGTTTGTGATGGCCTTAATAACTGGAAAACTGAATTAAATCATTTTCATTAATGTTTTTTATATTGATTCATACTCATATCAAAAAAATGATATAAGTTATCATTAAAAATTATTTACAAATATTAACAACATTCCATTCCACTTCTGTCATTTTATTCAATCTGACAAGAAAAATCATAATGAACCAACAATGTAAACCAAGAAATAAACACACAAAAATAATAAAAATAAAAAAATATTATCATTAAATGGTTGCAAGGTTGTTACAAAAAGATAAGATAGGGTCTTATAGATACTAATATAGATTATTAATATATTAATAACACTCTTTAAACCATTATACATGAGTTTTGGATTTGTTTTAAGTTATAAAACCAATGATAAGGGAATTTCCTTTAAAAATTTAGTTTTAAATTTCAAAATTTAAAAATATTCCAAAGGAATGTTTTTAAGATGAAGGTATTCCTGTTTTATAATTATGTTCCATTCATGAGATATTTTAATGATTGAGGGTGTGATATCTCCCTCATCATTGGGAATTATTCTAATGGAGGTTGACTAAATGGTTACTCCAAGTGTAACTGATATGGTGACACAATAGTCATTCCATGGGGGTTATATCATAACATAGCAAAAACAGTTATTTAATTTTGGTCATTTTTTGAATTTTTAACTGAAAAATGAAATTATATAATTTTAAAACATTAAATATTTACAAGTGTTCCACACCTATAACTACTAAAAGGGAACCTCCTCTTCTCACTACTGGACACAATTTGAGCCCCAATTCATCACCGATATCATCCAAAATTCCAATCCAAAATCCATTTACCTGAATTTTATTTTATTATCTTTGAAAAACATCCCTACAAGAATCCTTATATATTTTTTCAATTGAGATTATCCAAAAATGATGTGTATGTTATTATTAGAATTTTTCAAGCACCATTCCTCTTTGGGCTCCAACATTAATATCAATACCTTATTAATATAATTAATTTAGTATGTTTTATAAAATTAAAATTATTTTTAATTTAATTCTATATCCATTTTTAGTCTTATTTCTATCGAATGTAATATTAATTTTATTTTTCTCTGGTATAGGTACGCGTACCATCTTCATGAAGTGACATGTTTCATTTTTCATCACTTCAACACATGGAAGGTTATTATGTTGTATTTAATAAATATATATGATATTTATTAAATAATTATTATTATATAAGGATAAATAAATATTTAGCTTCCTTCATTTCCAAACATTGAATAATAAAAACATCATTTCTGCATGCATATGTGTGACGTACCGCATCCTTGAAGTGATATAAATTATTTATGTTTATTAAATTTCAAGGATTTTCAAAAAAAAATTATATAACGAAATGTTATGAAATTTATTAAAAGATTATTTTTATGTATGTGATGATACCATGAACAAATATTGAGGAGCATATTTAAAAAACAAAATCATGCATAAAAATGAAATAGTTAACACCAAAAATATTGACTTTCTAGAAAAACTATTAATTAATGGTTGATTTTAAATTATGAATGAATAATATATTATCGTATATGATTGAATATGTTAATTATAATGATATAAAATAAATCTGAAATTATTATTCAATAGTGTAGAACATGTAGAATGAAATTCATGATTTGGGGTAAGGGGTTATGTCACAATCATATTTTTAGTTTATAATGTTTATGAATGAATATAATTATGGATAAATAACAGATATTTATCTTTTAAAAAAATTATTTTTATTATAAAATGGTTATATTTATATTTTTCAATTATTTTGTAGTTTTTTCAGTCTCTTATAATAAAAAAATTCAAAAACTTTTTTAATAAATGACCTTATTAATCACTTTTTTTTAGATTCATCTTATTCCATGTATATATTACTTAATATAATTTTATAATGATATTTTAGATTCTAAATAATTATTTCACATTATTTTATACCACTTTTGACAATCTTTTCGAAGTTATAAATAATATTGTTTATAATGATTTTTAAGGGATATATTTTTTTTAAAAAAAAATTGTGAAATGAATTTTTTTCATATTTTTTAAAATAGTCTATTTTTCCATCATATTGAAATTTACTTTATTATATTAATAATAAATTTAATTATGTTTAAAAATAATATCAATTTCCCACGATTCGTGGAATATTTTGTTCATCAAATGTTACCAAAAATGATTTTTTACCAATTTCATTGACCATATGTCTAATTATTTAATAAAAATATTTCTCATATATTTCATAATCCATTAAATATTTTCATACATCATTGGGATTATTACATTAAGATACCAAAAAAATTATTTCACAGTATGGTTTACGATGATTTTGATTAAATGATTATTTCATGAACTTATTTTCATAACCATTAGTAAATTGTATTATGATGAAATGAGTTATGCTTTTAGTATTTATTTCAATCATAAGTATGGTGTTTTTGTGTTATTGGTGGGCCCAAAATTATATTTTTTTCCAATTAATTAGTTATAGGCTGATATCTCATAACATAATATGAATTGGAATTAAGAGTGTGAAAAATCCAATATGGGAATTTTTCAGCCATAAATAAAAACTGAATGGGGATTGAACTTAATAAACTATGGGACTCTATCCACATTTTCATGATTTACATGGTTGTGAGTATAAACTAACAATATTATTTTCTATTATTATTATTAATGAAATATCCAATGAAATATTAATATTTTAATGGTATTGTTTCATGGATCATTTTATATTATTGAATATTTTGATATTTTATAACTCACAAAAAAGTTTTATTACATGACACATGATATATGATATATGGTTGATTGGTTTTTAATTTCAAAATTTGTTATCCTTCTCTAATAACTTTATTCATTTATAATGGTTATATATGATCCTCAATTTATAACTCCTATTATTACCCTTACTGTGCATCTGTGTTGCCACTTTACTTTGTAATAAATTATTTTAATTAAGATATTTCTAATATAGTTAGTATGAGATAATAACTACATGGAGGATAATTAATATCATTCATCAAATTTTTTGATGATTTATATAATCTCTAAGTACAGTAATCTATTATAGGTTTAGGGAATATTTTATTTATTAATATACCAAGTATTCATATTAAAAGTTGAAATATATATATATGTTATTCTCAAGTGACCAAAATTTGTATTAGGGAATTTTTTAGTGATTTTAGAGATTTTATTATGGGGAATACTACAAAATAACTTAATATGACCAATGATGAACATAATGGTATCCTTGATGAGTCTAAAGTGACGTATATTTATATTGAATTGTAATTTATAACATCTCAGGAATTATTTTAATGATTATATCAATAATCACATTGAATAATAATTATTTATTCCTATATTTTTTTAGTGATATTATATACCAATGAGGAATAATTAAACACGGAATGCGGTTGGAAATTTAATGAGTGTTCATATGGGTGAGAAAACTACATGGGGAAAAAATGGAAAAATAGTGTTTTTATTCATAAAATAACTCACAAGATATTAACCATGTTCCAAATATACATTATCAAATGAAAAATAAATGTATTATTGAGTCATTATTGAATAAGTATCAAACATATGTTAGTGGGTACAAAAATATACTAACTGTCGAGTAAAATATTTTTATAATTGAAATGATATTTTCCATTATGTAGTTTTTAGAAAATTAAAAATATTCCAAAATTATTTATCATTTATAAGGATGTGAGGATCAAAATTGGACCACTTATTATGAATATAACTAAAAGTATATAAATTAACTCTGTGGAATTATATGATTCCAAGATTCTATTTTTCAGTATGTACCTTCACCAAACACATGTAATGAAAATATATGGGTAATTAATTTAGATAAAATATAAAAATGATGAATCCAATAGATAACATGATGATATTTTAGATGAATTAAATGATTTCATCATGTTATTTTCCTTGAAAGAAAATTTTATTTATTCATTAGTGTAAGAAATCCATGTCTATGAAATTCATTATCTATAAGGAAATTTAGTAGCTATTGATAATTAATTCAACATATATTTAAGGAATAAATATAGACTATGGGATATATTTAATATAATTATTTTGTTGACAATAATAGAAAGATAGAGTTTCAAATAATTTATAATAAAAATTCCAATGAGGAAATGAAAATGAATCTAAGTTCTTGTAAAAACTATATAATGGTGGAACTAAGATATTTCCAAATGTAAAATGGTAAATTTTTTATGTGTTTAAAATAATTCAATCAAGAAAATTAATGTCAAATAGAAAATAAGTAGTTGATCTACAATCATAAGGTAGATCCACAAAATAAAGAACATAAACTCCAATGTTTCATTTGAAAAAAAATATTATCATTTTTCGATTGTGTGTATTAATATGAGGGTTAATGAATTTAATAACTATTAACAACCAATTAAGATAATAAATAATGAAAAATAAAATAAGATCATAGCTTTTGATTGGGCAATGAGAGCATATCAGTGAAAGGTATAACTATCATTATCCATAGAACTACAAATATCTTATTTGATTCAGCCTCCTAACATTATTTTATAATTAAATAATTTTCTATAAATATCAAAAAACTAATATCATTATTATATATTAAAATATTGTAATAACCACTACTGGTATAATGATTTATTCTCAGTTCTATAGATTATCTCTAACATATATTTTTTTGAATAATATTCCTCAAAATGATGTTATTCTTAACCAAGTTTAATTTGAGAATATTTTGGGTGTGAGATGTATTTATCTATAAATTTTTCATATTTTTTTAAAGAAGTGAAATTAAATTTGATATTCAAAATAAACCAACTACGTTTTATGCATTTTAAGTAGAATATGAACATATAATGAAAACTAAATTAATTATACATGGATTACATCATATTCGTGACAGTAATTTAACTCTCTTGGGTAGAAAAACACTCAATATTTTTGATATTCATATAGTATAGGGATAAATCATTATATTTCCGATTTATTTTCATATTATTCCACTAGATCATGAGGTTCAGTTTTTAATATATCTAATACATGGTTTGAGGCCTATTTAAAAATCTCCATATAAAATCAAACAAATTGGTTGTAGGAATTTTAGAAGAAGAATTAAAATAATCATGATAAGAATGTTATTTCACCTACTGTATACCTAAGAGATTCAATTCTAAAAGTTTTATGAATTTTGGGTCAATGAACCTCTACATTGATTACCATGGTTTTATTACAATCAGGGTCAATAATATGTTTAATCTAACCTATATTGATGACTTTTTTATTAACATTGGGGAGACCAATATATTTTATTGATATATCAGTGATATAGATATTATTTGTTAAGGATCCAGAAATGTGACATACCTAATTAATAAATTCATACATGGTATGGGAAAAATAAATTTCAGTGATTATATTTGGACTATCAAATTCCTCCAATATCATCACAGAACTGATGGATAATTTTTTTAAAGATTACCATGATTATTTTTTGTACTCTTTATAGGCTATAATAATATATATTATATGCATAAGTATGAGTGTAAAATTATTTCATGGAATATGTTGAAGACATTGGGAAAATATTGTTTGTTTGTAAAATTTATCATGAATTAGTTTTTGGAAAAAAAGTATCCATTTTTTATGTAATTAGAATAGAGGTAATATCAGTTAATAAAACAAAAAATAATATATTGAGAAATACACCAGCATAACTATGGTGACTTTGATCTATAGTATTCATAGAATGGTTGTGTAGTATTTAATCCTTTATATAATATTACTATGAATTTAAAATTCCCTAAAAAAATTTACATAAATGGAAGATAAGCTTCTTTAATCCAATAGATGTTGAAAATATTCCAAGGATTGGAAGACAAGGTTTGTTAGTGCACTGATGAAAACACAACCCTTGATAGAGAATATATTAATTTTTTTAGTAATATATTAATTAATATATTAGGATATTTTCTTATTTAGAAATGACATTGTCGTACCATATACCTCATTCCAACTGAATGTTCATTGGATAAATTACCCAACTCATGATATGTAGATGGAAGAGGTAAATTTTTTTAAAAATTTATAGTCCATGTCTATTTAGTGAATGTTGTAGAATATATACTAATCATAAAATATAGATGTATTTTTCAACAAGGAATGAGTTAAATATGATCGAATTGAGATAGTTAATGTTGAATACATATTATGACATATCAAGGCATTTCAACCATGGGAATGAGAAAAATGTGATTAAATAATAGTGTCCAACTGACCATGATAGATTTTGAATTATGGGGATATATATATATAATATATATGTATTTATAGTTTATTGATCTTGAAAAAAAGATATAATGTGATAAATCATATCTTACATAGATAATTTTTCAAATACCCCTTTATGTGGTGATTAAATAGGTGTATAAGGAAGATGCAGAGCTATAATATAAGTTAATTAATATTCCTAGTCTCAAATATGATATTCATTGAATGATCATTTTTAAGAGAATATCATGTGTCTCATGAATACTACAACTAATGAAGTAGTATTCTTATAAAAACATATCTCATTATTATCAATCCATACTGAGTGTATAATGAGAAATAGAGATCTAAAAGAAAATTTATAGCATAAAAAATTGATGTGATATAATATGATATATGAAACATGATTCCTAGTATGAAACAAGTTACTAATATATATATATATATGTTTGAGGGAATGATGAAACCATTATCAATATCTATTTGGGAAATGGAAAAAATCACAATGAATTTCATTTTTAGTCTCCCTATGATATATAAAGCCTAAAATTACATTTATATTTTATTTTATTGACTTGTGATGTGAGTTCATTTTATTGATATAGGGAATATTTCTCTCATAAGAGACATTCTGGAATATACACTAAGGAACTAGTAATGTTTCTTGAAATAGAGTTATCAATCATATTTGGGGGAGATCAATTTTTTAACAAGATTTTTTTTAGAGAATTCTTAAAAAACTTCCAAATATACAGATGAGATTAAGAGCTACATATCATCGTTAGATAGATGTTATTAATGGGGAAACTATTCCAATAGTAAATGATATGTCAAGATATTTTACAATGTATTTAAAAATAGTTGGGGTCAAAAACATATTCTATTTTAATTTTATTACAAATGTTTTTTATAGTATTGAATTTATATGGATAAAACAGATTACCCAAATAAAATTTAGTTCATAAATCCATCATGATGGGATGAGGAAAGAGAATTAAAACTATTGAGGCCTCATTTAGTATGTAATTATAGATAATTTCAAACCAACTAAAAAGAAAATCAATGATTCTCAAATTTAGTAGATGGTTATGTTAGTATACAATAATGGGATCTATAGTTTTAATTTATAGAGAATGTTTTATAATATATAACACTTTGTAATAATTTTAGGTTATTATGATTTAAGGGAATTTCTATCCTCAATTAAATTAGTCCCATTGCGATTTGTGATTGGAAGGGGATGGTATCTTATCATATGACATTTCCATAGAAATTCCTTCAATTTTAATATCGCCTCAAAGAATATTATTTGAGTAAGAACATACATTATTCCTCATAAGTACATAATTAATAATTCATTAAATTGGAGAATAATTTTTCTAATAATGAACAATGTTATGGAATTTAGTATCACAGAGACAAATTTATACAGAATCGGGTTGATGACCTAATTATTGTTCTTTAGGGGAATAATATATCTAAGAAATATATATGGGTACCTAGGTAGGTAATTATTTAGTGGCTTCCAAATTTTCTTCTACATTGTAGCCAAACATTTTGGGTGAAATTTATATAAGTGGGTAGAATTTAACTCCTCAAGAGTTTAACATATATTTATATTTAATAAATTTTACATGTTTGATAGATTATGATTCGTGATAAAACAATATAAAGTTATTTTTTTTAACAATACAATGTGAAAAATATTAGGATATATATAATTGATAAGTGTCTAGTAAAATAAATGATTTTATATTCTACATTATTAATTCGTATCTCATAATTAATTATTTATTAAAAAATTATTCATAATAAATAATATATATGATTTATTTGAATGATAAACTTATAATTTTTCTAACTTAAATAATAAAAAATTATTCATATTTAAGAATTAAACATCCCAAAATCATTTTATCAAACTTTTTGGAATTTTTTGAAACTAATGATTTTTTAGTCAATAATGAATGACACAATTTTTTGGAATATTGTTACATTGATCAAATTATTATGATATAAAAATGACATAAAAATATGAAAAATAATTGTCTCAACCAAAGATATGTTTATGGATAAAAATAAAGTATTTAAAATTATAATTTTTTATTTTGATATCCAAGGTTTACTATTTAGAACAAATCACTTATTTAATTCTAATAAAAAACCTTTTTATTAATTAACCTTAATGAGGTGGTTCAAAGAATCTATTATGTATTCTTTGGTTATTAATAAAATATATATTTCATATATTTCATATTACATCAATATCTTTATAAGATAAATTAATACATAATAAACTTTGTCCTAAATAATTGTTATTCATTTTTATAAATCAACAAACATTTTATCAAAAAATATTTCTAATGAATGTTGTAAACTAATATTATAATTATTTTTTGAATCTGATAAAAATTTAATTTATTTTAAATAGATAATTTAATTGGAATAATCATAGTAAAATTTTTTAGAAGGTGAAATTTTCTTAGATATACATAATAGTTGAAGTGATAAAATTTTAGTAGCCATATTACAAGTTAAAGTTGTCAACGAGAATGTTAAAAAAGATAACGATTCATATATCATAAAAAATTATATTTTATTAAGATAGTAGATATTAAAAGATAAAACTAATGAAAACATATAATTTACATAAATGATATTTATTAAATGGTTATTATTCTTTGTATGGTGAATCCATTACTATGGTGCATGGACCAGAATTTCAAAACTAAAATATACATGAAATATAATATAGTTATCAAAAAAATAGAATACAGTATATTATTTATAATAGATAGGTGATTCAAAATAACTAATTTATTATATATGGATTGTAAATAATATATAATTTTCTTATATATATTTTAGAAAAATTACATTTCTTATATTGGAGGACACAATGTCTATGAGACATATCGAGACATGAGGTAAGGATTTATGCCATTTTATCACTTTTTATAATTTTTTTATTATTGAATAACCTTTGTGGAAATTTTACTTTTATATTTAAACCTCATACATTCATTTTTTTATTTTGTTTCTATGTTTTCAAGCATACAATCTATTTTTTACATATTGGTACAGAATGGCCTAAAATATGTTTTTTTATAAAAATATACCATACTTATCGTTTTTATTACATTTATATATTATGTAAATTTTTTCAAGAAAATAAATTATTTATTTTCCAATTATTGGTAAATTAATTTATAATCATGGTTTAGTTTCGACAATAAAATTTAATAATGAATTTTTAAAATGATTTTTGAATGGGATAGAATTTATATATTTACAAAAGTTTAAAAAATTTAATATCTGTATGTTTTCTAAATGATTTTATTTTTCAAATTTTATTACTATTATTTATTTTTATGATACATTTAAATGTTTACATGGTTATAAGAATATAATTTTTTATTAATTTACCATTTATTAAATTTTACTTAAATAGAATGATGTTTTAAATTTTTTTCAACAAATTTTTCAAATCATTTTAAAAAATATCATTTCACATATCGAAGAATAATTTAAATATTTTAATGATTAACCATGGTTATTATATTATTACACAATCCAATTAGAACATATTATAGCTGATGATGATGATTATAAATGGATTTTTTCCTGATTGATTTTTCATTCCTAATTTTTAATTAGGTTATTATGAAATTAGGTATTTTTTTACTATCATCCAACACACATATGAATGGTTCTAATTATCATATTCGTCGGCCTAACATTTTATAAAACTACAATGTATCGATTAATTATTGATATCAAAAGAGAAAATATAAATGGTAATGTCGAGTAAACTGCAATCTAATGATAGGCTCTATCCACCATAATTTAATAAGGAATTGAGAGGGAAACCAACCCACTATTGAACATTATCGACTACGTTTTTGTGGTCATTTTAGTCATCCATAGTTAATAAAATGATTTAATAGTAATATGATATTCTCATTCTTCAAAGATTTGTTTCAGATATCAATATTTTATTAAACTAATTGATTTTCATTGATTCCATAATCTATTGATAGATGAAAAATATTTTAATCCATAACTAATAAAATATGATATATGAAAATTTTCATATAAATATCATAATTATTTGAAATTAACTTGTATTATTAATCTTATTTTATTCTTAAATATTATCATTGATTGAAATCTACCATGCTTTCAATTACTAAGCATAAGTGCTCGTTCTTTATTAAGTTTCCATTTTCCATGACATTGAATATTTTCAATGAATTAAGTTGATGGTGTTTCCATCCTTAGACTACATAAAAAATTATACATGTGGGGGTTATATTATTATTTCATTTATTTTTTATATATATTAAAAAAATATGTTATTTTTAGGTCACCCCATTAATGGCTCGGGTGATTTCATTTTCAGTTCAGATAGTGGTACATCTTCCGATGATAAGAAGTTGAAATCAGAAATAATGAGAAAGTGTAGTACTAGGTAATTTTGGGAATGATAGTTTTTATCACAACCTCCCATAAGAGTAGTTCACATTACATGTTATTAGGGTCAATTAATATATAATTTTCATATTATATGTCTTCTTTTTCCAAAGAAGTACCTTTCATGAGGCTTGAAAAGTTTCCTAAAGTTCCTCTATTCAATAATATATTCGATGGGATTGATAAGTGGATCAAGGTGACATGGGATTTAATATCATTGTAGCAGAATTATGATAAATATAGCATGCATTGATCAAGGGTCTATCTATGGATTTATCCATGGGTCTCAGGGAATGAAGTATGCAAAAATTCCATATGGTTAATAAAATTTCTGAGTTGAGTATCACTTAGTTTGGATTGAAGATCCTTTATAGTTTAGGTATATTTCCTGTACAATGTTTTAGATAAATAATTTAATGATTCGTAAAACATATTATTCTTAGTTATAGTTTTTTAAAAATATATTATTTAGTAGTTTAATATAATATCATTGCAGTTATTTATGTCACTAAATTTAATGATTGGTCTAGGGTAATCCGTTGAGTTCACAGTGGGTATGATTTCACATAAAAAAATATTTTGAATAGGTTAATTTAGATAAGTAGAATCCTAGAATTTTATATTGTATTTGGTGGATTCTATAAGCTTAATATATTTAATTATTCAATATATGGAATTTTTTCAATCATATAAAAGATGTATTGGATAAAGAAGTTATATGATCTGATTAAATTATATAAATTGTGATCATATATTTCATAACCATTAATATTTATGTGCCTTATTATTGATATATGTGATATAAATATGGATATATGGATTCATTTACAATTTTGGTGGAATGTATGGTCCATGAAGTAAATCAGGTGGTGTTACTTGATACATTTTTCTAGTTGTGCATCATTTTATAGATGTATTTATATATTAATTACATGGGTTTACTATGGAAGGGGATATCTATTTTATAATTGATATTGTTCTAGGAGTGGAAATTATATTTATACCCTCTTATTATATATTTATGGCTTATTTATGTGCATCTAGGAAACCAATCGAGGAATAAGAGGTAATGGCATTTGTTCTTCTAAATACATATCCTTATGGATCTATTTTATTCATGAAGGATCATTATAACCACATGTTTTTCATTTATTATAAGAATTTGAATTATGGTGAACAAACTGTATCTATTTCAAATGATATATGATTTATTTTTCTACATGAGGGGATTATTATGTTTCTTAATAATTGATCTTTTATTAAGCAATCATTAGTACATGGTCTTCATAAAGGATGTAACAATAATTTAATTTTAGATAATGTATAGATTTTATAATTATAATATAATTTCATTCAGTATTATGAATGCTCTATTTATAATCATGGATATCTTGAAATATATTTTTCAAACCTTTATAGACACCTTAAACAAGATGATTTTTTGACATTTTATTATACTCAAATTATTGGGAATTTCATTTTAAAAACAAAAATATTAATTTCATTATTCTTTTGTAATAATAGTTATACGATGATTACTCAATGTTTCATGAATGTATTATAGAGGATCAATTCACAAAACATGTGATATCAAATGTTGATATCTTGGTTGATCCATAGAAATGGGTGGTTGTGGTGTATTGGTCTTGACTGAGGAATATATTTAGGATTAGTGGATTTTGTTCCTAATGGTTTATATATAATTTTCATTTCTAATATCTCTGTCCTAGATGCATCTATGATAGGGAATAATATAAAGTGGTGAACTTTTAATTGTAAAATCAGTGTGACGAATCCATTTAATAGTTTTGTTTAAGGTTAATGGACACTCTGATTCTAATTTTACATGACCCATTGTATATTTATACATTGTGCGATGATTCTAATGTGTTTGGTCCAGTATATTTTTAGATAATGTAATATTGGGTGGTCACTTATGGTTACCGCTAACTACATCCCATTCAAGGAATTACCATACCCATGACAGGGAAGAAACTATTTTGGATCACACCTAACTTTGTTTCAACAATTCTATCTTCTGTGAGAGTTTATAATCTATAAAATACATAAGAACATGTCATTCATCTTATTCTAGTGTTATTTGAATTTATTGATTATTTGTTTGAAGAGTGCTTAATATATTTTATTTTTACTAGAAATATAACCCATGGAAGTGAGATTTCCTAGAATACACTCAAAATATGTTAATGTATATGATGATAGTCTATATGTTAATCCATTATTGGAATCAGAATACATTATTCACCAATAATCTAGTAGATTTTTCATAAATCCAAGAGGTGTTTTTTTTCATCATTAGTCGTTACATACTCATTGATGGACTGTATAAATTTTATCAATGGTCTTATTATCAATTATATTTTATTTAGGTATTGATATATTTTATATTACATTGTCCAGGGAGATTCATTGAATACATACAAGGGGTTTTATATCTATGATAATATGGCATTTTCTACCTCTATAAGTGTGTAGTTGATGAGGGAATATAAATCGTCACGATGGACAGTAAAACCAGGTATGAAAGTATGTTTCAAAATAATAAGATATAGTTATGAAAGCCTATAATGAATAATTTTTTCTGATTCATTACTCAGCAGATTACATCTTAGAGGATAGGGGCAGAAGAAGAATGACAAGGTGTGTCACATCACCTCCTTCCTGATATATTGTTGATGTGGAAAGAAGATACTATGGAAACTTCTATAGTATTATCATGGTCCATAATTTAGTTTGGGTGGTTGATTTTTGGTTAATAATGGATTCACATTTCATAAATATATGGCAGATTTAG
Organism: Viscum album; assembly: GCA_963277665.1. Classification (NCBI taxonomy): domain Eukaryota; kingdom Viridiplantae; phylum Streptophyta; class Magnoliopsida; order Santalales; family Viscaceae; genus Viscum; species Viscum album. The sequence continues at coordinate 375,310,898 of OY728166.1, read as the reverse complement.
ATGGTGGAGATGATGGAAAATCTAGGTGGGAAATATAATGTGATTTAATATGTTACAAATAAAAATAGTATGAGATTATGATTATGTTTTATATTGAAATTTGACAATGAAACCCCAATTAAAATAAGAAATTTATAATCATTATAATTTTTTAGTATTTAGTTTATTTATCCATATTGATAATATTTTAAAAAATAATTTTATAAACTCATTATATTATAAATGTATAGTTTTTTAACTAATATTATTTTAATATATTACATTTTTTTATATTTAGATTTCATGATGTTGAATTTAATTTTTTTAAGAAAGAATTCTTTTTCAGGATTCATCATAGTTAATTATTGTTACAAATAATTTTATGTGTTTTCTAAAGGGTAGATTTTTGAGTGAATGGTGAGAATTAAAATTTTAAAAAATACAACAATTTGAATGATATCAGCATGATATAAAATGGAATGAAAAATTAAAAAATTGTTTCTTTTTATTTTGTCAATTATTATAATAAATAATTTGAAGAGATTATTTTGATTATGATAACCCACACTTGATTAATATTAACTAAAGTCATATTTTAATATTATTAAAAATTATTTTTGGATATTATTATTTATAGGTGAAGTTGTAAAATACCATCCAATTTTCTTCATGATCCAAATATTAAATAAAATTATTTTTTTCTTTATATTTAAATTATATTCTTCAAAATGATTTGTTTTATTTATTCCATTGAAAAATAATTTTTACAACGAAAATGTCTATTTTTTAAAAAAATTATTTGATTTTTGTATACTTATATGAATATTAATTTCTCAAAACATAGAAAATTAAATATGATAATACATTTTTACTATTTATAATTACCATATCATTTTTTAATATTAATCATTTATTTATTTTCATATATAATAATTGCAAGGAAAAATCATGTCACCATGATTAAGACTAAAATTGTTTAGAATGAATAAATTAAAAGGATAATGGTTCTAAAAAATAGAAAAAACATGCATAGATTTCATTTATTGAGTTAATTTATACCTCCATTATATTATCAATAAAAAATTGAAATCCTTAGTTATATTTGTTTAATGAGAGAATTATTTTGTATTTAAATGTTTTAGGTCTTTTCAAGAGTGTCCGTAACTTCACTTATAAAATAGAAGCTAACATGTTCAATTATCAACAAATATTGAGTACTCTACCTCATTTAGGATCTTCCCAAATATATTCCCAATTCTCCTGCCCATATCATTGAGGTCATGGTCTCCTCCAAATATACATCCTAGAAGTCTTTTTGTGTTGCGAATGTGTTTATCCAAAAATGGAGTATATGTTCTAACCAAAATATAATATGTTTATTTCTTCATCTTCCCCCATATAAATACACCATAATCATAATAATCATATATTATTTTATTCTATAAATATTTTATTTTTCTTTTCTATCCTATTGTAAATTATATTATTACTTTCATGAATGTTTGGAATACCACTTCAATAAAGTGATTCATTTTTATTTTCATCACTACCTCATATTTATGACTATAATGAAGGATAAATGAATATAAATTATATTTATAAAATATTTTGGATATAAGATATATGTTATAATATTACCTTTTATCCTCCTATATATTATCAAATGACATCATTTCCAATGAAGATGATTAGAATACCACCTCCAGAATGTTATGTGATTTGGTTTTCCTACCTGCCACATATGATAGATCATAATTATAAATATAATAATTAAATAAAAAATAAAAAATATAGTTATGATTATATAAAATGAAAAATGTAGATAATTGTTTTCTACACATAATAGAAATATATATTTGGTTGAAGTGTACGTACTGACAACCATTTATGTGAAACAATGTGTTTTCTTTTTTGGACTTCTTTACATAGTTGGATTTGAATGTGTATATAATTTAAAAATATAATATTTAATTCATCAATATGATTTTGAAAGAAACACCCCGTGACCTTATTCAACCTATAATGGGTTTTTCCTTAACATTAAATAATAAATGATGTATAAACATCTTATGTAATTATTATTCAGGTAGTATCTAAAGAAATCATGGTCTTGATTAAAATTAAAAGACTAATAATAATAAAGGAATCAAGATGAAAAAAATTATTATGTAAATAATTAAAAAATTTAATTTCATTATTATAGAGTTAAAGACATATGAAGCTTGATAATTAAAAATGTAACAGATTTTTCTATAAATAATTATTTTATTGTAATAATATAGAATATTTTCCAAACATATCTATGTCCTTTTGAATGTATCATGAATTTTATTTTTATAAATAAAATTATATTAATGGTCATTTTTATCAAATTTTTTAGCTTTGTAAATAATTTAAAAGGATTCATATTCATATTTATTGAATAACTTATTTTTACTTTCATTTCAAAATATAAAAAAGATTGTATTTTTAACATTTACCTTAGGAAATTCCCTTACCTCTATAATAGTCATTGTTCATTGTAAAGGAATATCTATAATTTGACATCATTTATTGAGGAGGATATTAATAGTTTTATTTTTTTTATTTATTCATTTTTAATGGGTTTCACAAGAAAATAAAATTCCCAAAATTCTTCTATAAAATTGGAAGGCGCCTTGTATAAATTATAAAATGAATTTTAATCATGTTTTTGAAGAAAATTTCAATACTATAAATTAATCATTAATTATATGGTACTTTAAAATTATAAATGATTACTTATGATTCCAAAATATATTTATAATATGGATGGTCCTGAAATATATTTCTAATCTATTGGGTAATGATTTAGTCATTGAATATGAAATATAAGGGGATAACCATAAATGTAACACCTATGAGAATTAAATGGTCATTAGTTGTTATAACATGTGTTAAAAATATGATATAATAGGTTAGAAATAAGATTAATCAGGAAATATATTTTATACTTGTTAAATTTTACATTGGAAGTAATTTTATTTCACAAGGTACAAATATTTCATTAAAATTTAATGGGGAATTTTTTTTAAATATTTTTTTCCTACTTTCTCACATACGACACGATTAATTAGATTTTTTCCTGTAATTAATATTGGTTTTGATAGATTTTATTTTAGAAAATATTTATTTTTTCATATTAATATGTTTTCTTTATATGAAAAATCATAAATTATGGTATGTTAAATGGATCCATCAGTTCTCATGTTTATCACCGGGCTAACAATATTATTTTAATGTCCCTAAATGACCATTTATCTTCATATATAATGTATTAAAAATAATTCATATGATCTATGTATGATTATAAAATTTATCACGTCCATGATTTATGTTATGGTGAATCATATTAAAAGAATCCAATAACTCTTGAATTAAATATTGTTGAAAATTAAAGGGTACATTTTTTGAAAAAAAATATTCATTTTGTGGATTTTTCATATTTTTTTATGTAATGGTAATCATAACTATATAATTCACTAAAACATTATGATCCTAGATTTTTAAAAAATATAAATCATGAAATTATAGGATTTTTTTGATATAGTTTGTTATATTTTGTATGAAATTAATGTTTTAGAAACCCGTAATGGTTCTTATAATGTTATAATACATTCAAATGATATTATAATTTATTTTCCTATTATCAAGATTTCATTTTCTGAATCTCTATGTTTTATAATATAATAAATGTTTTAAAAAATGCATTATATAAAGAAAACACAGTAGATAATATAATATGGAATCAAGGGGTTAATAATCTACTTAATATAAAATTTAGAACAAATATAATTGGGTAATTTTTGAAATTTTAAACATAGTCAATGTATTATATTAATAGTGAAATCATTGAAAAACATTGAGTGCATTATTTATAAAGGAATATTTTAGGATTTGAGATTTTTATGAAGAATCACCCTACAAATTTTGGTGGATATTTGGAACTAGTGAAAGATGAATGATATATTAATGAATTAGATACCATATTTTATGTTTTTGGGAATTATAGAAGATTAATTGGATGGTTTTTCTATTTATTGTTTTGAAATGTAAGTCAATCAATCATGGAAACTAATAAGAAATACTAAAAAATGATTATATTAATTGCATGGACTTTGTGATCTATAATGTTATTTCTATTTTAATATATAATTATTAATATATTTAATATATAATGAAAAAACACAACATTTGATGAAAAGGTATGAGGGCTCTGTGTATGATTATGAATTAAATATTTTACTTACTAGCTAGGAATGATCCGATTTTCATTATAGAACATGAGAGTAAAAATGATAAATTTTATATATTTTGGTGTCAAATGTTTTAATGTGATTTAGCATCTAAGTAATTTGAAGGTTATGAAGACAATAGTCAATGCACTAATGATGTTTTAAATTAGTTTTTTGTAACTTAGAAATTTCATGAAAACATGGGTAAGAAGCATTCATGGAGGGATACAATGCAGATGTATTCAACTATGATATATGGTTATAAGAAAGCCTAATGATCAAAATTGGATAAAATAAATATTAAAAAAAGTTTGATGTGATTAAGGACGTTTTATTTATTTAGTAATCCTATTAAATTTCCTCATTATTGTAAGTCATAAAGAATTAAATAGAGTCTTAATAGGAATACTAATAGTAAGCTAATGGTAAATATTTTAATTATAATGACTCGGTAATTTATACTAAAACATGTCTATGTTTGTTACTCATGGTGGAAATAATAATGACCAAAATTATAAACGTATTTAAATGTTTTTCTCAAGTAATAAAAAATATTGTACAACCTTAGTCAAATGGAAGAAAAGCATATATCATGTTTATTTATATTATTACAATATGTTATTTGATTTCAATTACACAGAAAAAAAATTTTAGAAATTTTTTTGTTTAAAGGAAAAAAATTATAAAGAAATGATGTTATAAAATTTATTAATAATTATTATTTAGGTACTATTATGGTAGAATGAATTTATATATCGATTTCTCTAAAAATACATATAAGGGTTTTTTCTATAATCCATTTTTGCTTCCCATTATTGTTTTTTTATTACTGGTTCTATAAATTGGATTTTAGTTTATCAAGCTATTTTATATAGAATAGTTAATGATGTTATTTTTTAGAATGGATTTATCTTTTTGTACAACAATGAATTTATACCACTAAAAAGTTATAAATAATTTGATAAACATAGTAAATATGGGTTTGAATATAATTATTCACATATTTTTTAAATGAAGGAAACATTTCAATTTTTTTTGAATTTCTAGATGAAAATTAATATATTAATTTTTTTAATAATTATTTCCTTTGTGTTAATTTTTATTGTGTGTGAGAATTTATTATAGAAATAGTTTAATATTTTAAGAAAACCGTGTAATGCACATATCAAATAGATCAAATAAAACACTATTAATTAAAAAATTAACAATAATTTCATGATATGGTCTAATTAACTATATTTCAAAAACCATAGGGTTCTTATTCTTTGTTTGTTAAAATGAATAATGGTACTATGCCTCATTTTATTTAATATATATCACTTGATAAAATCAATGTTAAGAAAATGACTTTGTTTTCTCATATTAGTGAATATTTTTTCATCTACATGAGGATTAGTATTCTTAGAGATTGATCATAGTTAAAAATTTCACCACTTGATAGAGATCTTGTATGAAATCCCAAGGATTTAATTTATAAAAAATTATCAAAATTTAGATTTTATGGTTATAAAATTATAGATAACAAATGAGCCAACAATATTTATTTTTCTTATTAATATATTTGTAATAGAAAATTTAGATAAATTTGTGTTTGTATTCATTTATGTTATTTTAATTTTTTTAAAAATATTTTAAGGAACATGTTAAACTAATATCTATTTAACTATATATATTAAAAGAGTCTAATTTTTAAAGACAAATTTTCTAATTTGATTTTTGGTTATAGAAAATTAAACTCATTTTGAATATTATTTCTAATGTTGTGATAACTATTGATCTGATTAAAAATAAATTAGTATAATAGTGTCCAATTACAAAAATATTTAAATAGATTTAATGTTTTAATGGATTCCTTTTTTACTAAAAATTGTTTATAGATTACATTTCCCAGTTATGTAGCTTAATAACTATGACAACATAAAATGGAGATGAATTCATCATGACTGGTCATTAAAAATAATGTTTCTAGTAGTTTTAAAAAATATTGGTTAACTCTGCACTGTTAGCAAATAAAATAATATATGGTGTATTTTTTAATTATAGTTATAATATCAAAAGGGACGTGTTTTTTCATAATTATATATTATTGTGTAATTACATATTATTCATGAAAATTTAATAAAAATGATTAAAATCACCTTACACATGATCTTGAGCATGAAACACTATTTTTCGTTAAAATTAGGGAGAAGTATTTAAAATGATTTAAAATGTAAAATATAAACAAACCATAAATATTTAATGCATATATTTACTCAAAATGTTTTAAACATGAGCAGGAGAATTTTTTTGAAAGTGATAGGTGATTTTGACTAATTGATTCACTTTCATCTAGGAAATAGAAAAAATGTATTTTTTCCCTTGTTTAAAAAAATATAATTATTCATTGACCAAGGTATTATTTAAAAATTTCAATTGATTAAGGATTCAATGAATGTTTTCCTAGAAATTGTTCTTTCATTAAATACCTCTCTTTTAGTTAATGGTTTAGTATAGTTATCAATGTTAGAAAAAAAATTTCATGCTTGATTGGAATATAATGATTTGAATAAAATTGTATAATTGGTTAATAAGAGAAAGATTCAGGAATTTAACAGTGTCAAATAAATTGATTTAATATTAAAAAAGTGTTTTTTCCATATCATTACTAGTGGAATAATTACTTATTTAGTTAATATCACTTCTCTCTTTTTTCTATTCATCTTTACTATAATAAAATTTATAGATACCTTATGAAATATTATTGGGGGGGTATAATATTAAATTATATTACTAATTTTAACAAGAATTGTTTCAATTTTCAAAAGCATAATTCCCTAAAATAAAAACCTATGTGGATGCATCGTCCATTCACTATGATGAAATAAAATGGGGGAATATAACCATTGATTTAGTTGTGTATTTGTCAAAGAAATATTGATGTAATAATGTGATTTTAGTTATTAATGACAGATTAAAAAAATCAATACATTTTATTCATATTCTATGTAGAATATTTTTGGATAAGAATTATATAATTTATATTAATGAGTTAGTATGATTACATTTAGTCACTATCTTATTGTATCTGATCAAGATCCAACATTTACATTAAATTTCGGGAATGGATATCCGAATCAGATGGTAATAAAATAAATATAAGAATAACCATTCTTCCACAATCTTATGGAAATGAATATGACTGATTTTGAAACTAGAGGATAGTAGTATAGATTCGTCATTGTATTACTGTTAAATTTATATTAAAAATTTTATTTACTTGAATTTTATTATAATAATGGCTTTTATTATAATAAACAGATGATCCCTTTTCAGTAATTATTTACAAAGTGTTGTCAGACTCTTTCATATTATCATTGCGTCAATGAGGGGAAGTTATTTTTAAAATAACAGGTTGAATAAATCATTGAGAATAAAAAGATGATTCAGTATTCCATGAAGATAACGTAGTGTATGTATAAAAGTTATGCATACTATATGAATAATTATCATTCATTTGATGTATGTAATCAGTTCATTCAAAAAAAATTCCATGTAATAGTGTTTTTGGATTGGTTAATGATTGAATGTTATGTTCATTTAATTAGCCCTTATGAAATTATTGAAAATTTTGGAAATGATAGATTTAATGTACCTTTAAAATTTATTTCATCTTGGCTACATGATAAGGTTTATGTTGTTTTGAGGAGGATATATGTACTTGGTGTATCTCCTATTTACATCATAGAGGTGGTATAACCGGAAGGGAATATTTCGTATGAGGAATATTAATTTTAGATTATTTATTTTAGAGGGAAGTTAGTGTGGAATAACATGAATCACAAGATAATCTTTATATGGATGAATCACATTATTGGGAAAATAACATTGAAATAATAAAAATCTATAAGTGGAAATACCATTTTTTATTTATTTAATGAATAATATTTTGAGAAACAATTTTTTAATAGAGAATAATATGATAACCCATGAAATCCTAATAATAAACAAACCTTCTAATTTATAAGTATTCATTTTTTAGATTATCATTTATCATATATTTATACATGATTATATATTATTTTCAATTCTTAAAATGAATAGTTTTATTTATCTACAACATTATCCATATAATTCAATATTTTATTAATGTTGAATTTCATTATTTTAGAATAACTATTTTATTAAAAATTTTCCATTATTATTTTCAATAAATGAAATATGGTGTTGGGTTATTTTTTGGGGCTTTTTTTGAAATATACGATTTTTTAGTGAAGAGAGGGAAATATTATTTTTGAAAATACCAATGTTGTTTTAAAATATATTTATATTATATTTAATTATAAATTCATAAAAAATATTCAAGAAATTTTTTTTCTGAATGTATTAAATTAAATCATTTAAAAAAAAATTTTATTTTCAAAATCCATACTTGAATTTTAGGAACATAAGTAATATTTGATTTTATTAAAAAAATTAATTATTTTTATTTAATATTTTGGGTGGGAGATTATATTCATTATTATAATGATCAAAATTTCATATATAATTTATTTAATAAACCTATCATCCAAACAAGGTCAGGTCAGTAATTTTTATGATTAATTTTTCTATAATATTAATTCTCTTTTTCAAACAGGTGTTTTTCTAGAAATAGTATTTCATGATTTTATTCATACTTATATGAAATATATTTTCTCCCACCATTAAAAAATAAAACAAATAAAATTTATTCAATATTTGGAATCATGAAATATAAATTGTGTATTGTGTTCCCATTGATTTGTTTTCAATTGATTAAATTTCATAGACAAACATGTTTCACCTTATTAAAGGCTAAAATTAGGTAAAATGGTATAAATAAAATTATAAAGATTCTATTCGACAATAATAAATATTCTTAATGCTCTATTATTTAGTGTATTTTAACATCAATAACTATCAAATTTCAAATTATGTTTTTTGGATCCATTTTACATGAGAAATACATATATTATCTTTAATGGTTTTAACAATTTATAGGAGTTTCATTCCCCCCCATTTATAAAGGTGAACCTACTCCCTTCACATGTATACATGCATTGAAAAATCTATCTATGTCATGATCATCATAAATCCATCTCCAACTCTCCTCCCCACATATTATAGGTATTTGTATCCTCAAAAGTCTTATCTAATATGGCTTAATGTTTAAACCAAAGTGGTTGTCCACAAAAGAGGTATATATCATAACTGAACTATTTTAATTTTAGTACTTATTATAACTCAATATATATATATATATTATAACCATCGAAAAATAATGATTCTAGTATATTAAATATAATCATATTTTAATATATTAAGGTAATTTGTATTTAATTCTTATTTTCCATCATATGGGAAATGAAAACATCAATGGTGTATAGTTGTGGAAGAGAACCTACAAAAGGTGATGTGTATTATTTATCATCACAGCCGCATGTTGATCATAAAATTTTTTTATCAATTTTATATAAGTTTTTATTTAAATAATTATTATTTTATAATAATGAAAAATGTCTTATATTATTACCCTTCCATTGGTTAAAAATGATAACGTAGTTCATCTGTTGTGATGGCTACTACCTAGAAAAAACAATGTGATTCATTTTTTTTACGTAAAAACATGGATGGTCATATAGAATAAAATATATATTAAATTTCAGAAATAATAAATCTTATATCATTAAATTTTTTCCACTAATTAGAAAAATGGGAATGTTCGCAATGCGTCTGTTCGGAATACTGTCTTCAGGTAACAATACATATCATTTTTTATAATGAACACACATAAATAGTTTTAAAGTTTACTAAATGTATAAATATAAATTCTATGAAATTATTGATTTTTAGAAACTATGAGCCCATCAAAATTTCCGTCATATAATGGTTTTTTAAAATTTTAATCCAAATCAACTTTTAAACATCATATATAAAGTTAAATTTTTTTTACTAAACATACAAGGTAATTATTAAAATAAATGAAATAATGATATTGTAATCAATATTAATAATATTATTATGAATATAATTAACTAGTATAGATTTATTATTTTTGAATTATATAATAAAGTAAGATATAGGAAAATTAAGGAAAGATAATTTTCATCAAAAACATGTTTTATACTAAAACATTCAAATATATTTTCTCTATATCTATATCATTAAATGTGATTGAATAATATTTATTATATAATAAAAATTATTTTTGATGTAGTCTTCACTTGGTTATGGATTTCTTTATAAATATTTCAATTTATTTCTGATTTTAATTATCTCAACATATCATTTTTTGATAATTTAAAAATTTGAAAAAGACATTTTTTATAAATATTTCATGATTTACCTTCTACATCATCAAAACCATTATTCATTGTTAAATATTCTATAAATAAATACATTTTCTATAAAAATATCTTATTTCCACACTTTCAGTAATTTCAAAAAAAAATTTAAAAATAATAGGATATGTCTCCTAATTCATTTATTAATATGTAAAGAGCTTTCATTATGAGTTTAAATGGGTTTCTTCAGGGTTTATATGATTGAAAGGTGAGAAATTATAAATGATTAATCCATGAATCAATACATGGGAATTATATATGATAATGGGAGAATTTTCTATAGGTCAGGAAAATATGTTATCCTAATATATCACTCTAATATACTAGGTAATTATTTAGTCTTTAAAGGGGGAATAAGCAATATAGCCAAGTAGGTTAATCAGATAGAAAAAATTATAAATGAATTTTTATAATCTAGGTTGAACAAGGGTAAATGAGGGTTATTAATAGATTTATCCCAGATAAATATATAATTCTTGGTAAGGGTTTTTATGAAAATATTTTGATGTCTTGAGGTGAGAAATGCATTGAACTTTTAAATACAAATGATGTTATTTGAAAGAAATGTTTTAATTAGTTCTCACATGATGCATAAAACCATTATGGTTTTCTTATTTCGACTAATTCGTTTCAAATTATTTCGTAATGAAACAAATTATTTAACAATTGAGATATGTTTTATTAATATGCTCAATGTATTACAATGAATATGTGAAACATATTCATAGTTTTTCTTCGTATTAATTATAAGAAAGTGGTCCATTATTTTTATATCCTATAATTAGATTTTATTTCTTCATCCCAAGTTATAAATTTTTTAACATGATATATGGATTATTTGATGGGTTTTAGGTTAAAATTATCATTTAGTTGAGTCAAGTTAGTTTAAGATACTTTTCCTTAAATAGAAAGGGGGGAATAAATAAATATTTTCATATGGAATAAATGTAAAACATATGGATGTATCTAATTTTTTGTATTCTAGTATAACTAATTCTCTATAATTATAAACCTAGATTATATTAGAAATGAAAAATTTTCTAAACTTTTTAAAATTGATGACATAGTGGGTTATTTATGACTCAAGGTGTGAATGTTAAACATTAATAGTATTTTTGGGACCCCAGTTATAGGTGAGGAAAATTTATCTACCTTAAATATATGTCTAATAAAAGATGTAGATATTGATAATTGAAGATTTTATCATGGTCTTGAAACTATTTTTTGGGGTATTGTGGGAAGAACATCAAGGATTGTTATATATTTCATCTAATAATAAATTTTAGAATTAAATCCATAATTCCACAATCATTGATTTGTATGTTATTCCATGTAGTTATCCCTTGTATAGTTCAAAGGCCACAACATTAGTAATGATCATGATAATAATGGTTTTGAAGGACACCATGTAGGATTAACTATCTTTTAATTTATTAGCTTCAACTGAGTATAAGAACCACTCATGTACTAACCATTAGTGATTACCCTTGGTTATTTCCTAAGAAATTGTATATTTATAGGAGTATAACCTTGAGTAGTAAATTGGGGTTAGTTGACGTAAGGACATATCACACCGTAATTTTTTTATTTGTTAAATATTAGGGAATCAATTAACCCCCCCTTATATGATATCATGTTATGCATGATGTGTTTCACATGTCACAACTTTATTTGTTTTCGTTAAACCTTGACCATGTGATTAAGAGTTATGATGTTCGGTTCATGGTGGATTTTTTATCTCATGAATGCTGGGAACCTATCATACGGGAAAGTGAGAAGGTCCAATGTGATTATAATGTTCATATTATTTATGTTTAATTTTATCATGGACATATCATTGAAGAAATTGTTTTGAGGGAGTGAGATATATAATCCTAATAGCTACTGAAATTCATTGAAGATACTATTATATGTTTCTTATGGATGAGTATCCCTGTGAAGAGGATTTTATATTAAACCTTAAATTTAAAGAATGGTTTTTATGATAATTTTCTTAAATATTTATTTTTTTCATTGATTATTAGGGTCGATTTGAAGGGCTAGAGGAGTGGGGATGTTATCTGAGGGGGATAAGATGGTCACCACTACTAAATTAGAAGCGAAGGTGTATTGAGTACAAAATTAAGGGATTCATTTTACTCTAGGTCTTATAACCCCATCATGTCACTATAGAGGGTATATTGTATTCATGGTGAGGCTATTAGGTTCTATGTTGAGTTAAAATTGATACTCAGGGGGTCGTTTGTGTATATTTTTTATGAGAGGATTTTAATTTCCCTCAACCCCTATTATATCATTCAACTCTTCCAAACATGAAACAAAATACATTCTAAAACACTTTTTATTTATACTATGATTCATTTATATATTTTTAATCTCTCCTGTAAGGGTTAATTTTCTATTTATTCATATGATTACATATTAATATTTCCAACCATTTTTTGTCCTTAGTAATATTTTCTCATGTTTATTTCTAGTTTTTATTTGTAAATAGAAAATTTAATTGGATTATGGGTTGTTTTTTGATTTTTTTTCATGAATCAATACAATTTTATGGATTAGTTGGTGAGCTCCCTTAATGTATAGATATGATCCCCATAGCATGTCATAATATTTATATGTCGTTTTATGATATATAATTTTTTTATTTAAATTTTATTCAATTTGTTGTTTTTTTTGAGTCCTTTTATAAGGTGATTATATAATGATTTAGTTGTCCCCGTATATGGTGCCTATAGATTAAATTAATTGGGTTCAATGAAACATATAAATTTTTAATGACTTGATTAAGAGTTGTATAATTTTTTTTGGTAATGGAATGAGTGGTGTAGGATTTTTTTAGGCTTGGGGAAGCCTATGGTTTACCATTTTGGTATGGGTGATTAATTCATTTAATTTTTTTGGTTTTTGGTGAGTACATGTGATTATTGTGGGTAACCTCATGGGGTTGTGTTTGGAGTAAAAAATAGAACATCCTCATTGATTCTTTGTTTTTGTTGGGTAATTTGAAACAATTGGGTTTCGACATATAATTATACAACTTATTTATATAACTATTGGTTGTTATTGATGTGGTTGTCATGACATTTCAAGTAAAAAAAGTTTCTTTTGATAGAGTTTTTACAAAGAAATATATGATAAGATAATAATGTATGGTATGATTATGTGACTATGTCTGGAGTTAGAGGTTACTAGTTAATCATATTTTTGGAGGTGATTATATTTTTTTATGTTTCTTGGAGTATGAATTTTTAAATCTATGTTTTCTATGTGTGACCTTACCTGAATTGGATAATGGGTTTAGAGACATGCTATGGGTGATTGTGTGTGATTCTATGCGGGGTATGACATTGATAGAGAGTAAACCAAACATGTTCTGATATTTATTTTTGGTATGGGATTACTCTCTATATAGTATGGATCCCGAGTGGGAATGGATGGGGTTTTTGGAGGAATGGTTTGCATAATATGATCATGAAAGGATTTATCATTTAGTGCATGTCTATTTATACTGGTTAATACTATCTCTTATTTATATTAAAATTATTCTAATGATACAATTTTGGTGTCCTACAATGTCAAATACTCAAACACTATTTTTTCTTCTTCATGCATGTGTAGAAATTTTTTCTGTGGACCCTAATTAGGGATTATTCCCTATGTTGGGATACTGAGTGGTTGGATCGTTCTAGGGATAGAGTTGATTCCATGGCATACTATGATCCTTCTAATTTTGTGCCAAATTAAATTTTTTTGTTTATAAATTAAATTGATCCACCACTTTAAGGGTTCATTTTACTATCATCCTATAATCTTAATTATATTAAAATATTTTATATAAATCTTTTATAGAATGTGATGAATTTTAGGTTTGTCAATTTTACAAGGTTTTCATTATTTTTTCAAATTTACGATAATTATTTAATAATTATAATAACAATGGACACTTATGTACAATTCATATCCCCTCTAAAAATATTTCTTAGTTCCTCACTGCTATTTGGTATCCTCTCGAATATTAGGAAGCACACATGACTTCATACGGAGCATCATATTGAACCTAATAATCTAGGAATAGGCACTAAATGATTTATACATTGATGATAAATTATGAAACATATGTCCATTAATATTTTAAAAACTATGTGTATAAAAATATAATTATATGTTTTCATACATTCAATGATAATATGATATATATTTCTAAAAAATTATCATATATATATACATATATTTATAATTGATTTTATTAATTTCATATTTATAAAACTTTATTTAATATATTGTTATGAAATTTTTTATTTGTTGAAGGCTTTACTTTTTTAAATAAATAATCTTACATTTGTAAATCACTATTTTAACGTCATACAAAATAAATTAAAACTATGTTATTTATATTTTTAATGAAATTTTTCTATAAATTGTTGATATATATTTTTTCGTACTAGAAATATTCTCTATGTATTGTGGTATAATGATATAAATATATATTATTAATATAGATTTAAATTAAATTGGATAATTATAGACTGCAAATCATTTTTTTTCATTTTCTAAAGCCGGGTTAAAGGGAACCGGACCCCAACGTACAACATGCATACAAGACGAAACTTAAACAAACCAGAACAACACAACCTTACATATCATAATAACCATAATCGTCTCCAAAACCCAAGCAGGATTCCTCCGCACCCGTAGTCGACTCCCACTCTGGGTCCCTCCAATAGTTGGCACTTTGAACCCTACTTCTAAGCTGTTCCAGAACTGGCCGTTCAGGAGCGGCATCGACGTCCACTCTTCCCGTTTTCAGAGCAATCACTACCCCCCCACTCCGCTTAGAAGCTGATATGGTCCTCAACGGCGGCGGAAGATGCGAGTAGTCCTTCCGCACCCTTCTTCTTGTTTGAGTAGTCATAGGTTCGCCGCTTGTATCTATTACCTGAGTCCCTCTCTTGACAATATCACTGAAAGAATTCCCAGCCAGCTCACTCACAGTTCTTGTTCCTCCCCCAGAGTTCTCCTCTTCTCCACTATGTTGCTCCCTCCGAGAAGAAACCGGGCGTTCGAGATTATCCAACCTCTGATCTGTATTGCTGATTTCCACTAAAGGGAGACGTCCATCTTCATACGGAGCTTTTTCTACCGCACTGGACAAGGCCGCATTCCCTTTACTATCATTGCTCCTGCTCTTTCCCCTCCTTCTCTTGGGCGAGATGTTACTTCCATCCAAGCATAACTCCTTGGCAGCCTCCACTTGGTCCCAATTCCGGATATAAGTCTCATTTCTTGTTGATTCCATACCCTCCTCCCCACCTCTGGAGACACTATTTGGAGCCGGATCAACATCACCGTTACGAAGGCATTCAAACCTGTTGGATAAAGCAACAAAAGGCTTGGCCATTGGATCTAAACCTCTAGCACCTTCTGTGTAGGGAACCTGCAAAACATGATTGGTACCCGCATCCCCAAATGGTTGAACCAAATCAGCTCCACGTCCAGCAAGCATCCATTCCACCGAATCTTTAGCACCTTGGTCGACCTCCTCTAGCACCCTACGGACTTCAACCACTGGCCCATCCACCTCCGGTGCCTGGGAATCCAAGTCAACCCCTTCTGTATTCATCTTCTCAACAACAGGGGCAAGATTCTCCTCAATAGCCGCCTTTGTGGCCTCACCTAGCAGATTGTCCACTCCTACAGATTGGGATACCTCCACTTCAACAGCCGCCTTGGAAGAGTTTCCGATCCTCAGAGCCAGGTCCGTTGGTCTTCTCCTAGCCTCTCCATCCCTTCGACTGGTAATATGAGGTCGATCCTTCAAAGCTCCATTCCTACGGCAAAATTCTGTTTCATGTCCCAGGCAGTGACAAGAAGAACAGAAGCCCGTCCAGTTCTCATAAACCACCTGCTGTCTACACCTGTACTCTTCCCCAATGGTAATCCACACATGATCAAACGGCCGTCGAGAGGCGTCCATCTCCACACAAACCCGGGGATTAACCGGATGGCACACAGCAGAAGTGCGACTATCAGAGCACAAAAACCTTCCTACTAGGTTGCCAAGCATTTGAATAATAGCAGGGTTTTGGAAGGGAAGCGGCAAATTAGGAAAACTTACCCAAACCGCTGTCGACGGTGAATCGCGCTTCATGTGAAAGTCGAAGGACCAGCGTAATAGAAGGAAGCGATACCCGTTGAATCTGCGAGGAGCTCTCGACCAAGCAGCAATGAGATCTTCCTCTGATTCGAACCGAATCATCATGTGGTTCCTGTCAAGCAGACCGACAATAGCCCTTTCCTGTAGCTCCCACGAACCGAAGATAAATCTGTCGAAGGCGTCAACAGAAGGTCGTCCATTTCTAAAGCGTGCAATCAAGGTAAGATTCAAAAGCGCAGAGGATTCTGAGAACTCTGAAGTTGAGAGATGAAGGTTAGGTCTCCCATCGAACAGATCTGACGCCTTAGGGCTCAAAGAGATTTTTGGGGAAAATTGTTATATAATACATATACTATCCAATAAGATTCATTGTTTTGAAAAATTCATTTGAAACTCTATAAACTATATAATATAATTGTGAAATATTTTTAAGAATAAAATATAAAAAAAATTCATCACATTTTATAACTTCGTATATATTTAAACTAACTACAATTCATTTTTTCAATCTATTTTGCATCCTAAATATTTCAACATTCAGATTTCTATGGACCCTAAGATAATATAGAACAACTGAGTAGTGGGGTTGGCTGGGTGGGTAATAATTTAATGCAAATATATAAACACAAAACAATGTGATTACCTTTATTATTTAGTGAATAAAATATATAGATAGTGATAATGTGATTATGATAGACTGGGAGATAAAAAGCCCAAATACGTGTTGGTTGTTTTTCATTGTTCACTCACCCATATCAATATGAGGATAGTCCTTTTAGTCCCATGGTTTATATCTCACATCCCACATTATATTTTAATAAAAAATGAATAATAAAAGAAGAAATATAATTTTCTTAAACACTTATTACATGATTTAAAACAAGTGTTGTCGATTTAATTTATTATCACTTAATATTCCTCAATTTCACTAGAATTTTGAATTTGTGTTCACCATTGTTCTACTCCACCATATGATATCAAGTAAATCATTAAATAAAGGTTTTACCTCTCCATTTTTTTTAAACTTTTTTTATCCTAATTTCTCACTAGATGAGTCAAAATATATTTCTATATTTAACTTACATTGTGGATTGTTTCACCCTTTGTTGTGATAATCGTCAGATCCAGATGATAAATAAAACTAAATACCATAGAACGTAGGGTCTATATTAATACCATTGACTAAATAATAAATTTGTATCATAGATTAAAATTTGTAATTTTGAAATTTTGTGGATCTAATAATCTACCAAACCCCAACATGTAGACACATCATAGTATCAAAAATTCTCTCTAGTGTGGGGCATTATTAATCCTGAAAACTGTAAAATATTCAAAACCTTATCACCGAGTTTATATAGGTCCGGTTCTTCCTCCTACATAATGAAATTATTTTCATAACCACACAATTGTGGTTATATCCATCATATCCTGACATGAGTTCACATGAATCCCAAAATAGTGTGTCATCATACTTTATTATTATAGTCTTCAAGGAATAGTGGACTTATCCGATGACTACATTTCAAAACCATTATAGGTGTCATGTTTCCCTTATCACATCAAAATCATTTCTTTCACATGTTAAATTGATATTGTTGCATAACCCTCTCATATACGATTAAACCATCCATCCATCAAATTATATTAATAAATTATAATGTTGAAATATTTTTATGATTTTGGAAATATTAATATAATTTAAAACATAACTCTTCCAATAATATTTTTATAAATTATTAAAATATGTTTATGTGTGTGTATTATATTTTAAATTTTTTTAAAATATTTTTTATTATTTATATATAGTAGTATTATTATTATTTTTACTGAATAATATTAAAAAATAAATAATTTTTTTAATATTTTAGTTTTAATATAAAAAAATTATTTTTACAACACTTAAAATTAATTTAATCATCAGTCACATAATTAAATAATTATATTAATAAATTATTGTATTGTATTTCATAGTAAACATGATGTCATATTATAAAAAGTTACAAAAAATGATTTATATATAATAATTTTGTAAATATCATATATGATTATTATAATTTTCTACCGCATATATATTATTATAATTTATAAATAATATAATAATGATAATAAAATATATTAAACATATCAATATATAAGTTAATGTAACACTAAATAGACAGTAATAACATGTAAAAATATTTAAATAAAAATACCTATAAAAAAATTTATACATTAAAATACATTCAAAACAATTTTTCTTAAACAATAATGTTTCATCCCAACCTGATCCACCGGGTCCGACCCGAAATGATACGTGACCACATGCGGGCCTCCCCGTATGTTAGAGGATTCTGAATATCAATGAAGGTCTTGAGTGGAACAATATGGAGAATTTTCCCTTAGCATGAAATCATAGGATTAATAGTAAAAAATAAACAAAATAATAAATAATACATGAAAACATGCATGAAATTAATGATAAAAAACATGATATTCAATAAATAAGATTCCAAATATCCATGAAAAACCAATGTAATATGTAGATGGTAAAAAAAGATAAATTGTAGTCCTCTAGAGTCCATTAGAGTTTGCTACTCGCACCACTCTCCACTAATCTGCCATCCACCACATGGCCCTAAAACCATGCTTGATCCCTCTTGAAATCTACAAGTTCATGAAAATTCCCAATTAGGTTGTGATTATAGGACTAAATATGACACCATAAGTGCATCCTTAACCTAATTTTCTCATGTGCACAATTGTATTACATAACAAAATAAATGTATGACAAGCATAATAAAACCCAATCCAAAAGCTAGAGGATATGCTATAACCTAGCAAACACAAACCCCCATCTGTAAATACATTGACTCCATGCTAGAAATATACTATATATCGATATGTATCAAAAAAAGACATAGGGATATTGGGGATTCACTCTCAATCCATAAGGAATCGAATGAAAAGAACCTACTCGTAATCATCAAGGCAATGGGTAATGATTGGAATCCATAAGGCATCGAGTATCTGTAACCTAATAAAAATACATAAGGAAACAGGTAACATTTGGATACTAGAAGGAATCATATGATTGTAATATACATGTTATCCACAAGGCATCAAGTAGATTCATGTATACAAGGTTATCATGTTGCACCGTCATCTTCAGCACACATCAAGCACATACCCCAAAAGGATTAATCATACAATGATGCACACCTGTAAAATATACACATACGAATCCTTCAAAGGAAAACATGAAAAATTATATAATGATAACAACCCTAGATCAAATAATGATAAAAATATATTCATTATATACGCTAACATGTGGATCAAACATCATCATGGAATCAAGTAATCACATCTACCTCATGATAACAAATATACCATACAATGAATACACCCACACCCACATGGAATCACAAGTCAAGAATGATATCAAGTAAGAAATGAAATAATTGAAATCTATCATCATCTATACTGAATATCCTAAAAAAATTATGAAATGTCATATCTCAAAATATCATTTAGGTAATCTTGAACGATTATAAACCCATAAATATCCCTCTTCACTATATTGTTTTCTAATACATTAACACGTCTAGGCTTGAGCTTCATCATGTATTCCTATATGTGTTCAATATGAAGTAGGATGAACCATTCTAGTTCTCGGAATCATAGTAGAGGTTACCGGATACTTTAACTATTTTGTTCAAGGAGCATTCTGGGATGCTAGGTTGAAAAGAAATCAATCCAAAAATGTGTTCATTATTACATTATTTGAAATACCCAATTTCAAACATTAACCAATATATAAATCAACTATGATACAATAATTTCTACATATTCATTCATTTCTATATATAAATTTTAGTCAAAACGGTGGTAAAATAATGCTACAAATTTCATTAGGTGTTAAAAATGGTGGTCATTCCCATTTTGAGAGAATACACGAAAATTATAGTCAGAGGTAAGTCCTCTAACATTTTATTAAAATAAAAGAAAAAAATCATGAAAGTACATCAAAAAAGTAAAGGACAACTATAGATCATAAAAATCATGTCCATCACCACATCCATGAGATACAACATCCTCTGTAAATGTAGATTCCCACTCTGAGATTTTATACTACTTCAGAATCTTGTCATACTTCCTTAGAAGATTAAAATTTTCCAATGATAGAAACTCCTTAGAGGACTGAATAACCCATCCCTCTTTCCCAATAGAATACGTTTTAGGCATTGGCTTGGATGGGAAGAATAGTCTTTCCTCGGCCTTCATTATGTTGGGCTAGACTGTTTATTCTCAGACACGTTCCTCCCACCCTGGACAACATCACTGTAGGAAGCTTGGATGCAACCATCATTTTCTTTATCACTATCAGATATGATTCCCCATTTTCTAGAAATGTGCACATCTTGGTAACCCTCATGAAATCCCCTTTCCTTCTGAAATTAACTCTTTGAGTCAATCATGGCAAGGAAACATGGATGTTCCACAAGCCCCTTCAAAGCACCTTCTTCATTTGCAACACTCTGAGTAACATGCTGCAACCTGTCACCTTCCTTCATTAGAGACCCCTCCTTTGCATAAGAGTCCCTCTCATGCACTAGACCTAGAAATTTATTACCAGTGGGGATAATGATTAGCACACCACCAGTCCCACCTTTAGCATCAGCATCCCCTGCCCCCAAGACACCATCCTCAGACCCAACTGTGTCCAAAATCTATTCAGTCACAGTATCCAGCCGCAAGTAACAATAGTTCTCCACTATACTGTTTCTCTCAACACCAGAATTGGTCAATGTACTTTCCTTATCAATACCATGACCACAATTTAAGCATTAAAAAACTAGCTTTATCATTGGATTCATTTTACTATTGCACTTCCACTTGAGGATTATTGGGCACTGTGAACTAAGTTCCATTCTGCTCTAGAGTAGAAAACACTACTACAAGCAGAAGTTGCTCATCCACTACAGTACCAGTGGAGTTCACATTCCTACATACTCGCTCAGTTTGCAGACCTTCAACATGTTTAATTCGAGGCAGTGTACTACTTGGTGGATCCCTCAATGTAAAATCCTACGCAAAATTTCCATATACACCCTTACACATTATTATCACCCCCTAAGGAAACCCCATCCCATCCCTTACTACGACAGGCCGCTTCCACATGTCCAAATTGGCTGCAAGCAATACAAAACGGAATCCAGGCTTCAAAACATACCTCCTGCTTCCACCAAAATTCCTTCCCATCAGTGATCCAAACCCAATTTACAGGCGGCCTCCCCACATAAATTTACACACAAATACGTGGACATATTGGATGACATACAACCTTCGTTCGATGATCAGAGCTAAAAAACCGGCCAATAATGTTTCCAATGGAACAAAAAATAGATGGATTCTGGAAGGAGAGTGGAAGACCAGGGATACATACCTATGTCACCATCGTCGGATGATCCCGCCGAATGTGGAAGTCAAAACTCCATCGAAATAGAAGAAAAGAGTCTCCATTACATTATTGAGGGGCACGAGACAAATTAGTAATCAGATCCTCTTCCGTCTCAAAATGAATCATCAAATGACTCCTATCAATTAATCCAACTTCCAGACGCTCTCTAAGATCCCACGAGTTGAAAACAAATCGATCAAACTCGTCATCTGAAGGAAGCTATAAATGAAATCGAGCCACCATCATGAGATTGCATAGACCTGTGGCACCATTTAGCTCTGTAGGAGAGAGAAGGTGTTGAGGCGCTCCCTGAAATGGTTCATGGACTTTTGGGGAGAGCTGAATCTGTTGGAAGGAAGGAATATATTCAGGATTTGTAAACGACAAGTAGGTATTACACTTTCCATGGTGCTGAGATCATGAAACTCCCCCCTCCGATCGAGAGGGGGGAGTCGGGCTTCTCTGCATCAAAATTAGGTCATCGTCGCAAGAAGGATGATCCAGCCACTGCCTCTCAGAGAATAATAATATTAAAATATAGTAAATAAATAAATTAAATTATTTATTTATTTCTATTGTAAAATAACTTAAATTAATTGGTGTCCAGACCAAAACACATGTTGTATTTAAAAATTATACCCTTCCTAGTGTATGCCCCACATTTTGAACCCAGTGTCGGTCTCATAATTTTCATAGATTCTCAATTTGAGATATATTATTTATTTGTTAATTTAAAAAGTATAATCTTTTATTAATTAAAAAGAAATCTTTTTTTCTCTTGAGTGAGCTATCTAAACATCAGAATCTTACAAATATTATACCCCGCCTAGGTTAGACACAAAATCATGAAACTAATGATATTCTCACAATTTACATAAGTTGAACTGTTTTGGTGTAATTAATTTATTTTCAAAAATAATATAATTGAAATTATTAAATAAAATATTTTCAATAGAGATACATCCAAATTTTCAACACATACATATTTTATAAACCAACTATGGTAATCCCCACATTCTAAACCTATCAGTGGTCTGGAATTTGTCATATGACTAAAAATTTTGGAGTTGTTAAATTATTTTGAATAAATTTATCACACGTAATATATATATATTCAATAATTTCTTCCATCTTCATTGAGGATTTAGAGGACTAAATAACTCATACCAACATATAATCTGATTTCAAAACTATATGGTTGAATATTCCGAAGAGTTAACATGATTTTTACACATAACAAAACGCTTTAAAACATTTATTATGTAGTTTTCATAGATAAATAATTTTTTATGTATAATACTTTAATAATATATGAACAAGAGGGTATTATTATTTTCATTAAAATCATTATATTAAAATCCCATCCTCTATCAACTTTTTATCCTATAGAGGCATATCTTTTATTTTTTCATTAACAACTCAGGGCACTGATCTCAAAAATTAATCTCATGTTACCACAACTCTTCCTAGATAAATCCATATATCCAGAAAAACTGGACTAGTGGTACCTTCTTTCTTCATAAATCCTTTTCATTTCAACACATGATATGTACCAGAGTCTCGTCATAAGATGTGATGGCCTCCTCTTCAATGTCCTTGAAATCAATATCAATCAATGTATTAATAACGTACATCTGAATCCATGACACATGTAACACATTTTGAATTCCTATAAATGAAGAAGGGAGGTCTAGATTATACGCTACTACCCCTATCCAATTAGTGCTCTTAAAAGGTATAAAAAAATTAGGTACATGATTTCCCAACTTCTATAGATATAACATCCCCAATCAGGGAGTTACTCATAATAAAACATGATTTCCCAAAGAAAAATTCCAGAGTCTATACTTAGGGTTTCCATAAGATATCAGTCTACTATAGGGAATTTATAGCCATATTCAAACTCAGCTGTACTTAGTTGGATGACTCCTGTAGAAAACTGGTCCCACAGCTACCACCTCACCTACATCATACAAACAAATAGTTATCAATATGGTCTCCCATAAAGAGATTTATATGCCTTTATATGAATAGAACCATTATAACAGTTATTGAATTAAAAATCAATCAAGGTTAGTGATCATCCCACTCATCATCAAATATAGTTCACATGTTTGATGTATGACCTCATATATACGTACTATATTCTCATACATTACATAGATTTGAGGATGGTGCATTGTGCGCAATATCAATTGATTCCCTAGTGTTTTTTGTAATCCATTATGAAAATATAAAGTCAAATATGCTTATATATATATAAAATAATGATTAACAGTTTTCCATGAATTTGTAAAATATCTAAAAAAATAGAGCTTTCCTATCTTCTCTATCAAGTGAGACTCTCTGGTTAGTTTGACGTTAAGGGACTTCATTATCCAGTAAACAATTACCCATGCTATGTTGTGATTTTTCGGTGTCCTAGGTATCCTCATCAAAATGTCTATAAGCACATCTTCTACCTTTCACATAGGTATCAAGAGTAGGTGCAACAATTCCCCCAGATGATGGAATTCAACATTCACCCTCTAATAGGTTATTCATAATGTTACAAAACCAGTACATTTATAATGAAATATGGTGGACTCATGCTTGTGTGATAATAACCAAGGGTTCAACATGAGTAATCATTAAGAGGTCACCCATACTAATACTAATCTCAACTATGAATATTTGACTACATTTTATAGGGATATAACAAAAATTATCTTCTATAGATACCTAACGTAGGGCTTATTCCTCAGATTCATGTCCCTCTATTAAAAGATATTTGGAATTATATTTGGGTTTTTTATAAAAAACACTCACCAAAGAGCTAGTGACTCTAACAATTCATAGCTTGGACAAATTATGTGTGATCCAAAACATTTGTAATGTAGTTCTTCTTGTGTGTTCATTTTTGATGAGTCCCATAAGATACTACCTACTCTCTTTATATTTTTATTACCCCCAGAGAAATGCTGCTTGCATCATATTAAATTTCATAACCAAAGCCTATGAGAATTTATTTTTGTTACAAGAGGTATCATCAACATATTATTTAACAAAAATATTGACTCTACACCCGGGTCTCACAAAATAAACATTACATCCTTCATTTTATTGTTTTCATGAGTGATGATAGTTGGGAAAAGTACAAGGTAAACCTCTTGTAATAACCTAAAAATCCTAGATAGATCCTAATCTCATTCATATTTTAGGACCATTTCCATGTTATGAATGCCTTGGTGTTTTCAAGGTTTACTGATATATTGTTCTTATAACCCACATTTACTCAATCTTCGCATACTTAAACAAGAGTAAACATTTTGAAAAATTGGATTAAAGCCTATGTGCTCATAGCACTCTCAATATATCTCTAGGTGTATATAATTTTTCACTTGTGTTTGTGAGTGTATGAGGTTTTCATTAATTGACACTACTACGAAAGAGTCCATGTATGGTTGAAAGATCATTTTCATGAGGTCTGTGAATACCTCTAGTTAGTTAGTGATCCAGAAAAACATCTCTAAGTACTCATATAGTATATAAATCCTCTAAAACACTGTCTTTGGAAAGTTATCCTCTCTAAATTTTATCTGGTGATAACCCGATCGATGTTCAATATTAGATAAACTCCAATATCACCACAACTAGTCAAAAATAACATCAATCATGTTCAAAGGATATTAGTTTTTCACCATCACCTGGTACAGTTTTTGATAATATACACACAATCAAAGACTAAAATATTAATTCTTGCACAACATCATTGGTAAATCCCATAGTTAATTACTTGGATTTTTTAATTACATTATCTCTAAGACATATAGATGATCCATGATACCCTTTATTTCATTTGATACCATACTATATGGTTGTTGAAAAAATATATGCTCCCAACATGATCTCAAAATCATATTATCATGTTAGTACATTAAATTCTATACTAGATCAATGATTTCAAAAAAATTCACAAACCATTCTTTAGTATCCTGGAAGCCTCTGATTCACTGTAGGATGATGAATTTTGTTGCTAAAAATCATGAAATTTTTTACCACATTTAATGAAATCCTATTCCTAGGTCATGAACTAAGAGAAATAATTCTGGTTGAAGTGACCATGCTACCTATAAAACATATAATGTGAAAGAGGATACTCAACTACATTCTCCTACACATCCAAAATTCACAGTGAAACACATTCCTTTGTATAATTTTCTCAGCCTATATCCCTTATACTTAAATAAAACTACGTTGAGAAGACATATTCTACAACCTGAAGAAAAAAATTAAGAAAACAAAAAGAGTTTTTAGGATAAACTCTAAATACTCTATGGGATCAAAAAATAATTTCCTAGGATTCTACCCTTATCCCAAGGTATACCCCTCCTAGAATCAACCCATGTTTCCATCACTACATATTAAGAACATTCATCATATATATATATATATATATGATAACACAAAAACATTATTTGTTTAAATAATTAATTCCAATAACGAAATATCACATAACATGGAAACAAAAATAAGTCACATAGAACAAACTATCCCGAAAAGATAGCCAAAATTATGGAATTTAATTAATAATAAAATATGAAACACTAAAACAACTATATATTTGGAATGTGAACCGAGATTCCTTGAAATGACATGTTATAATTATTAAAATCCCATAAATAACATATAACATCATGTGTGCCACCCACGGCGAACCAATAGTAACAAAAAAACATAAATTCCCCACATTATGGAAACCTGGAGTTCCAATATTAAATGTTTTCCAAGAAATGACATAATTTCTCAACCTGATTCCTAATTTACATTATCTAATCTAACCCATCCCAACCTAATATAAGCAATGAAAAAACATATTGAATCTAGATCGTATAATATGTATTTTTAACATCCCAACCTGAACTGTCATGTCCAATCCAGAATGCTACATGACCTCATGCAGACCTCCCCATTGGAAAGAGGATTAAAAATAGTAGTAAGGGTCCTGATCCAAACCATTAGAATAATATACACTCATGATCATTTAGTAATATTAATATCAATAAATAAATATATAACATATAATCAGATTAATCACAAGAAAATGTAATTGTAGAATACATTCCATACAATAAATTAAATCACATAGTAGAAATAAAAACCAATGTAATAAGTAGTGGATAAAAAAAGATAAATTTTTGTCCTCTATAGTCTACCCCAATCTATTATTATCTCCACATTCCACATCTCTAACATCCACCACAAGGCTATTTCACCCTTCTTGATCCCTCGGGAAATCTATAAGAACATCAAACTGACCAAGTAGGGTGTGAGTAGAAGAATCAGAAGGACACCAACCATGCTTCTTTAACATGATGTGCTCAATTAATCCTATGTATTCCACAAAAAGTTAAATTTTTAATAAGAATAATAACTAATAATCTAAAACTGAGCTCTGATGAGCAATCTATGCTTCCAGAAACCCCTATGTGAACCTGTATTGACTCCATTAATGGAATATATTATATGTTGATAAGTATCCAAAACAAGACACATGGCTGTTAGTGAGTCACATTGAATACAAATGGCATCATGTGAAAACAACCTACCTGGAATCAAGAAGGAATTCGGTAACACTCAAAATCCACATGGAATCAAGTATCTGAATCCTGCCTAGAATCCACAAGGCATGAGGTAACACTTATAATCCACAAGGAATCAAGTTTTTTCTATCTATATGGAATCCAAAAAGAATAAAATAGACCCCATATTATAAGGTTATCTAGCACCATCATCCTTTTCACGAATCTACCATGAACCTCAAATGGAGTAATCATACTAAGATGGCCACCAATAATGTATACACATACCCATCATCCAAATAAATACATGAAATGGTATATCATGATAAAAAACCATAGAAAAACTCATGAGAAACATAGAATTATCATATACATCAATATGTGAATTAAACAACATCATGGTATCCAATTATCCCATCAATCACATAGGAAAATAAAACTATAATATTTCTACAAACACACCCAAATGTGATCAAGAGTCATGCATGAAATCAAGTATGACAACACATAAATTATATATAGCAACATGGGTAATAGGATCCCAATATGATAATAAACATCCAGCCTCAAAATTCATTAATGATAAAAGGAATGACAATAAACTATCCAGGATCCCTCTTCACGATCTTATTGTCGAACTATTTGACATGTAAAAGCTTTTGGTTCATCAAGGACTCCAATACATGTGAAAGTGGAAGGAGGATGACCTCTAATATTCCCTAAAATAATAATAGTTGTTGTCGGATACTCGATTGATCACATTCAAGGAGGTTTTTAGGATGTTTGAATGCAATTATATTATTCCAGAATCAAGATTTTGTTTTTCAAATATACATAAAAACACTAAATTTGTTTTCATATTTCACAATATACTATATTAAATTCCAAACATTAATAATCATAACAATCAATAAGGATTTTTGGTTTCAACTTATTAGGTTGTTTCTATAATTATTGCTGCCAAAACGGTGGTATTGTGAAGCTTTTAATTTCATTTGGCATAAGAAATGGTGGTCACACCCCATTTGAGAGAATATGAACAGTAAAAAATTTTCAAGCAATTAATTAAATCAATTGTTTAATTATACTATAAAATAACTA
This sequence comes from Viscum album, assembly GCA_963277665.1. NCBI lineage: Eukaryota > Viridiplantae > Streptophyta > Magnoliopsida > Santalales > Viscaceae > Viscum > Viscum album. The sequence goes on along the minus strand of OY728166.1, from coordinate 375,282,060 downwards.
AATATAATCGGTGACCTAACCAAAAATCCAATTTTATAAAATAATTATACCCTAACAAGGGTGATAACCCAATTCTACACCCAACGGTGGTCTCATACATTTTATACAACACAAAATTTAATGCATATTAATTTTATGTTAATTATATAAATGGAATAAATAATTAATAAAAAATAAAAAATATTTTTATCATAATAATTCTATCCAAATGTCTTACACAAACAAATTATATACCTTTCATATGGAAAAAACCACTTCATGGACCTAATGGTTGTCTCGCATTTCTCATTCAATGCACTATTTTAGTGTTTTTATTTTATCAGAAAAATAAGAATAAGAAAAATTTAAAAAAAATATTTTCATGAGTGAGATATCTGAACGTTCATTTCTTACAAATATTATACCCTGTATAAAGTATAAATCATGTTCCGTACCTATCACTTGTCTTGATTTTTTCACATGACACACCATATTGGAGTTATTTAATTATTTTGAATAAATTTCATGCTCTTAATATAATATATTTTGTATCATTACCATATATTTAGATGGTCAAAAACTCACACCAACATAGAATCTAAATTAGAAAATATTTTGTTGAATATTCCAAGGAGTTTCCCTGGATTTAACCCTTATAAAATTACATTTACATATTTATTAATATATTTTCACTAATAAATAATTTTTTAACAAGATGGTTTTATTATTTTTTTAAAAATATTAATGTTAAAAATACATATAAAATCATGAACTAGATATAGAATGAAATTTTATCAAATCTAGAATGTTTAAAATGAGGGGGATTGATGTCAAATTGATGGAAACATGATTTCAAAATGAAAAGAAGACATAGATAGTGTTAATAGTGAGTTATTCATATCAAACAATATTGATGGATTATCATAAATATTTACTTTCCCCTAACTATTTTCTACCATATTGATTATTTATTTTATTGGGATGTTAAAATCAAACAATTATCTATGAATATTTTAAACATAATTTTTTTTCTTTTATATAAGAAAATGTGTCATTTTTTATTAATGTAGCTATGTTCAACCATAGTACTTGTTCAAATATTGATATAACAAATTCCAATATTAATAAATTCATTGGACAATTAACTTCTCCATATCCCAAATGTGATAATTATTAGTTCCAAACTAAATATATGTCTAAAATCATACATTTTGGTAAAAATTAGAATGTCAATTATTCAATTGTATTAATATTGCATGAATTACTTATAATGGGAACTCAATACAAAACAAGACATGGATTTTGTTTTTATCATAGAGTTGTAGAATATAATTTTTTTTTTCAAAAAATACTCACTAAATTTTAAAATATTGAAAGGATTTTTTTAATGCTTTGTTATGATGATTTAATATTCATCATGAAAAGTTGTTTCAATTTTTTTGTAGATTATCTATAAGGCCCCAGCCTGAAAACTTACTTAATCTTGAGTTATTACAAGATTACACATTGAGGATCTTTTCGGGTTTAGAGTTTTAGAGAAATAGATCATAAAACTTGCATTACATTCCACATATAAACAAAGTGTTTACATAAAGATAGTATTCTTCATTCCATTCAATGGAAACACATTTAAAATAAAACATGGATTATTTCTTGACACATCCTTGACTCTATCATCTTATCATGTACCTTTCCCTTGACCTGTGAAAAACATTTCAAAAACATGGGATGAGCATAGAAAGTCAGTATGGGTTATAAAAAAAACATGGAATGGAAACATGAGTTCATATATACATAAGAATGAAATCATACTTTACCCATAAAACATAGGCACATTAAAATACCTCATAAAATCATGAATAAATCATAGAAATCATAAGACATAAATGTAACTTGAGGCATTCATAACATTCTTACGTAGGGAGTAACCCTCTTGGTTATGTTTGGAATACCCATCACAGTATATTCCCTAAAATCTCTTCGGATAAACCTTAATGTTTCACTTCTTCGCATTACCCAGTGCATTGAAGAGCTATAACGGGCTCACCCGCCCTTAGTTTATCACGGAACCACCCGTCTTCAAAATAATGCCCAAGAACCATAACATAATCATATCACATAAAACATGCATAAAGGAAACATAAAATTTCCACATTTCAATCACGAGATATCAATACAACACATTGATATAAAACATTATGAAAAAAAATTTCAATACCAAAATAAAAGAATAGTAAAACATGGTATTTATTTTTCTTTTAAAAAGAAGGTATGGCATGTAAAGGAAGCCGAAACTCAAATAACGGTCATGACGGTGGAGAAGTCGTTGTCGCCGCATATGTACGACAAAAACATTCCCTTTTGACGTTTAGTAAACAATTTGTATAATAAAGATTCCTTTTGAATAAACATAAAAGTCAAAGGGGTTTATACTCCGTATAAAAGAAAGTTGTGTATAAAATAAAATATGCCTCAACGAAAGGAGATTGAGACGAAGTCCCATACCTCGTATCCGACATGACCCGGCCGTTCTTTAATATCCTGAATAATAAACTTGAGTTAATCTCTACTTGATTATGAATCTTTTTCACGTTCATTGTTCCTTTTATACCATGTTATGAACATCATGTAATCAGTTAAGTTAATAATGTTCATTTTGTCGGTATTTGGTTCTTAAGTCAAAAATAGACTTCTTACACTTACATGTTGTTAATTTGGTCATAGGTTCGTTATATCCAGAATGATATTAATGATTTGGATAACATATATATCATATATATTCATCATATACATGTATTTATAATATTACATCACATTTAGAGGTAAGAAATGAAATGCACCGTTCATGGAGACGGTAAGCCGTACGTACGCATGAACGATACATCCATTTCTATTTCATACATTAATGGAAAGAAATAATAATGATATATAGGTATATTAAAATTCCAGTATAACATCATATATAATAACTTTAAATCCATCCTTTACATATCCCACATATGGCATTACCGAATCACATCACTTTTAGGGGGCGGTAGTCCGCACTTCCTTAAATGAACATATCGTTTTTACCCATAATGGAAACCATAAAGGAATGCCAAAAATGAAAAATAAAGAATCTTAAAGAAAACATAAACATATTATATATCATATTTAAAAATATTTACATCATAATGGCCACCCTTAAAGGTGTTAAATGAGTATTGAACAATCATCGTTTCGGGAGGCAGAATTTCGCCATCCACGGAAACCGTATGTTCTTTAACCATTTGATGTAGTTGTGTGAGAGTGTAGCTCGAATAAATCTTATAACAACATCCTAGTATATTGAAGATACTGAGGTTGTTACAAAAGAAGTAAATAAAAAGAGTTTAGAGGGTTGGAGAAGCAAAATAAAACAAATGAACAAGAGAGAATGAATTACCATTAAAAGTGTAACTACTTTTTATTTGAGCCTAAAGGCTTCCTTTGAAAGGATTCTGCCCAAGGGGAATCCTCTAGGATGAGAAGAGGGATGTGGAGAGAGTAAATGGTCAGGGGTTGGCCGAGCCAAAGGCTTGAGGAGTGTGTGTAAGGTGGTAGAGGTGGGGGCCTTTTATAAGAGGAGAGGAGGGGAACTTTTGAAAAGTAAAGAAATATTACATTATTTGAAAATGTGTTTCGGTTCTAAAAGGACCCAAATTGCTATAATTCATGGATAAGGTGATACGGGTTCTAAATCCACTCATCCAATTGGTTTTGGACATGTGTAGTTCATAGATTTTACATTATCATTCCATTTTATTTAAATCGTTAAATAATGAGGTCATCGCTGCATCATCATGATGTCATAAATAAATTAATATATTTAATTTCCAAAAATTATAAAAAAAATACTATGATGTAGTAAATCTTTTTAGATTTCCAATTACTATTTATAATCACAATTTGGACTTGTATAACCCCACTCAAAAATTATTTTAGTAAAACAATTTATGTTAGTTTCATTTTCACTTTAACATTAAATAAAAATATATTAATGTCATTTTCCAACTAAAGTGTCTCCATGGGGTCCCCAAGTTATCCCATGGCTTGTCTTGGTCGGCCATGGCTCACCCAATTGGTGTAGGACAAGTGTCATGGTGTTTTCACATTTTTATAATTCCATTTTTACCTTAAACTACACTAATTACATCTAATCGCGATTAATGAAAAAAAGTTACTATTCACCAAAAAATTATTTTAATCTCATTGAACCACATTTTACTTCTTAATGAAAACCATGTATGTCGGATTTTCAAAATACAATACACATTAGTGGTAAACTTTCATTTAACTGAAAAATCAGTTTGCTTGATTACCACATAGTGGTTTCACTATTCATCAAAAATTGAAGTTTTTCAGAAAATTACCAAAAATTCACCCTAAGCTATATTTGATATTCCGAATTCAAAAATGAATTCCATTTTACAAAATTCAAAACATATAAGTCAAATTAATGAATTTAATAATTAATTCCCGTTGTCATGACAAATAGCGTGTTTTTGTGAAACAATAAGTATCAAAAGATTGACACCAGTTTAAGTCCAATTTCAAAGTGAAATTGATTCCAATGACCACCATTGGATTAACTGGTAAAAATATTTTCTAATTTCACTTTAAAACCAATTAAAATAATAATCTAATCATATAAATAATTTATATTAAAAAGAGGTTTTGAATTAAAATACAATATTTTACACTATTCATAAAAAAATGAACTTTATCAGAAAGGTACCAAAAATTTACACAAAGTAAATTTTGATGTCCCGATTATAAAGAAGAGTTCTATTTGGTCCAAAAGTATGTATAAGAGTGATCAAAACTATATTTAATGACAGTTCGCCATCAAAAGGCGATAAGTGATCCTTTAGTGAAAATTAGGGTATAAAAGCCTAAAATTGAACTCTTTTCGTATTTTAAGCATTTATCTTTTTTTGGGTAAATGTAAAAACATTTAAAAACATATATAATCATATTTTAGTTATTTCTATCCATTACCGCCAGTACAAAGGCTACTCGTTAACTAACATTTAAAATAATATTATTTTATTACTAGTGTGCTACGTAAGTTTCAAAGAAACTCATCGTTGCGTATCGTGTACGCTATCGAACATAGAAACCCCTTAAAGATAAAATTAATATTTAATTTGTAAATATTAATAAATATGAAAATTCTTTATTCTTTATTTACCTGGATGTTACATCCATCCCCCCTTTTGGGAATTGCTTCCTCGCAATTTTATTCACTTATCAAAATAAGTGGTGGTATTTATCCCTCATAGCATTTTCAGATTCCCACGTTGCCTCTTCAATCATGTGGTTTTTTCACAAAAACTTTACCTTCTTAATCACCGTATTCCGTAACACTTGCTCCATGTGGTCAAGAATCTGGACCGGTTGTTCCTCATAAGATAGGTTCTCTTCCAGCTGAACTACCTCTGGACTCAAAACATGAGATGGATCTGGCATATACTTTCTCAACATCGAAACGTGAAAAACATTGTGTACCTGAGATAAACTCGGAGGTAAAGCCACTCGGTATGCAACTGATCCAACTCTCTCCAGAATTTCGTGTGGCCCAATAAACCTTGGACTCAACTTTCCTTTCTTACCAAATCTCATCACACTTTTCCAAGGAGAAACCTTGAGAAAAACATGATCACCTACCTCGAAAAATAGATCCTTCCTTCGGTTATCCGCATAACTCTTCTGCCTGCTCTGAGCTATTCTCATGTGCTTCTGAATCAACTGAACTTTTTCAGCCATCTCTTCTACCAATTCTGGTCCCATCAGCTTCCTTTCACCCACTTCATCCCAAAATGCTGGAGTTCGACACCGCTTCCCATATAATGCCTCAAATGGTGCCATCTGTATACTGGAATGAAAACTGTTGTTATAAGAAAACTCAACCAAAGAAATATGTTGGTCCCAACTTCCCTGATAATCCATCGAGCAAGCTCGTAGCATATCCTCCAATGTCTGGATTATTCGTTCTGACTGCCCATCTGATTTTGAATGAAAAGATGTACTAAAATTTAATTCAGTACCCAACAACTTCTGAAGGCCTTTCCAAAAGTTAGAAGTAAACCTGGGATCACGATTTGATACAATGGAGAGAGGAACTCCATGTAACCTCACTATATCTTTAAGATACAGAAGGGAAAGTTGATCAAGAGAGAAAGTATCTCGTATAGAAAAGAAATGAGCAGATTTGGTCAAGCGATCAACAATAACCCAGATTGCATTATTACCTCAAGATGTCCTCGGTAATCCCACAACAAAGTCCATGGATATGTTTTCCCATTTCCACTCTAGCACTGGTAAAGGCTGAAGCATCCTTGCCGCTCTGATTTAACCTGTTGACATGTCAAACACTTCACAGTAAAATCAGAAATGTGTCTTTTCATTCCATCCCACCAGTAATACTCCCGCAGATCTCTATACATCTTAGTACTTCCCGGATGAACTGAAAACGGAGATCTATGAGCTTCACATAACCACTCTCTCTTCAACTGTGAATCACAAGGCACACATAACCTCTTCCCAATCCTCAAAACACAAACTTATCCAAGAACTCATGGAAAATTTTATTAATAAGGTTCATGAATACAGAAGTTTCATTTGTTAAACCAAAAGGCATAACTACAAATTCATAATGGCCATATCTAGTACGGAACACAGTCTTCAGAATGTCTGCTTCTTTTACTTTCAACTGATGGTACCCCGACCTCAAGTCAATCTTCGAAAAAAACTGATCTCCCTGGAGCTGATACCACTTCATTCGATGGCCCAACATCTACTAAAGTTGTTGCAAAGGATTTCACCACTCCTTTCTGCCTGTAGTCTGGCTGCATTCCCCCAGTTGAGTTCTTCATTGGACACTTGTTTGCATAATGACCCATTTCATTACACTTAAAACATCTTACCGTTGGCTTTTCATTTCCTGCTTGATCATCTTCCTTACAGTTACGAGCAATATGACCAGACTTACCACACCGAAAGCACTTACGAGACTTGGGTAAACATTCTCCAGGATGCATTTTACAACACTTATCACAGGATGGATATTTGGTTTTCTTACCTCCATGCTTCTTTGATGAATTCTTTCCCTTTTCCTGCCAACTAGATCTCTTATTCTGTTGTTTGTCATAGAACACCTGATCATCGGCAAACTCCATTTCCACCTTCTCCGTACATCGAACAAGTTTTTCATAACTTTTGAACTCACGAGAAGCTAAATCCCTTCGATAATTTGGCTTTAACCCTGAGTAAAAATGGTTTATTTTACTATCAAGATCTCGTATGACGTTTGGAGCATACCTTGCCAATCGAGTGAACTTTTCTTCATAAGTAGCCCCTGAATCATCCTCCTGCCTCAATTCTAGGAACTGTTTTTCCATCCTAAGACGAACCACCTTAGGAAAATATTTCTCAAGAAACATACCTTTGAATTCATCCCAGTGAAGATCCTCAATCTCATCACTATCCCTTATATTTTTTACCATCGACCACCACTGATCAGCTTCACCTTCAAAACGGTAAACAGCAAGACTAACCTTTTGATGTTCTGAACACCCCATGACATCAAAAATCTTCTCCAGTGCTTTAATCCACCCTTAAGATTGCACAGGGTCAGATGATCCTCTGAATGATGGGGGATGTTTCCTCATGAAATGTTCCACCACTGACATGTTCCTCTGCGGTTGATCTGGCTGATCTTGTGCATGTATAACACCACCATTTATAGCCTGAGTCAACTGTGACATCACTGCAACAAACTGTTCAGTTCCGATTCTGACCATCTCAGGTTGCTGATTTGGAAGGTTGTCTTCCTCCTGATGTCGTCCCAACATAGCTGCTTTGTTTCCTCTGCGGAAAACCATTCTGAAAACAGAAATATCTTAGGCAAAGCAACATGGTAATCTGTAAATGCTATATCATTTCAATAATATTATAATTTAACACTTTTGTAACTCCTAAAGTTTTCTAAACCGACCTCTGATACCAAATATAAGGCCCCAGCATTAAACCTTACTTAATCTTGAGTTATTACAAGATTACACATTGAGGATCCTTCCGGGTTTAGAGTTTTATAGAATTAGATCATAAAACTTGCATTACATTCCACATATAAACAAAGTGGTTACATAAAGATAGTATTCTTCATTCCCATCAATGGAAACACATTTAAAATAAAAATCGATTATTTCTTGACACATCCTTGACTCTATCATCGTATCATGTACCTTTCCCTTGACCTGTGAAAAACATTTCAAAAACTTGGGATGAGCATAAAAACTCAGTATGGGTTATAAAAAAAACATGGAAAGGAAACATGAGTTCATATATACATAAGAATGAAATCATACTTTACCCATAAAACATAGCCACTTTAACATACCTCATAAAATCATGAATAAATCATAGAAATCATAAGACATAAAGGTAACTTGAGGCATTCATAACATTCTTACGTAGGGAGTAACCCTCTTGGTTACGTTTGGAATACCCATCACAGTATATTCCCTAAAATCTCTTCGGAGAAACCTTAACGTTTCACTCCTTCGCGTTACCCAATGCATTGGAGAGCTATAACGGGCTCACCCGCCCTTAGTTTATCACGGAACCACCCGTCTTCAAAATAATTCTCAAGAACCATAACATAATCATATCACATAAAACATGCATAAAGGAAACATAAAATTGCCACATTTCAATCACAAGATATCAATACAACACATTGATATAAAACATTATGAAAACCATTTTCAATACCAAAATAAAAGAAATGTAAAACATGGTATTTATTTTTCTTTTAAAAAGAATGTATGGCTTGTAGAGGAAGCCGAAACTCAAATAACGGTCATGACGGCGGAGAAGTCGTTGTCGCCGCATACGTACGACAAAAACATTCCCTTTTGTCATTTAGTAAACACTTCGTATAAAAAAGATTCCTTTTGAATAAACGTAAAAGTCAAAGGGGTTTATACACCGTATAAAAGAAATATGTGTATAATATAAAATATGCCTCAACGAAAGGAGATTGAGACGACGTCCCATACCTCGTATCCGACTTGACCCGACCGTTCATTAATAGCCTGAATAATAAACTTGAGTTAATCTCTACTTGATTATGAATCTTTTTCAACTTCATTATTCCTTTTATACCATGTTATGAACATCATGTATTTAGTTAAGTTAATAATGTTCATTTTGTCAGTATTTGGTTCTTAAGTCAAAAATAGACTTCTTACACTTACATGTTGTTAATTTGGTCATAGGTTCGTTATATATAGAATGATATTAATGATTTGGATAAAATATATATCATATATATTAATCATATACATGTATTTATAATATTACATCACATTTAGAGGTAAGAAATGAAATGCACCGTTCATGGAGACGGTAAGCCGTACGTACGCATGAACGCTACTTCCATTTCTATTTCATACTTTAATGGAAAGAAATAATAATGATATAGAGATATATTAAAATTCCAGTATAACATCATATATAATAACTTTAAATCCATCCTTTACACATCCCACATATGGCATTAAAGAATCACATCACTTTTAGGGGGCGGTAGTCCGCACTTCCTTAAATGAAGATATCGTGTTTACCCATAATGGAAACCATAAAGGTATGCCAAAAATGAAAAATACAGAAGCTTAAAGAAAACATAAACATATTATATATCCTATTTAAAAATAGTGACATCATAATGGCCACCCTTGAAGGTGTTAAATGAGTATTGAACAATCATCGTTTCGGGAGGCAGAATTTCGCCATCCACGGAAACCGTATGTTCTTTAACCATTTGATGTAGTTGTGTTAGAGTGTAGCTCGAATAAATATTATAACAACATCCTAGTATATTTAAGATACTGGTGTTGTTACAAAATAAGTAAATAAAAAGAGATTAGAGGGTTGGAGAAGCAAAATAAAACAAATGAACAAGAGAGAATGAATTACCTTTAAAAGTGTAACTACTTTTTATTTGAGCCTAAAGGCTTCCTTTGAAAGGATTATGCCCAAGGGGAATCCTATAGGATTAGGAGAGGGATGTGGAGAGAGTAAATGGGCAGGGGTTGGCCGAGCCAAAGGCTTGAGGAGTGTGTGTAAGGTGGTAGAGGTGGGGGCCTTTTATAAGAGGAGAGGAGGGGCACTTTTGGAAAGTAAAGAAATATTACATTATTTGAAAATGTGTTTCGGTTTTAAAAGGACCCAAATTGATATAATTCGTGGATAAGGTGATAAGGGTTCGAAATCCACCCATCCAATTGGTTTTGGACATGTGTAGTTCATAGATGTTACATTATCTTTCCATTTTATTTAAATCGTTAAATAATGAGGTCATCGCTGCATCATCATGATGTCATAAATAAATTAATTTATTTAATGTTGAAAAATTATAAAAAAAATACTATTATGTATGAAATCGTTTTAGATTTCCAATGACTATTTATAATCACAATTTGGACTTGTATAACCCCACTCAAAAATTATTTTAGTAAAACAATTTATGTTAGTGTCATTTTCACTTTAACATTAAATAAAAATATATTAATGTCATTTTCCAACTAAAGTGGCTCCATGGGGTCCCCAAGTTGGCCCATGGATTGTCCTGGTCGGCCATGACTCACCCAATAGATGTAGGACAAGTGTCATGGTGTTTTCACATTCTTATAATACCATTTTTACCTTAAACTACACTAATTACCTCTAATCGCGATTAATTAAAAAAAAAGTTACTATTCACCAAAAAATTATTTTAATCTCATTGAACCACATTTTACTTCTTAATGACAACCATGTATGTCGGATTTTCAAAATTCAATACACATTAGTGGTAAACATTCATTTAACTGAAAAATCAGTTTGTTTGATTACCACTTAGTGGTTTCACTATTCATCAAAAATTGAAGTTTTTCAGAAAATTACCAAAAATTCACCCTAAGCTATATTTGATATTCCGAATTCAAAAATGAAGTCCATTTTACAAAATTCAAAACATATAAGTCAAATTAATTAATTTAATAATTAATTCCCGCTGTCATGACAAATAGCGTGTTTTTGTGAAACAATAAGTATCAAAAGATTGACACCAGTTTAAGTCCAATTTCAAAGTGAAATTGATTCCAATGACCACCATTGGATTAACTGGTAAAAATATTTTCTAATTTCACTTTAAAACCAATTAAAATAATAATCTAATCATATAAATAATTTAGATTAAAAAGAGGTTTTGAATTAAAATACAACATTTTACACTATTCATAAAAAAATGAACTTTATCAGAAAGGTACCAAAAATTTACACAAAGTAAATTTTGATGTCCCGATTCTAAAGAAGAGTTTTATTTGGTCCAAAAGAATTTATAAGGGTGATCAAAACTATATTTAATGATAGTTCTCCATCAAAAGGCGATTAGTGATCCTTTAGTGAAAATTAGGGTATAAAAGCCTAAAATTGAACTCTTTTCGTATTTTAAGCCTTTATCTTTTATTGGGTAAATGTAAAAACATTTAAAAACATATATAATCATATTTTAGTTATTTCTATCCATTCCCGCCAGTACAAAGGCTACTCATTAACTACCATTTAAAATAATATTATTTTATTACTAGTGTGCTACGTAAGTTTCAAAGAAACTCATCGTTGCGTATCGGGTACGCTATCGAACATAGCAACCCATTTAAAATAAAATTAATATTTAATTTGTAAATATTAATAAATATGAAAATTCTTTATTCTTTATTTACCTGGGATGTTACATTTTCAACTTATCTCTAAATATTTAACTTTATAAGTTAATATTACATCCTACTAAATAAGACTATAAAAAATGATTTTTAAGCTTCATATGAGATTCATATGTGGTAGGAGGCTTGTGAGGTGCATTAGGCATACATGAAAGTATATGAAGAATAGGGTAATATATTGAGAAATTTGGTGGATTTTGTCCAAGTTTCATGGAATTGTTTGTATGTTTTATGAGAAATCATGAAACACACAAATTAATAGAAGTATTTCAGTTAAATATTTTTAATGATTGTTTTTTATTAACATTAGTGTATATTTTTTTAGATACCGTGAAAATTCATTAGGAAATAGCGTGGCATAGTTTGGAGTTGATGATTGGAACATAGTTTCCCAACATTTGTAGAAAATCCATGTTAGAATTTATAGACCAATGAAGTAGATATTAAAAAAGTTGGGCGTGGTTTGGAAAACCTTGAAGACCAATTGTGCTAGAAGAAATAACATATATAGTGACTATAGCATAATATGGAAAAAATTAATCCAAACTATACATGTTATAAAATGAATAAATTATCCATTTCCCACTAGTTCTAATTTAGTAGTTATCCCTTTTTATTCCTTCACTATTTTAACAATGTCTATAGGTCATATTCCACTCTAGTATTATTCTTTCAAATAATTTGATTTGATTTATTACAGTATTTTCTTTTGTAAATGGAGGAATGTAATGAACCACCACTATCCACTCTTCTCCTCCACCGTCTATTATAATTTTTGTCTTCTATGGTTTATAATTTTTCATTATTTCACTATAGAATTTTGAAATAGACAATATTTAATGGGGATTTAATAAATCATAACATGAGGATGTCTCACGATGACGTCACTTATCACCATTCATCATTTAATCATAGGTACACTACAACATATATTTATTTATATTTTACAATAAATTTAATCAACAATGCTAGTTTCTTGAATAAGGGCGATTTCTAGGGTCTACTACAGACAACCTGTGAGATATTTATCCTGTTTGTGATGTAATGGGGGAATATAGTGAGTTATTTTTAGCATCCATACTTAATGTTATGTTGATTAAATAATTAATTTTAAATGAAAAAAATAAATTTGCATGTGTCCCATTGTGGGTTTTAGGAGCATGGGTCATTGAGACAATATGAGTTGGCCAGGGATAAGGTTTTGTGGTCTTGGGAAGCCGTCATCGACCTCTAAAGTGGAAATGTGATATAATTTTATGGAATAGGTGGTACTTGGTACTTTCCCAACATAATTATCCATGTGTGTCATGATGCATAGACATGTCGGCATGCTCCTATGAGGTTTAACATGATAAAAGTGATAGTAGATTTGTTTAATTTATTTATTTATTTTAATATAAATTATAATTACACATATAAAAAATAAAATTCCTCATTTATGATGTACAAAGTGTAAAGGCCTTTTTGCGATTAGAGAACTTTCTATTTTTACTATAATGATGATGGTTTTATCCTTTACTGTTTCTATACATCATGAAATGTATGTTCACTACAGGGAATTCCCATGATGTAACCTAATTAACATAACAAACTATGTAGTAAGAACACTAGAATACCTCCTAGTAGTAGTTAGTATTGAGAAGGACTGAATTTCTTAGGGGGTGTCCATGTACGTAGAAAACCAACCCGAATACTCTTTTACACCAACACCAGAGTCCATATTAAAATAGGAATAAGGTAATTCAAAATCCCTATCAGCAAAAAAATTAGCACCATGGAATCAATAGATAGTCATAGGGAAACATTTTATCACATGAAAAATAATTCAAAAAAGAATAATAAAAGATAAATCGATATATAATGGTAATTAAAATAAATAGAATTTTAGAAAAAGTTACTAAAAAAATATCAATAAATATACCAAAAGAGTTGGACACCATGTAAAAAAACCATCCCTCTGGAAAATGACTTTGAATCACTGTTTAATGAGTGGATCACTTATCCACTAATCGAAACCATCACCAAAAGTTCCCACTAATCATGAGAATCCACCAACTCTGAGTGAAACATTAAATCTTTCTATATATTGAATAACAAAATATACATAATCCCAAAGTAAAAGGAAACGTGTGTTGAAAATATCAAAGTTGTATATAACCAAATGTCCCATAATAAATTCTATAAAAGAACTAATCTTCAAAAAATAAACATGCTCTCCAAAATCATTTCCACATTTTCATTAATTATTTTTGAATATATAAATTATATGGAATTTATATCAAACACATAATTAAATGATCATGTTAATAATGATATTGTGGAATTAATTAAATATTTCAATAAATATTGGCATGTAGAAATCCAATTTAAAATAGTAATATAGACATATTCCATAAGGTTGGATAACTCGTTTCTCTATTATCCTTGAACAACCCAGTCCATCAATCACATAAAAATATTTCCACACATCATGATGGATTAGGATGTTGGTATAAAATAAATCAACACCATAACTATGTAAATCATTCAATTTTTTTTCAGTTCGAATTTCCATTTTCAATCAATTTATAGGGGTTAGAGTATTATATCAATGTCCTTATAACAAATAAATACTCTATCTCACATGTTATTTCTACCAGAAAAACTGTCAATCCTTGGAAAATCATTATTTACATTTTAATTCATTATTTAGGGTTTAAATTTAATTTTTCATTTATCAAAATGATATTTCAAATCCAATATAAAGCATAGGCTTATATCAAGTTCATTCCTTTAAAAATTATCTACCATTTAAATAAATGTTTCTTAAAATTCTATATAAATTAATTTATTAATTACTTTTCATTTCAAGATATATTCTCTAAAAATATTTTTATATTTTATAATATTTTGAAATATTGTTTTATCTCACAAATCCTTTTTTTAATATAGAATCATAGATTATTATTTCTTGATCTAAAAATAAATTGGAAATTAATTTTAAATAATAAAAGAAGTTCATAATAGAAGTTAAGGGAAAACTATTATGGTACAACATTAATCAATACATTTCATTATTCATTGGAAAATGAAAGATTTATGAAAAATCCAAAAAATCACAGAAAAATAATTTTAATTTAGTATTAAAATTGTTTAATATATTTTACCAATTAAATTCTATAAATTTTTCAAAAATGTGATTTATAATTTGTGTGAAAGAAGTGATGAGATTTTTTTCATTGAAAAAAATATAGTTTCCTAGAATGAGAAATATTTTTCTTTCACCAGTTTTTTATTTTATTTTTAATCAATAAATCAACATTATTTCGAATATTTAATTAGTAATATTCATACCCACAAATGTAAATGAATAGATATAATTTTCAGGCATAAATAATATTTTAAAATATTTTAATATTTTGTTCAAACTTATTGTTTCATGTATTACAAGATATCAAATATATTTAATTTCACTAAAGGAAATAAATCATAATGTTTTAGTTTGATAAAATTTTATCTCCTGAAGAAAAATAATCCTATAAATTTAATGGATATTAAATTTAAAAATATAAGTGTAGTTCTTGTTCATAACATCATATAGTTCCTAGGTTTCTTCCTCCATTTAGTTATTTCCCTAAATTATATTTACTAGTGGATTCATCTTATTCCTCAATACATTCATCCTAGTATGAAGAATTAGTATGGTTTCATCATAGTAATATATATTAGGCCAAATTATATTTCATCATATTTGAGAACATATGTTGGGTCTAGAATATAAATCCTTAACAATGACATATGTAACACTACGTATACTTTCTAGAGACATGGAATCATTGATAAATGATATGAAAAACATCCAATTCATTCCAAATTTCAAATGAGAATGATGTATCGGAGGCCTAGATTCCCATTTTTAGTAATCCCTATGACACCCTTCCATGATGATACTCATAAGAAAACATTATATTAATCTTGTAATTCCAAATCCTTCATCAGATTATCAATATTAATGTTTTAACAAATTTGAGCTTCTTTAATGTGAGCCTGAATAAAGATTAACATTATTGTTTTCTATTTGACATGTTCTAGGAAAATAATTTTCTTTTCAATAAGATCATCCTATATAATATGAATTATGAATTCTACTTCCATTTAAATCTTCATAATGTTGAATTTGAATAGATGAGCTGAAATTATTGTTATAGGAAAACTCTACCAGAGGTATATAATGAACCCATGTAGAATGAATGTCAAGAGGCAAAGAACATAAATATTATTCCAATTTATTAATTATATTCTTTGACTATCTATAATTTTGATTATGGTAGGAAGTGGTCATGTGAATCTCACTACTGAGAGCCTTCTAAATAATATTCTGAAATTTTGATGTAAAACCAAGATCATTAATAGACATGAATAAAATATGTGTCAGTTGATGTCTTACAAATTGATTAATATAATTCTTTGTGGGGTACTGAAGAGGAAAATATTCTATAACAGGGAGAAAATTTGTTTATTTTGTTAGGAGACCAACTATAACTACTTTTTCCTTATTATTTGTAGGAGTATTTGGTCAGTCCAATGACAATTTCCCTACTATGTCATTGCTTTTACACACATGAATATAAATATGTTTTATTTTCATATTGGAATTTGTCTCAAATATTTCACTTATCAATAACCCCAGTATCTAGGAACATAATAAATAATTTCTCATGTCATGTTATCCAACCATGAATTTCCCCACCAAATCCCTATACATATTCTTTTCCACCATGGTTTATAGAGATGTTTATGCTATATGAATCATCTACATGTTATATTTTTATATATCAAGTATATATGGGACACATAATATCTTCCATATTTTAGAACATCGTCTTTACAAATGATGTCTGATAATTTCACACCATTCATGCCATTTTTTTCTTCTGAACATTTTCATCATTAGATTGATAACTATTTATTTTTTCTATTAAAGATGTTTTTCAATTATTACTATATGAACTGATGCCTATCCTTAATTATTAATTATCATATTCAACCTTACTATATTTAGAAACATAGGGTCCCTCCCAATCCAAATTTTGGATATCTAACCATAATGATTCATAATCAATGTATATGATACCTCATTTTCATTCCATGGGTTTTATTGTATCGAGTAATCATAATCCATGAGTTTCTAGAGTCATTTCTGAGGACTCATATTGAACACCTTTTATGATTTTATTGGATTTTATGATGCATCTATTTCTCACACGTTTCACTTTATATATAATGTATCCATTTCATTAATTAAAAGACTATAGCTTCCTTCCCATGATCACTGGTTGGAATGTTATATATATATGTGTTGAAATACCTTAATTTATATGAAATAACATTATCATTGTGCATTATAACCCAAACATATCCCTTTTTTAATATATAATTATATATATAAATTCATTATTTTTAGATGT
Organism: Viscum album; assembly: GCA_963277665.1. Classification (NCBI taxonomy): domain Eukaryota; kingdom Viridiplantae; phylum Streptophyta; class Magnoliopsida; order Santalales; family Viscaceae; genus Viscum; species Viscum album. Next base: position 375,264,842 of record OY728166.1, on the reverse strand, counting down.
AAGACATAAAATCAGAGCATTGACTATTCCCTACAACAGTTAATCAAATCATTCTTCAGAATCATCTTTTTAGGAAAAGTTAATCCCTTTATGTGTAATATTAGATAACAAATAAACCAATTTATAAAAATTATGAAATAATCAATGGTAGTAACATTCTATAACATTTACATGACGTACCTATTTTATGTTATTTGGTGTAGGAAAATTATGGATTACCATTTTCATTATAAGATCAACATAGATTCCATCCCTAGAGACAAAATTCACATGAAAAGTAACTTCATGAAGACATAAATCACACATAATAAATTATCCATATCACTCTTTCCTTATAAGTGTGTCACGAATGATCCAAAATTGATTCTAATGGTCCACATATATTTTATAATATAAAATATATCATCAATGAATAATAAAAAAATCAGTAATATATTCCATTATTATAAGATTCATTATATCCATAAAAATATAATGTGAATTGGGAAATACAAAACGAAACACTATATACTCATAATTTATTATACCTATTTTAGACTGTTTTCTTCAGAACATCATCTTAGATTACTGAAAAAAATTTATAACCAAAATAAAGTTATGTTTGTCAAAAATATTGTTCTCCCTAATGTTTATCAAATAAGACATCAATGTGAGGAAGAGTCCAACGAGCATGTACCCAAGATGTAATGTCTTCTTTTTGGAATCCAAAATACCAAGGATCGATTCTAGGTAAGGAAGAAATTCCATAGTACTGTAGAATCACTATATTAATACTGTAGAAGTGGCTAAAATATAACAATGATGAAACTATAACGGTAGAGTAACTATAGTGGGAACTGTAGCAGTGGCGGTACTATAGCGGGTACTGTTGCATCCAAGGTACTGTAGTAGTACTATTTACTAGAGGGCCATGGGGCCATGAAATTGGAATTCATACCTTTGGGAGTTTGGTCTATGTAATGGGACTACCTATACCTATAATAAATGGGCTCATTATGTTGGTTTAATATTAAACTAAGGCATTGGCCCCACCCTTCTAAACAAATGTGAGGAAGAGGCTACATAATCATTATTATAATATCATTGAGATCCCTATAATCAATGAAAAACCTCATGAATCTATATTTCTTCCTAAAAAATAAAATTGGGTCTACCCCAAGAGAAACAATAGGCCTACTGAATACTTTATCAAAAAACTCCTTTTATTATTTCACTAAATCCACCAATTATACAGTGGTATTTCTATAAGAATATTTTAATATTTTTCTTGTAGAATGGATTGAATCAAGGAAAAATTGAACTTCTTTCCTTGGTGTACATCTAATTAATTAATCAGTAAATACATCAATGTATTTCAATACAGAATGATCATCCTTTTTTTAATTATTATATTCTCTATACATATATTCTTTTTTCACTTATTCCCCAAGAATCACATTAAGTAAGACTATTGGTGGTGGATCTAAAAAATTAATACATGATGATATATATGATCTAATGATAAGTATTTATGAATCTTCATCATGAATCCTAATTTCATTCCGCTTAAAAAATTATTTCATCATATTTTGTAATCCAGTCCACACCATGGATTATATGGATGTCATCCATTTTTATTATAATAAATTCATAAAATAAATAATTTGTATTTACCATAATAGGGACCACCTAAAACATATTTCTTACAATGATACTTCTAATAAGAGTTTTGATTGAAAATTTTATGCTTAATTTTCTAGTGAAATTTTCATTTATTTTTCTAAATAAGAAATTAAAAAATGATAATGGATAAAAAATGAAATATATATTTGGGTATATTTTAATCTATTATTAATGTCACTTCAACCATCTCATTGTTTACGTCAACCTAATTTGTAGAGAACTCATAATTCTGGACTTATCCCCTTAACATTTTCTATGGTTTATTCATGTGATTCTTAAGGATCTCATTTTCAATGGGCCCCATCTCCCTACCATTGAACCATTGAATATCATTGTTCTCTTTCTTTTGAATGCATTAATTATCCATATGACCCATATATCTAAACATTAAAAAATCCCCCAAGACCTTCATGAATTTTACAGGATTATTCTTTCCATATATCTCACTAGGTAAATATTGATTCATTATCTACATCTTCTTTGATACATTATAAATTTCATCGTGTCTATATGACCTATAATATTCAATAGATCCCTTGAAAATGTAGGATCTAGAGAAATAATTCCCTATTGTGATGGGACATAAAACTATTTCAACATATGTTGAAAAAAATTTTAGAGACCAGATCCCTTCATGGTCATGGCATAATCTATTCAAATAAATTATAACTCTATCACTTTGTGTTACAAATGTAATCCATAACATACAAAAATAATAATTTAAACGTATCCTCATACTAAAAAACATAATATTTTTAATTTTTTATAATGAGGATATTTATCTTATATTTAGTCTATTTATCAGAAATAAATTATTTTTTGGATAATGACTCCTTAAAATTTTTCTCCACCATGTGCGATTTTTATTTTTCAACTATAGTATTATAGATCAAAGACATCAATTGATCTATATCGACATTGAAAGAATACACTGAAAGGGAAAACCATTCTTTTATATCTCATCATAAGGACATAAATTTCTTTTAAATATAATTATAATTTTACTCATATACCATTGTATTCATTGTGCAACAAAATGATGAAGGTTTCTATTTCATTAAGCGATATAACATTGGATAATAATATTCTAGAATAGGTTAATCCATTAAATAAAGGTTAATTTTAATATAATTATTAATCCTCTATAAAATAACCATATTTGTCTCACATAGAATAATAGCTATATTGGATTTCTCAGTATGACAATATCTACATTGCCCATGAGTATTGATGCTTTTATTCCTTCTAAGTTCCAGTTCTAAAAATTCGAATATAGAAGATTTTCTTATAACATATTGAATTTTAAATAATATTTTATAATTATAAATATTTTATTACTTGAAAAATAAATATAAAATTTATTCATTTTTAATCTCAATATCACAAAGGTGGTTTCATTTCGGATATATTTATTATCAAATCCATCATAATGGGTTGCAAAAAATGGTTAATAATTTTAAATATATCCCCTAGGAGTGTTTAACTAAGATTGAAGTAATGCTAATTTACATGCAATAGGTGATGATCAGGTCAATTCTAAGTATCCCTTTATAGGTTTATTAAACCTCTGTCAATCTATGGAAAAATCATGCCCACAATTTGTATCTAGAAATATAGGTAATTATAGAAAAAACCATATAATCAGTTACCTATTGTAACATTAAGATATTCTTCTGTATATATCACAAGAGTCTACTATAGGGTTATGTTACGTAAACAATGTTTTACATGATCTAGTTCAGAAAATTTATCCTATGATTCTTCTATTAGAAACTATAATGAACCTAACTATGATAATCTAGAGAAGGTTCATACATTATTATATTAGAATAAATACAGTGGGTGTAATCATTAAGTACATATATTTTTATTAGTTTTGGAGAAGTAGATAAAAACATAATACCCATTTTACCTTGGGAAATAAAATATAATGAATTGTAATAGAAAATATTTGGCATTTTGAGCACATTCCATGATTTATTCTTCATAACATGGGGAAATAAATCAACATAAGGGTGTGGTAAAATACTCAGTAAGGTTTGTACATATTGTAATATATCATAAATCAATAAATAATAATCAATAAAAAAATTTGTATGAATAAATTCACATAAAATTCAATCCATAAAATGAGTTTCTTAATTGTAAAACTAATAATAATTATGGCATGTTAAATAACTGAAAACATATTTCACTTAATAAATATACTTTTATTAAAATTTATATAGTTATAATATCATTGTGAAAATATTTTAGAGAATAATAATTACTAAATTATTCATGAATGGAATGCCTAATTTTTTAGAAATCATGATCTTAGGGATCATGATACCTCTAATATGAAGACCATTTATAAGAATGATTTAAATAGTGTGTAAAAAGTTATCTGGTTTTGTCAACTTATTTGTGTCATGACGCATGTCTATGCATTGAGGATAAATATATAACCGGGCTCACTCATAACTAAATGTACATATAATTCCTCATATATTTAATAACTGACCTGATTCATGAATCAATATTCCTTATCATGAAATATCAATATTCAGCATGATACAAATTTATCAAAATTTCCCATGTTAAATAAAAAGCATTCAAACTAAACATTGTATATAAACATGGAATATGATATAGTAAATAATCACATCCATCATTTACGAATATAGATATATAATACAAATTTAATTTATATAGAAAATTATAATAATTATGTGATTATTTTAGAATAACATAAACAATCGCAATAGAATGTGAAATTGTATAATAAATATTATACCACTATTACATTTTAAATTATAACCCCAAGAAGAATAAAATTGAATAAAAAAATTAATATTCTTTAAAAAGTATTATTTATTGTTAAATACAAAAAATGTAAGTATATAAAAAAATTAATTAAAAAATATTATCAAATAGAACTCAATGGAATATAATTAGATATGAAATCCCCTACCATATTATAATTATCAAGTCAAATTATCTCAGATGAAATGACTAAAATTGAGTCATAAAATACCATGATGTGTGATGGATTCATCATATTACATATATATGGGGTGGTATGTACGCCGTATGAGTATAATAAAGATTACAATAATAAAATACGTCTCAATGATGGGTATTTAGAGAAGTCACCTACCCCATGTTTTCCTTTAGTTAAACATTATATAACATCATGTATAATAGTTTTAATATTTTTATTAATTAATAATAAAACTATTTTAAAATTTATAATATCATATATGTTCTTATTATACCATTGTATCACATATTTGTTTAAAATATTTTGTTACCTTCATTCTTTCAGTTGTTAATTACCTTGTTTTCTCATGCATGTTTTGTCATGAGAGTCTGTATTCATGTACATAGTGTATAAATAAATCATATTAATAATTATAATAATTTTATAAATATTATGTATCCATGTATGATAAATTATAAGAATCCTTATTTGATGTTGGACACAAAAAATAAGTTTCATTGCTTTATAATGACCTTAGGTCATACGTACTCAAGAGCAACGATATCATTACATTAAATGGAAAAGAGTAAGGGAGTTTATGATATATTAATTGTCAATAATTAATATCACGTGATATATATCACAAATATTCATAAAATTTATTCTTTTTAACCATCATGTAAAATGAATGTGAAAAATGAAACACAATGTTTCGTGAGGGGGTAATTTTCGATACACACGAGATGACATATACTATTTTTTTTAAAAAAGGAATGTAATACGATATATTTGATATTAAAATTCCATATGTATAATTATATCATAAATATTTTATATTAATATTAAATCTATAATTATATCCCAAAATTATACCATTTGATGGAACATGTCCTACATTAGTTCGTTAAGTGGTATTTCCTCACAAACAAAAATCGATAGTTTCATTTTTTATTTGATGGAAGTGGAGATGGATAGAGTTAATTACAAAAAAATCATAAAATAAAATTATTATTTATATATCTTTATTGATATATTATAATTATTATAAAATATTTTAGGTTTTTTAAGAATAAATAAAATAAAAAGTATATTTTAATAACACTGCGTCTTCTTTAAACTAATACATTATTCATTCCCTAAAAGGATCCCAACGAAGGATTTATGATCAAAAAAGGGATCTATGATGTTAGTATTGGAGTATTTAAGTTATTTATTGATGTATTTTCCTATAAATGTGTATTTTTATATGTGAAGGGGGGAGGAGTGGGTGGTATTAAATAAGTGTAGGAGAGGACATACATGTAATGTTTGAAATGAATCAATTAAGACAACTTTTTTATATTGTAAAAATCCTCCGTAATGGACCAGTATATACCCTAAGATGTTTTATAGTCGAAATATGGAAGGAATGATTGTGTTGGATAAGTATGTATGTCATTTTTGACACTTAACATCATAGTTTAACCACCATGAGAAATTAGTTTTTACCATAACCGCTTTAATTAGTAATTTATTTTTTTACTATTCCTAATGATAAAAAATTATGTTTCACATTTTAGATATTATATTTTATTATGATTCCAAAAATGAACCAATTTATTCCAAATTAAAATAAAATAATTTTCAGAATCCAAATTAAAATTAGACATATAGATGAGATGAAAAAGAGTTCTTTCGAAGAGAAAAATCTCATTTATATAATATGTTTTAAAATAAAACAATAATATAACACTAAAAAAAATAAATTATGTTTATTATATTATTATTGATATAATTTCACCTCAAATGAAATTTATATTTCAATATTACTTTTTAAATTATTTTAAAAAAATGCAGTTTTCAATAAAAATAACATAATTTTTCACTATTAATCGAAAAATAAAAAAATAGTATGCTAATTTTGATATTATTATTTCAAAAATAAATATTAATTTATAATTTACTTTTATAAAATCAGTAAAAATTAATTTTATCATAAGATTGTAGGTAGCGACGAAACTATTTGCATTGAAAAATAGTATTTTATTCACGAAATTTTCTCTAAAAATAAATGTATTATTTTTTTTAATAAATTGAACAGTAAAATTTTCATAAGTTAGTTAGTATTATTTATACCCACCACCATAACAGATAGTTTGTAATAATTATTTTTAAATAATATTTTAATAGTGTATTATGATTAATTTAATTCTAGTGTTTTATGCATTACAAGCTATTTGATAGACTAAATTTATTTAAAATATAATAATTTTTAATGTCTATTAAAAAATATTTTATTCTTGAATACATTATAAAAAAATTACCTTTTATTTTTATAAAGATATCCCAATATGAATATTTGGGTAAAAATTAGAAAGAAGGTTTTCAAATAATATAAAAAGTTAAATATATCAAAAAATGTCAATAATAAATTTCATAGTGAATAATGTGAACATTTATAAATAAATATTTCATAATTGGGAAATATAAAAATAAAATATTCTATCAAAAAATAAATATGATCATATTTTATTTTAATCATTTTTATGACTGATTCCTGTTCCTATGAGAGGAAAAAAATTATGAAAACAACAAAAATCAATAAATATTTTGCCAATAAGAAAATATATGGTGTTTTTAATGATTCTATCAATGAATGTATGTTCAATTCAAAAAAAAATTATTTTAAAATTTATTCCAAACACAATTATAACATTTAAAATTTCACACCATTAAATAAAAAACATGAATTTACACATTTATCATCATGAATAAATATGTGTTCTGTTAAATATAAAAGAGGGGAACTATATACAACACATAAAATAAATAGATGTATAATACCAAATACGACTCGATGGAGAGTCAATTGAGACGAAATCGATTACCCCATAATTGATAAGCCTCAAAAGAACTTTTAGAGTAATTTATAACAAATGTATATTTAGTATTATTTTATAAAATAACCATATACATATGTGTAATATAATATTAGATTTATTTATAACATCCAATCATCAGTTTTTTTTACAATTATTTATTATTATCAATGTTTTGCATGTAAACCACTTCTTTCAATATTTATGTTTTTATTCAGAAGTTTTTATCTTATTCTATTTATTATTTTTCTATAGAATAATAATATTAATAATTATGTTATCAATATATATATATATATTCATTATAAATATATATATATTCATCAATAACGATTATAAAAATAAAAATTAATTACATAGTTTATGAAACGATAAGTCATACAAGAACATGATTTTTATATTCAAATTTCAATGGATTGAACAAAAGGAATGTGAAACATAATTCACATTTTTATAATAATTATTAAATAACATATATATTCTATCATCAATATATTTATCATCTTTTATATCAATTCAAATCAGATATAAAAAATGAATAGAATTGCTTCATGGAGGTTGACGTCCATACATAGGAACGAGAAAAATTATGATTATGAAAATGATTGAATGTTAAGAAATTATACAATATATTAGAAATAAATCAACAATATTATTATATAAATATATTAAATATTCACTTGATTCTCCTTTATAACAATTCATGTGCGATGCTATTGGAAAAAATTACATTGTTTCTTATTGAGCTTGTAAGCCGTAAAGAGGAGTGCTTATTTTTTTCCCATTTTCAGAAATATAAAATAGATAATAATCATGTCATAAAAATAATAACATCTTTTAATATGGGAGAATATGACACTCTTATTTTGGAATGTGTATGAAATAATTTGTGGTGGTAAATGATGAAGCGAAATTAATGGGATTTTTTAAGATGATTACATTTTTATTAAAGGTGTACCTTGAGTTATATTGTTAAGGGGACATGGTATGGTCTTTTAGTATGAAAATAACCTTCCTAACATAAATAAGTATATTTATAATTGTGTTATTAAGTCTTTTTTCGAGTTGGATGGCTCAAATTTGTGTAATAAAGATAGATAAGGGGTGTCCTTTTATAATTGATGGGTGGAGAATTTTACGAAATTAAGGAAATAATATAATATAATATGTGTCTTACTCGTATATAATTAATATAAAATGGAATATATGTAAAGTACTAGAAATCATTGGTCATTTACTTTGTGAGAATCTGTTGTTTAAGGTGTCTTCGGGGGTTACGGTGACTTATTTCGCCACATTGTAAATTTTCCCAGTTTTTTAGTTTTCCAGTAGTTTGTTGAACCACTGATATCTCACCCCAAAAGTGTCACCCTAGTGGTATCTCACCTTATTATTCAATCATTGGTGGTGAATCACGAGCAGTTATTTGCTCTTTGTGACTCGCTAGCTGTGACTCATTGGCGGTGACTTGGCAGCGGCAACTCACTAGCGTTCTCTTGTCAGTGGTGGCTCATTGGTGGTCGCTCTATTAGATGCACATTGTTGAATAGTGCCTTATCCAATTACCTATTTCCTATCAGTGTCTCCCTGAATGTGTTATGTGTTTTATCTATTGGACTCTTGCTGATCGTTGCCTCATCTATCAGCAGCTCATCGAGTGGGGCCTCATCAAATGGTGGATCTCAAGTGTTGCCTCACAGGGTGATGCCTCATCCTATAGTGGATCATGTACGTTGTTTCTAGCTTCATCAAGATTATCCTATTTGATGTATTACATTGATATAAAATGATTATAAATCATATTTGAATGGATTTAAGACTGATTCGAAGACCAAAAATCATACCTCTGATTCCCAATGTGACTATGGGAATTTAATGTTTAAAAACAAAAAATCTTATCCAGATCCCCCATTAATGGAAAATAAAAAAATTAAACCCACATATATATTTAGTTCTTCATGAAGCTAATATACATATGAAATCTATTTTCATTTTCCATTCCTCATATTACAGGATGCCCTGAACACAATTTACCATTTGAGTTGAGTAATGTGCTAAAAAGTTTTGGTAGTGTTTCCTTGTAGTTTTTCGTGCTGCATGTGCTCACCCGTTTCTCTACAACCATGAAGTGATTATTTCAATTTCTTCTAATAATATTTTTCCTTCATCTCACTTATTTGTTTATTATATGGGTCATGTATAAATATGTTACCCTTGGTAATTTTTCTTTTACAAATTAATAAATATAATTAAATTTTTTTTAAAAAAATATATATTGGGATTGGAAAAGTGAAATATATTTCTACTGTGTTATTGTTTTTTTGATACTGTAATCTGTATAGGCAAAATCCCCATTAAAAATCATGGACGTTGGGGGTCTTTGTTTTCACACAAAATGGATTATGGAATGCATGTTGTTTGTTCCCTATTGAATAACTATTTTTGAAAATTTTTAACCACATATATTTGGTTGTTAAATGGATTCCCCAATATTATATTGTTTTTTTGATAACCCATTAATTAATTAGAGGAATTAAAGAAAAAATGACCTACTAAATCTGGATATGTTTTTTGGTTGATGTGGTGATGTTATTGGGGTAATGTCTCTTCATAAGGGGGTTTTTCTATTTATGTGGTTATATAGTCATGGTATATTTTTACATTAGGTCTATATATCTAGTTGTCTTTAGTGTGTGGTTATAAGTGATTGTGGGTGGGTGTTGGTTTAGTTTTAATGATGAATTGGTAGGGATGAATTTGAATAAGTATGGTAATGGAGAGTGCATCTTCTTCTCCTTGAGTTTCTCTATGAGTAGCTTGAAGAATGCCTCACATATAAAAAGGTGCTTCTATTAAGAGTCTTCAAAGGGAAGCTACCTTTACTTATCATTGTTCATAATGTTCTAATGTAATAGTTTTTCTGTTTTCTATTACTATGTTTCTTAGTTTCTCGACTAGTGATATAATGAATAAATAATTGTTTAATAAATGTCTGGAATAGATTGGTTTAGTTTGATTAGTGGAATGGAAATTGTCAAATTAAATAAGTTGGGAATTTGAAATGGGTTCTATGGATTGATGTGGGGTGTTGTGAATTTATAGGTAGTATTAATGGTGATAGGGTTTTGTGTTTTTGGTCTGACTGAGAACCCATAGGTTGTTCTTGATTGTTTTTCTACATTATATGGATACAAATGTAATTTTATTTTAATTTTTATATCCACACATCCATAGTTTGTCATTATTTTATATACACTCCCATTGTCATAACAGAGGGTGTCTTCCGTAACATGTCGATGACAGTATGGATGGAAATCCACCCACTCTTCTATACTCCCAATTCTAGGCGGTGACGACTAAAGGTTCATGGGGAAATATGTGGTCAGATGTGATCCCCAATTGCTTGCAACCGGTGTGTTTTGTTTTCCCAGTGTCTTTGGGATGAGGTGTAATATGCTTTCCTAGGTGTCTTCTGAATGTTATGTGATGTGTTGTGAGGTCTAGGTGTGTGCAGGAGGTATGTGTTGTGAGGCCCATGTGTGTGTGGGTAGGATGTTTTGCGAGGATGAGTTCTGTTCTTGTATGATATGTTGGTATGATCAGGATTGTTTGGGTATAATGTGTTGTGAGGCCTATGTGTGTATGGGTGGGATGTGATGCGACATATTCAGACGAGGTGGGATCGAAATCATGTTTTACACTAGTTTTTGAGAGAGCCTAATTTGTATGAATGTGGTGTGGGGTACACTGTCATTGATGATATTTATTTAATATTACTTTCATTCCTTTATATGATGAGTATGCCTTGGTGAGGTTTGGTGGTCAGAATACATTGTTAGCTGATGTTTGGTTCTGATGTTTTCTCACGGGTGTATTATTATGCCTCATTCACACGTGCATAATAGATTTTGGTTATCTTAATGAGTGTACATGTATCCTAACCCTTCATATTTAAAACTTATTTTAGTTTTTTCAGAGGATTTTTTGGACTATACATGGTGTTACTCGCTCAGACCTTTGGAAAATTGTTATTATTTTTATTAGAATTACATTTTTGTATTTACATTGGGGGATATTATTGTATTATTTATATCTATACATTCACTCTTGGATGTTTTTTTCTTCCTCTTTTATGCCATGTCTTGGAGTTTTTGTGTATTATTTATTCTATCTTCCGACCTTATTTCTTATATAGAGAAATTCCTCCCATATTTTGATATTTTTACACCCTTGGTGATAGTCACCATCTATGGGCCAGGTGGTGGTTGTACTCAAGAGGGTAATTACCTTATTTTGTTAACTTTGATCATAGGAGTGGTATAATTGGATGGAATGGGTCTTGAAAAAGTGGTATAAAAGGCACGTTATTCCTGAGAGATAGGATGTAGTTTGTAGTTTGTCTCAGTGAGGATTTCCTGGGATGGTATGGAAAATATATAGTTAACATTGGTGCATGAAATGGGATAGGGAGACCCAAAAGGACACCAGATTTTAGGCCCCCCATGATCTAGTGCTCATACTCTGAGCTTATTTAACAGATAGGTGAGATAGACTTGATTTCAGGGTAGAGACCTAATAAAGGTACATGCATAATAATTACATGTGTTTTTTTTTGAATTGTGTTGTTTTGGAAATTTTAAAATGGTGACAATGAATGAAGTGAATTAAAATAAGTTTTAATAAAATTACATAATACTCAGGATTAGTAAATTTTTTTTTATCATTCATCATTTTATACTTACTATCATCTTCATGACTCTTAGGCAGTAGAGGTTCAGCAGGATGATTTGGATGATCATCATAGAATTGATCCACATTAAGATGATGATTTCTGGTAGAGGTATTGCATGGTTTTGAGTTAAAGGATTTGATGAAGTAATAGGGTAGTGTATATCATATGGAGAAAAAATGTTGAGTAGGGGAGTCATAGATTTTATTTTCGTTCTGATCTGGTCACTAAAAGATTATTGTGCCACATTGGTAGATAGTTATATGTGGGATGATGCGCATCAGTGGTGGATGTTGTATTCAAAAGATAAAGATGAGGAAACAATTTATTGGGTTGGATTATTGATGTATTTCCCAAAAGAGTTACTTTCATTGACCGTGATGGCTAGGAAGAAGATGGAGGAACTCTCACTTCCTAATAAGAGTATATTAGTATGGGAAATTTGGATCATTTTCAAGGACCTTCTACGATTTTCCTCATATGATTCTCTAATGGAGGAGTCTCATGTGAGACATATTGAAGAGGCATTGAACCATTCTATCCATTATGTAGTAACTTCTTTTATGTTGCTTGTTTACATGAAAATTTAGATGAAGTAAGAGGTGATCGATTATATACACTTGCAGGGTGGTCTAACAATTTAGGGGGGGAAATAGAGTTATTCATCAGTAAGAGTACTTGGTGGAAGGTCTCAGGTTCTGGGACCGTCGATGTTTTATCTAGTGGGGAGGTGACCTAGTTTCTTCATTTCTGGACGCCTAGAGCCAGTGGATTTTGAGCCTCTGTGGTTGGATTGGTGCCGATGTATTTCATATCATAGGGTTTGCGACCATTATCATAACTTGTTCCTAGTATCTACTCAAACTCAGTTTGGTGGATTTTGAAATTATAAGAATCAAGCTCAGTGAATGTTGCTGATGAGATAGATTCAGGATTATGAGAAATAATATTTTTATACACTGAGGGGAGATGGAGTAGGTAGAGTTCTTCCTGAGGATGAACCTCATGTTCTAGGACCGCAACACAGGAATGGTCATGGAGGTGGACTTCAGTAGAGAGGAAAAGAAGCTGTGAATGATCATTTTCATTCAACTGATGCAGCAATCATAGTGGGGAAAATTATCAGAGGTATGACCAGTTTTTCTGGAACCCTTGGTTGTGAATGTTTAATTTAGGTTGTTAAAACCCGGTTGTTGCACCCTATCTATCCCATACTATGGGACTATACATAGAATGTCATTTTATGGTTCTAGTGTTGATTACACCAGTTGGAGGCCATTCCTAATTGTTTGATGTGTGTTGAGGGTGTAATGTAATGATGGAACCACATCAGTCCCATGGGGATCTTTTCTTTATACATATGAATCCATATTATGTCATCCTTGACAAAAAATGGTTATATTTTGTACATGATGTTATAAACTACTTCTGAAGTACAATCATATTTATTTTATTTTGATGTTTTATGTCTGGTTTTTTTTGGTGAGTGAGGTTTTCAAGTGGGATGTCAGCATGTGGATACCCATTTTTCATTATTTATATCATGTATATGGTATTAGTGATGATGAAATGGTATAGTTTCCAATGGATATTGGTGAGTTCCTAGATGATTTCCCCCATGAGGTTATGAAAGAAACCCCCTTGACATGATGTTGATTTTAGGATAGACTTGAAACCCAATGCTTCTCGGATTTTTTATCCTTATTGGATGTAACCATCAGATTTATAAGATTATAGGATTTAGATTGATGATATATGGTATATGGGTTTTATCTGGCACATTGTGTCATCGTGGGCTGCACTATTGTTCTTGTTAAAAATGAGGATGATGGGTTGAGATTGTGAATAGAATCCCATAGGTTGAATCAGGTGACGGTCAAGAACGGTTACCCCTTCCAATGATTGAAGATCTTCTGAACCATCTTTGAAGGATGAGTTTGTTTTCTAAGATTGATCTATGGTCTAGATATCACAAGTTGAGGGTGAAGGAGAACGATATCTTGAAGACTGCATCCAAATGTAGTTATTGACACTTTTATTTTTTTAATGATGTTTGGTGTTACAAACACACCATCTGTGTTCATGGGTATTATTAACTATATGATTTGTGAGTTTTTAGATAGGTTCATTATCAAAATAATAAATGATATCTTAATTTACTCAAAGTTATAGGATGAGCGTACTGATCATCTCAGAACTATCTTTCATGTACGTTGATGCCACTAACTCAATGTAATGTTTCTCAAGTTTATGTTTTTGACAGAAGATGAGAATTTCCATGTGAATATGGTGTCTCTACAGGGTCTATAATTTAACCCAAATAAGTTTGAAGGAGTTGTTTCTTATGATCCATGAATGAATGAGGTGCTGTTTTGTGGTTTCCTTACTCTCAAAGGATATTTTCATAATTTTTTAACCCAATTCCTCATGAGTTGTATCCCCACTTATGTCTTTTTCTAGAAAATAACAAACATTATTGTGGACTGATTAGTGTTAGGTATCCTTTGGTTGCATTAAGGGAAATGTGGTTAGTGATCTAGCACTCTGGTCTCCTGAGTAAAGGTTGATGTTTAAGGTGTTTTGGGACACTTACAATCTAGGTTTGGGATGCATACAAATGTATTAGCCTGAAGTGCTCTTTTATGGGTCTAAGATTTTAGGTCTCCATGAGTGTAACTATGCAAACCATGATCTGTAACTAGCAATCATTGTGTTCTACCTGATGTTGTGGAGACATTACATCATATGGTAGTTCTTTTTTGTCTTTAGGGATCACACGAGTTTGAAGTATATATTTTCCCCATGTGAATTAAATCTATTATATAAAAAGTTCATGATGTTTCAATAGGACTATGATTTTGATATCTCCTATACCTGATGAAGGGTATATTTTTTCCCCAATTCTTTTTAGAGGGAAAACCTGGAAGGAGGTTGTTCAGGAATCTATGGAAGCATGGAATAAAATAGTGGATTCGACTATCTTTAACATATATGTAAGAGTTGGTGGTGGTATAGGATGCCTATTTTACATGATGGGGATTTCATTTTTTATGCAACATATGGATGAAACTTAGTGAGAAGACTCAATGGATGATGTGATTCACGATTATGTTGGCCATGGTGATGCTTCAGGTAGAAATTTATAGGACGGTTGGAACTATATTTTGTTCGTTGGGAAGTAACTTATTCAAGTAGTCAATCACTGTGGATTTATTCATGACTTTCTCAACTCAACATTCACTATAAACCCATGCGTTTCGAGGAAATAGTTCTTCTTGAGGATGCAGTTTTTGTGGCTTGGGGTGGAATGAGAAGAGGAATATTTTATGGTATGGTTATTGGTTTCCCAGCTAGAAAAGTATGATCATAAGGTTCCTTTTCATTTATATAATCCATTGGATTTTCTGAAGTGGTAATGGGATGAAATATCAATGGATTTCATCATAAGGATACCCAATTCATAAGTAGGATAAGATGATATATGTTTGATAGTGGATCGGTTATGAAATCATTCCAATTCATAGGGATAAAGGAGTGAGGGGAACTGGATTCCTTGTATAACATGTACATGGATGAAGTAGTGCACTTACAAGTAATAATTTAGTCCATTTCCATAAATCTAGATGTGTTGTTTACATCAAGATTTTAGAGGGGATTCAGTATTCCTTTGGCACCTAATTACTCTACAACATTGGATTCCACCCTTAGACAGATGTGAAGATGTAAAAGACAATCTAGACGTTGGTGGATGTGTCGTGGGTCTATGTCTACAAATTTGGTGGATCTTGGGTATGACACCTTCGTTTATTATAATTTTCTTATAATAATAGTCATTAATATTCCATTTACATGGCCCCATTTGTGGTTTTTTATGGGATACCATTTATTTCACTATTATACTAGGAAGAAGAAAGGGAAACAACTGTTTTTGGTACCGATGTGGTGATACACATGACTGGGAAAATTCATCTTTTTCACAAGAGGAAGAAAGATGTGTTGGACCGACATAAGTTGTATACCAATTTATGAAGTATCCCCTTGGAGTTCTTGGTTGGAAACTATGTGTTCGTGATGGATACCCCTTGGCGTGGGTGACTTTTATTTTTAAGAGAGTAAACTTTATTATAGTTTTTTTGGACCATTTGATGCGTTGGGATGAGTTCATGAAGAGGAATACAAGTTGTAATTTCCATCACAGTTGGAGAGGATCCAAATTATATTCCATGTATCTGAGCATTGTTGGTATCTTCATGATGAATCCCATCTCATTAAATAGGGAGAGTTGGACATCGAATATGATGCAATGTTTGAGGAGATAACATTTTATATCCCTGATCATTGAGAGAAGGGGTTTCATGGATAAACCATTCATTTGGTTCATTTGTTTTGGAGGCATGTCGGTGAGGAAGAGAGTACAAGGGAATAATAGAAATAGATCCATTCCCAATAACTGGTATTATTTTCTATTTTTCATTGAAATGTGATGTTTGATTCTTATTTTTTCTCATTAAATTGATTTCCATTGATTTGTTGTTGTGTTTTTTGTGTCTTGGGATTAATTCCCAGTGTATAAAAAGAGGAGGACCTGATTTCTAATCGAGATGCATTAACTATGATGCAATTAATCCCATGTGGGCAAGTTATTTCCTCCCATTTTGAATAGTATGAAGACATGGAGGACAAAATTACCTAATTCATTTGATTAAACAGTGTGGTTCTTCATTCTTGTGTACTGTGTTTTGTGGTCAGTTGTGTTGACATGATGAGGATTGGTTTGTATAATTCTGAGTAGGTGTTCTTGGATTTGTGGTTTCCACTCTACCTTTCAAAAAACCCATGGTGGGTTTTCATTGAACATTGATGTGTTTGGATGGTTGCAGTGATTCAAGTGTGGTGAGATCCTTGATAAGTATCTTAAGTGATGGTTGTTTATAAATTTCCCTTTATTTTTCAATAAAGGTTGGTTTTTTATTCTTGAATGATAGAATAGTTTCATGGGTGTATGATATAATGTTCTTGACCTCTCAGATCCATTACTTTATTGGTATCCAATGTTTGTGGTGTTCTTGGAGTTATAGGTGAATCATTTCATAACATTATAAAATTAAACAGTATTTTATTTTTCCAATGGTGTCTCATGATAATTGTTCCTCACCCTTGCAGTGTCACCCTGGTCATATCTCACTGTGGAAATCACTTTCTAGTGGAGGCTATTTGGTGGTCACTTGCACAATGATGCTTCATCCAATGATTCCTTGTCCAGCATTGTCTCTACTAGTGGTGACTCACTAACGTTGGCCAGAATTTCATCTGGAAATTACTTTCCTAGCCGTTCCTCATCTAATGGTATATTTTCGAGTGGTTCCTTGTCTAAAAGTGGCTCAAAATCAGTTCCTCATTAATTTTTCGTTGTTTAAATAGTGTCTCATGTACATTATCTTTATATTCTTTTAGTTTTCACCTTTTTATGTATTTCGATGATATAAAAAATGTATAAAGTCTTATTTGAAGGGATTCAGGACTGATTTAAAGCCCATAAATCCTAACAGTAATTTCCTAAGGGTTTGGTGGATTTTAATTTTTTCAAATGGTGTTATCATGACTAGATCCTCCACTAACAAAAAAAATAAAAAAATGTATATAAACCCAAGACTCCATTTATATCTTTTTTAAGATGAGATAAATTTCCTCTATGTCCATCAATCATGTTTCCTATTTCTATAGGATGACCTGAAATTGTTTTCCCATAGGATTCGAGTAATGTGATGTAGCTTTTGGTTCATGTTTCCATGGAGTCTTTCTTGCCTCAAGCATGCACCCCTTTTTGTGAATCTAGGAAGTGTCGATCCCCTTTTCTTCTAGGAAGGTTTTTCTTTTGACTCTATTATTTATGTATCATGTGGGTTTGGTATAGGTATGTTACCCTCCTGACTATAGTTTTTTTGGATTAATAATGATAATTGATCTGGTTTTAAATCAATAAACAAGGTGCTAGTATAACTGATTCATGTTTCTCAGTTTTACTGTTTTATAGATATTTTGATATTTATGGGCTAACTACCCAATGAAAATCATTTTCATCAGGGGTTCTTGTTTGCACGCATAATGGTTAATGTAATGCATATTTTTTTCTTTATAGAAATGATTTTTAAGAAAATTAATAACCATGTATATTTAGTTAATAAATGGATTCCTTACGATCATATGACATTTTTGATAACTCCTGGATTGACAAGTGAAATTAAATAAGTAATTCCATATTAAATCTAAATATGTTTTTCTTGGTTGGTTTTATGATGTTGTTATTGGAAATTTTTTGCATAGGGGGGATGGTTCTATAAATGTGGTGATCAGTGCATAGTATGTTTGTGTAGAAGGGATGCAGATCTGGTTGTGGTTAGTGTGTTTCTAGATGTGTTTTTGAGTAGGGGTATGATATGATTATAATGATGGTTTGAGATGGATTACATTGAAGATGAATGGTATTGGTTGGTATGGGTGCTTCACCTAAAGATTATCCACGATTTTCATGAAGAAAGACTCCAATATAAATACATTTTGTTATGACATGTCACTAATCTGAAGAGACCCTTATTTATCAGGGTACTTCACTTTTGGAAGTGTATGTTTTTGTGTTTCCTAATATTTTTTTTATTTTCATGGGTTGTGATGGAAGAAATAAATAACTATTCAATAAATGTTTTTAATGGAATGGGTTTGTTTGATTAATAAAAATGGAAATGTTTTAATAGATTTTTTGGGATTGTGAAATGGGTTATGTGGCTTGATAGGAGGTGTTCTATATTTATTGGTAGCAGTAAAGTTGGAAATTTTGTGATTTGGTGGGTTTTCATATAACTCATGGGTTCAAATTGAGTATTTTTTACCATATATGTGTAAAATTGTATTTTCGTTCTAATTTCTATAAGAACCCTAATCTAGTTGAGAACTATGTTTCTAACACCTCCATTGTCATAGAGATGAGCATCTTTTCTAATATCCCGATGGACAGGTGGATGGTTGGCCACCCACTTATCCCTTATCACATTTTCAGACAGTGATGACCCACATTTTTTTGGAAAGATGTAATAAGATATGAGGCTCGAGTGTCTGTGGGGTGGGTGGTTTGTTATCTAGGTGTCTTCTGGAGGAATAGTGATGTGATTTCTCATGATTATTTACTATGATATGTGATGTGTTGTAAGGCCTAGGTTTTTATGTGATGGATGTTGTGAGAGGCCCAAGTGTGTCTGAGTAGGATGTTTTTTTGAGGCCTGAGTGTGTGGGGGTACGATGTGTTGTGATGCACATTTGTGCGTGATTAGGGGGTGTTATGGGGCCCAAATTTGTGTCAGTGGGATGTGATATGGTATATTTGAAAGTGGATGGAGTTATAGGATGTTATCCATTATTGTGTGAGAGTGGATAATTTGCGATAAATTTCTGGGGGTACCCTATCATCGATGTTCTGTATATTATATTACATGACTTGTATTATTTGGAAATCATGAATTGGTGAGGTTGGGTGGTTAGAATATCATCTTAGGTATTGCATGGATCTGCAATTTTCTCAATGGTGAATTAGTACGACTCTTTCACTTGTGGATGAGAGACTTTGGTTTTCCTACCGAGTATTCTTTTATGGTAACCCTATGTATATAAAACTACATTCATGTTTCCATGATGATTTTTTTAACATTTTGTGTAGTACTAGATTAAACCATTGGAAAAATATTGTGTTGCTACGTAGCATTAAAATTTGTATTTACTTTAGAGACCCTAATTTTATGAGTTATATTTATACATACATTGTGGGATGGTTTTGGATTCCTCTACTATGTTATTTATTGCAGTTGGTGTGGATAATTCATTTTATCTCCATATAACTTTATTATAAATAAAAATTCCTCCTATATTGTGATATTTGTACAACCATGGTTCTATTCACCTACACAAGGCTATGGGTGGTGGGACTCAGAGGGGGTGGGGGTCTATATAAAATTTTCATCATTACTAACCAAAAATGGGTATCTTTGAATGAACGGTTTCATGGTGATATATTTTACGAT
The DNA here is from genome assembly GCA_963277665.1 of Viscum album. Lineage (NCBI taxonomy): Eukaryota > Viridiplantae > Streptophyta > Magnoliopsida > Santalales > Viscaceae > Viscum > Viscum album. The sequence goes on along the minus strand of OY728166.1, from coordinate 375,244,562 downwards.
AACGAGGATAATTTCATAATTCATAAATAAAATGGAATTTTTACATGTTTTTATATAATTTTATTCCTTACCAATTGGATTAACCCCTTGGTTATCTAATTTTTACCATTACCATGGTAATAACTATTTAATTATATAAGCTATTTTATTTTACTTATAAAGTGAAATGTAGATCATAAATTTCAAAGGTATGAAGTTCTTACCATATATTATCCTCCCTTTTAAATTTTAAATATTTTTATGATTTTGAGATAATTTAATAATACTTTTTCTTAAAAAAATATCATTAATGTCTTTTTTGAAACTACTGTTTTAATTTGACATCAAATACATCAAGGACATGATGAAATTTTAATATAATACTTTCTAGTAATAGTAACATATCATATATATATATATATATAATTTGTTTATTATATTAAGCCATCAAATTTTTGTACATTTAATATTTATAAAATTAGTTATTTTATTTTTCTATTAATTTATTATATACTATGTTGGCGTTTCTTAAGTATATATATACATAACACAATAAATATTAAATAAAAAATAATTTCCAAGATAATATAAATTAATTTGTATTTATAATTTACCTATAATTCTTATCAAAACATTTTTAACTTAGGGGAAAAATAGAGATATTGATGTCAATAATGTGACATTTTATTTTTATTCTTTTATAATAAAAATATATTGTTAAATATCAACGATAAATTGAACCAAGTTATCATATTTAGGATAATTTTATGTGATGGTAAAATCATACATATCCAAAAATAATAATTATATTTTCACATAAATTTTTAAACCTTATCACATTTTTTATTACCTTAATTAATGGATTTACAAATTACCAGAGAGATAATATTTTCCACTATTAATATTTATAATGACCAAAACTAAATAGGTGATATTTAAAAAAAAAATCATCCTGATTAAATATATAAAATAGATTTTATCAAATTAAATTCAAAAAATAACCATAAATTAATTTAAGGTAAAAAAGTACATCATCGTGAAAACATGTTTAAAAAACTATTTTTAATTCAAAAAAATAACTTATAAGGAAATTGGGTATAATGAAGATTTAGAAGTAATTAAACCATTTATTTGTAAATAAATAAGTCTTTTGTTAATTTAGTATTATAATAAACGTATTATGGTTCATTTTCAATGATAATAAATAGAAAATTTACAAAAATTATTATTATTCATTATTCAATGAAAATTCATTATTTTCAAAAATATATAAAATTTAAACCTAATTAATATTAATATAAAAAATTCCATAATGTTATAATTTTTATATTATAGTATTATATTATATTTTAATATACCATTTCATCTATTTTGTGTTTATGGAAAGATATCAAATATATTTATTTATATAGAAGAATATCATAAAATATCTTGTTTTTACAATCAGTGATGACACATGAGGTTTGATTTTGGTGATGATGAGTTCTTTAAAGTGTATATAAGGATTAGGAAAAAATTATAAGAAGAAATAAGAATTATTTCCACATTATTTAAGGAATTTTGAGAATATAAATAATATTCCTGAATTGAAATTTTTATAGAAATTACACCTATATCGATTTTAAATTAATTATATTTTCAACATTTATATATTAATTTTTTTTTCATATGATGAGAAACATCAATTGAAATATTAAGTAGTTGATATATTTCATTTTCAATCAAATGTGGAAAATTGTTTTCAAAATATTTTTTTGATAGAAAATATTCCTTGGAGATGATGTTTTCTATTTTTGTGAGTGAAACATAAAAATTGTTCTATTTAAATAGACATACAAATTATATTTCAATATATGATAATAATATACTATGTTTTTTTATTTTGAATAATCAAAATTTATTTTTATAAATGAAACATCATATGATTAGTAGAATAATATCACCCATGATTTTGAGTTCCATTATTGAGGATTATTGTGACTCTAGTGATTTCTTTATTGTGTTTTTTAAATAATAATTTTATTATCTTTTAATATTTAATAATGGTTTATCATTTTTTTTTAAAAAATTCTGGATGTTACATAACTTATATGGCATTTGGAATTATTTTCTGATTATTAATTCTCAGGATTTATAATTAATATCATTAAATAGAATTTTATACATGTTATTATGAATTTAATTGAGTTACTTAATTTAGTAAAAATTATATTTGAAGTAATATGTTGAGTATATAAATATAAAATTTATGTTGACATGAATAGTTGGAATATATAATCATTGATTTAAGGAATTTAAAATATTGGTTAGAGAAGGAGAGAAATGTAGGGGAATTGAATATTGGTACACAAAATTATTATATTCAACTTTTAAAGTTTGTATGACATAAATTTATTTTTATCGTAGATTAAATTATATATAAAGAAATGTTATATTGATTTATTAAACTAATTAGGTTTAATTTATAGTATTGTTTTACATAGATATAGAAGTATTTTAAAAGGATAATATTAATAGATTTAAAAGTGTTTACATGATGGATTTATAGAGAATTTATATGAAGGGAACTATATATAGGATACATTATAATATTATTATATTCAATAGTTAATTATTCCATCCGATTTTAGTGATTGTGAAATATTTTATAATGAAATATATCAATGTAATCAATGCGCATAATTTATTTTGATGTAATATGGTATATAGAATTTATTATTCCATATATTTTTTATAAAATAAATAATTAATCTATATATTTTTCTATACTCTAATCCTATATTATTCATGATCTCTTCAATACATTTTACAATTTATTTTTTTAAAATGTTTTTGGGTATTGAAAAAATAAGACAATAATAATTCAATTATCTCGACCTATTCCCCAATTAATTTCCACTATCAAATAATTAATAAAAAAGAGGCATATGGGGAAAATACAAGTTGAACATGTTTGATAGTACTCCCTTTATGTTTTGTAGTCATATATAGTTAGTCACTCAATGATATGTTAAATTGATATGCATCTTAAAAGTGTATATATATTGTAACAATCATTATTTTACAAATATGTTCCTATTTTTGTTCGTAAATAAATTATTAAAGATATTTTTAAAAAAAATACTCAGTTTGTATCATTTAAAGGATCATCGATAAGATTATTTTTATTTTATTCAATAAAGTGTGTCTATATATGTGGCATTAACACATTCTATGTGTTTTGATATGAATTTATGCTTTAAAATTTAAATACAAAATTGATTATTGGATTAACTATAAATTGAGAAACATTAATATTTTTTTAAAAATGGATTTGTGTTAATTTATTTGTCAACATACATTTTTCTTTTTGTGTAGTATAAAAATTAAATATTCTTCATTGTTTATTTTATAGTTTGAGTGTATATGTGAAAATGGGTTTTTTGGGAAAATAATTTTAAAAACTATAGGATTTTTACATAGTAATGTCGATACATAGAGTGTGTTTTCTATGATCATTACCTGTTCAAATTTTTAGGGATAAAATTAGATTTCCCACTAATTTTCATAGTATTGTTCAGGGTTTTTGGTATAAAAGTGAATGCTTTATGATAAATTTTTAAAATCCTAACTCAAATATTGATGAATTAATTCTAAAAAAATATTTGTTTTTATATATATATGTATTTATTAGATAGTGTTATATTACAGTCATTTTGTAAGTTAAATTATTCTATATAATGAGTTTATATTTCAATTTTCTATAATTTTATGTAGTATGTTTAAATTGTTTTGTTTCAATTATGTTTTAGTAATTTTCTATTTATTTCAATATTTATATAAATGAATTTTTTATGAATTATTTTCTTTCATTTATTATTTGTTGAAGTTAAATTGATTCATTAATAAAGAAATTGATTTTGAGAATCACAAGGAATTTTTTTTTAAAATAAATTATTTTTGTATGGTTTATATAATATCATTTAATTTAATATATTTTAGAAAATATAAGTTTTGGAAAATACTATTTTTCAATTTTCATTAATGATTAACATTTATTTTCATAAAATTATTAATGAATTAATATTTATCATATTCATTTGGAATTTCAACCTATAAATGATTGATCTGTATAGAGTAAGGTGATCCGTTTTTATTTTGAGAGAATATATATATGTACATATTTGTTCTTTGTTTTATTTATGTTTGATTCATAGGATTTGACATAACATAATTTTTTCTATTTTTCATTGTCATTGTGTTTTGAATCATGGCGTGGCATATTGGAAAATATTTTCTCAAAATATTTGAAATTTAAAAGGTATGTAAAGTATGTTTTCTAAACCTTTATTCATTTTATTCTTTTAGTGTTTCAATATATTAGGTGAGATGTTATGCACAATAGTTTAGTTTTTTACATTGGTGGAACTTTTAGTCCTCTAATAATTAGTGGAGCGTTCTTGAGGCCATGTGAAACTCTAATGTAGGAGATATGATTTGGGTCCCCGATTTAGAGTGTTATAAATACTTTTAATCGAAAAGAAAACCATTTTGAAATATAAAATAATAAATTTATAAAATCATAGTATATATATACATATGACCATATGAAATCTATATAAAAATCAAGGGACAGATAATAAATGTGAAATCATTAGGAGACTATTCAAATGTAATGTTTCTCAAATTCATATCCTAAAGCAGATGCTTCTCCAAAAAAATTATTCATACCGCTCCTATTGATGATTAGTGTAGCTTGAATATAAAAAAACTCATATTAATAAAATATCAAACTTAAGACAAAAAAATCCCTCATGTAAAATGTTTTTTCAATATGATACCCAATCGAAAATAGTATAATTTTTTTTAAACATTTATAACTCATATTTTTATTGATTGTATTTAAAACAAATTAATTATAATTAAATATCCTTGTAACATCATTTGATAATTTACCAACATAAATTATCACCCAATTTTACCCATACACATTATTTAATATCCATTTCTATATATCCATGACTATATGAAATCGTTGACTATATATATATATATGGAATATTAACCCCATATTATATATATATATATAAACATCTAATCTCACGAAAATATTTATTATTAAATATTTTAACAAAAAATTTAACATTCTTTATTTATTATACCAGTATACATGGAGAAAATATTCTCATGGTAGTATATAATAAGGAATATTTGATGGTTTTTTTCATTATAATTACTTATCAATATTTTTATTATGTAAATTTAATAATTATTTTTTAATAATTGAAATACTTTTACGTGGTAAGGTACCCAATATATTATTTTCATTCCCAATAAGGGATATTTTTAGTTAATAAGGAATATATTGGATAAGATTTATGACATTAGTGTTGAATATTGTTGTCAAAAAATTAGTCGCAAAATGATTATTATTAAACATAAGTGATTTTTTTTTGATTTCATTTTGTTTATTGGTATTTAAAATAATGGATGTGTTTATAATAAAATAAGTGTAAAAGATTGAGTATTAGAAGTGTTTTGGTGGGGAATGGAACTATCATTACAATAAATAGATGTAATAAAATTATGATTATAATCTCATATATGATAATTTAGTGACCTGAAAAATGACTCTATAATAGTTCTTATAATTACATGATTTGATTTCCAAATATAAAAATTCTTATTATTTTCGTTCAAGATATATAATTCATGGGATAACATTGACGAAAATATGATTTGATTTTGGTTTTTATCGGATTAGTAAATGATTAATCATATAATGGGGTTCTTATGTTGAGACTCATAATATCCCAAATAAATGCACTATCCTATGTTAGTTTGTTATATAGCTGTTGATAATGGATGTAGAAATTTTATTTTGAGTAAGTTTATCACATAATGAATTTAATAATCACTCTAACACATTGGATTCCAAGAATAATGTTTGCTCATCATGATTATGAGTTTTTTTAGAGTCCACACAATAAAGCGATGTGTTATGTTAAATTGAGACGTGTCATTGCATATGAACATGCGTAACACTACATGTTTCCTAGAGAAAACATCAATTATTGAGATGTTGGATTTATCTACTTCGTAACAAAAAAAGTTCGGACAAGAAGTTACTTAATCACTGTCATTTCTTTGAACAACATATTTCATCTTTTTCATGTATTGGATTCATTGATGGAAGAAAATAATTACTAAAATGATACCTCACATTCAAAAGCCATATATATTGTGAAAATGAAGTTGATATAAAACCAATAACTTATATTTTATGTTTATAATCTATAAAAACATGTGGAATTTACTATTTTAATTTCAAAATATAATTCTGTACAAAAGGTGAAGTGGTGTTTTTGAAAATGATAATGTCAATATTTTTACATGAATTTAGTGGGATTTTTATAGATGAAGACAAACATATATATAGAAATGGTGTAAAGGTATATTATAGAATCATAATTCTGTAATTTCATGATGATGAAAATTGTGAAATTCATATATTTAACTTAATATTGATTCTATAGTTTCATTCAATATTATATGAAATGATACAATGAAAATATTTTTATTTATTTATTTTAAAATATTACTATTTTATCAGGATTAATAGTTGATTCATTAAAAATGGTATTTTGTTGAAATTCGTAATATTTCACTCAATATTTCCTGAAAATTGAAGTGTGATATGTATGTAAGTGAATGTTATGTTCATAAAAAGTATAATAGAGTCACATTTTATGGTTGAAGGGATACATTTTTTTATATATTAAATTTTTTTATTATATATTATAATGATATATTAATATGGATACATTTTTATGTAACATGTGGCCAATGATAATATGTATATTTTTGTGTCCATGATAATTAGTCGATCACATTATCTTTTGTTTCCTATATCTTTGAATGTAGATATATTTTATTGAATTATCAACCTTATAAATTAAAATTATTCAAATTTATTGACATTTATGGATTTACAGTTTCTTTATTTAATTTTTAAAATCATTATAATTCAAAAAAAAACTCAAGATAACAGTATAATCATGTAGATCACTTTAACATGGGATTGAGATTTTTTATTGGTGGAATATAAATGAAATTTATATACTAATTCTTCCCATTTATAATAAATCCCTAAAGATCATAATACACATTCTGTAACTATTTCTCATTAGTATGGATATGGATAAAATAATAAAAATGGGTATATTCTTTATGTTGTTGTTATCATAATGAATAAAATTGATCATCAAAACATATATAAAGATAACCATTATAATAATTTTATTTATTCAATAATATTTAAAAATGAATTTTTCTTGTAAATGGGGGTGAGGTTAAATAACAATAAAAAATTGAGATAACATTTATGAATAAAATATTTCTATAAGGAAGATAAATTAAAATTTTGTTGATTAATGTATAAAAGAATATTAATGCATCATAGAAATTATATTGATGAATTTTTATATCTCAATGATGAAAGAAGAATATATTCAGGTATCTGTGAGTCTATTTAATATTATAGAATATTAAAAAAATTACATCTTTCCAGTTAAATTTGAAGGAATTTTTTTTCTAAATAAGGACCATGAACAAAAAATATTTATATTGGATGATTCATAAAGAATATTAATTTCTATAAAAATGGGGTAATGATATAACCTTAATAATATGACTAAATATTAAATGAAAATAATCATTAATCCAATTAAATTTTAATTATTTCAATATGGTAAACATGATTACTATTGACAGAGAAAATATTATGATATAATATGGAACGAATTATCATTCATATTTATAAGTGATCAGAAACAATATGGGTATTATCGAGGATTAATTATATTAATGTTTTTAAAAATTTGATCAATTAATAATTTTATATCAAATTTAATAGTGGTGAGACATTACGAATTAAATGATGAATATGAATCATCAATAAGTCTCTCAATGATGATATCAAAAAAGATACTAAAAATGATCATTTCTATAGAGGTAAATTGTATGTGTTTTTAAAAAACGATCACGGAAAAGTTCACAAAATTTTTTTTATATTGAATAATGATTTTAAAATAAAATATAAGTAGATAATTTATGTTAAGTGTGAAAAAATTGTTATCTCTCCCACGCATGTTGATGGGTTCACATTTAATGAAGATAGTTTTGTGGAGAAAGAGAAATGAATTATGGTGGGGTTTAGTTTGAAGAAAACTTTGGCAGGGTGAATTTTAGATATTTCAATGATAGAGGATGTTAATATTAATTAAATGAAATTTAATAAAACATAAATTAACATCTATTCAACTCATGGTGAAATGGAATCAATGTTTTTTTGGTAGAATTATGATTTTAAGGGGTCATACACTAAATAGATGATGTTTTTTGGATCAAAATGTCAATTTTATGGGGGATATAAAGGGATAATTATAGTATTCAATAAAATCTTTTGGGTTCTGATTTTGGAATAAACATGTTTGAGATTAATTTTGATATATCAATGTAAATTTTGAGAAAATTTGAAAAGGGGATTTTTACGGGAGATGATGCCTTTAAAAAGGGTAATTAAAGGGTTAATCAGTTAATAACTAGATAGAAAGTGTACACAATTAATTTTTGATTTATAAAAGGATTATTTTAGGATAATCTTTTGGGATGTGATGATTGATAAGAAAAAAGTAAAATTTAGGAATAAGGTTTGTTTAAAAATTAAGACATGAATTATTAATCTTCCAAAAGGGCGATGATCATAAATTCGACAAATATTACTTTTTAAAATTTAAAAATTATCTGAATGCCCAAAATTTATTTTATTTGAAATTAGAAATAAAATTAATGGATAAAGGGATAATATAATGATGTTTACACATTAAAAATCACAAGCTATATATATAATGTATCTTTAACATTATTCTACAACATATACTATAATGTCTTAATACATATAGATTAAATATTATATTTTAATGAAGGATATTTCTATGAAACTATAATATTTTAATCCATGAGTTTTGGGGGCGTCATATTGAAAAAGAATTGATTATTAGAATGTAAAAATTATTATAGTAAAAATGCAAATAAATTTCATATGTTGAATGAAATTTATGACATTTTTTATTGATAATATCATGATGAGAATAATAATCAAAATAATGTTTTATATCAATTTAGTATAATTTTTAATATATCTATTATTTAAAATAATAGGTTGAAATTAATATTTAAATAATATATTATTGATTTTATAGAAAATATGATAAAAAAGAAATTTCCAATTATTTGTGATAACCAATTTTTTTCACACATGAAACATATGTCACAACATCAACATTATTCCATAATGTTAATATAGGGATTATAATCATACAAATTTTTTGACAAATTCAAAATTATTGGAGTAAGATGTAACATCCCAACACCTTATATTATGTATGATATTTTGGCTTATTTTGAATTGTGTAGTTCTCTATGTTGAAATCATGATGTTATAATTAATTAATTTTTTATTCATATTTCGTCCTTTTACGGTATATAAAGTGTTTTATTGTTTCTTGGGGTGTCAAGATATATCATATGAGGTGTTTAATTGTTTCATTGTTGAGTGGGGATGGACATATAGTTGTAATAACCATAAGATATCCAATAGCTAGTATGTGATTGGCGCTATCTAGAATGTAAAATTTTAACATTAAGGATTATTTAAATTAAGTCCAATAGTTAGCAAGAGAATTCCACTAGTGAGCGGGTGAAATGTATGAGGAAAGAGGATTCTATAAAAACTACCCTAGCTAGCTGGTGCTCTTCCACGTAATGCATGGAATCTACCAACATGCACTACCTAATGAAAATATGATGATATCGATATGGGTGGGTAATACCAAAGTAGAATCATCATTATTTTCAAAAGAACCCTATATTTTTATTTCTAAACACTCCTCTCTTGAACCTCATTCAACCCAAATGAATATAGAGACTCTATTGATTGAGTTTTGTTCCCTCCATTCGTGATATATTATATATCAATGTCTCATTTTATGTACTAAATAACACTCGAAAATGGTATCATAAATATATTTACTAATTCCATTATCTTCTATGTTTTTTATATGTGGACTATGAAATAATGGTATTTTTATAGATTCATGTTTTGAATTGGGAATTATTCTTATAGGATCCCTTCTTGATTCATCATATCCTATCTTATTCGATCAATTTCCAATCCCATTTTTTGGATTGATGATTCTAGGATTTATGCTAGTGTTATCATAATGCAATTACTATTAATTAAAAACACCTTATTATTATTTATTTGACAGGGATTTCCATTTAGTTTCCTTTTTATGATTCTATTCCTTTTATAAATTTTTTTATAATTTCATAGTGTGTTTTGGAGTGATGAAATCACATTGAAAAGGCTTTAAAACAAAATTATTTGAGTATTAAAAAGTGATATTGAATTGGTTACTTTTTTGAAAAATGAATTAAGTGAATTTCTTATTAATGAATTATGGAAATTTATTATGAATTTTAAAGATAATGAATTGTTATGTTAGGTGTAACTATTTAGAAACACCATGCGATGTTCATATTTGGAATGAAATAGAATATTTTGAAACATGAAGTTCGGGATGATTTAAATTTTTGATTGAAATAATATAAGAATTATTTAAATGATTCATATCCCACTATGTGATTAATTTACCTACAGTACAAGTGAGCCTGTGTAGTTAGGTGGGTGGGCAAAGAAAAGTATTATTGTTACGTATCATCTCTATCTATCTAGATATTTATGGTGAAATGATACTGAAAATTATGAGGTTGAGGAGATCATTCATTTGGGTGGAATCATATATCATCATGGCCTGAGATATAGGGATGTGAAAACACATGCAGTTGAAATTCACATTGATGCATAAGGATACCTATTCTTTGATCTAAAAAACCCAATTTCTTTTAACCACGATGTAATGATGGAAAATTATATATCTATTCTAATTTCTATTTAATGTGTTTTTTATTTATTATTGGATATAAATTATTTTTTATACTTATATTGATATAAACATAATTGTGTATCTAATTTATATTATCCATTGTAATTAACATAAATTAATTTTGTTGTATGTATTTTGAAAAAACTATCATTATATAGGTTTTTTAAAAATTGACAATATTTGGTATATTTATTATGATTGTTTCTATATTTCATAGTGGGATTCAGATTGGATAGTGTTTCTCATTTCTTATTTTTTCCTTTGGGGTGTTCATAAATTTATTAATATAAGTATGTTGAAAGAAAAAAAATTTGTTGGTGGATGGTGTACTAGATAGTGTGACCAAGAGAGATGGTGGTGAAAAGTGGGATTTCTGATCCACCCTTAATGATGATATCTAATGTTGATTTTGTGTTTTGGTTTCAATTTTTTTTAGTTTTGATAGTTTTATTAAAATTATTATTTTGTAATAATAATATTTAATTGATTAATATTGGTCTTTTCATTTTATAAGTTACTATTATGGAGAAATTGTTCGATTATAATTTTTTCTGGATGCTTATGTTATATTATCCAATATTTTAGGATCTGTAATTCCATTTTGGACATTTGAGGAATAATTTCAATGAAATAGTCGTGATTTGTTTGGGGTTTTTTCATGAAAATTGTAATTATTCGATGCTATGTTACTTTTTAGATTTTGGAATGCAGTTTGAGATAATATAGTAGTAAAAAAGATAAGTTTTTTGGTACAAATGGGTAGGTTATGATAATGTTTTTGGGTGATGACATTTTAAAAATCTTAATTTTCCATTATTGTTTTCCAAATTTGTCATTGAGGAAATTAATATATCTAAATATTTTCGTATCACAAAAAATGATTTATGATTTCCCAAAAATTTAATTTGGATTAATAAGGATTATATTTTTGTCTCTTCTGGTTGACGTTTCCTTATTTCTTACCTACTTCGTATAATAATGTTCTCCTAGGAATATGTTATATCAATAATTCAGTAGGGACCTATGGATGAACCGTTAAATGATAACCATAAAGTTTACAAAAACCATTTAGTGGTTTTAGTGCATGTGGCCCATGTTCAGGGATACGATGTTTCACTTATCCCCATTTTTGATACAGAGGATATAACCCAACAGAAATATAACATAAATCATTCCCAAAATTTGCTTCCTTAGAAACCAACATCTTTCTAAAATATTGAGGATCCTCAAGATGAACTTTTTTTGATGATAATTATGAAGAGAATATTAATGTTATTATAGGTGGAATATTCCATTAATTTTTTTGTTTCATCTTCAAACTCTATAGAACCAATAAAAATTATGGGATATTATACTTATCGCAATAAAGATTGGTGGTTTTGAGTTGAATGCCTCATCAATATTTTTTAAAAACATCATCTATAGAGTATATGGTATTGGCTAATACTTTAGAGTTTCTTGACCTTTATTATATCAATTGGATAGTGAAATAGTATTCCCATATTTTTGTTGAACTTTCAATGTTTTCACTTGTGGTGGTATCAATTAGAAATTTAAAGGACTGGAGTTCCTGGAAGGGTATATAATAAAAAATATAGTAATATGTCATTAATATAAATCTTACCACCCTATATTATATACAAGATAGGTATATGATAGTGCAACATGACATATATCAAATGTTAGGGTTTACATGGGTACCGTAAATCACTATGGTGGATTTAGAGTATTGTTTAATGGAAAATGATTGTAGAATGACCATTGTAGTATAATGGGAAATGGTGGAACATTAGAACAACCATTCTACAATTCATATTCCATATATGATAAAGTATCGTGGCTTTACTGATGATGAAAAAATGGTAACTCAATCACATTTGTATATATGACCTTTTTTTCTTATATGATCATTTTAGTTAGTGGTATAGGTTTTTTCAAGATTTTACAGATTGGTGATGTGGTATGGTCTCATATGAACAAATAATGTATATAGTGTAGTAAAATGAATTAAGAATAAAGCGTATCTATCCATGTGAATAATTTCTGAAGATATACCACATAGTTTACATGTCTGTTGGGGGAAATTATGCGGGCCCTACAATAATTAAGTGTACCATTATAATTCTTTCATCAATATCGACTCTTTTATTTGACTCTAGTTCTTCTCATTTTTTCGTATCAACATAGATAATTTATTTAATGAATATTCCTATATATATCTTGTTTTATGTTATTGGAATTTAAAAACCTCTTGGTATGTAGAGGAATAAAGGTCACTAGTACCCATATTATACTTTCACTTTTTCAGATATCAAGATCATCTAAGACATATTGGTTTTCGAGATAAATTCAATAGTTTTCATTATTCAATTGTATCTTTTACAACCTCAAAAATATAAAACATTCTATTATCATCAATGTGTATCCTTTAATACCCATACAAGGGAGTCTTGTGTTTTTAGGGATAATTGGACTCAATATCTTCCGGAGAAAAAACACATCTTCTTGAGTGGAATTGGGTGATTTTATTATTTATTTGTTGCGACCCGACCACAGAAAGCCAATAGATGGTGTATACTACCATTATATTAACATCAATACATAGAATCCAAACCAAGATAAATGAAGAGTTTAGTATCCTCGGTAAACTAGACACATACATGAGACTTTAACACAAATAAATATAGTAATATCAATATTTATTCTGTTCTTTTAAGGATAATAACATTATTCCATCTACTATGTCCTTTCATATATTTCATAGTAAACTTATTGGAATCACGGGGAAATGAAATAAAATAATGGTGAGTTAAATATATCTATAAGGTACAATTATATGAGAATAAATAGTGAATCAATGAGAATAATTATTATGGATAGGTAATTAAATGAAAACACAAGCCATATAATTATTAAAATGAATGGATAAAAAATATATAATGTTATTAACTGTAAACACATTCCTTATATTCTATAAAATGAAATTATAATTAATATAGAAAGATAATAACAGAACAAGTTCCATTAATCTAAATATATTACGAATAATAAATATATCATGATAAGAAACTGAATAAATGTTACATTTAATCAAGAAACTATAAATAAAATAAATTTAGAGACATTTTCATAGTGAAAATATGATAGATAATAAACTATTAAAGTAAATTGTTTAGATGATACTCAGTTATTATCATTTAAAGGATCATCATTAAGAATATTTTCATGTTATTCAATAATGTGTGTCTATATATGTGGACTAATCACTTTCTATGTGTATTATTATGAATTTATGATTTAAAATTTAATTACGTAATTGATTATTTGATCAACTATAAATTGAGTAACATTATTTTTTTAAATGGATTTGTGATAATTTATTTGGAAAGATACATTTTCTTGTTGTGTGGTATAAAAATTAAATATTCATTATTGGTTATTTTATAGTGCGAGTATATGTGAGAAAATAGGGTTTTTGGGAAAATAATTTTAAATACTATAATATTTTGACATAGTAATGTCGATATATAGATAGTGTTTGTTATTATCATAACTTGTTCAAATTGTTAGGGATAAAATGACATGCCTCACTTATTTTCATGGTATTGTAGAATGTTTTGGGTATACATGTCAATATTTTATGATAAATATTTCAAATCCAAACATGGATACTGATGATTTTATTCCAAAAATTAATGTGATGGAATATATTTGTGTAATTATTAGATATTGTTATATTAGATTAATTTTGAAAGTTATATAATTCTACATAATCATTGTATATTGTTTTATATAGTCTTATCAAGTAGTACCTTTAAATTTATTTTGTTTCAATTATGTGTTAATAATTTAGAATTTTATTTTAATATTTATATAAATATATTTTTTAGGACTTAGTTTTCTTTGTTTATATGTTGTTTTCATTTAATTGATTCATTAAAAAAGAAATTGATTTTGTGAATCACTGGAAATCATTGTTTTAAAATAAATGGTTTTGGATTGTTTTATTCAATATATTTTAATTTAATATATTTTATAGAATAAATTTTTTGGAAAATACCATTTTTGTATATTGATTATTGATTAAAATTTTATTTCTTATTTTTTTTAATTAATTAATATTTATTAGAAACATTGAAAATTTCAACCTATAAATGATTTATCTGTATAATGTAAAGTGATAAATTTTTTAGAGTATATATTTCTATTTGTTTTATATATGTTGGATTCATAGGATTTTACATAAATTATATTTTTCAATTTTTCATTGTCATTGGGTTTTTTTATTATTGTGGCATTGCATTGTATAAAATATTTTCTCAAAATATTTTGAATTTCAATTTTATTTTAAATAATTTTTTCAAACCATTATTATTTTTGTTCCTTTCTCGATTCTATATATTATGTGAAATTTTATGCACAATAGTATACATTTTTTCATTGTTGGTACTTTTAGTCCTCAAATAATTACTATAACGTTATTGAGGCCATGTGAAATTCAAATGTATGAGTTATGATTTAGGTCCCCGAGTTAGGTTGTTATTAATATTTTGAATCAAAAAGTAAACCATTTTGAAATATACAGTTATAAATTTATAAAATCCTAGTATGTATATAAATATGACCCTATGCCATCTATAAAAGAATCAATGGATGAAAAACCAATGTGAAACCTTTATGAGATAATTCCAATGGAATGTTTCTCAATTTGATCTCCCTGAGCATATGCTTCTCCAAAAAAATATATATACATAACACATGTTGATGATTGGTGTGGATTTAATCAACAAAATCATATTAATAAACATCCACCTCAACATCTAAAAAATAACCACAATATAAATGGGTTTTTCCAATATGATACCCAATCCACAATAATATAATTTTTTTTTCAAATTTGATTACTCATAGTATTTATACATCGTATTTAAAAGCAATTTTTTTAATTAAATATCCTAGCAACTTCATTTTAAAATTTAATAACATAAATTATCACCCAATTTTACCCGTACACATTATTTAATATCCATTATTATATATCCATTACTATATAATCACATTGAATATATATATATATATCAAATATTACCCCCACAATATATAGATGTATATATATAAACTTCTAATCTCATGAAAATATTTATTATTAAAAATTCTAAAAAAATTATAACATTCTTCATTAATTATACCAGCATACACGGAGGAAATATTCTCATGGTAGGATATAATAAAGAATATTTCGTGATTTTGTTCATTATAATTACAGATCAATATTTTTAATATCTAAATTTAATAATTATTTTTTGTGACTTCAAATAATATTTAGTGGTATGGTACACAATATATAATTTTCATTCCCAATTGGGGATAAATTTTGTTAAAAAGGAATATATTGGGTATGATTTTTGACATTAGTGTTTAATTTTTTTGTTCAAAAAATTAGTCAACACCGGATTATTATTAAACCTAAGTGATCATTTTTAATTTCATTAAGTTTAATGGTATTCAAAATAATGGATGTGTTTGTAATTAAATTACTGTAATACATTAAGAATTATATGTGTTTATGTGAGGAATGAGAATATCATTACAATTAGGAGAAGTTATAGAATTATGATTATAATCTGGTATATGATAATTTAATGACATGAAAACTGACTCGAGGACAATTCTTAACATTACATGATTTGATTTCCAAAGAAGAAAATTCTTATTATTTTCTGTCAAGACATATAGTTCGTGTGAGAACATTGAGGAAAATATGATTTTAGTACTTTTTTAAGCTAGTAAGTAAATGATTATTCATAAAATGGGGTGCTTATGTTGAGTCCCCAAATATCCCAAAGAATGGACCATCCTACGATAGTTTTCTATCTATTTGTATATAATGTATGTTTAGATTTTATTTAGAGTAAGTTTATCACACCATGAATTTAACAATCACTATGATACATTGGATTCCAAGAATAATATTTTCTCATAATGATTATGAATTTTTGTAGAGTCCACACAATAAAGAGATGTGTAATGTTTCATTGAGACCTGTAATTGATAAGTAAATGTAAAACATGACAGGTTTCCTAGAGAAAAAATTAATTTTTTCAGTAGTCAGATTTATCAATTGGGTAACTACAAAAGTTAGGTTAGGAAGGCACTGAATAACCATCAATTGTTTGAAAAATATATTTCAATTTTTTACAAGTATTGGAGATAGAACAAAAGAAACACTAAAATGATCCCTCACATTCAAAAGTCATATATATTATTAAAATGATGATGATATTAAAAAAATAACTTATATTTGAAGTGTAAAATCTATAAAAACATTTATATTTTTGTGTTTTAATTTGAAAATATAATTCTGTACAATAGGTTATGTGGTGTTATTGAAAATGATTATGTGAATATTTTTACATGAAATTAGTGGGATTTTTATAGAGGAAGACAAAAATAGTTATAGAAATGGAGTAAAGTTATATTATAGAATCACAATTTAGTAATTTCATAATGATGAAAATTGTGAAATTCATATATTTAACTATATATTGATTCTACAGTTTAATATGATAGTATATGAAATAATACACCGAAAATATTTTAAATTATTTTTGTTTAAATATTAGTATTTCATCAGTATTATTAGTTTATTAATTGAAGATGGTTTTTCGTTGAAATTCGTAATATTTCATTCACTATTTCATGAAACACTAACTGTTATATGTATGTAAGTGAATGTTATGTTCATAAAAACTATAATAGAGTCACATTTTATGGTTGGAGGAATGTATGTTTTTTTTGTTAAAAAAATATTTTCATTATATATTAGAAAGATATATTAATATTGATACAAATTTTGTAATATGTGGCAATGATAATATGTATTATTTGGTGTCAATGATAATTAGTGGATGATATTATCTTTTTTTCTTATATACTTTAATGTAGATAGATTTTTTAAAATTATCAACCTTATATATTCATTTTATTCAAATTTTTTGACATTTATGGGTTTACAGTTTATTTGTTTCATTATTAAAATAATTAAAATTCCATAAAAAATTATACCTCAAGTTAAGAGCTTAATCATGTAGATCACTTTTAAGTGGGATTTATATTTCTTATTGGTTGAATATAAATGAAATTTTTATACGAATTCTTCAAATTTATAGTATATTCCTAAGGATCATAATACCAATTTTTTTTAACTATATCCTTTTAGTTTGGATATTAATAAATTGCTAAAAATGGTTATGTTATTTATGTTGAAGTTGACATAATGACTAAAATTGATCATAAAATCATATATATTGATAAACATGATATTAATTTTTTTATTCAAAATTATTTAAGAATGAATATATATTGTTAATGGGAGTGTGGTTAAAAAACACAAAAAAATTGGGATAACATTTATGAAAAAAATATATCTGTAAAGAAGATAAATTAAACTTTTGACGATTAATGTATAAAAGAATATTAATGCATCATTGAAATTATATGGGTGAATTTTTTTATCTCAATGTTGTAACAAGAATATATTGAGGTATCCATGAGTCTCTTGAAAATTATATATTTTTAAAAAAATTATATCTTTCTAGTTCAATTTGAAGACAAGTTTTTTCTAAACAATGACCATGAACAAAATATATTTATATTGGATGATTCAAAAAGAATATTTATTTGTATAAAAATGGGTGAAGGATATAACCTTAATAATATGACTGAATATTTAGTGAAAATAATCATTAAACCAATTATATTTTGATGATTTCAAGATGGTAAACATGATTACTATTGACAGAAAAAATATTATGATATAATAGGGGAAAAATTCTCATTCATATGTATAAGTGACCAGAAACATGATGGGTATTATCGTGGATTGATTATATTAATATGTTTATAAAATTCATCAATTAATAATTTTATACCCAATTGAAGAGTGTTGAGACATTACAAATGATATGATGAATATGAATCATCAAGAAGTACCTTAATTACGATATCATAAATGATACTAAAAAATATATTTTCTATAGAGGTAAATTGTATGTGTTTTTAAAAAACAATCAAGGAAATGTTCAGCAGTAAATTTTATAATGAATAATTTTTTTAAAATTAGATGGATGCTGATAAATCATGTTATGTTTGTAAAAATTGGTTACCTCTCCCCCACATTTTGTTGAGTTCTAATTTAATGAAGATAGTTGTGCGAAAAAAGAGAAATGAACTAATGTGGGGTTTAGTTTGAATAATACATTGGCAGGGTCTATTTTAGATATTTGATTGTTATATAATGTTAATATTAATTTAATTAAATATAATAAAAAATAAATTATGATCAATTCAACTCATGGTGAAATGGAATAAATGTTTTTGTGGTAGAATTTTGATTTTAAGGTGTTACACACTGAATAGATAAAGTTTTTTTTTGGAGAAAAATGACAATTTTATCGGGATATAAAGGGATCATTATAGTGTTCAATAAAATATATTAGGTGTCGATTTCCAAATATACATGTTTGAGATTAATTTAGATAAATAAATGAAAATTTTGAGAAAACTGCAAAAGGGGATTTTTATGGGAGATGATGCCTCTAATAAGGGAAATTATTGGGTTAATCAGTTAATAACTAGATAAAAAGAGTACACTGTTTAGTTTTTGTTTTATAAAATGATTATTTTATGATAATGTTAGGGGAAGTGATGATTGAAAAAAAAGGTAAAATTTAAGAATAGAGTTTCTTTGAAAATAAAAACCTGAATTATTAATCTTCCATAAGGGGGAAGTTAAAAAAGTCAAGAAATATTTCAATTGCAAATTTAAAAATCATTTAAAGGTCCAAAATTTAATTTATTTTAAAAGGGAAAAAATAATTAATAAAGGGATAATACAATGATGATTACACATTAAAAATAACAAGATATATATATAATATCATTAATATTTTTCCACTACTTATACTACAATGTATTTATACATATATATTAAATTTTATATTTTCATGAAGGATATTTATATGATACTTTAATATTTTGAATCCATGAATTTTGGGGGAGTCATTTTGATAAAAAATTGATTATAAGAATATAAAAATTTCTATATTGAAAATGGAAATAAATTTAATATGTTGATTGAAATTTATGAAATTTTTGATTGATAATATCATGATGAAAAGAATAATCAAAATAATTTTTTCTATCAGATGAGTATAATTTTAATATATAGATTTTTCAGAATAATAGGTTGAAATCAATATATAAATAATATATTATCCATTTCATAGGGAACCCAATAAAAAAAGAATATATATTTATTTGCGATAATCAATGTTCTTCTCACATGAATAATTTTTCACAACATCAACATTATTCCATAATGTTAATATAGGGATTATAATCATACAAAATGCTTAAAAAATTCAAAATTATTGGAGTAAGTCGTAACATCCTAACACCTAATTTTAGGTATGATATTTTGGATTATTTGGGATTGAGTAGTTATTTTTATTGAAATATTTATGTTACAATTAATTAATTTTTTTATTCATGTTTTGTTTTATTAGGTATAGAATTTTTTTTATTCATTATTGAGGTGTCGAGAAATATCATATGAGGTGTTCAATTGATTTATTGTTGAGTGGGGATAGACATGTAGTCAGAATAACAATAATATGTCCAAAATCTAGTAGGTGAGGGCTGTTATCTAGCTAGTAAAATATTTGCAGTAGGGATTCCCTAAATTAAGTCCAATAGTTTTCTAGGGAATTCCTCTAGCAAGCTGGTGAAATGTAGGAAGAAAGAGGTTCCAATAAAAACTATCTTAGTTAGTCAGTGGTCTTCCACGTAATGCATGGAATCTACCTATAGGCACTACCTAACGGAAATATAATGATGCCGATACGGGTAATGAATACTGAAGTAGCATCATTGTTATTTTACAAAAACTCTTTTTTTAATTTTTAAACACTTCTCTATTGATCCTAATTCAACCTAAATTATTTGTGATACTCTATTGAGGGAGTTTTGTTCCTTCCATCATTGAAATATTATATATCTAAGTGTAATTTTAAGTACTAAATCACTCTAAAAAATGGTGTCATATGTATTTTTATGGATTTCATTATCTCATATGTTTATTATCTAAGGTCTATGAAATCATGGTATGTTTATAAAATCATGTTTTTAATTGGGAATAATTTTTATAGGATCCCTGCTTGATTCAATATATCATATCTTATTCCATTGATTTCCAATCCCATGTTTGGGATTGATGATTCTAGGATTTATATAAGTGTTATCATAATGAAATTACTATCAACTAAAAACACATTATAATTATTTATTTGATAGGTATTTCCATTTAGTTTCATTTTAATAATTCTATTCCTTTTATAAATGTTTTTAGAATTTTATATTTTTTTGTGAGTGATGAAATCACACTGAAAAAGTCTTCAAATTTTTTTTTGAGAATTAAAAAGTAATATTTAGTTGACTAATTGTTTTAATAATGAATTAAGTGGGATTTTTATGAAATAAATAAATATTTTTTTTTGAATTTAAAATAAATTGAATTGTCATGGAAGGTTTAAGTGTTCATAAACACCATTTGATGTTCATATTTCAAAGGATACCGGATATTTTAAAACATGATGTTGGGGATAATTTAAATTTTTTATTGAAAGGATATAAGAATTATTTTAATGATTCATATCCAAATATATAAATAATTTACCTAAATAACAAGTGCGTGTGTGTAGTTAGGTGGGTTGTCGAAGAAAATTATTATTGATATGTATCAGCTCTACCTATCTAGATATTTATGGTGACATTGATACTGAAAATTATGAGGTCGAGGAGCTCATTAATTTGGGTGGAATCATATTCAATCTAGGCCTGATATGTTGGGATGTGTAAACACATGGATTTGAAATTAACATTGATTCTTATAGATCCCTATTCCTGGATATAAAAACCCAATGTCCTTTAACAATGGTGTTATGATGGAAATGATATATCTATTCTAATTTCTATTAAATGTGTTTTTTAATTATCAATGGATACAAATTATTTTGTATGCTTATATTGATAAAAGAATAATTCTGTATCAATTTTATATTATCCATGGTAATTAATTGATAATAATTTTGTTGTATGTATTTTGTAAAAACTATCATTATATAGTTTTTTAAAAATTTAAAATATTTTTTATATTTATTATGATCACTTCTATATTTCATAGTGGTATTCTACATGGATATTGTTTCTAATTGCTTACTTTTTCCTTTGGGGGCGTTTTTATAATTGTTTATACACGTACCATGAAAAAATAATTTTTTTGGTGGAAGGTGTTCTAGATTGTGGGACCATAAGAGATGGTGGTGAAAAGTGGGTTGTTGATCCACCTTAAATGAAGTGATCTAATGTTTATTTTGTATTTGGGTTACAAAATTGATTACTTTTGGTAGTTTTATGTTAATTATTATTGTGTAATAATAATTTTTATTTTATTAATATTGAAATTTTCATTTTATTAGTTACTATTATAGAGAAATTGTTCCTTTTTTCTGGATGCGCATTTTATATTCTCTAATATTTGATGATATGTAATTCCCTTTTAGACTTGTGACGAATAATTCCATTGAAATATTAGTGAGTTGTTTGGGTTTTTTCATGAAACTTGCATTTATTGGATACTAAGTTATTTTTTGAATGTTGGTATTTAGTTTGATAGAAAATTGAAGTCAAAATATAACTCTTTTGGTACATCATGGTTATGTTATGAGAATGTTTTTGGGTGACCGAATTTTATAAATCATAGGTTACCATTATTGGTTTAAAAAAATTTACATTGAGAAAATTCATATATATAATTATTGTCTTATCACAAAAAATGGTTAATGATTTCCCCCATATTTAGTTAGCATTGATAGGGTTTTTGTTTTTGTCTCTTCTGGTTGATGTTTCCATATTTATTAGCAATTTAGTATAGTAATGTTCCCCCCAGAAGATATTAGATCAGAATTAAGTAGGGACTTGCTGATGAACCATTAAAAGATAACGATAAAGTTTTCAAAAAACCTACAATGGTTTTAGTGCTTGTGGTCTATGTTCTGGCATAAAAGGTTTCACTTATCCCCATTTATTATATAGAGTATATAACTCAACAGAAAGATAACATAGATCATTCCCATAAGTTTCTTCTTTAGAAACCAACATCTTTATAAAATAGAGATGATCCTCATGATGATATTTTTTTATGAGAATGACCCAAAAAACTCTTAATGTTATTACAGGTGGAATATTTAATTAATTTTATTTTGTTTTGTCTTCATACTCTATGGGCCTAATTGGACATGTTGGATATTATATTTCTCACAATAAATATTGATGGATTTGAGTTGAGATTCTTCATCAATATTTTTTTAGATGTATCATGTATAGATTATATGGTATTGGCTAAGACATTATATTTTCTTGAACTATATTATAGTGATTGGATAGTGAAGTATTATTCTAAAATTTTATCTAAACATTCAGTTTTTTCACTTGTGGTGGGGTCGATTAAAAAATAAATGGATTGAAGGTCCTAGAAGGGAATTCAATAAAAAATAATGTAATTTGTCATTGTGATGGAGGTTACCACCCTAGAAGATATACTGGATAGGTATATGATAGTAGAACATGAAATATATCATTTGTTATGGTTTATATGAGTACCTATAATCCATGTGGTGGATTTATAGTATCCTTTAACGGAAAAGGATTGTGGAATGTCCTTTATAGTATAATGGGGAATGGTAGAACATGAGAACAACCATTCTCCAAATCATATGTCATATATGATAAAGGACCGTGGATTTTTCCAATGATGTAAACATGGGAACACAATATGTAGATACCCAAAGCATGACATACATGGACATTACATTAATTTTTCATTATACTTAATACATGAAAAAAAGATGCCCAAATACTGTATTAGTTTTCTCTCTTTGGAAACTCAGAAAGTAATCTTCTAATCATGGTGATAGATCCTCAACATATCCCATAAAGATCTTCCCCCTTTGGTTTCCTCACCTAAAACCTTTAATTATTTCTTGGTGAAAGGAAAACATAAAAAGTGTGAGATGAAATGCTCAATAAGGGTAATCATAGAGAACATAAGGCAATCCTTAAACATTTGAATGCAAATACTTGAACATAAAATCTAAACAACAGAATCCTGACTAAAGACATAAATCTTGGAAGTATGTAAGGCATATATCATAAAGGAACATCATTCATGGTAAAATATCATAAGAATAAAACATTTAATTGTTGAAAACCATTAATCACATGATATGATTTCCCTAGTAGCCAAGGCATTGCTTCCAATACCATCTTAGTGGAAAAGGTCCCTTTCTGAATCGAGTTCACTCTTCGTTTCAGTCCATTATCCCTGAACAGTATTAAATTATGATTCCAGCCATTTCCAAATCATGAGATATAAATATTTACCCAATGCATTGGAGGGAGATATAGGTCCCACTCATCTCATAATGAAATAATTTTTACTTGGGCCACAAAATAAACATAAAACATTCATCATAACCCTAAGAATAAAATGGGATTCATAAACATCATCCCATCATCACAAGATACATATAAAACATATGGATATTTCATCATAAGAAATGTGAAACCATGTAAATCATATAGAAATTGTACTTGAAACATACACATATTAAATAATGTCATCTTATATTGAAAATAGTTTTGATAAAACACTTCAAATTAATTCTTGAGGAAAATATCCTTTATTCTTGAAAATAATTTTCTTTTAACAAAATGACATGTAATTTTAAGAGAAAATTATTTTTTTTAAAAATAGTCATAAAATATTGTAGAGTATTTTTCATAAAAATGAGATGTTATGAAAACGTAAAAATCTTTTCACGCTGTATAAGTTAATAATAACATTCATCTCGTACTTTTTTCGGAAAAGTCAAAATTATCCTCATATGGTAAAAACAAGAAAGACTCATTCCATAACACAATGTAATAATCAAATATGGGTAATCACGACTATAAACATACATTGAATAATATTAAACACTTTATATAAAGCATTTTCATGGACATGGATGAAAAATACAACCCCATTAAATACTTACGAATAAACAATCTCATATAAAAATGAGATTGGAAAAGTTATACCTTACCTTGTGTGAAATTTCTTCTGTATGTGTCCGAGACTAATATATAGTTGGTTTAAACATATTATTAACTTGTAACAGAACCATAATAATATTTATTATATCATATATGTTTCACTTATGTATTTATATTACCCGTACATTTGTCAATTCTACGTTAAATCAACGTTTGGGGTAATATTCTTTTCATTTGTTGTGCGTGTTTGGAATTATTGTTAATGGTACTATTATTACTTATATCATGATTTACTTACTTCCAAAATGTAAATCATGATTTCTATATCATATATATACAGTATATATATATATATAATATAGATTAATGAAATGAAATGCACCGTTCATGGAGACGGTAGGTCGTACGTACGCATGAACATTATTTTTCGTTTCCTTATTGAATTGAATATTATTAAGTAGATGTCATATATATATATATATAAATCCAGTCGAATTATTATGTCATATATTTCATTATTACTTATTATATATACTTTATAATCATTCTGTAATTGTTAACATGGAAAATGAATCTCATCACGTCGTGGATACGGTAATCCGTACGTACGCACGAGTGATGATATCATTCCCATATTTATTGAATGGTATTGGAGTGGATGATATAATATCATAGAATCAGTATTATGTTATAATAATTATATTTAGTAATTCTTGACACCATGATACCCATCCACGTAAGGTGGTGGTAGAAAAACTGATTACACCACGGCATAGAGACGGTATTTCGTATGTACGCACGCGCAGTGAATCATTTTCCGTAGGATGGATATATGGTGGAATGGGGTTTTTTAATATTTATAATAACATATTAGTATATAAGTAATACTTATTTTATTACTTTATAATGAAACAACTAAATGAGAGTAAGTACAAGAAGAAAGAAACTTGAAAGAGTCGGTAGAAGAGATTACCACTTCCTCGACGCACCTCCATTAAACATCTTCTTAGGGCACTATAGTTTGTCTTTTGAGAAGACAAGAAACTATATGATGTAAATAGAGTGGTTGAGAATAGAAATTGGTGGGGTTTTTCCTAGCTTCAAGGCTCAAAATGGTGTGAAGAGAAGAGGGAAGGGGTGCCCTTTTATAAGGGAGGAGAGGGGCACCTTGGGAAAAACTTACAATATTATTTTACAATAAATCCATATGAGGTTTTTAATAGATTTAAACTGATTTAATTCGAATCTAAGTTGGGTATGGGTATAAATCATTTCATTCAATTGGTTTTAGACAAGTTTTTGGTTACTATTTTAAACTTATCATTTATATTTTACTCTAATTTAAATAATTTACCTTTAACTGTGTCTTATTGTTTTTATAAACAATATGGTGAATAAACTTACTATAACAAGCCAAAAAAAGCCCAGGTGGTTCATAATTAATCTATATATCCTTATTGAGGTCATGTTTCCAAACATTATATTTTTAGGAATAAAATAACAATTAATAATATAATATATGTTTTAAAAACTATTTTATGTCTATTTTGACACTATTTGGTAATTGATTTTTGTGAAAATAATAACATCATTATTAGTTCAAACTAAGTTAATTTAATTAATAAAAACAGTCATATTAACCTAAAAAATTATAGGAATTTATAAAAACTCTCAAATTACAGTTATTTGGATATTTATAACATCAATTATGTTAATATTTCATTAATAAGGTAATTAATGCATCATCATTGTGTGATAAATAATTTAAATAATTTAATGTATAAAAATTATAAATAAAATACCCTTATGTAGGAAATAATTTCTCCTTTATAATTAATATATATAGTAAAATTTATCATAAGTATAACCCTATATTAAAAATGTTTTTTTATTAAATATATATTTTAACTATTTTAGGTGTTCTTTAAATAAAATAATAATAAATGTCCTAATCTAATACAAGCGGACCTAAAGGGAAATATTTTATTCCTAAGATTGTTTTTGGTCTAATTTCACTTATCTAATATAATTATGACATGTTTTAGGGTAATAATAATATCATTTTTACCCTTAATTTCCCTATTAACTTTTAACCGTGGTAAATAAAAGTAATAAGATTCTATTCACCAAAAATTATTTTTATCTTATTAAACCACATTTTACTCCTTGATATTAACCATGTCTCTTGTATTTTATAAATCCCACTCATATAAGCTTTAAAATTATGTTTTAATTTTGAAAAAAGCTCCAAGAAGGTAGGTAAAAGACGGTGAAAAGTTCAATTAAATTTGTATATATCCAAAATTAATATAAAATGACTCCAATGAATTACACTGAAATTATATAGGTATTATGTATCAATTTTTACCTAAAATAAATAATTATTTAAATACAAAGTCGGTTTTTAAAGAGTAACCCAGTGTTTTCAATATTCATCAAAAATTGAAAGTTTTCAGAAAAATACAAAAAATTTACAATAGGCTAATTTCGATATTCCAAATCCAAAAATGAAGTCCATTTTGAAAAAAAATTCAAAAAGTAGGTATTAATATTCATAATGGCTAATTTATATAATATTTTAATAACATATCATTATTTAGTGAAACTATGTATTGTGTACAACCAACACTATTGTGGAAGGTCGCAATTGTGTGTAATGTAAGCCAAGTCAGGGTCGCGTGTAGTGCCTGATTCCTTTTTGGTTGTGTATAATATATTCCAACCGTATTTCATTTATTGATTGAATATTAATATATATATATATATACACTCAATGTTGTATAGAATAACTTCTATCAAATGAACATGAAATTTTGTGTAACATGAGCAATGAATAGTGTTTCGTATATGGTGTTGCGTATAGAACAAGCAAATTTTTGTGACGCGTACAACACAAGGCAACAATTAAATTAAAAATAATAATTCTCATTAAATCTCGGGTTGTTACATTCTACCCCCCTTAAAATAAATTTCCCCCTCAAAATTCATCGGGGTTATAAATGGTTTACTACTTGACTGTTTCTTTCATATAAACCCACATCGTAAAAATGAATACCAAAACATAACATTAAAAAAACTAAAGTATGAAATGTAATGATTACCCAAATTGGATTATCATTGGGTTTCCACAGAAGAGAACATAGTTAAAAATATGGATATGGAAGATAAAAGCTACCATCATGTTCTGTGGAGGTTGGCAGAGAACATGGCTATGAAAATGCTGTCAATCACAAAGCCATAATTTTGTGATGATCTAAGGTGCTATCTGATTTATTGGGTATGATGGTACTCGGACAATGTTTTTAGTTTTTTACATCATTCCCCAAATGATGAATAATTGTTGAATTAAAATAAATACATACTTGATTTTGGTAAAATCGAACCATTATTCATGCCTTGAACAATTTCCACTTCATCTCTTAATGAAATGAAGTGAAATTTTTCATTCGTGAAGTGTTAGCAGATCATGGGATATAATGATGGGTTATTCCATTTGTTTCTATCGCAAAAAGTTTAGCACAATTTATTAAATATACATAAGGGTATCTATCTTGAGATTAATCATTTATGGTTTCCAAAATGGACTTATACTTTATCTATCATAGTTCTTAATACAATGAAACGAGTTTCTACTAACCTGGGACATCCTGTAGGCCAGTGGTATGCGATAAAGTCATATCGTACTTTAGTTGTGGGTTTGATTCCCACAACTTTGTCTGATGCGGCGGGTTGTTGCCCATCCTATGGGTTTTCCTTTTTTTCTAAAACTATACTATTATAACAATACAGAAATAATATCGAAAAAAATGTATTATCCTCTATCTTATGTCCAACATAATCCAATCTAATCTTTAGGATTATCCAAAATACATTTGTCCAATTTCATAGTATAAAGAAAATTATTACTGGATAGGTCATATACCAACCATGTTAAAACCATAATTTATCTCCCATCTATCATAAGATATATCTTGTTGGTCGTATTCCAAACATGTGAATACCTTAATCATGTATTATTTTGAAACATTAATTACAATAGAACCTTATCAAAAACAAGAATGTTTCCAAAAGATAACTCATTTCACATACCAAAATCCCAAAATTTCTATATACACAATCCATTATATCACTTTGTCCTAATATCAGTCATGAGCTCATCAATACTATCAAATTTTCAATTTCTATTTATTCCTTCATTATTGCCATATCAAATTTTTTTTTCAAAAATATCTGGATAACTTTTCATGGTTACCTGTACCATTCAACATATAATTTAAAATACTTTATGGAAAACAATAGTATAACAATCTTTAGATTTTTCTTTATTACAAAGTACCATTAAATTAACTATACGACATAACTCTTGAAAACATACAATCATTCCACTACCTTCTTAAACAATTGACCAAGCTTCAACACGTCTTTCATCACATATATAATTTGTAGTCTCCTCATCCTCATCCATATAAATACTACCCATATGACCATGCTGATTCTCTTCATGAGATTTTCCCTCAGGTAAGTGGTTTTCATAATGCTCATACATTCCACATTTAAAATATCTAATCATTATTGATGTCATATCAATTCGATTATCCTTCTGCATGGTGTTAACTGGACATTTTCCTTTTCACTTACTGGATTTGTGTACTTCTCTTCTGCACCAAAATCATCTTCTAGTTCCTTTGAAATATTCTCCTTGATGCCTCTTCACACATGATTTACAAGAAAGAAGTTTCACTTTCTTTCCTCAATTATCATCATGAAACTCAATTTTTCTCTTATTAGCTAAGTCGGGAAACATACCATAGTTGAAATTATTGATAATTTTATGAGATAGCGGATTAGACATAATAATGATTTTTGGACTTCCAAATCCAGTTTCATTTGTTTTCTCATAAATAATATCATTCTGTTGTCCATCATATCCTCCATTATCATGAATCTTCCAATTTCCCACCATTTTCTAAAACACAAAAAGCATAGTGTGAGAGGAAAAAACCATGCAAGGGAAAACAACATAATAAAGTGGGAGTATCGTCAATATCTAACATCTTAGGATAAATTCTATGATAGTTACCGTAATTCAAGTTCATTAACATATACATATACTTATCCTTAGGGACATCCCTAGACATACCATAGAAATAACTCTAGGGATTTCACTAATGTTTTCACATCCAAGTTTCCAAAGGTTAACTAAAACTTCTCTCGAATTCCATGTGTAGAGACCCAAAGCATGGCTTACATGGAAATTGCATAAATTTTTTAGAATAATTAATACATGTCAAAAATAGACGCCCAAAGACCGTATTAGTTTAGTGTCTTTGGAAACTTGGAACGTAATATTCTAATAATGATGAAATATCTTAGACATCTCCCATAAAGATCTTACCACTTTGGTTTCCTCACCTAAACCATTATTTTTATCCTATGGTAAAGAAAACATAAAAAGGGTGAGCTCAAATTCTCATTAAAGGTAAACATAGAGAACATAAAACAATCCAATAAAATTTGAATGCAAAAACATGAACATAAAATCTAAACATCAAAATCTTGAGCATAGACATAAATCTTTGAATTACATAAGGCATATATAATAAAGGAACATCATTCATGATAAAATAACATGGTAATAAAACATGAAATTGTGGAAAACCAATAAGCACATGATATGATTTCTATAGTAGCCAAGGCATTATTTCCAAGACCATGTTATTGGACAAAGACCCTTTCTGAATCGAGTTCACTCCTCATTTCAATACAGTATCACTGAACATGATTAACTTAACATTCCAGTCATCTCTATCTCATGAGATATAAATCATTACCCAATGTATTGGAGGGAGACATAGGTCCCACCCATCTCATAATGAAATAATTCTTACTTGTTCCACAAAATAAACTTCAAACATTCATCATAATCCAAAGAATAAAATGGGTTTCATAAACATCATCCCATCATCACATAATCCATATAAAACAAATGGTTATTTCATCATAAGAAAAGTGAAACAATTTAAATCATAGATACATTATACATGAAACATACACGAATGAAATAATGTCATCTTAGATGGAAAATGGATTTGATAAAACACTTGAACTGAATTCTTGATGAAAATATCCTTTCTTCTTCAAAATAATTTTCTTTTCACAAAATGCCATGTAATTTTTAAAGGAAAGTATTTTGTTGAAAATAGTCAAAAACTCTTGTAGAGTATTCTTCATGAAAAATAAGTGTTATGAAACCGTAAAAATCCGTTCACGCCATATAAGATAAAAATAACATTCTTCTTGTACTTTTATTGGAAAAGTCAAAAAGTTCCTCGTATGGTAAACACAAGAAGGATTCATTCCATAACACAATGTAAAAGTAAAAGAGGGGTAATACTGACTTTAAACATACATTGAAGAATATTAATCACTTTCTTAAAAACATTTTCATCTACATGGATGAAAAATATAACCCAAGTAAATAATTACGAATAAACAATCTTGGATAAAAACGAGATTGGAAAAGTTATCACATAACTTATGTCCAATTTCTTCTGTATATGTCCGAGACTCTTGTATAGTTGGTCTAAACATATTATTAACTTGTAAAAGAACCATTATAATATTTATGATAAAATATATGGTTCACTTATGTATTTATATTACCCGTTCATTTGTCAATTCCATATTAAATCATTGCTTGGGTTAATATTCTTTTCATTTGTCGTAGCTGATTGGACTTGTTGTTCATGATAATATTATTACTTATATCATGATTTACTTACCTCCAGAATTTAAATCATGATTTATATATCATATATATTCAGTATATATATATATATAATAGATAGATTAATGAAATGCAAAACACTGTTCATGGAGACGGTAGGTCGTACGTACCCATGAAGGCTGTTTTTTGTTTCTTTATTGAATTGAATGTAATTAATTAGATGACATAAATATATATATAAATAAATCCAATAGAATTATTATGTCATATATTTCATGATAACTTATTATATATACTTTATAATCATTCTTGAATAGTTAACATGGAAAATGAATCTCATCGCGTCATGAAGACAGAAATATGTACATACGCCCAAGCGATGATATCAATGCCATATTTATTGAATGGTATTGGAGTGGATGATATAATATCATAGAATCATTATGAAGTAATAATAATTATATATAGTTATTCTTTACACCATTATACCCATCAAATATAGGTTGTGGTGGAAAAATTGATTACACAACGGCGTGGAGACGGTATTCTGTACGTACGCACAGGTGGTGATTTCATTTTCCAAAGGTTGGATAAAAGGTGAAATAGGGTTGTTTCATATTTATAATAACATATCAGTATATAATTAATATTTCTGTTATAACTTTATAATGAAACAAATAAAGGAGAGTAAGTAGAAGAAGAATGAAACTAGAAAGAGCCGGTAGAAGAAATTACCTCTTCCTCAATGCTCCTCCTTTAAACTTCTTAGTAGGGAACTAGAGTTGTTCTTTTGAGAAGACCAAAACCTCTATGATGTAACTATTGAGGTTTAGAAGAGAAATTGACAGGGGAATTATGAGCTTCAAGTATCAATAGAGTGTGAATTGATGAGGGAAGGGGTGCCTTTTTATAAGGGATGAGAGGGGCACCTTAGGAATAACATAAAATATTATTTTATAATAAAGTCATATTCGGTTTTTAATAGCTCCAAATGATTTATTTCGAATATAAGGTGGATATGGGAGAAAAAACATCAACCATTAGGTTTTAGACAATTTTAGGTTACTATTTTAACCTTATCATTTAGATTTAACTCTAAGTTAAATAATTTAACTTTTACTGTGTCTTCTTGTTTTCTTACACTATATGGTTAATAAACGTACTCTAACAAGACAAACGAACCCCAAGTGGTTCATTATTAATATATATATCTTTATATAAGTCATTTGGTTAATCCTTAGATTTTTAGGAATAAAATAATAATTAATAATATAATATTTGTTTTAAAAAATATTTTAAGTCAATTTTGTCATTATTTTGTAATTCATTTATGTGAAAATCATAACATCATGATTAGTTTGAAAAAAGTTAATTTAATAAATAATAACATGCCATATTAACCTAATAAATTATTGGAATTTATAAATAATCTCAAATTAAATTTATATGGGTGTTTATAACATCAATTATGTTAATATTTCATTAATATGGTAATTGCTCTATCATCATTGTGTCATAAATAAATTAAATTATATAATGTCTAAAAATTCTAAATAAAATACCATTAATTTGAAATATTTTTATATTTCTAATGAATATTTATAGTAGAATTTATCTAATGTATAACCCTATATTAAAATGTTTTTGTTATTAAACTTTGATTTTACCTATTTTAAATCTTATTTAATTGAAATGATAATAAATGTCCTAATCGAATCCAAGTGGACCTAAATGGAAATATTTTATTCCTAAGGTTGTTTTTGGTTGATTTATACTTATCCAATAGAAATAGGACACGTGTTAGGGTAATAATAATATCATTTTCACCCTTAATAACCATATTTACTTTTAACTGTGGTAAATAAAAGTTAAAAGTTACTATTCACCAAAAATTATTTTTATCTTCTTGAACCACATATTTCTCCTTGATATTAACCATGTCTCTTAGATTTTAGAAATTACACTCATAGAAATGGTAAATTAAAGTTGTAAGTTTGCAAAACGCTCCTAGCTGGTAGGTAAAAGACGGTGAAAAGTTCAATAAAATATTTATATATCTAAAATTATTATAAAACGAGTCCAATTAATTACATTGATATGATATAGGTATTATGTATCAAGATTTTCCTGAAAAAAAATTAAAAATTATTTAAATAAAAAGTCGGGTTTAAAATAGTAACCCAATGTTTTCACTATTCATCAAAAATTGAATGTATTCAGAAAAATACCAAAAAATAACCATAGGCTAATTACGATATTACGAATCCAAAAATGATGTCCATTTTGAAAAATAAAATTTCAAAAAGTGGGTATTAATTTTTATAATGGAAAGTTTATATAATATTATAATAACATATCATTGTTTAGTGAAACACGGTATTGCGTACAACACACGCTATCGTAGAAGGTCTCGATTATGTGTACAAAAAGCCATGTCAGGGTTGCGTGTAGTGCACGATTCCTTTTTTTTTGTGTATAATATAATATAACCATATTTCATTTATACATTTATACGGTGTTGCATATAGAACAATCTAATTTTGGTGTCATGTACAACAAAAGAAATCAATGAAATTAAAAAGAACAATTATCATAAAATCTCGAGTAGTTACACAATCATATTTGTATATAGTAACATTTTTTCTCATATGATCAATTTATCCAGGGGTAGAGGTTTTTTAAGATTTTACAGATTGATGAAGTGGTATGGTCTCACCTGAACCAATAGTGTCTATATTGTAGTAAAATGGATTAAGAATAAATTGGATCTATACATGGGAATAATTGTGAAAGATAAACCACATAGTGGACGTGTCTGTTGGGGGAAATTATGTGGGCCCTACAATAATTAGAGGTACCATTATAATTCCTTCATCAATATTGACTCTTTTATTTGATTCTAGTTCCTCTCATTTTTTCGTATCAACCCATATAATTTTTTTTTAATATTACTATAGTTATCATGTTTTATGTGATTAGAATTTAAAATCCTCTTGTTATGTGGAGCGATAAAGGTCACTAGTACCCCTATTATACATTCACTTTTTCAGATAACAAGTTCATCTAATACATATTGGTTCTTTAGATAACTTCCCTAGATTTCATTCTTCAATGGTATTTTTTACAACATCACAAATATCATACAATATATAATCATCAATGTGTATTCTTTAATACCCATATATGTGATTCTTGTGTTTTTAAGGAAAATTGGACTCAATATCTTACTTAACTGAAACTCATCTTCTTGAGTTGAACTGGCTGATTTTTTTTATTTATTTGTTATGACCCAACCACATAGAGCCTATTTATGGTGTATAATACCATTATATTCACAACATTACATAGAATCAAATTTAAAATAAATTAATGGTTTAGTATTATCAGTAAACTAGATATATACATGAGACTTTAACACATATAAATATAATAATTTGAATATTTTTTTCCATTCAAAGATAAAAACTAAATTCCATATACTAAGACCTTTAATATCATTCAATCTAAACTTATTGTAATCATGGAGAAAGGAAATAAAATAATTGTGAGTTAAAAATATCTATATGGGATAATTATATGAGAATAAATAGTGAATCAATCAGAATAATTTGTTTGGATAGGTAATTAGCTGAAAACACAATACATATAATTAGTAAAATTAATGTATAAAAAATATATAAAGGTATAAAGTGTAAACACAAACCTTATAATCTATAAAATGAAGATATAATTAATATAGAAAGCTAATAACAGAATAGGTTCCCTAAAAATAAATTCATAAAAAATAATCAATGTGTCATTGTTAGAAATTGAAAACATGTTACATTTAATCAAGACACTATGATTTAAATACATTCAGAGACATTTTTATAGTGAAAATAAGATGGATAATAAACTATTAAAGATAATTGTTAAGATAATACATAGTTTTTGCATTTAAAGGATCATCAATAAGATTATTTTTAAGTTATTCAATAAAGTGTGTCTATATATGTGGGATAAACACATTCTGTGTGTTTTGTTATGAATTTATAATTTAAAATTTAATTACATAATTGATTATTTGATCAACTATAAATTGAGAAACATTAATTTTTTTTAATAATGGATTTGTGGTAATTTATGTGGCATGATACAATTGTCTTGTTGTGTGGTATAAAAATTAAATATTCTTTATTGGTTGTTTTATAGTGTGAGTGTATGTGTGAAAATGGGTTTTGTGATAAAATAATATTAAATACTATAGAATATTGACATATTAATGTTGATACATAGATTGTGTTTTCTATGATCCTAACATGTTCAAATTATTAGGGATAAAATCACATGTCTAACTAATTTTTATGGTATTGTAGAGGGTTTTTGGTATACATGTGAATGTTTTATGATAAATATTTAAAATGGTAACTTGGATATTGATGATTTAATTCTAAAAATATAAGTGATGAAATATATTTATGTAGTTATTAGATAGTGTTATATTACAGTAATTTGGAACGTTATATAATTCTATACAATGAGTGTATATTTCAAGTATCTAGTAATATCATATAGTAACATTAAATTTTATTGTTTAAATTAATTTTTACTAATTTATAATGTTTTTAATATTTATATAAATATTAAAATAATAATTTATTGTTTTCATTTATAAGTTGTTTTCATTAAATTGATTCATTAAAGAAGAAATTGATTTTTAGAATTATTGGGAATTTTATTTTAAAATAAATGGTTTTGGTATGTTTTATTAAATATCATTTAATTTCAAATATTTTAGAAAATAAATGTTTTGGAAAATACTATTTTTGAATTTTCATTAATCATTAAAATTTCATTTCTTAAATTTATTAATTAATTAATATTTATTGGATTAATTGGGAATTTCAACCTATAAATGACTGATCAGTATAGAGTAAGGTGATCAATTATTATTTTGGGAGTGTATATATATAGATATTTTCTTTTGTTTTATATATGTTGGATTCATAGGATTTTACATAACTTAGTTTTTTATTTTTTATTCTCATTGTGTTTTGTATCATAGTGTTGCATATTGAAAAATATTTTCTCAAATTTTTTTTAATTTTAGTGGTATGTAAAAGAAGTTTTCTAAAAATTTATTCATTTTGTGTTTCTATATATTATGTCAAATTTTAGTCACCATAGTTTACTTTTATACATTCGTGGTAATTTTAGTCCTCTAATAATTAATGGAGGGTTTTTGAGGCCATGTGAAATTCTAATGTAGGAGTTATGATTTAGATCCCCGAGTTAGGGTGTTATAAATATTGTCAATTGAAAAGTAAAACATTTTGAAATATACCATTATAAATTTATAAAATCAAATTATATATATACATACGACCATATGACATTTATATAAGAATCAGAGGTTGGTTAATTAATGTGAAACCATTAGGAGACAATTCAAATGGAATGATTCTCAAATTGATATCCTCAAGATTATGCTTCTCCCAAAAAAATATTCATACCACACCTATTGATGATTAGTGTGGCTCGAATCAACAGAAAATCATATTAATTCAACATCCACCTTAAGATCTAAATAATATCCCTCATGTAAAAGGTTTTTTCAATATGATACCCAATCAAAAATAGTATAAATACTGTTTAAAATTTGATTACTCATATTTTTATACATCGTATTTAAAATCAATTTATTATAATTAAATATCCATGTAACATCATTTGACAATTTCAAAACATAAATTTTCACCAAATTATACCCATACACATTATTTGATATCCATTATTATATATCCATGACTATATGAACCCATTGACTATATCTATATATATATATATATATCCAATATTACCCCCCCAATATATAAATATATGTATATATATAAACTTCTAATCTCAAGAAAATATTTATTATTCAAAATTTAAACAAAAATCATAACATTATTCATTAAATATACCAGCATACATGGAGGAAATATTCTCATGGTAGGCTATAATAAATAATATTAAATGATTTTATTCACTAAATTAACAAATCAATATTTTTATTATGTAAATTCAATAATTATTTTTTCAGACTAGAAATTTTTTTGAGTGGTAAGTTACCCAATATATTATTCTGATTCCCAATTGGGGGTATTTTTTATTAATAAGGAATATGTGGGATATGATTTATGACATTAGTGTCGAATTTTGTTGTTAAAAAATTAGTCAACACATGATTATTATTAAACCTAATTGGTTAATTTTTATTTCATTCAGATTTTTAATATTTAAAATAATGGATGTGTTTGTAATAAACTTAGTGTAAAATATTGAGTTTTAGAAGTGTTTTGATGAGGAATGGGAATATCATTACAATTAATAGAGGTTATAGAATTATGATTATAATCTCATATATGATAATTTAGTGACATAAAAAATGACTCTATAACAGTCCTTATCATTACATGATTTGATTTTAAAATAAGAAAATTCTTTTTATTTTCTTTCAAGACAAATAATTCATGTGAGATATTTAAGGAAAACATTATTTGAGAAATGTTTTTATCTGATGAGTAAATAATTAATCATAAAAAGGGGTGATTTTGTTGAGACTCAAAATATCCTAAAAAAATGAACCCTATTATTTTAGTTTGTTAAATAGTTTTTTATAATGTATATAGAGATTTTATTTCGAGTAAGTTTATTACACCATGAATTTAATAATCACTCTAACACATTGGAATCCAAGAATAATATTTTCTAATCATTATTATAAATTTTTGTAGAGTCCACACAATAAAGTGATGTGTTATGTTGTATTGAGATGTTTTATTTCATATAAAAATACATAACACGACATGTTTCCTAGAGAAAAATCAATTTTTGAGTAGTTGGATTTATCGACTTGGAAATAAAAAATTTTAGGTCAGGAAGTGACTCATTAACCATCAATTCATTGAGAAACATATTTCAATTTTATCATGTAATGAATTCATAGATAGAACAAAAGAAACACTAAAATGATCCCTCAGATTCAAAAGTCAAATATATTATGAAAATGACCTTGATATTAAACCAATAACATATATTTTAAATGTAAAATCTATAAAAACATGTGGATTTTAGTGTTATAATTTGAAAATATAAATCTGGACAAAAGTTGAAGTGGTGTTATTGAAAATGAATATTTGAATATTTTAACATGAATTTAGTGATATTTTTATAGGAAAAGACAAAAATAGTTATAGTAATGGAGTAAATTAATATTATAGATTCATAATTCAGTAATTTCATGATGATGAAAATTGTGAAATTCATATTTTTAACTTTATATTGATTTTATAATTTAATCATATAGTATATGAAATTATACACTGAAAAAAAGTTATTTATTTTTTCTTAAATATTTTTATTTCTTC
The DNA here is from genome assembly GCA_963277665.1 of Viscum album. Classification (NCBI taxonomy): domain Eukaryota; kingdom Viridiplantae; phylum Streptophyta; class Magnoliopsida; order Santalales; family Viscaceae; genus Viscum; species Viscum album. Next base: position 375,205,323 of record OY728166.1, on the reverse strand, counting down.
AGGATTAATAGTTGATTAATTGAATATGGTATTTGGTTGATATTCATAATATTTTACTCACTATTTCTTGAAAATTTTAGTGTTATATGTATGTAAGTTGATGTTTTGTTCGGAAAAAGTATAATAGAGTATCATTTTATGGTTGAAGGAATATATTTTTTTATTTTATTAAAAAATATTTTTATTATATTTTAGAATTATATATTAATATGGAGACATTTTAATGTATCATGTGGCCAATGATAATATTTTTTTTGTGTCCATGATATTTAGTGGATCACATTATCTTCTGTTTCTTAGATCCTTGATTGTAGATAGGTTTTTTTTGAAATAACAACATTATAAATTAATGTTTTTCATATTTATTGACATTTATGGGTTTACAGTTTCTTTATTTCATTAAAAAAATCATTAAAATTCAATAAAAAATAATAACTCAAGTTAATAGCTTAATCATGTAGATCACTTTTACATGGGATTGAGATTTTTTATTGGTGCAATATAAATTAAATGTATATACTAATATTTCCTTATGAATAAAATGGATATTATAACCTATGATGGAATAATATATGATATTTTTATGTACTAAATTATTTTGTAACTATTTCTTATTAGTATAGATGAGAATAAATTACTAAAAATGGGTATATTCTTTATGTGGAGGTTATTTTAATGACTAAAATTGATCAGAAAATCATATATAATGATAAACATTATATTAAATTTATTTATTCAATACTATTAAAGAATGAGTTTATCTTGTTAATGGGAGTGATGATAAAATAACATGGAAAAATTAGGATAACATTAATGAATGAAATATATCTGAAAGGAAGATAAATAAAATTTTTGGAGATTAGTGCATAAAAGAATATTAATGCATCATAGAAATCATATAGATGAATTTTTATTTCTCAATGATGTAACATTAATATATTGAGAATCTTTGACTGTCTTGAAAATTATACAATATTAGAAAAATTACATCATTCTAGTAAAATTTCAAGATGAATTTTTTCTAAATAAAAACCATGAACAAAATATATTTATATTGGATGATTAACAAAGAATATATTTTTTTCAAAAACGGGGGATGAATATAACCTTATTAAAATGTTTAAATATTAAATGAAAATAGTCTTTAAACCACTTATATTTTTATTATCTCAAGATGGTAATCATGATTACTATTGATAGAGAAAATATTATGGTATAATAGAGAAGAAATTCTCAATCATGTCTATTAGTGATCAAAAAATTTATAGGTATTATCAAGGATTTATTATATTAAAATGTTTAAAAATTATAAATTAATAATTTTAAATCCAATTTATTGGTTTTTATACATTACTAATGTGACGATGAATATGAATCATCATGAAGACCCTCAATGATGATAACATAAAAGATACTAAAAAAGATGTTTTCTATAAAGGTAAATTACATGTGTTTTTAAAAACCCATCAAGGAAACGTTCACCAATAAATTTTATAATGAATAATGTTTTTAAAATTAAATATATGCTGACAAATCATGTTAAATGTGAAAAAATTGGTTATCCCTCCCAGGCATGTGGATGAGTTCACATTTAATATAGATAGTTCTGCGGAGAAAAATAAATGGACTAAGGTGGGGTTTAGTTTGGAGAAAACATTAGTAGGGTGAATTTCAGATATTTCAATGTTAGAGAAAGTTAATATTAATTTAATGATATATAATAAAATATAAACTAACATGGATTAAACACATGGGGAAATGGAATCAATGTTTTTATGGTGGAATTATGATTTTAAGGTGTTACAAACTAAATAGATGAAGTTGTTTTGGATAAAAATGAAAATTTTATGAGGATATAAAGGGATCATTATAGTGTTCAATAAAATCTATTGGGTGACGATTTTCAAATAAACTTGTTTGAGATTAATTACGATAAATCAATGAAAATTTTGATAAAATTGTAAAAGGTGATTTTATGGGAGATAATTCCTCCAATAAGGGTAATTATAGGGTATATTAGTTAACAACTAGATAAAAAGTGTACATTGTTTAATATTTGTTTTATAAAAGTATTATTTTATGATAATGTCATGGGAAGTGATGATTGATAAAGAAAATGTACTGTTTTTGAATTAGGTTTCATTGAAAAATAAAAATTTAATTATTAATCTTCTATAAGGGGGAAGTTAAAAAATTAAACAAATGTTACTATTGAAAATTTAAAAATCATCTGAATGCCAAAAATTTATTTTACTTCAAAAGAGAAAAAAATTAATGAATAAAGGTATAATATAATGTTGTTTACACATTAAAAATAACAAGCTATATATATAATATATTTTCAATATTAGGCTACTACTTATACTACAATGTCTTCATACATATATATTAAAGATTATATTTTAGTGAAGGATATTTTTATGATATAATAATATTTGGAATCAATGATTTTTGGGGGAATCATTTTAAAAAAAGTTGATTATAAAAATTTAAAATTTTCTCTAGACAAAATGAAAATAAATTTAATATGTTGAATGAAATTTATGAAATTTTTTATTGATAATATCATGATGAAAAGAATAATCAAAATAAATTTTTATATCAGATGAGTATAATTTTAAATAAATATATTTTTCAGAATAATAAGATGAAATCAATATATAAATAATATATTATTTACTTTATAGAAAGTCCACAAAAAATGAATATCTATTTATTTATGATAATCAATTTTTTATGAACTGAAACATATGTCACAACATCAACATTATTCCATAATGTTAATATATAGATTATAATCATACAAAATTTATAAGAATTTAAAAATTATCGGCGTAAGCTGTAACATACCAACACCTAATTTGAGTTATGAAATTTTGGTTTATTTTATATTGTGTTGTTCTTTCTTTTGAAATCTTGATGTTACAAGTAATTATTTTTTGTTTATTCATATTTTAACCTATTAAGGAATACAAAGGGTTTTATTATTTATTGTGGTGTCGTGATATATCAAATGTTGTGTTTACTTGTTTGATTATTGAGTGGGGATAGACTTGTAGTTGGAATAAAAATAAGATGTCCATTAGCTAGTAGGTGAGGGCCAATATCTAGCGATTATAATTTTAGCAGGATTATAGATTCCCTAAATTAAGTCTAATAGTTAGCTAGGGAATTTCACTAGTGAGATTGTGAAATATAGGAGGAAATAAGATTCTTTAAAAACTCTCCTAGCTAGTCGGTGGTCTTCCAAGTAATGCATGGAATTTACCTATAGGCACTAGAAAATAGAAATATGATGATGATTATATGGTTGATGAATACAAAAGTAGTGTCATCATTATTTTACAAAAACCCTATATTTTATTTCTAAACACTCTTCTCTTGAAACTCATTAAACTAAGATGATTAGGGATACTCTATTGAGAGAGTTTTGTTCCTTCCCTCTTTGAAATATTATATATCAAAGAGTCATTTTAAGTGGAAAATCACTATAAAAAATGGTGTCATGTATATTTCTATGAATTCCATTATCTCATAAGTTTTTTATTTGAGGTCTATAAAATCATGGTATGTTTATAGATTCATGTTTTGAATGGGAATTATTCTTATAGAATACCTTCTTTATTCATCATATCCTATCTTAATCCATTGATTTACAATCACATGATTGGAATTGATGATTCTAGGAATTATGTTAGTGTTATCATAATGCAATTCCTATCAATAAAAAATACTTTATCATTATTTATTTGACATGTATTTCCATTTAGTTTCATTTTTATTATTCTATTCCATTTATAAATGTTTTTCTAATTTCATTGTGTGTTTTTGAGTTTTAGAATCACATTGAGAAAGGCATTAAAACATAAAAAATTGAGTAGTAAAAAGTTATACTGAATGGATTATTTATTTGAATAATGAATTAAGTGATTTTTTTATGATATTATAAAGGAAAATTATTATTAATTTGAAATAAAATAAATTTTTTATGGATGGTGTAAGTGTTCATAAACAACATTCGATTTTCATATTCTAAAGGAAATTGAATATTATTAAACTCGATGTTGGGGATAATTTAAATTGTTGATTGAAATGATATAACAATGATTTAAATGATTCATATCACACTATACAATTGATTTACCTAAAAAACAAGTGATCATGTGTAGTTTTGTGGGTGGTCGAAGAAAAGTATTATTGTTATGTATCAGCTCTACCTATCTAGATATTTATGGTGACAATGATGCTAAAAATTATGAGGTCGATGAGATTATTCATTTGGGAGGAATGTTATTCCATCTAGTCTTGAGATATATGGATGTGTAAACACATGGAGTGGAAATACACATTGATACTTAAGGATCCCAATTCCTTGATCTCACAAACCCAATGTCTTTTAACCATGGTGTTATGATGGAAAATGATATATCTATTGTAATTTCTACTAAATGAGTTATTTATTTATGATTTATATAAATTCTTTTTTATACTTATATTTATAGAAACATAATTGGGTCTCTATATTATATTACACATTTTAATTAATTTAAATTAATTATATTTTATGTATTTTTAAAAAACAATCATTATATTATTTTTTTAAAATTTAGAACATTTTGTATATTTATTATGATTACTTCTATATTTTATATAGTGTGATTCTACTTGGATAGTTTTTCTCATTTCATTGTTTTTTCCTTTTAAGTTGTTTATAAAATTTATTATACAAGTACCCTGAAAAAAGAATTTTTTGTTGGTGGATGGTGTTATATATATTGGGACCAAGAGAGATGGTGGTGAAAAGTGGGTTTTATGATCCACCTTTAATGAAGTGATCTAATGTTGATATTGTGTTTGGGTTTCAAAATTGTTTACATTTGGTAGTTTTATGTTAATTATTATTTTTTAATAATCATTTTTAAATGATTAATATTGATCTTTTCATTTTATTAGTTACTATAATGGAGAAATTGTTCTATTTTTTTCTTTATGAGAATGTTATAATCTCCAATATTTGAGGTTATATAATGCCCTTTTGAAAATGTGAGGAATAATTACAATGCCATATTAATGAGTTTTTAGGGTTTTTTCATGAAAATTGCAGTTGTTGGATGCTATGTTAATTTTTAGATGTTGGTACACTTTTTGAGATAATATAGAAGAAAAAATATATGTGTTTTGGTTCATAATGGGTAGGTTATTAGAATTCTATTGGGAGATCAGATTTTAAAAATCTTAAGTTAACTTTATTTGATTGAAAATTTTGTCTTTTAAGAAATTCATATATCTAATTATTGTCTTATCACAAAAAACGATTTAAGATTTCCCGCAAATTTAGTTTGAATTGATAGGGTATTTGTTTTTGTATCTTCTGGTTGATGTTTTTTTATTTCATACCAATTTAGTATAGTAATGTTCCCCCAGGAAGATGTTAGTTTATAATTTTGTAGGGACTTGCTGATGAACCATTACAAGAAAAACATAAAGTTTACAATAAACCATTAGTGGTTTTAGTACATGTGGTCCTTGTTATGGGATTAGAGGTTTCACCTAACCTCGTTTATGATACATAAGATATAACTCAATGAAAAGATAACATATATCCTTCCCATAAGTTTCTTCATTATAATCCAACATCTTTCTAAAATATATATGATCTTCATGATGGTATTTTTTGGATGAGAATGACCAAGAGACTCTTAATTTTATTATAGGTGGAATATTCAATTAAATTTTTTCGTTTCATATTCAAAAACTATGGGACTAATAAGACATGATGTGATATTGTACTTCCCACAATAAAGATTGATAGTTTTGAGTTGAAATGCTTTATAAATCATGTATTAGATATAACTTATATAGATTATATGTTGTTGTCTAAGAATTTAATGTTTCTTTAACTTTATTATAGTTATTGGATAGTGGAATAGAATTCCAATATTTTTGTTGAACATTTAATGATTTTACTTGTGGTGGTGTTGATTGGAATATTAAGGGATTGAATGTCCTAGAAGTGTATTCAATAAAAAATAGAGTAATATGTCATTATGATTGAGCTTACCACCCAAGATAATATACTGGATAGGTATATGATAGTGGATTATGGCATATATCATATGTTAGGGTTTACATGAGTACCTACAATCCATGTGGTGGATTTATAGTATTCTTTAATGGAAAATGATTTTGGAATGACCCTTATAGTACAAAGGGAAATGGTGGAACATGAGAAAAACCATTCTCCAAATCATATTTCATATATAATAGAGTACCGTGGATTTTTCCAATGATGAAGACATTGTAACTCAATCACTTTTGTATATGTGGACATTTATTTCTCATATGATCATCTTAGATAGCGGTACAAGTATTTTCATGATTTTACAGATCGATGAATTGGTATGGTCTCATCTGAACCAATATTTCCTATAATGTAGAAAAATGCAATATGTGTAAAGGTCTTCTATCCATGAGAATAACTACTGATGATAAACCACCTAGTGGATATATCTGTTGGGGTAATTTTATGGGCCCTGCAATAATTAGAGGTACCATTATAATTCCTTCATTAATATCGACTATTTAATTTGATTTTAGTTCATCTCATTTTTTCATATCAACCCATAGAATTGTCTAATAATATTCCTATAGATATCATGGTTTGTATGACTGTAATTTAAAAAACTTTTAGTATGTTGACGGATAAACATCACTAGTACCCCTATTATACTTTCACATTTTCATATATCAAGATCATCTAATATATATTGGTTCTTGAGATAAATTCCCTAGTTTTCATTCTTCAATGGTATTTTTTACAACCTCACAAATATCATACATTCTATTTTCATCAATATATATCCTTTAATACCCATATATGGGATTCTTTTGTTTTTAGGGATAATTGGACTCAATATATTCTTAAGATGAAACTCATCTCTTGAGTGTAAATGGCTGATTTTATTATTTATTTATTGCCACCTGAACCCAGATAGCCTATAGGTGGGGTATAATACCATTATCTTAACATCATTACATGGTATCAAATTCCAAAGAAATGAAGACTTTAGTATTATTGGTAATCTAGATACATACATGAGACATTAACACAAATAAATATAGTAATTGTAATATTTATTTGGTTCATTCAAAGATAATAACATTATTCCATCTATAATGTCCTTTCATATCATTCTTAGTAAACATATTGGAATCTTGGGAAAAGGAACTAAAATAATTGTGAGATCAAAATATCTATAACGAAAAATTATATGAGAGTAAATAATGAATCAGTGAGAATAATTATTATGTATAGGTAATTAACTGAAAGCACAAGCCATATAATTAGTAAAATGAATGGATAAAAAATATACAAAGGTATTAAGTGAAAACACATGCCTTAAAATCTATAAAAAGGAATTATAATTAATATAGAAAGATATTAATATATCAGATTCCATTAAAATAAATATATAAGGAATAATCAATATGTAATGGTATGAAACTAAAGACATGTTAAATTTAATGAAGAAAATATGAATTAAATACATTCAGAGTCATTTTCATAGTGAAAATACGATGGATTATAATTACTATATCAAAATGAATTCACTTCTTAACTATTTTATGTCATTTCTGAGGAACCTAATAACTTATACCGTTATTAACATTCTAAATATGGTTTAAAACAACAGGTAAATCCCTATAGAATTTTCTTAACTATTTTGTCTCATGATAATAATTTGATGCATCTATGGGCTATATAAATTTCATTCCCTTTCTGTTATTTCCAATCCAAATAATTCCTCATATTGAATATTCAAATTAATTAATACGCAGTATTCCTCATCAAATATTTGTTTGGAATAAGGAATATAGATTTATCAATATTTCCTTACTTTTGGATAACTAAGAACAAGGGTTGATGATGTTGATGAATAGAGATTCCCTTGAAAAATCATTAAAACAACCTCCACGAAAATAATATTTAATCCTTAAAAAGATTCTCATACAACTTTGAAACATTTTTATCATAATTACCTATGAACTAAATGATACATAAAATATCATGAACATATTGAGATTCGGGATATAACATGAAAATTTAAAAACCATACCTAAAGTTTTTATATGGTCTAGGAAATAAAAAATATCCATGATAAATGATATGTATGACTAGGGGAAAATAAACATCAAATTATAATTGGAAATTGAATATTTCAAATGGTACAAAAAAGAAATCAAGGTATTGAATAACAATAATATTATTTGTCAATGAAATTATAAACCATCCCAGGGAATAATAATTATGGTATCAATATAATATTTCCCAATTAGAGGATATATAAAAACAAGGTATTTCTATGTTGTTTAATTGAGATGTCCTTAAATTTTTATTTATTTTTTTTGGGAAAATATTCATTAAACATTTTATGGTATCCCATACCACATTTAGACATTTGAATAGTAATCCCAATGAAATAAAACTCTAAATACCATGAATATTAAATAATTCATCATTTAATATATCCAAAAGGGTAATTAGATACCCCACATAAAATATGTAAGTGGTGAATATGGCATTTTTTCCATGGATGTAAAATGTAAAATTAAAATACCTTACCTTGTGTTTTATTTTTGGTGAACATCATTTTAATTCCTTTATAAAGATATTAAACATGTAAATAACTTATAAAATTACCATAATCATATTTATAATATAATATATGATATTATTATAATTTATAATTTATCATTTATTAGTAAAGTTTCATTATTATCCTTATTTCATGTGTTAATGTCCTAGTTTTTTCGTTATGTTTAGACTTGTAACTTGTTGTTCACACTTCAGTCATGGTATAATAATATACAAAATGTAAAAAATGAAACAATTATCATATATATTTTATATATGTATTTATAATAATCCATAATTTTTTGATATAACAAATTAAATTCACCATTCATGGAGATGGTAGCCCGTACGTAATCATTAACACTACTTTCATTTCATTATCATATTAATAGAATAAAAATTAAATGATTTATTAAAGTGTTTTTATATGTGTATAATAAATAATGTATCATATATTTTTTCATATATTTTACATAGTTATATTATAACCATTCTTCATACATTCCTTGTATGGAATGAATGAATCTCATCGCTTTGAGGAGGTGGTAGTCCATATTTCCTCAAACGATGTTATCGTATTCCCAAAAAATGGAAATCATAAAGGTATGTGTTATAAAATAATTCAAAAATTATAATTAAATTGGAAAAATCATATATATAATGTTGAAATAATTTTTCCATTATAATTATGAACCATGAAAGGTGGTAAAGGAAAAAACGAATGATAACATTGTATTAGGTGGTAGTTCTCCGTACACATAAACATTTAGTTTTCACCAGTTAGAAGAACTTATATGTAATTTCAGGTTTAAAACCTATATTAAAAATTATATTTTTTTTGGTTAATTATATTATTATGTAATCATGGAATAATAAAATTTTACGCGGTGTATAATTAAAATAAAAATAAATCATCAAGAAGGATATTACCTCTACTTTGGGTAACTCATTTTTTTTATCGAAGAGAATACGTGGATGAATTTATACCCAATTTTATTAATCTAGGTTTTTGAGAGAGATATTTAGGAGATATTTTGTCTTATATTGTTTTACATAAAGTATCATGAGAGGTGTGAATATGATTTCGGGGTGAGTGCCTTTTAATAGTGGAGGAGGAGTGGCATTCATGTAAATTTTTGAAAAAGTAATTCAGACCATATTTTACCATTGATATGTGTCACCAATAATGAAAAAAATTATATAATAGGTAGTTTAGGGTTTAAATAGGAAAAAAATATGAATTTTGGGAATGTTTATAGGTCCTTTTATCCCATAAGATTACGGTTTAGTCCCTTATTAAGCTAATATATTTCTTAATCTTTTTCATTAATTTTAGTCACTATCACTAATATTTTAGTTAAAAATTACTTAAATTAATTATAAATTATATAATATTATTATTTAAAATTTTTAATTCATTTTTCAAAATTACAATCATATAATTTGATGAAATTAATTTATTTTTAATCCTACATATGGGGTGACAAAACAGGTTTGAATGTATAATTTTCCAAAGATTCATAAGTTTTATATTCAATTTCAAAGTGAAATTTATTAAAATTACCTAAATTAGATTAATTAATATAAAATTTATCTAATTAAAATTTAATACTAATTAAAAATATAATTTTTACTTATTAATAGAATATATGAAAAAACACTTTTGAATTAAAATTCAGTATTTTTCCTATTTATCAAAAAATGAAACATCACAAAAAAATACAAAAAATTCCCCGTAACCTAATTTTGATGTTTTTATTTCAAAAATTAATTTCATTTTTATTTTAAAAATTTATAAGACTTCCAAAAATTAAATTTAAAATATATTCTCCATTAAAAGTCAATAAACGTGCCTTTAGAAGAATATTTATTTTTATTTGAAATATTTGGCTTTCTATAATCTTATTACAATCAAACCTATTAGATTATTGTTTTAAAAAAATATTATTGAATATATAATATATAAATTCCAATAATATCCCTTACTAACGTTAATTAATTTAAATTATTAGGATAAAACAACATTATGGGCATAAAAATAGTTTTCTAAAAAATGATTCACTTTATAATAAATTGGTTCTTATATGACATAATAATTATTTTGTGAATGATTAATTCATTCTATATTTTTATAAGCTATATATTTTCATAATATATTTAATAATATATATATATATATAATATTTTAATAACTAGGTTATATCTTATTATAAATAATAAATAAAATTTTAATATATTGTTTCTTAGTAAAACTCAGTCTTGCATGTAATGCAAGATATCGTGGAATATTATTATTTTGGGTAACATAAGATGACTTGGTATTGCATTAATTGAAATCTACATATTCTATTTATTTAAAATATAAATTATATTTTAATGTTTTGGGATATTTTATTACCTTCCACGTTTTTTGTTTCATGTCATACAAGTTATTGAATATAGTGTTCTTGTTTTGGAATTTCGTGGTGTTATATTCTCCCTATCTTAATTTAATTGTGTCCTGTAAATTTAATCCAAATAATAGTAATATATTGTTTGATTTTTCAAATTCCTTATTCAAATCCCACATTGTGAAAAGGGTATGAAAAATATCCCTTTGAAAAGATAGAATGGAAATTACAATGGTAATATGGAATAACAAATAACTAGGTATCGTGTATGATAACGTTAGTGGAAATTACATATACTTACATGGAAGAAGATTGTAAATATTTATAAGAAATGATTATGGTAATCAATCATAAGAATTTGAAGGATCAATGTAATGTTTAGGGCCTCAAATTAATAAATGTATGATTATTGAAAAGACCATCAGTTCAAAAAATGTATTGGAATAACATTTTTTTAACATCACTTTTCTTATGTTCAATAATTATTATAATAATTATGAATATAAGAAAATATACATAAACAACATAGTTATATAAATATAATTTCTATCCTTAATTGTGCTTTTTTGAATTTTTAATTCAACCATTACATCATTTTATGTATATCAAAAAATTAATTGTGTTGTCTAAAACACTAAAATTATCTTTTAACTGATCATAAGGCCCATACAAAAAGTAATTATACTTTCCTTTAACTATTTTAAAAAATCAATATGGTTAATACATTAATCACTAAGCCTAAAAATTTACACTTCTGGTTGATAATTAAAATTTATATATCATATTTTTATCTAAAAAATGAAATTTTAACTAGTACATCTTGTACGATACTATTAAGTAGTAAACCCTTATCATAGTTTTCTAATATGTTCATGTCACAAATCCTTGCTATACCTTATGGGTTATCACTCGGCATATGATATATCATTTTCTATAACCATATTAATATAATTTAAAAAATAAATATGATTCACATCCTTGAAATATGACTAATCACTAAATATCATTTTAACAAAGGTTTTCATTACATCCTCAGTATATAAACACTTCACCCTTTTTAATTAAACACATGTCCTTCCTTATATTTTATATTAAACTAGGTCATTAATTGTAATTATACATTTAAATCAATCATAATGGTTTGTAAATAAAATGTGAACATTCTTGAGAGTATCCTTGAGAGTGTCAAATTAGGTGTGTAGTATTCTTTGTCGTTGTGATCTAGGTTACTCTTGAGTCACTCCTAACGCTCCTTCTTAATGTTGTTAACCTTAGGCACTGATGCTCCAAAACCACATCAACTTGTAATATATAGAGAAATATTTATTTATAGTAAGGCCTTCATCATATCTACCTTACCAAAATGATTTGATGTTATTCTATACTTATCCTCAAATTCTAAAATGGGTATATATTCTCAAATATCTATTTTCCTAAATCTAGTTCATGAGCTCGCAACTAAACTCTATACGATACCAATTGTTGTGACCCAACAGTATAAATCATTGATCCAGTGTCAACAACCATTAAATATTCCTAATTACAAGGAAATCCTGTATGAATAAAGAGTGTAGTAGTCTTGGTAATCTGGATACTTATATGATTCCAATTACAAACATAAATACCCAAATTACAATATTTTTTTTCATTATTTTGAGGATAATATTATTGTTCCACCATGTATATACATTCATATCTTTCATATAACTCTACATGGAATCATGGTGAAATGGAATAAAATAACGGTGAGCTCAAATGATTAGTAAAGTTCATGCTTAGTAGATAAAATTATGAATCAATAATTATTATTATTATAGTGGTAAATAACTGAACCCACATGCCATATAATCAATAAAATGAATGGATAAACATTATTGAAAGGTAATAACTGCACACACATTCTGTATAATCAATAAAATTAATAGATAAACAACATGTGAATGTAATAATTACACATATTCAATTCAAATAAAATGATAAGGAATAATAATTATTTTTAGGTATGAAATTAAAAAAACAATTTTTTCAATTAACAAACAATGAAATTTATCAATAGAATTTTTATTGTGAAAATATAATGGATTATAAATAATGATTTATAGTAATGTCAATAAATAGTTATTAGATTCCATGTACTAGTATTATGACCCAAAATTATAGATAGATATTACATCAACATTGAAGAATATTTATTACATGACAAAACAAAAACCATGGTAGGATAGCATAGGTTTAGTTACATTAGAATATAAGAATCATAAACCACTGGTTTATAAAAAATCCATATTCCATTTAGCTTATTTCTACATAACAATAACCATTTCTGACTTATCTTACATAATGCCCTTCTTTACGGCCTAGTGAAAAGAAACATATGAAAGGTTGTTCTCAAATGCTCGATTTTGGAAAACAAGGGAAATATCAATCATATCATTATCATAAGAACATAACATTTGAAAATCATATCCTGCATATAAAATATTATAATTTCATCTCATGGTATAAATCATAATAGTGAAATGTAATCCCAATAGTCATAAAATAGGACATGAAATTTGATATCATAAACACATAAGACTAGAAAATCTTTTCATATTAGTCATGTCTCGTTGTGGAGACCATCATAGCGGATAAAGTCCATTATTGTGCTGATTTGACTCTTGGTTTCATCCCTTTATTAATAACCAGATTTACATTAATTTCGAGACCTGTTTATCTAATGAGATATTAATCCATACCAAATGATTTATTTTATATATTGGTCTCTCCCATCTCATAATGAAACTATTCTTACATGTTCACAAATAACATAAAAAAACTCCCCATATCATAACCCATGAAATAAAATGGGTTTCTTTAAAATCATTCCATCATAATTGATATAAATATTGGATTTCCCAAATAACACAAAATTAAATCATTGTTATAATAAGTTTTGAAATATAACCATTCTTAAAAAGTGACATCTTAGATGGAAAATGATTTTGATAAAACACATGAAATTAATTCATGAGGAAAATATCCCTTCTTCATCAAAAATGATTTCATTACTAAAAGTTCCACACAATATTAGAAGAAATAATATTATGAAAAGATAATGTTTTAAGATTTTATGTTCATACTAATGGAATGATGTCATTATTAATGTGTAGAAACATGTTCATGTCATACAAGTAAATAACATTGTTCTCGTACTTTTTTCGATAAAGTAAAAAAGTACATTGTAAAGATAAAATAAAAAGATTCCATTCATACCATTTAGTAAAAATTCCCCAATTGGTAAAATTTTAGAAGGATATAAAATATATTATAAGTTACATATTTATGAATCATGGACATGAATTATAATCATACCCCTATAAATTCTTATGAATAAAAAATCTCGGATTAAACCGAAATTTGCAATGTTATCCCATAACTTAGGTCAGATAATATTTGTATGTGTCTGATTCTCATGTATACTAATTTAAATAATGTTTCTGATTTATTCTGGAAACATAGTACTTTTTATGGTAACATTTATTATCATATTTTCATCGATTTGTTTGTATGGTTACTCTATTACTCGTTATTTTGGTATTAATTGGTTTATATTAATATTCATGTTTCCTTAGTTAAGTTACTATTTCATTTTTATGTTATATTTATATAATTTACAAAATTTTATTAGTATAATTATTATCATGTTTATTCATTCAATTCTTTTATATAATCATGCGTTAGTGATGATTATATAGAATAAATCTCATCGCACTGTGGAGATGGTAAGTTGTACGCACACAGGTGACGATATTTTCCCCATTATTATTGAAAGGTATTGAAGTGGATGTAGTATATTATTTCAGAATCAATATAATTTCATATCAATAATATATACAATTATTAATTAAATCATTATTCCCATCTATGTATGGTGGTGGTGGAAAATGGATTACACCGTGACGAAGAGATGGTAAGCCGTACATACTCCAGCGTGGTGATTTCATATTTCGTAGGATGGGTATAAGGTGTAATATGGTTGTCTCATTAAAATTATGAACTCCCATTATATAATTAATAATTTATTTATCACTTTATTGTGAAAAAACTCATTAGGTTTAAGTAGAAAAAGAAATGTGTTTGAATGAATTGGTAGATGATATTACCTCTTCTTCAACTTGACTCCTCTATGTCTGAACATAGAGCCCTAAAGATTGCCTTTTAAGAATATAAAGACCTCTAAAATGTTTCTTGGAATTTTTAAAAGGGAACTGGTCATAGAATGGTCAATTCTTAAGGCTCAAAATGATTTGAATATTTAAAGGAGGAAGTTCACTTTTATAGTTGAGGTGATGGGAACTTTTAGAAACCTCAAAAATATTAATTTATAATAAAATCAAACCCCACATAAAAACCAAAAAATGTTCTAATTTAGAATCTAATATTATATAGGTTTTCAGTCTAATAAAAAAAATTAGACAAATTTTATGTCAATTTACGCATTATCATTTTAATTAACACTTTTTTATATTATTTCAATTTTAACTAAGTTGAAAAATATTTCAATTTGAAAGGGTGAAATTTTTAATTATTTGAAGTAAATTAGACTATTAATTTATAATTTATAATCTTTTAGAACATATAATAATTATAATATATTTTAAAAATTGTTTTATGATTTTAATATAATTTAAAAAAAATTATTTTGAAAAATATCAATAATGTCAATTTTGACACTATTTCTTTCATGGATTTTTAAAAATATAAAAAAATGAAGTGAACCTATATAAATATTTTTTATTATATCCCTATGTATTCAATTTAATTTATAAAATTAATTTGACATAATAATTATCCAACATTATATTTATTAAAATATTTTTAATCACATTCATTTGATCTCTCTATTAATAAAATAAATACATCCTCAGCATTGTGTAATTATATAATATAATTAGTTGATTAAAAAATTTCAAAAAAATAATAGGTTAAAGATAAATCCAATATATTTCTGAATAATACTTTTATTATAAATTATCTTCTGAATAAGTGAAACATTAAAAATTCAATACTATTTTAAAATTTGAATTTGTTACATTTATATTCATTTTAAATAAAATAATATAAGTGTCATAATCACATCTATAAGCCATCAAATGGTCAATAAGTCAACCCTTTGATGATTATGGTCATGATATACACTACTAAAAATGTTTGGTAAATTTTTGGGAATTTTTCTTGTTATTAATATTATCATAATACTGATTTTATTAATTTCTCGTCAATTAATTATTATATCATCATCCAAGTATATGTCTATATGGAATTATATATTACCTAAAAATAAAAAATAAATTTTCATGATAAATAAAAACATTTTATCTTTCAAGGAGTATTTATAATTGAATTTATCTTTTTAATATCCTTATATTAAAAAAAATATTTATTAAAGTTCGAGTGAGACATTTTTCAGTTTTCATTAAATAAAATAAAATAAATGTCATAATATTATCTTTGTTAGTTACAATGGATACTAATTCCACCCATTTATTTTTAGGGAATATTATAATCATCCAATTATATTAATACAACTATTAAGTAATTCTTTAATATTATTTTTACCCTTTATTTCTTGATTTACCTATTTACCATGTAAATAAAATTTACCAAAGATACTATTAATATTACCCAAAAATAAATTGAATATATTTACATAATTTGGACCTTATGATTCTGAATATGAAATCAATTTTTAAAAATTCAAAAAACATAATTTTCTGTAATTAATTTTAAATTAGTCTCTATTATTTAAAATGAGAAAGTGACTTTTAAATGTTAAAATATTACAAAATATTGAAATGTGTTTATATATGAATTTAATGTATAATTAATTCAAATGTCCTACATTATAATAAATGGGAAAATTATATTATATTTATACCATAAAACAATTCAATAATATAATTTAACCATATAAATTATTTCAGTGAAAAAAGTTATTTTCAATTAAAATTTATTGTATTCAAACGATTCATCAAAATATGAAGTTCATGAAAAAAATAACAAAATTTATTCAAAGTAAATTTTTATATACATCTTCCAAATTAAAAGTTTAATTTTTTATATTAATATTATTAATGTTTCAAAATATTAAATTAAAATGGGTTTACAGTTAAATGGTGTAAAATTAACCATTTTATTAAAAAAATCAATTTTTATATATCAAATATGGTTTTATGCATTCTCTATGTCTAAAATATCCATTGGATGAAAAAAAAATTATGTATATAACAAATATTTATATAAGTAATTTAATTACTCAAAGTAATTCAGTCAAGAAACATTACACTTATTTATATGTTTCATATATAAGTGATAGAAAATGAATTTATAGTGCATTTTCACAAAGTTATAATTATTCCATCTAACCAAAAAACATGGTTATAATGGTAATCATATAATAAGGGCAACTCGTGGTAAGATTAAACTCACGATTGCGTGAAAATAATTCTACTAAAGTATATAAATTATTTAAAGAAAATATTTGATAAAAAAAATATATGGGCGTTACTTTATACCGCCCTTAAACTGATTTTCGTTCTCAAAATCAATCACATATAAACAAAGAGATTAATATACCTATCTCTCATCATATCCTCAAGATCATGTGTAACTTCTCCACGTTGGTGGTTCCCCTATAGAACATTAACCAAGTGAGTTGTCTTGTTTCGTAGAATATTAGCTCTATGATCCTGAATATATTTCAGTTGTTCTTGATAAGAAAAAACATACTCTCATGGTATGCCTTATGATATTAGTACAACTGAAAGATATCTTATGTAATTTCTCCAGAGAGATAAATGAACACATAGTAAACATGATAGAGATTCGGTGAATGTTCTGATCATTAATCTACCTTCCCAAAACGGTCTAGAATTTCAAAAGGACTAATATACATAGGGTTGCACTTTTCATTCTTTCCATATATCATTAATCTATTCAAGAGAGATATTCATAGAAACAACATATCACCCACTACATACTCTAGGACTTTTCTTCAGTTGTCAGTATAACGTTTTTCCCACTTAGAGATGCCCTTTTTGTTGTTGAATAGATCTATACTTTTTTTCCATTTAGTCAATAATATAAGGACATAATAGCTTTCATTCCCCAAATTTATCCTAGAATGATATATTTTTCACTTCTTTCCATAGAGAACTTTATAAGGATCCATCTGAATATTGGTATGAAATATATTTTTCTATGAAAATTCCACCAAAGTCATGTGTTGATCTGACCAACCGTTGAAATAAAAATAGAATGCTCTCAACATGTCATCTAGAGTTTGATTTTTCCTCTCATACTGAAAATTTATCTGAGGATGATAAGTAGTTCTAAAACATTACTCTGCAACCAAATCATGAAGATGACTTCACAATAAATTTTAGATAAACCTCATATCCCAATAAAATATATTGGAAAGTGGTACTCCACGAAATATTTCCACATACTATAAATATATCCTTGAAATATGATCAAAAAATAAATATTCTCTAATAGCAATGAAATGTGACGTCTGCATGAGGAGATCAACTATAACCCATATAGAATTATGGCTTTTAACTCTTTTGGGGAGTCTGAAAAAAAATTCCACAGGGATGTTTTCCCTTTTATATTCTGGAATGTTTAATGGTTGTAACTTCCACTTATACATCTATATGTCAGCCTTAACTTACTAAAAAACCAATAACCGAGAGACAAATTCCACAATATCTCTTTTCTTTCCATCCCACCATAAAAACTCTTTCAGGCCTATTTATATCTTTTTACTTCTAAAATGAGTAGAGGTTGAAGAACTATGTATAAGGCCCCAGCCTTAAACATTACTTAATATTGAATTAAATGAATAATTCCCATTGAGGATCTTTTTAGGTTTAGAGTTTTAATGAATTAAATCATAACTATTACATCTCAAAAGATTACAAAGTAGACACTTCTAATAAGTTTCCATAAAATAAAAACTCTTAAAAAGAACATGTCTTGTTCTATGTTTTATATAGCATGACTTTCCCTTGATCCCATCCTTGACCCTATTCCACATTAAGTCCTATGACAAAATTTTCAAAAAAACATGGGGTGAGCATAAAAACCTCAGTAAGGGATACACATAGAATGAAAACTGTTAGTTTTTCAAACAACAAGTAAACCATGTATACTTTATCAATGTAATACCTTCACCTTTATGAAGTAGTAAAAACTCTTCACTGAATAAAAGATCATTACTTACCCTTTTTTTAACCAAACGATTACCATAAAACCCATATAAAGAACACATAACATATAAAGGTAACTTGGGACATAAACATACTTATGTAGAATAACCATACGACCGACATCGACACATATCACTTAATGGGATATCCATATGGCCAACTTCCATACCCAATGCATTATAGGTTATAACATAACCACCCATCCTGGTATTCACAGCACCACCTATCATATGGTTTATCATGTAACCACCCATCAAATGTCCAAGTACCATTATAAAATCATAACAATTATAAAGGAAATAAAACATTTCCACATTTCAATCACAATATATCACTTAAATATATTGACATAACAGATCCATTATAAAAACCATTTTCAATACCAAAATACATAAAAGAGTATATGGTATTTATTTCATTTTAAAAACATTATGGCTTATTGAGGAAGCCAAATACCAAATAATACTCACAGCAGCGGAAAAGGTCATTGTCACCGCGTACGTTAAAAGATAAATTCCTTTTTGTCTTTTTGTAAAATGCTTTGTAGAAAAAGATTCATTTTGTATAAATGTAAAATTCAAACGGGTTTATACACCGTATAAAAAAATGTTTTGTATAAAACGAAATATGCCTCAATGAAAGGAGATTGAGACGAAGTCCCTTACAAAGATAATGTTTTAAATAAAATAGATCTATTATGTGCATTCACTATAAGTACACATAAATAAAGTACACATAAAAGATAGTACATAATAATATCATGACATAATTTGAAAGTAGGAGATTAACCCAATGAATGGAAATTGGGTTAGGAAGTTCCCTTACCTCGGGTCCGACTTGACTCGATCGTTCTTTAACATTCTGAATAATAAACATGAGTTAACTTATATTATCTTAAGAACGTTTTTCATGTTCATTATTACTTTTATAGCACTTATTACCATGTTATAAACATTATGTAATCATTTAAGTTAATAATGTTTGTTTTGTCGATACTTAGTTATTAGGTCGAAAGTGGACTTCTTACAATTACATGTTGTTCGTGTGGTCAATGGTTCATTATATCCAGAATGATATTCATGATTTGTATATCATATATATCATATATATATATAGCATATACATGTATTTATAATATTACATAATCATTTAGAGTTAATAAATTAAATGCACCGTTCATGGAGACGTTATGCCGTACATACGCATGAACGCTACATTCATTTCTATGTCATATTAATGGAATTAAAACTAAATGAGAGGTATTTATATTTTAATTACAGAATTATATTCATCATTTAGATTTAACATACATCATATATATCCATTATATATATGTACTTATAATAGTACATTACATTTGGGGATAAGAAATGAAATGCACCGTTCATGGAGACAGTAAGCTGTACGTACGCATTAATGCTACTTTCATTTATATCTCATACATTAATGGAATGAAATAATAATTATATAAAGGTATATTATAATTACAATATGATATCATATATAATACCTTTGAATCCATCCTTTATACGTCCCACATATGGCATTAACGAATCAAATCATTTTGAGGGGGCGGTAATCTGCAATTACTAAAATGAAGATATCGCGTATACCCATAGTGGAAGCCATAAAGGTTTGACATAATTGAAAAATACAGAATCTTAAGGAATACATAAAAATATTATATATCATATATAAATATAGTGAAAGCTTAATGGCCACCTTTGAAGGTGTTATATGAGTGTTGAACAATCATCATTTCGTGAGGCAAAAATTCACCATCCACAGAAACAGTATGTTCTTTAACCATTATATGAAGTTGTGTGTAAGTGTAGATCTAAGGATTATATAAAAACATCATATTATATTTAAGATACTGGGGTTGTTACAAAAAAATGAATAAAAAGAGTTCAGTGGGTTGGAGAAGCAAAATAAAACATAAGAACACAAGTGAAGACATTACCTTCAAATCGGGTAACTCTCTTAGATTTGACGTCAAAGGATTCCTTGGTAAGACCTCTGCCCAATGTGAGGATTCTACGAGTAAGATAGGGATGTGTAGAGATATAAATAAAAGATCTTGGACGAAAAAAAGTCTTTGGAAGTGTGGGTAAGGTGGTAGAGTTTGGGGCCTTTTATAAGAGGATAGGAGGGGCACTCTTGGAATGTTAAGAAAAGATACTTTATTATAAAATTATTTTCGGATAAAAAGGGTCCCAAAATTATATATTTATAGGATAAGGTGATACGATTTCTAAATTCACCCATACAATAGGTTTTTTGCATTTGTAGGTTTTAGATTTTACATTACCTTTTCATTTTATTTAAATCGTTAAATAATGATGTAATCGCTGCATCATTATGGTGTCGTAAATAATTTAATTAATTAAATGTCTAAAAATTATAAAAAATATATCATGATGTAGGAAATATTTTTATATTTCTAATGAATATTTATAGAAAAAAATATGACTTTTATAACCCCATTTAAAAATTTATTTATTAAAACAACTCATGTTTGCGACATATTTATTATAACATTAAATAAAAAGATATTAATGTCATTTTCCTACCAAAGTGCCTCCATGGGGTCCCCAAGTTGACCAATGGATTGTTTTGGTCGGCCATGACACATCCTATAAGGGTAGGACATGTGTCTAGGTAATTTCATATTATTAAAACTTTACTTTTAACTTAAACTACACTAATTACCTCTAATCGCGATTAATAATCATAAAAGTTACTATTCGTCAAAAAATTATTTTAATCCCATTGAAACAAATTATAATTATTGATGATTCCATGAATGTCATATTTTTTAAATTAAAAACATAGAAGTGGTAATGTTTCATTTAAACAAAAAATCTGTTTTTTAAGTACCACTTAGTGGTTTTACTATTCATCAAAAATTGAGGTTTTTCAGAAAAATATAAAAACATCACCCTAAGATATATTTGATATTTCAAATTCAAAAATGAATTCTATTT